>OX465277.1:106056425-107306425 GCA_949987645.1 Tachina grossa | reverse complement strand
TTTTTATAAAGCGATGAACGAAAATTATATATGAGTATGTATGTATAAATATATATGAAGAGTGTGTATTATATACATATTACATATTGATATGTTTAATAATAATAATAAAGTAATATTCATAATAAAACAATTCATTATTATAATCAAATTTGTTTGTGAATTTTAAAAACTACAACCCTCAGTGTTACCTTCTTCAGGAAAGGGATAGTGATAGAGAAGACAGGCGGTGAAGAAAGAAAGAAAGAGACAGAGAAAAGTTTCAATCTTTTTTGCAACTCTGCTTTTTGTACGTTTTTCTTTTTTAATAATGCAGTGTTGTTTGCAGCGCCTCCGGTGTTAAATGAGCCGTATTAAATTTTTTTTCTTTTTTGTGAAGCTGTGGTTAGTAGCTATTCGAACGGTTATTTTACTTCACCGATGATTCTGCTACACAACGAAGGAAGGCGCTCCGATATTACATTAGGACTAGTATCTGTTGAAGTCCGTATATTTCAGTGACCAGTAACTAGGCCTTCATCATTTAAACTTTCCTGCAACAACTGACATAAAAGGACATTAATGCACATTAGAAAAATGCGTAGTGTTGCTATTTAATGGCTGTTGGATGTCCGGCTAGAGCCCAGGACCTTCAGTTTTTTACTATATTTGTCCCGACACCGAAAACTGAATTAAATAACTATCAATGATGTTAGTAAAACAAATTTCTATTTTAAAAGATCTGCAAGCAACCTAAACTAATTAAACACCTGCATTTGTCCATAATATGCAGCAATTCACAAAATTTCGTGAGACCATGCTTATGGTTAAGTTAAATTTTCATATAAAAAATGAGTAATTTATAAAATATGTTTAATTAAAAAGCAAAAAAAAATCGTTTTATTTAGTTTCTTTCATATACCAAAAAAAGTTAAAATTTTCCAAACCTGGAACTATATTTTTTAGTTGCTCTGATTTTTAATGCCAATATCTCTTCATTCTTTCATGTAGAAAAACGTGCATTAAATTAAAAAAAAAAAAAAAAAAGTTCTGCTTAGTTACTTTTATGTAGCAAAAAAAGTTTACGTTTTCCAACTCTGGAGCTGTGCTTTCTATTTTTCTAATTTTGTTTCCGAAACTTTTCTTTGTATAATATCCATTAATTTTAATTTCTAAAGAAAAAGAAGGCCTTGTTACTTTTGCATATGTACATATACATATATGTACAAAAAAAAATTAATTTTCCAACCCTGGAATTATCCTTTTAATTTTTTCTGATTTATTTAAACAAAATATTTCTCTCTAAATATAAAATATGTTCAATTTATAGAGAAAAAGAAAAATTTTTTTTGAGTGGGCTAACTAAAAAAATTCAATTCTCCAACCCTGGAATCCTCTTTTTCTTTTATTTTCATTTTCAATACTAACTGATATATAAATTAGGTTTAAATTAAAAAATAAAAATTTTTTTGGCTGGTTACTTTTTTTGTCAAGAAAAGCTTAAATTTTTTTTGCTGATACACCAGTTCAAGGCCGAAGTCTCTAGCTTCGGAAAACCGATTTCACGTACAGACAGACGGACGCAGGAAAGACAGATTTTTTTTTAATTGTTTTATTTGCAATCTATTTGACAATCAAAATAATAAGCAAATTTCATGACTTAAATAACATACATTGAGTTTTCCTTAAAACTCAAAAAAAAAAATAAATAAAGTAAATAAATCAAATTTTACTATTGTAATTTAAATAGGATTTGACAAATTAAAATTTTCTATTTTCGGAAGGGAAGGTCAAGTATATGAAGCCTTTTAAGTCTCTGGATTTCATTGCTGTCATCTAACAGGTTTATTGCTAACACATTGGAATGATTACTTAGTCTATTAAGGTATCTTTCACTGAAGTTATCGATCTCATCTTTTACCATTACAATTCAAAGATCTCTGTGTATGTTTTTGTTGCTGATAAACCATGGCGCTTTTGTTAAAAGTCTGAGTGTTTTTGACTGGTATCTCTGTAATATCTCAACGTTCGAATTACTTGCAGTTCCCCAAAGTTGGATGCCGTATGTCCATATAGGTTTTAGTATTGTTTTGTATAACAGAACCTTATTTTCCAAGCTTAAGCTTGATCTTGGGCCCAATAACCAAAACATTTTTCTTCTTTTTAATTTAAGTTGCTCACGTTTCTTTTTGACATGCTCTTTCCAAGTAAGTCTTCGATCAAGATGAAGGCCTAAATATTTTACAGTGTTGCAGCTCATTATAGCTGTGCCATTTAAATAAACAGGCGTGCAATCATTTCTTCTTAGCGTAAATGTAACATGAACGGACTTTGTGTTATTAACTTTAATATTCCATTTTTGAAGCCAATCTTGAAGAAGATTCAATTGATTTTGTAGCATCTCTGAAGCTATTAACGGTGATTCGTTTGAGGCTAATAAAGCAGTATCGTCTGCATACGTAGCAGTAGTTATATTTTCAATTGTTGGCATATCTGCTGTAAAAATTGTGTACAATACTGGTCCCAGGACACTACCTTGTGGAATACCCGCGTTAATACAACCAAAACTCGAACAATTTTCATTTATGCTTACAAAAAAGGATCTGTCTTGAATATATGTTTTTAGTAGCAAATAAAATGGGGCTGGGATGAGGTTTTTCAATTTATACAGGAGTCCACTGTGCCATACTCTGTCAAAAGCCTGTTGAACATCTAAAAATACAGCAGAACAATACAATTTTCTTTCTAATGCGTATGAAATGTTATTGACAATCCTATGACACTGTTCTGGTGTTCCATGTTTATGCCTAAATCCGAATTGATAATCAGGTATAATATTTTGTTTTTCTAAGACTAATCTAATTCTTCAAAAATCTAATCTCTTCAAAAAGAGCCTTTCAAAAATTTTTGAAAAACTTGACAACAAACTGATTGGTCTATAGGATGCAACATTATTTTCAGGTTTGCCAGGTTTTGCTACCATTATTATTTTTGCATATTTCCATTGCGATGGAAAATGGTTTAGCCTTAATATAGAATTGTAAATTGTTGTGAGAAAAATAATTCCTTTTTTTTGGCAAAGATTTTAAAACCTTGGAATCGATATTGTCGTAACCAGGAGTTTTGTTCTTATTCAACTTATCAATTGCTTTTCCTACTTCGGCTGGGGATATTGGTTTAATTGGACGATCCATTTGACAAGGAACATCTAAAAAGTTCTCAATATCAGCCCTTACAATGGGATTGTTTAAAATAAATGGGTTAAATATTATTTCTAAGTGTTCCTTAAAAGCATTGGCCTTGCTGATGTCTGATCTACACCACTCACCGCTTAAATTTTTTATTGGGATGTTTCTTTTTATTGGACGTTTTAAATATTTAGTTGCATTCCACAGTTTATACTCGTTATCATTAGTTACCGCATCCAAATTTTTTAAATAATTGCTTAATAATTCGTTTTTATAATCTTTTATGCGCTTTTTTAGTTGTTGAGATGCTCTGTTGAAATTTGTTTTATGTAATATGCTTCTAGTGCTTTGATATATTCTCCTTAATCGTCTCCTATTGCAATTAGCTCTCTAATTTCAGTCGATAGACGAAAATTATTACCAGATGGACATAGCTTATTCGTCTTCCCTATTCATAAGGACCCAGAATATACAGCTCTGGGCCAGTCAACATCATGCGTCGTTGGCAATTATTTCTTAAATGCAACCAGGCTACTGTTGTTTATTGGCCTTCGAGAGTTTTGCGTCTCACTCGCACTGGTTGACGGATCTGCCACGGATTACCGTTTAATCTTGCGGTTCTTTTGTGGAATTTCCTTAACAATCACGTTGCTACTTCCTATGTGAAGGCATAGGTCGTGTACGGTCAGTCACAAAAACATTTTTAAGAATACTGTTAACAACATCATGGACATATGGTCTTGGTCACCTGTCCATTTTTGTGCAAAGTAAATTTGCAGAATATGTACTAAATAAATAAATAAATAATGTGAAAATTACACACGGAATGACAAACATACATATCGCTACTTAATATAGTTAGAAAGGCCCTAAATCAAATCGAGATTTTTGTATCGAAAAATGCAAAAATCTCAAAAAATAATTGAGGTAACGATATATAGGTTTTACCATTTTTCTTGAAGGGCATAAAAATTAAAACTAAAAAGTATGCGTGTTCTTTTTTTACAATTATTTTGCGGAGCATTTTGACAGTCTATTTTTCGTGCATATCAATTAAACCAATAATTGGTGCATTTCGGTAATGGTGTGATCCTTTCTTTAGTTCGAGAAATTCATTGCTCTATCTTGCCCCATTTACAGTCGGCATAAGCCACTATTGGAGCAATAAACTCATACAATCATGTATGATTTTGGCATCACGTTTACCTTACGCGACAATAAACCCACAAGGAACGAGGAAGATGTTGCTGTAGTTCGAACACAGAATAAAATGATTTGTAAATACAATTAATTTTTTTGTTATATCAATTAAATAAATAATTGATTTTGAACCTACAACGATTGTTATAAATACAATTAACGAAATTGTAATTTAAAGGAAAATCTTAAAAATATTTTCAATTAAATATATCAACAAATAATTTGTTGAAATTTATTTATTTTTTCAACATTTATTTTTGTTAGATTTCAAAGTTATTTCAATTAAGGTTATTATTATATTAACAATGTGAATTGTTGTTGAATTTCCGTATCATATTTGTTCTATTAACAAGCTTTTCATACACAATCGCAATCCTCGAAACGATTTTTGCTTGTCTGCGAAAAACACTAAATGTCTTTGGGCGGAGTTGAACCGGCAACCTCAGGACTAGTAAACTAACTCACTTACCTCTCAGCTAAAGAACAACACTTTATTAAATACGCAAATGATGAATACACACAAAATATTATTTCTTGTTTCTTCTACATGTGCGCATTCCGTTATGATATAATTTAACATATAATTTTGTTGAGTAATTTAATTGAATACAAAAATTTAAATTTGTTATATTAACAATGATGATTGTTAATTTTTTAATTATATATTAACAATTTGTTTTCTTGGTTGCAATTCGATGATATTTTTTTCTGTGAAGTAACGAGTAAGACCCAAAAAAAATTCCTCTGATCAATGGTGGCATTGTAATTGGCGGCATTCTATATATTATCGCTGATTTACGATATCCACTGTGGCAAAAATCAAACAAAAATCACACTTCCCGATTTGCACTGCTTTGGATTATCTGAAAATATATATTAGCCAAAATTATCTTTCGACTTAGACCATCAATAACATTTACACTTGTTTCATATCAACCTAAATTTTTATAGCTATCAAAAAGCACCCTTTAATATCAATTTCTATTTGAAAATTGCACAACAGTTGCTAAGAAATATTTAAGAAAAAAACAAAAATTCTTCTCAAAAAATGCCATGTGCATGGAAATAAACTGCGACAAGGATTGAAAAAAAAGCAGCCAGTAATTGTTTTGTAATTAATCATATTTTTTGTTCAAGCTTCCACCTAATGGTTAATTCAGGCTCAATAGTTTCAAAATATTTTCAGCCGATAATATCAAACACATTCAAAGAAGAAAAAAGCATAAAAAATGAAGCAAAAAATCATTAGGAAACTAAAGGAAAATATAAATTCGCCAAGTCATTGTATACCTTTCAAAGGAAATAAAATAAAGATTCTCTATTTATAACGCCTGTTGTGTTGTGTTCTTACTTCATTTATTTCTTTGTTATTTTTTTATTCCTAAAAACTCGTCCAACTGTCAATTGAATGCAACTATTAAAATTTCGCACCTAATTGTTTTTCTCTTGTAAGGCTAGAAAAAAAAACGAAAATTTTTGTTGTTGTTGTTGTTGTTGTTGTTGTTGTTGTTGAAGTCACTCCTACTTCAACCTCAATATTGTTGCCTTATAATGAGCACATATTGAGATTAACTTGAAATCACTCCCCTACAGAGAGACGGCTGCTACAAAAAGGACGACTGTTGTCTGATCCTGCTGTTGTTTGCATTTAACAGTTTTTCTTTCCCAATTTTGTATTATTTCCGTCTCAAAATAATAAGTTTAAGGTGTTTAATCTTGTTATAGTTTGTACTTGTATTTGCACAAGTGTTAACCCAAGTAATGGTTAATTATTTTTCTTCTTTCATTCACTACCTGTAGAGTTTTTAAAAACAAAGTCATTGTGTAAAAAAAATTTGCTTGCAATTTTCTTAGTTTTCCATTTTGTTGCTCTTTTTTCTGAGCTGCAAAAACTAAACAGGATTAAATATTTAGTCCAGCTGTAGCCTGGCGCCATCATTACGATAATAATTTGCATTACTTGGATGGACAAAAAGAGAAAAGGATTAATTCGCATAACAAAACCACGGAAAATAAATACCCGAAATTATTGTAAAAAGAATCCTGGTTGATAAAAGATAAAAATGTGGTTAAAGGATTTTTTCAAAGATTATATTTTACTAAAACAAGATCGTACTATTTTACTTTGCTATTCTCTGTCTGACTAAATAATATTACATAAGTATTATGAACTATTTCTTGATGAAGAGAAGGAAGTACAAAACTTTGCATTTATTATAAAACTTCTACAGCTGCACGAAATCTAGTAGATTCCAATAAAAATCTTTTTAAAAATCTTTTCAGTTTACAGTATAGATTCTGTAAACTGTAAAGATTTTTAAAAAGATTTTTATTGAACTTTTTTTTTGACATTTATCAAGTTTTCTTATCTAAAATAAAAACCACATACTGAAAATTTTCCTAAGCTACAACCAAACAACTCTAATGTAGCTAATTCACACAGCTTTTTTAACACAGAGAGTTACTTTTTAGTAACAATTTAAAAATAACCTATAGTTTCATCACCAAATGGCTTCTGTCAGATTTTGTTTTTTATGGGATATCTACTTAAAATCTTCTAATTACTAGATTTTACTCAGATGTGAACGAAATAGTAGACGGTATTTAATTCAAAATTCAAATCGCCAAATAATCACAACTCGGATTTGGCAATACGAGACAATTGCTTTAGGCTGCCAAATGAAAATATGTAATTGTATTGTAATTGTAACTGTAATTGTAATTGTAATTGTTGTTGTAATTGTAATTGTGATTGTAATTAATATTCTAATTGGAATTGCAATTGTAATCGTAATTGTAATTGTAATTGTAATTCGAATTGTAATTGTAATTGTAATTATAATTGTAACTGTGATTGTAATTGTAATTGTAATTTTAATTGTAATTGTAATTGTAATTGTATTTGTAATTGTAATTGTAATTGTTATTGTAATTGTAATTGTAATTACACTTGAGATTGTAATTGTAATTATAATTGTAACTGTGATTGTAATTGTAATTGAAATTGTAATTGTAATTGTAATTGTAATTGTAATTGTAATTGTAATTGTAATTGTTATTGTTATTGTCATTGTAATTGTAATTGTAATTGTGATTGTAATTGTTATTGTCATTGTCATTGTAATTGTAATTGTAATTATAATTCTAATTGTAATTGTAAGTGTTATTGTTATTGTAATCGTAATTGTAATTATAATTGTAATTGTCATTGTAATTGTACTTGTAATTGTAATTGTATTACACTTGTAATCGTAATTGTAATTGTAATTGTATTACACTTGTAATCGTAATTGTAATTATAAGTGCAATTGTAATTGTAATTGTTATTGTAATTTTAATTTTAATTTTGATTTTAATTTTAATTTTTATTTAATTTTAATTTTAATTTTAATTATAATTGTAATTATAATTATAATATAATTGGAATTGTAATAATCATTTTTATTTCAAATCAAATGACATTAAATGGATTCTTTTTTAGCCTTAAACAATATTTTCGTGTTTCTTAGGAAGGTGCACTTAACTTAATTTAATTTGAGTTCGTTAATTTGTTTAATTTTACCAACTTTATGCTTTAAAACTATAAAGGAAATAAATATTTGTGGTTGCCAATATAATGTAATTAACAGCTGTTAGTTGCATACACAATTTGCTATTTGGCAACGCAATCGCTTACCATTTGATTATGAAAGATCTCTCCAGATGCTTGCAAGCTCTGACAGCCACCGAAAAAAAACACACAAAAATCCGAAACCATAAATAATAAAAATGTTAATATCAAGATTGAGTAAAATATCTTGACCTCATATATTGTTTTTATTGAGACTGAATTATTATTTAACACTCCCAATATTCTTTGAGTGTATTTTGCAGTGGAGACTTGCATAAGTATTTAATGTGTGTTTGCATAAATATTTAATGCATTTTTTATCTAAATGGTCTTAAAATGACTATAAATCTTTTTTTATTGCAATGTAAGAAAAACGAACACTTACCAACCACCACCTCAATAACTTTAAGTTGCAAATAAAAAAAATTTGCATACAAGCCTGCCTTGGAAACTGTAACAACAACGAAATGAGTTCGCAAATGTCTTAATGTAGAAAGAAACATTAGTAAAACTGTGACTTGGGTTTTTATTATATTTTTGGAAAATCTACGTACACATGTAAATAAATGATCGCAAAGAAAAAGATGCTGCATTTATTTGCCATTATTTTTCAATTAAAATTATGGATACACTGATATATAAAAACAGGTTATTGTTAATAGTAAAACAAAATGTCAGCAAACAATTTTCAACAAAAATTTCATCTTGCTACATAAAATATATAAATACAAAGTTATTTCAGCGCACTTGAATGATCGCCAAATATTTTAAAAGTTTTTTTTTTGGTTTTTTATGCCATAATTTGATTTTAACTAAATGACACGTACAAATATTAAATTATACTCAAAAGTAGATTTTTTTTGGCAACCCCATTAAAAATAACAGCAAAAGCAAAAACTCTTAACAAAATTGGCAACATTTAATTTTCAAGCATTCATGACTAACTTATCTCGCAATATAATCAATAATTTAAAATTTATCAATGGTTTTCAAATAAAAACTGCAACCATATTAAGTAACAACAACAACAACGATAACAACAGAAAATATATAATTTTACAATAAATGATCTTTACGGTGATCTCTTCAAATTGTGAGGTTTTTCGACAATGATTGCTCAAACGTGATGCTTGAAATCTTTTTTTTGAAACAAAAAAATTGGCATTTGAAGGTTTTATTTTACATTTAATATTAGAGAAAAGTATGTTTTTTTGTATAAAAATGTGTTGTGAAAATATCTTTCCAAATTATAGGCTTAAGGTAATAAGGGTTTTGCTTTAGTAGACATTATATTGAAACAAACTAGTTTTTTTTTAAAGAAAAATTTACTGTTATTTTGTTTAAATGGTTTTATTATATTTTCTTGCTGTTAAAAACTAATTTTGCAGTTAATTTGTATGTACTTTTTGTATATATTCTGAAATGTTAGACATATTTCTTACAAGTTTTAAAGGAACGCTTAATTTTAAAAAGTGATAAAGTTAATACAAGTTTACTAACGATTCACTGTGGGTTTATAAACGAGTCATCCGATTGTTATCAAACATCATCATATCATGTAGCTTTTGAAGAGGTGTTACAGAGTTAAGGCTTAAAATTTGGATTTTATATATTTGAATGGGGCGGAGCCACAAAACGATAAATTTGGTGTAATGAAGAATTCAAATCTATTTCAAGCTGATGTTTTTAATCTGATAAAACAGATTTTTTTCAATTAGATTTTTTTATAAAAAAGCTAAGAAAAAGTCTGGTACATTTATGGGTTTTCGCTTACAGTTTAGGAAATATTCGAGAGAAAAAAAAATAATTTTTTTTACCTTTTTACCAACCTTGGTCCACTGTATTCTTAAAGAAAAAGTCAAGTATTGTCCAATTTTCAAAATCTGTTATGAATTTAAAGCAAATATTTAAAAAAAATTATTATCAAACGCACAATTGAGTCAAAAGTTAAAAAAAATATAAATCAAAACTTTAAAAAGTCATTGTCACGCCCAATTTTACAAAAATTAGTATCCGCCCATTTTTATAAACTTAACATCGTGTCACTTTCAAATCTCAAGGTGTGTGTCAATATTGTGTCTTTTTTAGAGGGGAGGGTGTGTTGAAAGTTTTATAAAATTCTATCAAGTAAAAGTACATGAAATATAATATTAAGTTTTAATGGATATGACACCGCCCACTTTTCTCGGCAAAAAATTATTTCATTCTAACAGCCGACACTGTTTGCCAAGTTTTATGGGAATGAGATAAGCATTAAAATATGGCCTCGCCTCATATCTCAATGCAAACTTTATCCTTTTTCAGACCCTAAGGTACTTTCAAACTCTCGTAAAAATCAATTAAGTACACGCAAAGAAAAGATATGGTTGTAGAATGGTTGAGAAAACAATATTATGTTCTCTGAAACAAATGTGTGGTCGTCGAAAACTAGTTATTGTTATTTTAAACATTTATTTCGTTACGATAAACAGAGTAATGTTTGAATTTAATAATTTCATTATCACATTCATATAAAAGTGTGATCTGGTTAGAGTTTAACAATATAGTTTTGTTAAAAATTTATGACTACAACTTAATTTGTATTATTATTTAAAAATAATATGATGTAAATAACAATATAGTGTTTTCAAAAACCATACTATGTTAAGTTTACAAAAAAAATCTTTTTCAGAAGCATCTGTCAGTTCAGTATTTCGTTTGTAAGCTATCGGTAGTGTTAAACAAATAAATAAATAAATAAAGTATAAACAAAATCAATAAAATCAATAAAAATATATAAACATTTGTGTATCTTTTTATACAGACCTGGCTGTATGTCGTATAAGTATACAAGTATGTCGTATATATACAATTTATTTCAACAATATTAATTTATTTTTATTGCGAATTTAACGCACAGCTGTTTCTACAATAAATATATGATTAAAAAATAAAATAGTATTATAATATTAAATAATACTGTGGTCGTATTTAACAATATTAATATAATATTAGAACATGGTATGGTGAGTCTCAATTATATTTTAGTCACATCTAATAATAGTGTTGTCATATTTCCAATACTAAGATTATAATATAATTAACTCAGATAATATTATAATTAACTCAGATAATAATATTGTTAAAGTTTTTTTTCTATTAACAATAATATGATTTGACTGCAACCATATAATTCAATCATAGTATGTTGCTGTTTGATTATGGTTACCTCAGCCATATTTTTTCTTTGCGTGTAGAAGCAAGTGAAAAATTATATTAATTAAATTATATTATTTTTAAAAGTAGGAGATTATGTCTTTTTTTTGGAGATGAGGGTGTGTTACAAGTTTCATAAAAATGACATAAGTAGAAGTACTTGAAATATAATGTTAAATTTTAATGGGCGTGATCCGCCCAGTTTTTAAGAACAAATTTGTGTATTTTTAAGAGCTCAGTAGAGCTACCAGTTTCATAAAATCGGTCAAGTGGAAGCACGTGGTATATAATACATATAAAAATTTAATGGGCATGGCTCCTTCCTTCGTTTTACTTGAGTTTGTGCCATTACGAAAACCCAATATGTGTCATAAGTTTTGCAGCAATCGGATAGGTAGAAGATAATAAAATGAAAGAAAACTAGAGCTGAGACATGCCAGCCCTCGTTCTTGGCAATGGGACCAAAAGCTTCTATTAAAAAATAATAATTTTTTAAATCGCTCTAAATGGTACCGAGTTGTGAAGTAACAAATATAAAAAAAATGCAAACTAATTGGAAAAATTCTTCTTTTTTGAAGTCTATTAACAAAGAAGATTTGTAATTTAGTTTTCAATAAATTAAATTTGCTTTTACGTTTTGACTACAATTTTGATTAAAAATTCTTAGTATTTGTAGGCAAAAATATAGCTACTAATCTTTGGACATTTCTAGGTAAAAGAATACATTCTTTTAATGCTATAATCCTGCACTCTTTTTATAAGCGACTTTAAAAAAAAAGGATTTTATTAACTCGTCTGTATTCTTTTAATGTTTTTTTGTAACAGGTACATTTAATTTTTTGATTTTAAAACTGAAGAAAAAATACAATTTTTGCATTCTAGAAGGCAAATTTTTTGCTGGGTTATTTTGAAAAGCACAGCGACTGTATGAGCATAAAAAAATCCAAAACCGAAAACCCTAGTAAATACATTTAAATCTCTAATAATTTCTTTGTAATTGACTACAAAATGTTGCCTATGGCCGAGTACATTTAATACAAATACAAAATATTTTTACATACATACACACATATATATCGGCGGCTTAGAGTGTAAACCTGCTAAATCCACTTTTTATAATATACGACATTTTAATGCCGTTCGAAAGAATAACTGCCAGTTCATAGAAGCCATGTGAAAATTCTCGTCTGCCTATTTATATTGAAAACAAAAACAAAGCACTCAAAATTTGTTTTTGTTTTCATTATAAATAGACAGCCGAGAATTTTTACATGGCAGTAAGAGACGCCTCATCGAGCGGCTAAATTATTTGTTTTACACTGAAAGAATTTTCGGCAGAAATTCTATCAATTTCGACATTAATCGAATGGAAAACTCATTAAAACTCAACCAACGTCACGCTTCGTTGGATTAATAAAACCAGTTTCGTTAAAATTATTTTATTGAAAACTTCATCAAATTTATTTAACAGTGTAATTAATGCAGTGCTATAACTTCATCAAAACAATAAAATAATTTCATGAAAAAAATGAAATAACTTAAATATAGAGGGGTTTATTAATAATTAGAAAATATTGTTGTCATAAATCCAATAAAATATTCTTACGAAACCAGAATACCAAGGAAGCAATTCCAATGATATTCTTTCACAATATTCATGAAATTTTCATTGGATTTGTGAAATTATCATTAGATTTGTGAAAAATTTTTAATGAAATTGTTTCATTGGACTTATGAAGCAAAATTCGTTCGGTGTATTTTGAAACTCTACAGTGTAATTGACAATCTTGTGCAAATGGTCTTATATCGTTGCATGTGCAAAATGGTATAGTATATTGATACTCACCACTTAACAATTCTATATGTAACCTTCTCCGAGAAAAGGGACCTAGTGTGTGAAAATGAATTTCAAAACAAAAAATCAAAAAAAAAATTAATGTTTTTCTCATTTTTATCGATTTACCCAAGTTCGTTTTGTACGTTTTCGTGGGGTAAATAAATTTTTATCAGAAATCTAACTCATTTCATCTTTTTCTGCACCCTTTTAGGTACCAGAATCCACTCTTAATTCCAAACCCGTTTTTTGACACACTAGGTCCCTTTTCTCGGAGAAGGTCATATATTATACAATTTTGCACATGCAACGATGCAAAACCATTTACACAAGATTGTGACTTGGGCTAATATGTCGAAAAAACTTAATACATTAGACTAATTTCTTACGGTATGCATAGACAATGTTAATAGCATTTTGCCTTTCCTGTAAAATTTGCTTTAAGTGAGTTAGCAGGTTTATGCTTTAAGCCGGCGATATGTATGTATATACTTGCTACAAAAATATTTCAGATCAATTGAAGACAAATTCAGTCAAGACAATTCTTCATTAAATGAAGGGAAAACACAAAACCAGAGACACAACAACACAAAACAAAATAAAAGAAAAGCACATAAAATTATACTTTAAAGCTCTCCAAACTCCACCCTGACTTTAATGGCAAACGCAAGTACTTTAAATTGTTTAATTTCTCTCAATTGCCCGTGGACTCCACACAATTGTCGATGAATTGTTAGTCCCCATTGTATTCGTTTAATATTTTCCTTCTTCCCATGCAGCGACCTCTCCACATCACGGCGAGCTGCTGATGCAGCACAACATTTGCCTTATTTTTATTGGTTGCATTTAAAAAGTTGTATTGATTTGTATCTTTGCATGGCCGTGCGGCAGTACGAGTGATACTTGCAAAATATTAAGTGTTCGTAAGTTTGATTGCAAATTGCAGCAAAGCTTATTTTTTTTTATTTTTCTTTATTTATTTCTTTACAATGATATATAATAATTCAAGACAAATGGTCAAAATGCTTCATGTGGTTGCAGGCACTCATTCTTCGTACTTGCAGTATTTATTGCCATTAAGACTTCGAGCTTTTTTTTATAAGTAAAGGGTCCGCCATCTAACGTTTTTTTCAACTAGTGCTTATTTCGTGAATGGTAACACTTAGCTCATGTCTGATTTGACAGATAATTAGTTTTATCCTTCCGCTGAACTAGCCAACTGACCATCCAATGCGTTTTCGCTTCGCTAAGTGGGCCTGCGATCGACTTACAGAAGATGCCGATTTTGCCAAAAAAAAAAAAAATCATCTTTTCAGGTGAAGCTCATTTTGATCTTGGCGGGTATGTAAACAAGCAAAATTGTCGCATTTGGGGCACAGAAAACCCGCACGCATACATTGAAAAGCCGACGCACCCAAAACGAGTCACTGTTTGGTGCGGATTTTGGTCCAGAGGCATAATTGGGCCATTGAGCAAGGAGTGGCCGTTACAGTCAATGGCGATTGTTATCGGGCTATGTTGAACGAATTTTTGTTCACAAAAATTGAAGGAGGATATTGGCAAAATTTGGTTTCAACAGGACGGCGCTACGTGCCACACAGCCGAAGCTTCAGTATTTTTTTTTTATAGCATTTAAAAAAAAAGTTATCTGGAGGACCCTTTATATTTCAATTTTTTAATTTTTTTTGTAATTTTTCTGAGATACATAAGTACATATTTTTGTTTTATTTTTCGTTATGGCGTTTCATAGTGTTTATGTCCATTATGGCTGCTTTGGAGTTAAACATTTTTTTTCACTGTTTGTTGGTGTTTGGAGAGTGGGTATTAAATTGCGTCCATAGTCGTCTGGTTTTATTATTAAAATAATGTTTTTTTTTTTGGTTTTTAAAAAACGGGATTGCAGATTTTCTGTCTTTTATATCGGTGGCAATTTATCTGTTATTATTGCTGCTGCTGCTGCTGCATAATATTTATGGCCGGCCAACAATTTTGCAGCAATTGCAATTTTCAATTTGTATATAATTTTATTTTTGTGAAATTTTATATAATCGTTGCATTTTATTATTACCTAAGTGTAATACAAGCAAAAATTTACTTGCATAAGTTTTAAACGCTAATTTATTTAATTAAATAATAAATATAGGCATAAAAGTTTATTTAATATTATATTATAAGCTACACAGAAAAAGTCTCCAATTAATGCAGGAATCATTTTAAAAAGTCATTTGAAAGTTTTCAGTTAAAATAAAACAAAATGGCTGACTTCGAAAATTCGAAAGTTTCCCTCAAATTTTAATTTTTAGCTCAATCCCATACATTTCTATACATGAATTCATACATATTCATATATAGTTATATACATTCATATATATTTTTTTAGCTGGGAATTTAATATTTGGCTTCTCCTTTAATAAGCACCTTCAGGAATTTTTAATGTGTAATTTGCAATTGAAAAATAAAATCAAAAATAAATATGTATAAAAAATTCCAAAAATATAGAATAAAAAAATTAAGCAGGTCGGATATTTAAATTGAATATTTTTTTATAATAATAAACAAAACTTCTCTGTTCAATTTTTGCATTAATTTTTAATTTTTCCAAATCTTTCTGCAATTAGTTGTCGAATTTTGTAACAATAAAGGTATTTAAAAGGCGGAAAGAAAAACAATCTTGTTCAGTTCTTTAACTCGCATTCGTTGTCTAATCGTATAATTATACAATATTGTATGTTTGATGTTAGTAATTTACATACAAAGGTGTGTTTTAATTAATTATACTATTGAATTTTATATGTTTTTCAATTAGCTGTATTGAGGCCAAGTCTGGGAATATTAGATATGTCAGATGAATTTGTTAAAATCTTCTATGCTATAAGTCCCCTTTTACAATTGAGAAATTGAAAGGCAGACAGACGAAGTTTGTTGGCGAGGGGTTGAAGAGGTAGAGCGTGTAGTAGTAGTACACGAATGTCTGCACCGGACATTTTTTGTTTCTCTTTTCTATTTTTCGTAATTTATTCTTGTTGCTTCACATGCTTTTTCTCCTTTCAGGGGTTGTATGCATACTTGATGTGTATTAAGGCATATGTGTGTATTTATGTGTACGTGTATATGAGTAGCAAACGCGAAGAAGTAAACAAACTATAAATTTTCTGTCTGTCTGTCAATTTCCCAATTGTAAAAGGTTTAGGTAAGTTCAAAAGAGAATGAGGAAAATGTCTGCCTTTCAATTTCCCAATTGTAAAAGCGGACTAACTAGCTCAAAAAAAAATAATTTATTTTATTGCTACACAGAGATAAAACTGCGTCATAGAATCAATAAGATTTTCACTATGAAACGTTTTTAGGCTAAGGGGTATCCCAGCAGAAAGAAGCGAAGATTTTTTCATAGAGATTCCTTATTGTTTTTATGTGGTAAATCTTATTAATTTTATCAAGAAGAAAACCACATAAAATCAAGAAGAAATCTTATTATTCACAACTTTTTTTACTCGATTTCCGTTATTTTTGGCACCAAAAAAACAATCCAAAGAGAAAAACTTCTTTATTCTATTAGGTTTTCTTATAAATTGTAAACTATATGGATTTCTTATTGATTTTATTAGGTTGCCTTATTGATTTTTTTAAAAAGGTTTTCTTTTTGATTTTATTAGGTTCCTATATGATTATGTGTAAAGCATCTTATTGATTTTTGTAATAAGGAAATCTTCTTGATTTTATGAGATGTCTTGTTATTTCATATCTATAAATAGACGCAGACAATTTTTTTCATGACCTTTTTCGTTTTTGTATAAGCATGTTTGCAAAATTATTTCAATGGTTATTCAGACTGCTTGTTAGCATATTGGTTAGAGTGTTTATCTAACAGTCAGAAGTTTGCTGGTTCAATACTTGTCTCCTTTCAAAGTATATGGTATAGAATTTAAATGAAAATATATAAGCAAAGCACAAAGAAGAAAGAAAGACATAATTTTTTAAGTTTAAAATTTGACATACATAATTTTTTTTTATTTTATGAGGTCGCCTCGTAAAATCAAGAAGAAAACCTTATTAAAAAAATCAATAAGATAACCTCATAAAAACTACAAGATTTCTTCTTGATTTTTTCAAAAAGGTTTTCTCTATGAAATTAATAAGATTTCCTTATTGAAAAAAAACCATAGAGATTTCTTATTAATTTTGTTCTATTTTATGAGGTAATTATAAGTCTCTGTTTTCTCTGTGTAACTATAAATTTAATTCATTTCAATTAAATTTTCAAGCTATGGCGGAAAACTTATAAATATTTCGCATCAAATTAAAGTTTCCATATCTGGTTAAAATTCATGCTTTCAAACCAAACGAATTTCTATTTCAATTTCTATCTTTTGTAAGTAAAATAAAATAAACTAACATGATACGATAAACAAATATCGTCTTATTTCGAACAATAAATTGTGAATTGAAAAAGTAGTTATTTTCATAGGAGGAAATACCGAAGTATGTTTATTTGGCTTGCTTTGTTGGTAACCGTTTGTTAAGAAGGAACTAAAAGCATTTCTAACGCATTAAAGATAGTTCTGTATTTCTCATATCAAAATAAGCAGTTAAATGCAATGCAAAATAAATACGGGATTTATAACTTATGGTAAACGACTTGGCAGTACGAGAAAATATGTAATTGGTGCATTTATGGGAACTGTTACAATTAAGTTTAACATTTTTGTGGCATAAAGGAAAAACTGCTTAAATCGAGGTAACCAAATTAATTATTAATTAATTAATACACAAAAGTATCGCCGGGCAAATTCTCATGTAAATCAAAGTACAGCCAAATAAGAAAGTAAGAAAACATACTTATATGAAAATATATATAAACAAGATTGGAGTTGACTTAAATTATTTGGAAAAATCAAAGAAAGGAATGCACAAATGCCTGTGCGCCGTTTCTGTAACATGTGAGAAGTTTTCGCAGCGAGAAAAATTAAATAATTATATTGGCTGTCCTATTTTACACAGTTTTACTCACATAAAAAGTTATATAAACTTAAAAAAAAATATCAACAAATACTCGACCTGTATTTAACAGGATGATAACAATTTGTTCTACTCGAAAAGTTCTCACATTCCTTACAGAAACGAGGCACTGATTTACATTAAGCATTTTTTTTTCATGAAATTAGTTGTATGAAAATTTTTTACTTGTCAATAGGAAGCTTGGACGTGCAACTCATATCAAAAAGTTGCCCAAAATTCATCAGAGATTCATTCTACGTCCTTTTTTATATAAAATTATCTTCTATAGCGCTGCAATTAGCATATAGAAAAGGTTTCGTGCAACAAAATTCATGAAATTTCATGAAAAAATGCTTAATGTAAATTAAGTAAAACTGAATATTTCAACTGTATCAACAACATCAAAAATTTCCAAAAGAATTTTTTCTTATACTTTTTTAAAGTAAAAAATTCAGTAAAGTGCAACCAACCTTAACTGGCACACGTAGAGTTACGTACGGACATTACACATGTAATACTCGTACTTTACGATCTTTAGCCTATATGATCGAATATCTTACCTGATGGATACATTTAAAAAAAAATTTAAGTACCCGGCTAATTTCATTCGGTTTTTGGCGAGTTTTTTAGTTTTTCTGTTTTATCTTCGTTTTGGGATTTTTTGTTTCAGTTTTGTGATTTTTATCGCGTTTTTGGTGATTTATTTTATTTTAGCGATTTTTTTTTAGTTTGGCGATTTTTTCTGTTTTTTGCGATTTATTTTAGCCTTAGCAATTTATTTTAGTTTTGGCACTTTTTTTTAGTGTTGTCGATTTGATTTTTTTTTAGTTTTGACGATTATTTTGCGTTTTTTCTTTAATAATGGGATTTTTTTTTAGTTCTAGCGTTTTTCGAAAATTTCAAGAGTTTGCCTCCTACTGCAAGTTGTCAAAATTATATTAACTGCTAGAACACCCTTTAATTTTGATTTTTTTTTTAATTTCAGTGTCAATTGTTGTAGTCTGCATAAAAATACATTAACTTTAGAAATTTCAATTGTCTATATATAATTAATTATCTGTATATTACATTAGGATTGCAAAAGTTTTCGTTGTGCGCTTTAGAAAACCCGTTAATTTTAAACTCGCATAAATTTGTGATTGTATCGGCCAAAGTTTTACATATTCTGTGAAAATTTCAGGGCCTTATTTAGCTCTTGTCGAGAAAAGAGTCTGTGACGGACAAACAGACAGACGGAAAACGAAGCGAAAACAATAGTGTTTCTTCTCATACTAGTATTTGATGTATCCAACCCTCAAAAAGAGTTTTTATCTTTAGCAAGTTTGAAAGCAATTAAAAAGTTTTCTTATAGCAAAAGTTACAACTAAGATCTTTTCGCGAACTTTTAGAGAGTTTTGTCGAATCCTCAAGCGTAGCAGTGGCTTAGAATTCAATTCTATAATATGGCATTTGCCAATTCATTGTTCAGTTCCAAGATTTTTCCTGGCAAAATGTCTTACAATTATAAAATTATGGTCTTGGCAAAAAAATAAAAAATTATAAAAAATTAGTAAACTTCATATCATAGCAGTGTCATACTCCTCAAATATTTTATCTATAAGTGAATTTGCTAATACATCTTCCGCTCATAGTTTATCTTTAATCGTTAACAATAAACTTTAAAGTAAAATAATCGCTGTTCATAATTCTCTTTGTCTCGCTGTTTCTGTAGATCTTAATTTTGCACTCTACTTTGTACGCATCGTGCATTTAATCAATCATTTTGTGATTGATATTAACACATTTAAGGTAAAGGTAGATCATAAAGTCTTAATGCTTGTATGCCTCTCTATATCCACATTCTAATCTCTTTAAACTTGAATACGTTTGTTAAAATAAATGATTGAAAAATAAATTTTTGCAAAGAAATAAAAATCGCACTCAAGAGACTGCGATTATGTATGAAAAAGAATACATGCATACAGCAGCCGAAAACGAACCAAAACATTTTAACTGTATGCAACTGATGAGACTTTGAAAGATGTCGCACCCAGTGCATTTTATGACAGACAAACAGACAGCTTGGCTTATGCCAGAGATCATCGAACATTAGCTGCATTCAATGCAGTAATCAAATTCATTTCTTTTTCATCTTTTCTTAACTCTTTTTTAAAATTCTTCTATTTTGTTTGATTTTTATTTTTTTGACGAATTTTTCTTTAGTCCATACAAAGCGGTGATTTCAAAAGGACCTTTTGCGGGTTATACTAGGACACCAAAGCTTGAGTTAGTCAGTGTTGGGCTTTTATGATGTCAATTGAAGACATTTTTTGTATCAAAGAACTTTTATAAGTTCGCTATGAAATTTGTCAAAGACAGTAGTTTCCACTACATTGATTTTTGATTAATTGATTTATCCACTTAATTAATTAAAAAAAAATATGTAATTGCTTTAGTGAGTCAATTAGAAGATAATCGCATAAAAAAATTATCTGAATAAATGCATGAAAAATCCTGCCTTTTCGAAAAGTCAATTAAGCGGAAATTACTGTACAATTAATTAGCAATATAAGAGGAATTTTTGAATATAGCGTTTTACATGTACATAATTACTTTTAAGCATGTGGACGTTGCGTTACAACATCACCCTTCCTTGCCTTAACTGGGACTTAATTTTCAGTTACACAATCATGAGAACTTGGGCCTCTTTCTCCAATAAAAATAGGCCCAATTCAAAGGGTTGTGTGACTGAAAATTAAGTCCCGGTTTAGGTAGCAACGTCCAGTTGAAGAGCCAGTTCTATCTATTAAATCATGACAGTTTTCTTTCAACAGTTTTAGATTTCTTTCTTCATAAAATTGCACAATAAGCAATAATCCTCTCCAGAAATCTGACTTTTTTTTTAATTTTAATTTTTCTAAAGTCCCAAAATGGTTACAGATTAGCCAGTTAATTTGCACTTTAGCGAGCCATTAGGAGCACCATTTCTATATAGTGGGATATATGTACTCATCTCCTATTTCCCACAATGACCAATTTCCGTTCCAAAATATGAGATTTTGTAAAATTAAGTTTCTGTGTTATTGTTATATCTGTTGTATATTCCATTAGCATAATTTCATTATTCAGATCTTGGAGTATATTTTTCATTAATTTTTGGTTATAGTATCAGTCCCTATTCCTAAATTTCGCCACCGAAATAATATTCCTTTATTTTACTAGGACTGTTAAGTGCTTAACAGAGCTCTGTTAACTCTAAAATGAGCTCTGTAAAATTTTCTGGTTTTTGTCTCTGCTAGTTAAATTTAAATTTATCTTCACACACATATTTTTCTTGCTGTATTGTTTCTAGATGTGTCTTTCTGTAACTAAGTTCAGGCTTGAAATAAGTAGCGCGGCAACAATCTTTTGACGACGAGCATTTTGGCTACCCAATTCGGGGCCATTTCTGGAGATTTTTTTGATCGTATGTGACGAATTACACAAACAGTGTTTGCCCCCCAAGCGGTTAATTGTTGCCCGTGACACCACGTGATGCCACAGAAAATAATCGTGACCTTGGAAGTCAATTAACAGAAACATTTCTCGAAATAAACTTGTGCCCAAATTTTCATTTCAATAAGCCGATGGTGGCGGTTGCCACCGAGATGTCCTAGAACTCCTGGTTAGAGCTATGCTGCAAGCTGTATAAAAAAAATTGCATGTTTAAAATAACACTGAAATTAAATTATATTATATGATGATTTTCAAATTCGCCGCAAATACTTCAAAACGTTTCTATTTATTTCCCATTATTTTCTTTTCTAACTGAGTACGATTCGTTAGCGGCCAGCGGCGGCTGTTAAGCGGCTTACAGCCGATCGGCTTCGTTCTCTGGTTTGTGCTCATGTGCACAACAAAAAACAAAAAATAATTTGAGCAAACGTTATGATTGTTTTACTGCCAGTTTATAGAAGCCATGTAAAAATTCTCGGCTGTCTATTTATATTGAAAACAAAAACAAATTTGAGTGCTTTGTTTTTGTTTTCAATATAAATAGACAGCCGAGAATTTTTACATGGTTTCTGTAAACTGGCAGTTAATTTTATTTTTGTTTCACTCACTTCAAAGAACGAAACAAAACAAAATCACACATTTAGTTTCGTTTATTTTCGTATTCTGCTTTTACAAAAAAAAAATTATAACTGTAATAGTGTCGATTATTTGTGTTGCGAAAAGCACGTCCTAGCTACTGTATTGCGTAATAAAGAGCATAGCTCCAAAACTCATTGGGTCTCATGCATAAAACGTGAGCTTGAGCTCGGACTCGATTGTTTGAGTAAAAGTTACTTGTCGTATGCATAATAAAATTTGATGTATTTGCTTTTACTCACTGCTCACGTTTGATCTCGTGTTGCTCAGTTTGAACTAAGTTAGATGAGCTTGTGCTCATTTTCATATGCATAAAAACAAGCTTTTGCTTTCTTTTGTGAGCTCTTGCTCAAATTTTGTTGAGCCTGCCTTATAGTTGACTCGCGTACACTAAAAAGGAACCATGGCTGAAAATTGTGTGCCACAAAGAAATACAAAATGTTATCAACACCGTAAAAAATTTAACAAGTGAGGATAAAAAATTATACAGGTTTCTATCTCTTAATTATTAATTTTTTTTTATATAATTCATAATAAAATGATAAATACATAGGTTTGATGATAGTAGCATCTGCTGGTTGGCTAATTATTATTTTGAGAAGTCAGAAGAAACCCGTGGTGTGGTGGTGCCCTCAGCAACATTGATAAAATTCGACTGTATTTAAGATTTTGTTCAGATCCTGGATTCCAAAACTTTACAGCCACAGATATTGGATTGTGTCGCGAAGTATTGCAAAAGTTCCGAAACTTATATCTGCCAAAACAAGTGATTGGATAAAATTCCCGAAAGATTCAGATGAAATAAAAGATGCTCAAATGATGCTGCAAGTTTCTTTCCACAAGTTTTTCTTGCAAAATCTGCATTTTTGTAGGAGTCACCTTGTTTTGCTTTAACAAAACAAGCCTCTGCAGACTTTGAAAATTCAACTCCCTTGTCTCATCAGTTTCATAACGACTCAAAACTGTTGTTGACTTTTTTTTAACCTTCAAAAATAAACTACATATAGCAAAATCTAAAATAAGATTGCTTAATTTCTGTTACACATGTTTCTATTATTTCTTTTTTATTATTTTTACGGCCTGTCCCACGATGTCACCAGAAATCGTTCGATCGAAAAAACAACAAATTTTCTAATGTTATTGTTTTTTGCAATACAAGTTGTCGATCGAACGATTTCTGGTGACATTGTGGGACGGGCCGTAAATGCTTGGTAATTGACTTTTTTCTAGTAAATATTTATTTTGTTTTATTTTTTCTACTAAAAATTTAGAAATGTCGTCAGTTTGTATTGTATTATTATTATTATTTGGTTCTACTTCTACTTCACTTTCAGTTGACGACATGTTTGCACTTCAATAACCATTTGACGTTTGATCTTCCTTTGCTCAAGTAATTGCAATTGGTTTGAACTCATTTTTATGCATACGAAATTGAGCAAAAGCTGTTGCTCTTTGATCGAACTCAACTTACGAGCAATTGCTCACCTGACTCAACTCAGCGCTTTTACTCGTTTTTATGCATGAGACCCATTGATCTGGATTGAGTAATGATCTCCATTGATTGCAATCAAGCTCCAGCTTAATTTTTAAAGAAACGGTGCTTCTTGCTGGATATAGTGGAGTCTTCGGGATCTATTGTGCTACTGCAATAAGTTCATTAGCAAACACGTTAAGCCAAAAATTAGCCAACTAATTAGTACCACCTGATCAGCATATTCATTGTCTTTACATAAACCTTCTTTCGGAACACCCTGTACTATGTCTTAAGCTCTCCAAATTCTACTTTTCTTGCAATAAATTCATTTATCATATTTTTTTCTTAAACATTTTACAAAGAGATAAACTTTGTAAAGGCATTAAGTTGCTGATTGTTTTGTGGCTACTGACACTTGCTTCATTGTTATTTGTTTCTTGTGGTTTTTACTGCATCTCTTCGTTTATTTTTGTCTTCTAAAAATCGATATTTAACAAGGAATGTTGCTCGATTATTGTTGATTAAGTGTCGGCAATTGGTGAGCTTTTCTTTACACTCATTCCGGGATATAGATGTTAATGCATTTATAAGCTGCTGCTGCTGGCAGGCCATTCGAATTTTTGTATATTATTTTTTGGAAAAATGCAATCTGTAGTCTACTGATTAATTCTTTTTTTTTAATGGTAAAAAAATCAACCCAATTTGGACATTTCTAAAATGTTTCTTTCAATTTTATTGATTTTAATTAATTACCGGTATTGTAGTCTGTAACGTAACGTAACCTTAGTTGATTATGGCGCACTCCACATCAAATCAGATTGTTTGCAAATTTTGTTGTTTTCATTTCCCCGATTTTTTGAGATTTTTTTTTAATTTTCAAAAACCTACACACATAAAGTAATATAAATGATTTTGTAATATTAATTAAAATATTTGTAATATCAATTAATTAATTAATTAAATTTTCACCTATAAACAATTTGATAATATTAATTAAATTTTTTCTCTCAAATTAATTAATACAATAAAAAATTTAGTTGAATCAATTAAATTCTTAATTGAAAATATTAATTGGTGAATACTTTTTTCTGTGTAAGAAAATAGTATTTATGGAATTTACACTACCAGACCGGACTTAAAAGTTAGAAGTTTAAAATTAAAAATTAAAAAAAAATTGAAGGATACACTCATTTTCGAAAATACGATATAAAATTTAAGATCCAAAAACTCCATCAAAAATGTTTGGAATATTTATTTCGGTAAAAGAAATCCTAAAAACAAAAATTAAAAAAATAATGCCAATTTGAACCAAAGTATTTGAGCAACAATTGACGGTGTCTTCAACTTTCTTAAAAATTATTTAAACTATCAAAAGTTACACAACTTTTAAGGATAGAAAAATGAAAACGGACAAATTCATCAAAAGGTTAATATGGCAACGAAACGAGAAAATGGATTTACTTTTAAATTTTTGCATCATGGAAGAATCACTTCTACCAGATAAATATATTAACCCTTATTCCAGTTGTCGACATCGACGTCACTATAGCAAAATACCAAAAACTTGGGACTTGCTTACGCGCTCTCGGGAACAATTTTGTGCTACCGACAATCTATTTCCCTTCCTTAAGGTCTAGAAAATACCATAACAACAGGTACACGAACCCCAAGCTTTTGGTATTGTCTTAAAGTGACGTTGATGTCGACAACTGGAATAATGGTGAATATGTAACTATTTTTAAAATGTTTTGACAATTTTTATAAAGAATTTTCTATGTGATTTCAAATAATGATTGCCGTTGTTGTTGAAACGTTGTAATGCGTGAGAAGACATGAGCGTGAATGACAACAAATTTTTTCGTGAGATTAAGTGATAACAACTTTACGGACATTAAGAGGGAGGCTTCCGAAGTTTGATTGGCTGTAATTAATTATGGAGACAAAATGGGGTAAAATTTTCCGTTGTGCGATGATGTATTTTCTTTAATCTTCTTTTTACTGTGTTCATCATGAATAAAAACCTGAAATTTTTGGTCAATCGAATATTATTTAGATGGATAATGCTCAAAAATAGTCCTCTTCAGATTTACAGTATATGATCTGTCAGCCAGATCATTACTTAAACTCAGTGAGATGGACGCATGATTTATGGCATGACCGGTATGAAGAATTTGTTATCATTTTGTGAATCGTATGCGACGAGTCCTGAGGAGGAAGATAGATGACTTTATCAATGCCATGAACCTCGGTTAAGTCTTCCTTCTTATTCTACCGAATACGGACGAAAGGAAGATGAATAGTTATTGAGTTTGGTGATAATTTTGTTTCTGTTTTCATGAGTGGTAACTCCTCAGCACAAGCAAGTACTTAATCTTCTTATGTAAAAACATCAAGATTGACTTGAATAACAATTTTTTAACACTTGCTTTCAAGCAAAATAGCTTATTGGGATACGTACATATATAATTTTGTAGAAGTTCTACTTTTTCATGCGTCAAAATCTTCGTGAGTTAAAAAAATATATTGTAGTATAGATGCCGTTTTTTAAACTAAAGGTTCGCCGTGCCACGACGTCGACAAAAAAAAACGTTTGATCGACAACTTGTATTTTTGTTTTGTTTCAATGAAAGTAAATGATCGAACGTTTTCCGTCGACATCTAGATGCTAATTTTCTATTATATTTAGTGAACGATAAACAAAAATTAAAATCATCAAGAAAATTGCTTGGAAGTAAAGAAAAAGAAAAGTACTTAAATCAACCCTTTTAAACCTTCAAGTCGATTTTCAGATATTTATATATTTTGCAGTTAATTTGGGAAATTCTTTCTGCATTCTATAACTATTACATTTAATTTGAAACATACCAAATCACAAACAATATTAAGCATTTATTCCATGTGAGATTAAATGTTTTAAAAAAGATAAGCAGCAAGCAAGTCCTTGAGCTATAAATTCCATAAAAATGGCATAAAATTATTGATATTTTTAACCATAAGTACCCAGTAAAAAAAGACACTCCAAAGAAGTCATGAAAATGTAGAGTTTGCAGTCTGGAAGTAGTTCAAATTCCGATCCGATCTAATGATTTTTACATAGGGTTGTCATTGCAAGAAGTTCTCTTTTTCGATACCTAGTCACCGAATTAGAAGCGATTTTAAGAAAAATTTCCTTTTTTGTGTTCTATGGTAATATTTTCATCTAGGAAAAACTTTAAAAAGTTACATATTTTAATAATTCGTTCCTTTTTATACGAATTTAAACGCGAAACAGTGTTTTCATGTAAATTTAAGCAAATAACTTCTAAATTTTAGGCCAAAATTAGTTCATAAATTTCTTTAAAAAAAATTGATTTTTTGAACATTTCGGTGAGTATTTACTAAAACTATGGAAAAACTACAAGGTTTTGTGTGATTAAAATAAACTTCTACTTGGTTTGCTGCTAACTATCGGTAAATTAAAAATATCGATTTTTTGGAAGCAATGAAAATGTGGTTCTTTCAGAATGACTTCCATTTTTTTTTACTGGGTACTTTTGAAAGTGAAGACTACAGATCGCAGCCATTAACTAAAAATTAGCCTAACTCAACTTGAGCACTTTTTCCTTTTTATCGAAGGTACGAGTATTACCACATTAAAAATGCTTAATTGTACTCCATTATATACATATAAAAAGAGCAATTCAAAATAAATTGCAAGTTAAAGAAGCAATTTTGCTACTGTATTAATACAAGCAAATAATTTTCTTATCTCCTGCAACAAAGTGCTGCAAGTTGCATTTAAATAACCTTGAAAAATATTGTTCAATTAACGTTTTAAGCTTCCCTATATCAATTTTATTTGTGGACATTGTACATACATATTTACTTACTTATTACTTACGAGTATAAAAATTTACAATTTCATTTTGTTTGGCTAAAACGATTTTTCACATTTAAACTATCGATAAACAGACCGCACACTTCATGTTCGATACAAGAACATCAATTGCTACTGGCTTTTTTGTGTGTGTGTGTGTTTTTTTTGCAGTTGCTGTTTGGTTGCTGCTGCAAGCTGTTGTTGCTGCTAATGATGGCAATCAGCGATGCCAACTTGGTGCTTTTGGCACTATTTTTAGTGCTTTTTGAAGACTCAAAACGCCAAATTTTGAGAGCTAGTGCCAAACTAAGAGAAAGCACTATTTAGTGCTTTAAAGAAATTTGTGTATTTCTTAAATGCCCCCCCCCCCTATTTCGGTTCTCAACTAAATTCAGTTTGGTCGTCTAAGAGTAGACCAAACTGTGTTTTAGTATTATGAACCACAACTGTTTTTTAGTTCAAATTAT
Source organism: Tachina grossa (assembly GCA_949987645.1). NCBI lineage: Eukaryota > Metazoa > Arthropoda > Insecta > Diptera > Tachinidae > Tachina > Tachina grossa. Next base: position 107,278,517 of record OX465277.1, on the reverse strand, counting down.
CATCGCGTTGCCAACTTAAAATATGTAGTTTGACACGTAAAAAACACAAAGTTTTAGAAAAAGTATTGTTTTTAGTGTTTTAGTTCAAAGAAATCATACCAAATGGATACAAATATGTGTAGATTTATTTTATGACGACGGAAACGAAGTCGCAATTGTTGATGTGCTACGTATCAGAAGAAAAATTCGTGATGGTTCCAACCTTCTAGAACTACCCAATGCAAGGTAAGGAATAATCAAAATAGGGAACGAATTCTTTAAAAAAAAGTTTTGAATGTTTTTCCGGCAGAACAAAGAAACGTTTCGTTATTTGTTGGATCACTAAGAACCATATTTAAAGAAATCTTTGTATGTGCCCGCTATACCGCCGATAATGAAATTGTTAAAAAAAAATTTTATTAAGCATAACAAATATTTCTAATTACGATTTTTCCACTTTTTCTGCTTTTTATATCGCACCAACCAGTAATTAAAAAAACCCAACCACAGACCCAACTACTAAAAAGCAGTTGTGTATACTCAACGCTTTTCTCAACCAAACTTACGCAGAGTGCTAAATGACAGTACCAAAATACAACTGAAAAGTCAACTGTTAATTTAGTGGAGAATGGCAATACAAATTTATCAATCTCAACCAAACTATTTTAAAAGTTGAAAACCGTGATAGGGGCAAAAATTACTTTAACAAAAACTTGGTGTATTTATTTTTTCAGTGCAAAGCCTACCTTTTTCATCTGATATATTTCATTAAATATGATAATATTGCCGAAATAGAGAAAAGCTTAGAGAATATTAAACATTATTAAACTTCACTCTTTTGAATTTTCATTCTTTTTTGACGTTAGTGCTTTTTTTACGCTTTTTAGATCTCAAAATTACGCTTTTTAGTGCTTTTTTTAAATGTTGATGTGCTTTTATAGCCAAAAAAGTTGGCATCACTGATGGCAATGCTGTTTGGTTTGGCAACAACAGCACCGACACAACGAGACTCTCTTATCTCCAGCCAGGAAAATGACAATCTGTTGTTGTTATATATTCATCATTAATTTTTATCCATTTGTTTAGTTGAATCGTTTTTTTTTTTGGTTGCTTAAGAGTTCTGGCACACGGCGGTTCCGAAAGGAATCCGCAGACAATGATGATCGTTTAGACGTTTTTGTTTTGGACTGCTGTGGCTTCAGAGGCAGCAGCAAAAGTGTTATGTATAACAGCAACAGAAGCCAGCCAGGGTGGGTGCAAAATAAATGTTTATCGTAATGAAAAATTATTGTTTTCTGTGAAAATTATTAATGAATCTCGAAAATAAAACAAAACAACTTAAAAGCCATAAGAATCAAAAATGCAGACAATAAAAAAACAGTAGACACAGATGTGTTTAATTGATGATCGGAGACATTTTGGCTTTTTGATGAAAAATACTTAAAATAAAAATTTATAAAAGAAACAAAATGAAAGTAAAAACATTTAAAAAAAAAAGAATTTTTGAATTCCAGTACAGCGATTCAGCAAACCAAATTGTCCTTGACATTTTTTTTAGCTTAATTTATTAATATTTTTTTTCGATTGAAACATGTGCTTGAAAATGTGCTTAAATCGATATAAGCTGATTTTGAGTTAATGGTAACTCCGTAATCTGCATGTTTGAAGGTAGCCCTGGGAGAAATCTCAATTAATTTGTGCGATTTTTAAGGAAGTTATAGCAAAATGACTTGCAGCTTATATTTTTTAGACTTCTAATCTCATTTGGAATAATAGCTTAATTTGGGTTATACTTTGGTATATTTGAACTTGAATGTACATATTATTTATAGTGTGTGCGAGTCAAAATCGCAGTTTACTGAATTTATGAATTTATGAATTACAAAATTCTTACATCTTTCACTTTCCATATAAATACTTATTTCCAACTTAGTGTTCTGTGAGAACTTCTGAAAGTAGTAAAATTATTATTTAATAATATTATTAATTAAATATAATTGATAACATGTCGTATTTCATAACTATGAATTATTTTGTTCTATTTGCTGATTTGTATACAATAAGACTCACTGACGCATAAAGTTTTAGAAACCCTTTTGAAGAAAAAAAGTAGTTAGCAAATAATTCCCATATAAAATGTGTACAAATTTAGTTGAAGAGTTAAGGAAAATTACTTTATTATGGAAATTTTTTTCAATGGTAAAATGGAATGGCAAATGCATTTAATATACACTTAGAGAAATGTATATATATATATATATATATATATATATATATATATATATATATATATATATATATATATATATATATACGAATACATACAAAGAAAAAAATGATTTGTAAATACAATTAATTTTTTTGTTATATCAATTAAATAATTAATTGATTTTGAACCTACAACAATTTTTGTAAATACAATTAACGAAATTTTAAGTTAAAGGAAAATCTGAAAAATATTTTCAATTAAATTTATCAACAAATATTTTGTTGAAATTTATTTATTTTTTCAACATTAATTTTTGTTAGATTTCAAAGTTATTTCAATTAAAGTTATTGTTATATTAACAATGCGAATTGTTGAGTTTTTGCACAAATTTTGATTATCATAATTGTTATATTAACAATGTTTCTTATACACAATCACAATCCTCGAAACGATTTTTTGCTTATCTTCGAAAAACACTAAATGGCTTTGGGCGGAGTTGAACCGGCAACCTCAAAACTAATAAACCAACTTACTTACCTCTCAGCTAGAGAGCAACACTTTATTAGATACGCTAATAATGAATACGCACAAAATATGGTTTCTTGTTTCTTCTACATGTGCGCATTCCGTTATGATATAATTTAACAAATAATTTTGTTAAGTAATTTAATTGACTACAAAAATTTAAATTTGTTATATCAACAATGATGACTGTTAATATTTTAATTAAATATTAACAATTTGCTTTGTTGGTTACAATTCGAGGATATTTTTTTCTGTGTACATTTATCAGAATTAATTTCTTAATCCGGCCCAAGTTTAGTATTTTCAATTCTTATTGAATGAAATATTGCTGTCAATTAATATATGTGATTTTCTACAGAAGAGAAGAAAAATTAAACTAGGTTTTTTTTAGCTAGGGAAATGCTCAATAACTATTTCTCATATTTTATTTTATTAAAAATTCCCGTTAAATAGCTGATGTTAATAACAATCTGTCGTTTATAAGCGAAGCACGATGGATGTATTGATGTTCGTGTATATAAGTGTTAACAAGCGATGTTGCGAAGACTTCTGGTTTGTAATCAACACTTAAAAGAAATAGTGTTGATGCGTGGATGCTTGTTATTTTGCATATTGTTTGTTTGAGTATGTGTGTGTGTAAGATGTAGATTGTAAGCTATAATGTTTTTAAGCTGTGGTCGGCAAATTAAGGGCGCCGCGCCTTTTCTTATACTCTTCTATTACGTATGTGTACACACGCATTACTGAGAACAACTTGTGTGTATCGCATACTCTTAAGAATCGGCGTTGCCAAAGAAAAATTTTTTCCCAAAAATAAGAAAATATCTGTGATGAAAATTCACAAAATTTTTTGTTTTCAGAAAATTATTATGGCATACCAGAAAATTTGGTTTGTCAACGTACGTTCGTTTTCATGCATGAAAAACGTGACTTGCAAAGGCATTTTCAAGCATATACTTAAATTATTTTAAGAAAATTTTCTACAAAACTATCTCTTTACTCATCTTTACATTGACGTAGCAACAAGAGAAGATGTATTTCTTCGTAAACAAAACTTGAGTGTTTCCTCTGACCATAATAAAGTTAAATTTGGTTTTGGAGATTTAAAATTTCAAGTTAGGGAAATGAGACGAAATTTTAACTAGCAACACCGGCTCGTGGTAAGAGTATAACGCACACAATTGTAAAATGTAAGTGTATGGGTTGCCGACCACGGGTTTAAGGGTCTTTTTTTAAAGCAAGCGCACGCACACAACTAATGTGAATGCGTGTGTGCGTTTGTTTGTGCGCAGACAAAAATAAGATCATACACGAAACGTGTGTGTATGTACATTAGGGTGGCCGATATTTTTTTTCTTCTACTCTCACCCCCCAAATCGGTTCAGTTTTATGTAAAAAAAAATACAAAAAAATTTCTTATCGATAAGTTGTGTTTTAGGGGGCGTCCGGCCCTTAAAGTTTGCCCTCAAGCCCATATATTCAATGCAATTTTTTTTTGTTTTTTTTTTTTTGGTTTAGTTTTACTTTGACTATATGTATATGTATGAAATAATTTAATATATATAAGCTGTTATTGTACATGCTTAAAATAAAAAATTTCCATATAAATATAATTTTGTTTCATAAAATTTTTGGTATTTTGTTGGTTATTTTCCTCATTATTTTCTAAAATATTAATTTTAGCAAAAAACTTTCTTTGAGACTAATGTTGTTGACTTGAAGAGCTAAAATATTGCCATATGTCATATTGTAAAATAATTTTTTTAAAAGATAGTCATATGCAAAAAATTACATTGAAAAATGGGCTTGAAGCCCAACTTTGATGGCCGGACGCAACTTATCGCTATGCAATTTTTTTGTATTTTTTTTACATAAAACTGAACCGATTTGGGGGTGAGAACAAAAGAAATCAAGAAAAAAAGTCTACATACAATTAACGGCCACTCTAATGTACATGCACGACGTTTGTATACGCATCCATGCGTAGGAAGAAGCGAGCATCACAAATTCTTCCGTTTTCCGTGCAATAACTGAATCAAATGTCTTGCCAACAGTGTTGTTTAGCGTTTGTATTACAAGATTTCACTGCAGTTAAGCATTTGAAAAATCCCTCATGTGTTAAAAGTTCTTGTAAGAGTTGGTCATTTGCAGAGGTCTAATAGACATGGCTGCTGATGCAGTGCGTGGATGTATAGAAAACTGCTCGTATACATATATATATATATATATATATATATACATATATATATATATATATATATATATATATATATATATATATATATATATATATATATATATTGATATCCAAAATCAATATTTGCATAGTAATTATATTATTGAATTAACTTCATTCTTATTGTGAAATATAATAAATTTAGAAAATCCATTGAAATTCGTGTAAGAATTACATAAGTAATTTTTTTCGAGTGTACTGACATGCAATGAAATTGCAAATGTGTGTGTTGTTAATGTTAATGTCATTTAAAGAGTTATTGCGTGTTTTTAATGCGTAACTGCGTACGCAAGTTTTTTTTTTTAGTAAAACTTGTAATAGACATTTAAATAAATAAAAATTATACAACTTCTTACCACAAGTCATTACACACTGCTGCAAAAAAAAAAAAAAAATACGAATAAAAGCAAAACTGACATTAACAATTTATGATTATTAGTCGGGTCGTTATTTGGTTGGTTAAGCAGACCAACTAAACTAGAAATGATGAGCTAAATTCGCTTTTTGTTTTTAATTCAAAATGCAATGGCAGGAAGGGTATGCATTTTTTGATTAGTATAAATTATATATATAACAAATTACCAGCTTCCGTTTAACCAAATAAATTCTGTTGCTTTGGAAAACACTAACGTTTCAGAAAAAAAAAATACTCTTTTAACCTTAAAAGCCGATGACCTGCGTGCCTGCCTGCCTGCCTGCCCGTTAAAGCACCGCAACCACAGTCGTATATGTAATTATAATTTGTTTAAATATTGAAGCATGAAATTGTTAAGGATTTCGGAACGAATTAAACGTTTTCAAAAGCAAACTGCTGTTTTTTTTTTTTTTTTTTTTTTTTTTTTTTTTTTTGAAGAAAGAGATTAATTTCAAATAATTTTGGACTCTTTACTAATCTTTCACTTTTACGCCCTAATATCTTTTACACCCAGAATTAAATGTTTGTCTATAAAATATTTTTTTTTCTGTAGCAAACCCGGCGCCATGCCGCTTGCTGCTGAATGTAATGTAATATTCATGTATAAAAAAAAAAACAATGACCGGAAATCTTGATAGTGTTTAAAATGTTTATCCCGCGGCTTATTAGATCTTTGGTTGTTTGTTTTTCAAATATTTTAATTGCTTTCTTGCTTTCACTATTTGTGAACCTTATGATTCTTATGATTAAATAATAAACTTAGTTTTCTACTTTAACAATAAAAAAAAATAAATGTTCAATCATTTATTAAATAAATGTTTTTTAATATGTTTTTTAAATTCTTCTTTAAAGAGTTTTTTTATATTAGTTTGTTGCTTAATTAGATAATTTTTCTATGCAATTTTCTGGCACTTTATTAAAATAATTTTTGTGTGGTTTCTCCATTTCGTTACCACAGGGCGTGTGTAGTGGCTCATTAATTCTGTTCTTGAGTAACGGACATAAAAAAATAAGTTAAATTGCCGCAAATAGCTTGAAAACGTTTTCGTTTATTGGAGGGAGGTTGTTGTTTTTTTTATTGGCCAATAACAGATGAGCTCATTTTCTAGCTTTAAATAAAAAAAGAAATAAAATAAAATAAAACGAGTACAGGGTTCGAAAAAAAAATTATGCTAAAACTTAAATGACTAGAGTGGCCAGACAAGAAGGAGAAAAAACTGATTTTTGTTTTAAATAATATAAAACTTATAAAAACTTTACATCACAGCAAATTTTTTTTGTAATCATCGAACTATCTTGAACGGTTTGTTACCTATGGAATTTATTGATTTTTTTTTTGCGATTTAGATCGTGAAAATTAATTTTTTTTTGTATATTTAAGATTTTTGATCAGGCTAAAGTTCGTATCGCTTTGTAAGCCAAATTTACATGTGATAATTATTAATGAACATATAACACCAAAGTAAGTTGTAAATATTCTGACAAACACTAGTAGAGCGGAACAACCATCTGTTTTCGAAGGCGACTACACCATCATCATCAGTGTTCTTTGTGTTTGGTCCACTGTGTGTTGTGTCAGTTTTTCAGTAGATTTCTGCTTTATATACGCAACTTTTTGCAATTGGAATATGCGGATTGTTTTGATTGATCATATTTCAATTTTCTGAAAGCTTTTGTTGTAATGAAAGCTCAATTATACCATCTCTAAATTTACAACAGTCTTGCCATCGCCCTTTGTTCTTTACTAATTATGCCCATGTTGGTTAATTTGCTTATTTTTGTTATTTTTTTGATTTTATATGTTCACAATTTTTGTTCTTTATGACAAGAGCTACAACTTTTCCTCGCAGAGTAAATCCAAATTCCAAACGGTTTGCAAGATATGAGCCTGAGAAAAGGCAACAATTACACCAAGGCCCCAAATTTTTGGGAGACAGGGATCTTTTTTTTTTGGTCTTTTATCTCGTAGTGGCATTCGTATATGGTTATATTTCCATGACATAAATAAGTTACACTCATTACTTTGTAAGCCATTACAAAATCTCGAAAAGTTTTGATTTTAATGACAAAATTAGCTCCCTCTATCTCTCTCTCTCTCTCTCTCTCTCTCTCTCTCTCTCTGGTCACCTTAACTTCTTCAGCAACGATAATTTGCCAATTAGTAAGAAAATATAAAAACGTAACAGCCTCCAGTAAATATCGTGATTGGATTATAAAATGCCGTTTTAAAATCAAACAGTAGCACAATGTTACTGCTTTTTAGTAAATTCCATAAAAGCTGCTTGCAACAATAAATAACTACCTACAGTAAAGAATAATAATACTAACGAACAGCAAGCACAGCTTCAACAAAGCAAAATAATAATAAAAAAAAGCTCCCCATTAATTTAAGGCATGCAAATTTACTAAAATTCGCTAATTTTTCCCGTTTATCTCATTATACCACAAAATCATAAACATGCAAAAAAAAAGCTTCCAACTAAATCTTTATCAAACACTTAAATCCTCACAGCAACAAATATACTAGAATAGAGGCTCAACTTGAAATTGCAATTGCATTTGTTATAACATGACGATTAATTTTATTTTGTTCGAATCGTGCTAAACTTCATTAAAAAAAAATACCATTTTAAGGCAGTCAGAAGCATTTAGTTCGTTAGTCCGTTCATTTTGTAAGCAAATATTGAAATGATTGCTGGCTGCGATCGCCATGATGCTGATAGAGAGAGAGAGAGAGAGAGAGAGCGAAAAGTAAGCAAAAGCGCTGCAAGATTATTCTTTTTGAATACACTTCATCACTGATTTTATATATTATTATTTGTTATTATAATTTTTTTATTTTTGTAAAAATATTCCACTTTTTCGCAATTACACTTTAAACCGTCCCTTAAGTTTTTTTTACTGAATATGAAGAAAGGCTGGTCTTTTTGCCAAATGTCTGAGAAAACTTTTCACCTACTTTTGAGAGATAATTGCAGCTTACGAATTTTTTTTTATTTAAGCAGTTGTAGGTACGTACAGTGGTGTAAAATAGTATGAAGAAGATAACAAATATGAATATTCTAAATTATTTAGACGATTTGCTGCAAATGAGAAAAACCTCGCCCGATTAAGGTCTACAGCTTCCAGTAGTACCGTCTTCTAGAAAATGTTCTAATTTTGCTGTTATGTCCTACACTCAAAAAAAAAAAAAAAAGACATATATTATTATTAAGGAAAAAAGTTTCTAAATTTAAGTAAAAAAAATTTCTAAGTTTAAGTAATTTTTTCTAAGTTTAAGTAAATTTTTACAAAAATCTAATAAAAATTACTTAGTATGAGTAAAAAATAAAAAGTTTATATTCTCAAAAGTAGTTCATAAAAATACACACAAAAATTCTCACATTCAAGATCAAGTTTACTGGTTTAAAGGAAATATTTACTAAAAATTGGAAAATGGTTTAAAAGTTTAGGGAAATTGTATCCTTAGAACTAGTCCATCTCGTTTTAATGACTTAATCCTGATTAGTTCATCAAATTTGACTTACATGAAAGATATAAAAAGGTATTCTAAATTTTATTAAAATATTTACCAGTTTTAAGTATTTTTTCTTTAAATTATAGAATATATTTTTTATTTGCATTAAGCAAAAAATTTAAGTAAATTTTTCATATATCCGAGGAATATTTGAACTTGAAATATATATTTTTCTAAATAAAATAAAATTTTAAAACTCAAAAATTTCAATGCTTATTCAGGCTGCCTGTTAGGCAATTGGTTAGAGTGCTTTCCTATCATTCATAAGGTTGCTGGTTCAATACTTGTCTCCTCTCAAGGAATTAATATGTGTGTATGGTGAATTAATTAAGAATATAATAAGAGGAATAATAAAAAACATAACATGTGGTATAGAATTTAATTAAAAATAAAAAAAAGTACCAGAATTAAAAACATAAAAAAACTTTGGAAAATTTACTCAATTTGAGATCAAAGATGAAAAACATTTTTTGCAAAGCTCCGAGTTTTATGGGAAAATTTTACTTAATTTTAGAAAAATTTTACTTAAATATAAAAATATAATTACTTTAAACTAGTTCATTAATGAACTAGAAACTTAGCTTTGCGCCATACGACAACTTTTTTTTACTCAAATTTAGAAAATTTTCCAAAGTTTTAGTTATTTTTTTTTGAGTGTATTTTAGACGGGCGAAAATTTGGAAGGAAAACATCTGGAATTCTCCTCTTTCGTTGTTTCCTTCGCGGTCGCACAGCAAAAAATGTTGCGGGCGACATTCCATATTATTGGATAAAAGCAACCATATTTGTACATGTATGTGTGTATATGTAGCAAAGAATATGAAAATGATTCTCTCTTCCCCACCCGTCCCCCCGGGGTGTGGCAACCCCGGGGCCCCAGCCGGGGCGATGTGGCTTTTTCCATTGACGTACCTTTGGTACATTACCCATAGAACTTATGTGTTACTACCCGATCTCTGGCAACAGAGCAAAGGATGTGCACATATTTATAACAAAAGGAAGACAGGTCCTGTTGATGTCAATTAGGTACACCGTCACCTAGAACTGCCCCTGAGTTCAAAAGACGATACACTCAAAAAAAAATTAACTAAAACTTTTGAAAATTTTCTAAATTTGAGTAAAAAAAAGTTGTCGTATGGCGCCAAAGCTGTTTTTTACTAGAAACCAGTAAAATATTTACTAGTAATTATATTTTTATATTTAAATAAAATTTTTCTAAAATTAAGTCAAATTTCTCCATAAAATTCGGAGAATTGCAAAAAAGGTTTTTCATCTTTTATTTCAAATTTAGTAAATTTTTCAAAGTTTTTTTTTGTCTTTAATTCTGGTACTTTTTTGTTTTTAATTAAATTCTATAACACATGGTATGTTTTTTATTATATCTTCATATTATATTCTTAACTAATTCACCATACATACGTATTAATTCCTTGAGAGGAGGCAAGTATTGAACCAACAACCTTCTGACTGATAGGCAAGCACTCTAACCAATTGCCTAACAGGCAGCCTGAATAATCATTGAAATTTTTGTGTTTTAAAATTTTATTTTATTTTCAAAAAAATTTATTTCAAGTTCAAATATTCGTCGGATATATGAAAAATGTACTTGAATTTTTTGCTTAATGCAAATAAAAAATATATTCTATAATTTAAAGAAAAAATACTTAAAACTGGTAAATATATTTCTAAAATTTAGAATAACTTTTTATATCTTTCAAGTTAGTCAAATTTGATAAACTAATTAGGAGTAAGACATTTCCTAAAATTAATTTTTTATTTATAACGAGATTGACTAGATTTTAGGATACAATTTCCCTAAACTTTTAAACCATTTTCCAATTTTTGGTAAATATTTCTTTTAAACCAGTAAACTTGACCTTGAATGTGAGAATTTTTGTGTGTATTTTTATGAACTACTTTTGAGAATATGAACTTCTTATTTTTTACTAAAATTAAGTAATTTGTACTAGAGTTTTGTAAAAATTTACTTAAACTTAGAAAAAATTACTTAAACTTAGAAATTTTTTTTACTTTAATTTAGAAAATTTTTTTCCTTAATAATAGTATATGACTTTTTTTTTTTTTGAGTGTAGAGGTGAAGCCCTTGTGGTGGAACTTCGAGGTCTAACCAGAGGCTACTTCTGGTACCACGGGTGCCGGTTGCCCGACAGTCGAGCTGCTTGGAGTTGATTGTATTGAGGTCGTCAGAGTATTGTGCTGAAGTAAGTCGACTTCGTCCCACCCTACGGGGTTAAAGGGATGATGCTGACTGCAGTAGGCACTAATGTCTGATGGCAAGCTTGCATTCTTCTCGGAAGAGTGGCCGTACTGTGCCGGCAATGGTTGAGGAATTCTCTTGGGGACCTCGCTGTAGGTGTATACACAACACCTTAGCATGGAAGCCGGAGAATTATCGTGGTGGCTGTGGTTGCTACCAAAATCGCTGGGAGAATAGTCTTGGCTTCCCAGTGTTAAATCAATGATAGTGGTTGGTCTCAAGCGGTCAGCCAGACACTATTCTAGGTGCTGTTGCCATTCAACAGAAGCTGCTATGGGCACGGACATAGCAGCAGAGTTTAGATAGCTCAAATTACCTCAGCAAGGTAATTGAATATAGTACAGGGATAACTATATTCAAATATTGCAACCTATGTGCCTTATGGAGTGGGCCATAGGTTCATTCTAAAAGGGTGCCTGGGGGCATTGGTCTGGCATCTAACCCACACCCAGTGCTTTGGCACACGTGAGATTAGGCCGTAATGGCAGGTACTCACGTAAAGCAATTGCACATCTTCCCCACCCGTAAATTACTCCAAACTAAATGTTTTCGTGTCTAAGCACAGTCTATCACAGATTTGTTCACTTACTTTGGGGGATTTCTAAGCTGTTATTAAAATTACTTTAAGTTATTAACTTTAAAAAACGCATTGGTTTTAAGTTATGACTATTTTGCATTAAACGAACAATTTAAAGATATATCGGTTTACTCAATACTGATCACACACATGAGCTGTACTTAAACAAGATTTCGTTATTATGTATTTCAATTTTGCTGCGTAATCGCAGTTAAGTGTTTTTTGCGACTCCTACTGCTTCTGTTGATATTGAAGACTCCAAACGATATTCTTTAAGTTACCGACCGTCATTTTAATATTTGCCCTGCTGTCTTGCTGCTTTCTAGTACAAGTCATCAACAATTTCATTTAAAACATAATTTTGTGTAACTAATATTGAAAATCATTAGGGCGGCCGTTTATTCTTCACAGCAGCCGTATTTTCATTTAACTTATTTTTCCTTTAGTCTCTTCCAAACGACTTCTTGATCTTTTGCATCATTGTTTGTAACGAAAAAAAAGAGAAGTAGCTTCAGCTTTGATCCACACCGTCTGAGGGAGTAAGCGTTAAATAATCTTTTAAAGCTACTGCTTAAATATCAGTTAGTGGCTGGTATGACGTTTAGGAATCTACTAGTCGTATAAAAAGAGTAGCAGCATATGGCTGCTGTTGTAGTGTCCAATGTGTATACATTCATCCATCGTTCATACATTTTAAGTTTTGCTGCTACTTTTCACATTTGACAGCCGCTCAATGATGAATGAATATATTGCTTTGTTTTGTTTGTTGGTGGACTTTCAACAATGAAACTTGTAGACTATTGCAAAAAGCAGTTTACAATTAAGGAATGTGAATGCAATTTTTTTTAGTTTTTTTTTTCAAGCATCATAAATCGTTTATGAATTATTAATATTTGATAAATGCAAAAGTATCATTGATGATTCAGACAATGACTTGACACCACTATTGCCATGTGAGAAAGCAATTGTTGCTCAATAAACTTAAGGTAATTAACTGTTTAATCTATTTTTGATTAAGGACTCTATTATATCATTTATTTTCTTAATTAAAAGAACATTCTGTAAAGTTATTCGAAAGTTTATTCAAATAGTTTACTAAGAAGATCTTGTGTCAAATCAAACTCTTCAAAAAGGATTTTTAACAGGTCCGTTTTAAACATTTCTTAATTTTATTTTTCTTGCTTTTAGGAAATACTTCATTCTGTTGAGGACATTTCTCTCTCTCTCTCTCTCTCTTTCTCTCTCTCTCTCTCTCTCTCTGACACTAAATTGTTTGAAGAAACAAAATTTTCCTAAAACTTCACAAAAGCTTTTGTCATCTACGATTTTTAATGAAAACGTTAAATCTATTTGAAATTTGTTGTTATGGAAAGTAGTCTATCGATGTATTTAAAATAAAAAAACTTTTACCATATCTTCGAAATGATTTCCGTAGGAAACTGTTTGAATATCTCTGAATATTTCCACAGGAGAACAGTCGAATTTCTTCAACTGTTTTCTATGGAAAACTGCTCGAATCCCGTTGAAATGTTTTCTATAGAAAACTGTTCGAATTCCTTCGAAGTGTTTTCTATAGAAAACTGTTCGGATTCCTTCGAAGTGTTTTCTATATCATATCTCTTCAATATGTTTTCTATAGAAAACTGTCAGAATTTACTCGCAATGTTTTCTTTAGTAAACTATTCGAATGTATTCGAAATGTTTATTATTACAAACTGTTCGGATCTTTTTAAAACTTTTTATTAGAAAAAAGTTCAGATGTCTCCAAAAGTTGTTCGAATCTCTTTGAAATGTTTTCCATAGAAACCTGTTCGAATCTCTTCGAAATGTTTTCTATAGAAAACTGTTCGAATCTTTTCGAAATTATATCCTTAGAAAACACTTCGAATCTCTTTAAACTGTTTTATATAGAAATCTATTTTCAAAATCTTTTCTGTAGAAAACCGTTCCAATCTCTACGAAATATTCGTATTTCTTCGAAATGTTTAATATAGAAAAATATTCCAATCTATTTGAAATGTTTTCTATAGAAAACTTTTTTGAAATTTTTTCTTAAGAAAAGTGTTCGCATCTCTTCGAAATGTTTTCTATAGGAAACTGTTCGAATCTTTTCGAAATAGTTTATAAAGAAAGGTGTTCGAAATGTTCCAAATGTTTTCTATAGAAAATAGTTCAAATGTCTGATAAATATTTTCTACAGAAAACTATTCGAATCTCTTTGAAATATTTTTCATAGAAAACTGTTTAAATTCTTTGAAATGTTTTTAATAGAAAACTGTCCGAAGCTCTTAGAATTGTTTTTTATTGAAAACTATTCGAATCTCATTAAAATTATTTTTATAAAAACCGTTCGAATCTTTTTATTACAAACTGTTCGAATCTTTTCAAAACGTTTTAATAGAAAACAGTTCAGATCCCTACAAAGGCTGTTCTTTTCGAAATTGTTTCTCTGGAAAATTGTTCGAATCTCTTTAAAAAATTTTCCGCAAAAAAAATAGTCTAAAGTATATGAAAAGTGTTGGAATGTCATTGAAATTTTTTCTTATAAATAACTGTTCGAATCTTTTCAAAATGTTTTCTAATGAAAGCTGTTCGAATCTAATCAAAATGTTTTCTATAATAAACAGTTTGGATATGTGCGAAATGTTTTTTATAGAAAACTGTTCGAATCTTTTTAAATCGGAAAATGGTTGGAATCTATTTGAAATGAAATTTGAATGGATTTGATGTTAGAAATTTTTGCTATATAAAACAGATCAAATGTCTTTTAAATTTTGTGTATAGACAACTATTTGAATATGTTTGATTCGTTTTTTTAAAATTTGCTTTTAGCACCATTGGAAAAAACTTGGTTTAGCGTGTTTAATCACTCTTAAATAAAATTTACTACCACACAAGATCTCTCAGTTTTAAACACTTATTAAAACATTATTTAAAATATAACGAGAGAAGATAAAAATCTACTGCAATGACCCTAGGAAAAAACAAACGAAATTAACAAAATTGCCACCACCACAGCAACATTTTTTCAGTCTTGCATGAGAATTATGAAAACATTTCGTTTTAGCAATTTCCAAAATGTTTACAGCACAATGTTTATGCTCAGCTGATAAATGACAATTACATTTTCTAGTTCATTTTCCTTTAATAAAAAAATTTACATTTAAAGTACTTTTTATCTTTAGGTTTTTATTTTTATTTTTTTTGGACTGAAGTGTCCCTTTAGGCTTTTCGGGAACAGTTGTATTGTGTCTGAACTACTACTTGTAATGTTAAAAAATTTTTTGCTTTTCAAATTCACATTAAAGACAAATTAGTCCCAGTACAGAACTGAACAGAGCAGAGAATTTCTGTTCTGTTTAAAAACGTTGTCACGCTTGAGATATTTTCTAATTGTTTGTTCCGTAGTTCGTTGGCTTGGCTGGTTGGCTGTTGTTTTTCTTTTCATTAAATTGGTATTGTACTCGTACTTCTCACTGCAGGTGTAAAAAAAGAAGTTCATATTCAACTGTGTTCACCATCAAATGTTAAAATATTTAAATTTCCGTTTTTCTGTTTGTTGATCAGATCATGTCTGACTAATGATGATCTTTCCCAGCTCGTAGTTTTGTGGTCTGTTAAAAGCATTTTTAAGCAGCCCGGAATGAGTGACAAGTATTTAATGAATTCTGCACTGATTATGTAAATGAAATGAAATTTAAAAAGTTTATTCCCATTTTCTGCTTTTTAAGAAGGAAAAAAAACCATTAATGGGCGAGCTCGTTTAGGCATAAGAAATAAAATTTTAATTTGTTATCTTAAATTATACAATAAGCTGAATGAGGTTCAAGACGAATAAAGCAAAAAAAAAATGCAATTCCAAGCAGGAAATTAAAAATTACCAACTTTTAAATAGAATGATATACAATTCCTCTATTGAAATAAATAGAAAATTTTTCAACTGGAAATTAAATAACAAAGTAAAGTTAGTGAATTTTACAACTTGTGTGTGAGAGACACTGGCGCTCACGTGATTAGGTCTATTTAGAATTTACTCACAGGACCTGAAAAGGTCAAAATATGATGAAAACTCAATTTTCGTATATTGGAGTAAAATCAATAACTGGCTTTAGAGGATGTTAAAAAATCATTAAGACATTGTAAAATTTAATTATCTGAATGCAATAAAACGACCAAAGAAATAAAAACAAAGAAGCAAACACTTGAGACTTAAGACTACTTTATTTATGTATACTACTTTTATATACAGAAAAATATTATATTAAAATTTACGAAATCAAGGTTAATTTAAAATGTTTCGACATTCATTTTCCTTCATATGTGTTGCATGTAAATTCAACATGATTTACAGTAATCTTCAAAGAAAATTGTGTCCTTTGAAATAACTTTATTTCTTGTTGATTTCACATTTCAGTATTCTCACATTAAAATGAAGAATCATGTTGAATCAAAGTTATTTAAAGTTGATACAACATGAATTTATATTGATGTAGTTATTTTATTTTATTTATTATTTAAATGAAGTAATTTTGCGTATTGACATAAATGCATCAGGAAAATTGATCTCACCCTGGCCAAGATTTGAACTCGAACTCATCCCTGCAGCCACAATAACTTTGAATATTCTTTAGATACACACTAAATAAATATCATTATGAATTAAATTGCAAATCAATATGATTTAATTAATCATTTAACATTAACGTTTGCTTAAATTAAAGTTATAGTTAAAGACTACAAGACTAGCCAGCTGGTGGTGCCAAAATTGTCGGCTATTTACGATCTTCAAAACAAAAAACAAAAAATATTTTACATAACCAAACACTACAAGAGATTGTAGCTATTACCCACTTGACCAAGACATTCGTTAATGATATTGATTTCGAATATACTTACTCGTATCTCGAACACATACCGTGTAAGACTGTAAAGAATAACACTCAAAGATTAATAGAAAAGGTTTTATCTATCCCTCAGTTTTGTTTCAAAAACATTAGATTTCGAAGGTTCGCTAGCAATATCAAAAAAGTGAGCCAATATCGAACTTATTTCAAGGACGCAAAAAGGCAGCAAAAAAGTAAAAAATATAATTATGTTGTTTTATTTATTTTATTTATATTTTAATTCTTTAATCCAGGCTACACACAAGGCTATTGTCATACATTCGAGAAACTATCGAGAAAAGTTTGCTTTAGCGAACATTAGATTTTTCTTAGATTCGCAAACAAATATCGAAAAAATGTGTTCCGAAATTTTTTCGCTTTTGTTAGAATTATTTTATATCAAATCTCAACAAATCCAATAAACACCAAAATAAATAACATATTAAGCCATAATTGCAGAAGAAGCTTTAACGACATATTTTTTTAACTTCACTTTTTTACGAAAATCGATCGTAAATTATTGGATTTTCGTCAAAAAAATAAAGCTGGAAAATTATGTCGCTTAAGTTCTTTTTTAGCGAGTATGGCAAAGTTTAATGTTTTATAAATTTAATATGATTTCCAATCAAAGTTTTTGCATGGTGATTTTACATTGGGATTGCTGTGTGTGAACCAAATTTTATTATTATTATTATTTTTTTAATTTTGACAAAGAGGAAATAATAATTGAAGCTTTTTCTCAGGTTATCTAAAAATAAGGCAGGGCTCGAAAAACTAAGCAAGAACCACTTCGCTAAAGCAATTACATGCGAATAATTTTTGAAAATGTTTATCTACAAGATATTTCAAAAAAAATTTCTCCAGGAAAAAATAAGTTCCCGGGAAATTTCTCTTCATGCAAATAAAAAATATGAATATTTTACCTATTAAAACAAATTAAATTATACAAATACTTTTCATGAGTCAAAAAAAAAAAAGTGAATTCATTTTTTTTATATAATTTGCAGTAATAGCTCTCAAATGGGACACTATTAAATCAGGTGCTATTCAGTTTAAATATTTTTGTAATTTTTTAATAAAAAAAAGAGAAAATGACAACAGTCACCTATTTATCCAATTATGCATTTCCTGTGGATGATGATGATGATGGCGATTGTGACGACGATAAAGTGAATTACGATTGCCAACAAGCGTTTCTGTTTGCACTGAAAAAGACAATTTTCAAATGAACAAGTATGTATATCTGGTTGTTTTTAACATTTAACTATCATTACTGTGGCAGTTAATCGTTTAAAATTGTTGAAAGCTAAAAATATTTAACTGAATAAGCCAAGTGTTAAAATACAAACTAAAATGCATTTAACATTTTGAAAATAGTATGAAACAAACACTACAATGATGTGTTTCAGTTGTTTAGAATCTAGCAAAATAAAAAACGTTTTTAATGTTAAACTAGAAAAAGTACAAAGAAATTACTTGCGACAACAATGACTACGATAATGACAGCAACAAAATATTTAAACTGTCAACACATTTCACGCAACACATCACCAACAACCTCAACGTCAATTTTAGTAGCGACAAACGCCATCTTATATCGTAAACTTAACTATAATTTAGCGTTAATTTTCTTAATTTTTCTCATTTTTAGAAAGAAAAGAATTATTTAAATCTTTTTTAGTTTCAAATAAGTCTTGTTTTAGATTTTTGTAATACATTGTATTTTTAAATTTATTCTTTTAAGTCTGCTGCTATGAATACCTCTGGCACAAAAGTCTGCAACTCATTTAATTTGTTTTACACGAGTCAGCGCACATACGAGTACAACTCCAATTTTATTTTTCCTCTTTTTTTTGGTGGTTAAAGAACTGACAACGAAAAACGAGGTGCTAGTGACCCCATCTGTGATACACCTGACTTGTCACTTTTTGTTATTCATCATCATTAACGCATTTTCATTTATTTTTATTATAATTTTTTTTAATTTTTATTTTTTTGTTTGTTTGTGTTAAACACTTGATTGTTATTTAACATTTGAATAAACCACTGTTTTAGCCAACCAACAGCTGACGTGGTCTTTCTTTCGAAACGGAAGTGATTTTTATCAACATGAAAATGTTTTAAATTAGAATACGTTTCACGTTTGGTGTTGAAGAATAAAATTACCTGTGTAGCTGGTAAATTAATAAATTTCTATGCTAATCATTTTCAACTTACTTATCAATCACTTTATCACAAAAGTTTCAAAAGTGATAGTATTTTTGCTTTAATTTTCATTTAATTTAATTTTTAATCTTTATTTTTAATCGCTGATTTTAAAATTGTGTGATAGAAGAAAAAAGATATTGCAATTTGTAGCTTTCATCAGCTCTCAAAATAAATTATTTTATATAATTTTTCTAAATTATTTGAATAATTATGAAACACATATTTTATTAATCTTGAGGTCTTTTTATAAATAAAATAAAAGTTCAAGGAAAAGTTGCAAAAATCATTTATTTGAACAATTAATAACACATTTTTATTTCAACATTGAATAATTAAACAATACTAATACCGTTTTCTTTCATTTGGGCGATTTTTTCGGTTTTTGGCGATTTAGTTAAGTTTGTGCGATTTTTTTTTTGTTTTAGCGTTTTTGTTTTCATTTATGGCGATTTTGTCCGCTTTTGGCGATTAGTTAAGTTTTAGTTATTTTTTTAAATCTGGCGCTTTATTTTCGTTTTTGGCGATTTTTCGTTTTTTGACGATTTTTTTTTAGTTTTGCCGCTTTTTCTTAGTTTTGGCGCTTTTTTCGTGCTTGCAATTTTTTCGGTTTATGCCTTTTTTAATTTCGGCGTTTGTTTTTCATTCTTTTGTGATTTATTTTAGTTTTAGCAATTTATGAGTTTTATCGCTTTTTTCGGTTTTTAGCGGCTGTTCTAGCTCGTTTTAGTTTAAGGGATTCTTTTTCCCAGTTTAAAGCTTTTTGTAGCTTTAGAGTTTTATTTCATTTTGACAATTTTTTCGGTTTTTGGTGATTTAGTTTGGTTTGAGCGATTTTTTTTTAGTTTTTGCGTTTTTTCGCGATTTTTTCGGGTACTGGCGATTTATTTTAGTTTTAGCAAATTTTTTTAGTTGTGTTTTGCTTTATATAAGTTTTTCACGATTTTTCGCGTTTTTACGATTTTTTTTCGTTTCGGCGCTTTTTTCGTATTTGGGATTGTTCTATTTTTTGGGGTTTTTCCTTTTCACCGTTGCAACCCTAAAAAATCACTAAAATGCAAAAGATCAATATATGATTAAAAACCCAAAATAGCGCCAAAAGTTAAAAAAAGTTGTTTAAACTAAAAAACAGCTGAAAAACAACGGAAAAAAATCGCAAAAACCGAAAAAATCGCTTAAACTAAAAAATTGCCAAAAACCTAGCAAAAATTTAAAATTTTAAATTTTAAATCAATAAAATTAAAACAAAATTATCTTTTAAATATTTACATCAGTACCTGTATATAATATTTGATAAACGTATGTATATACGACAGTGTGTATGTGTTTTATTCGTCGCTGAATTTTGATATATATCAGGTGGCATTTCTGCATACAAAATCTCAAAATAAACGAAAACGAGCTTGTGATTTCACCTTTTTTACTTCAACCGACAGTGAATATCATTAAGATATCTTATTGTCGATAGATTTTCGTTATATTTATCATAGCGATACGATTATCGTTATAAAAATTAGTGAATCCAGGTGCAGTTAAGTTTTTTTTATTTTATATAAGCTAAAGTTCTCATATTATTACATACATACATATGTCGCCCTTTGCTGAATTTATTTTAAATTTATTTATCGTATTTATTCTCTGAGTGATGTGGTTGTATTTCTTATTTTAGGAATTTTTGTAAACATCTCCTGACATATATATATACGAGTTCTAAAAAATGTACGAAATATTATCAAAACTCACAGCCATCTTTTAAAAACTAAATCCATACGTATGTATATCCATGATTTTGCAATAATGTATTATTATCTCTTGTATAGTATTTACTAAAAATTTTGCTTAATCATTATTAAAAAAGAGCGGAACAAAATTTCAAATGCATGCACAATTATTTATTAAAGATAAATAAATTAATAAAAGAAAACCCAATTGTCATGCATTTAAGTGAGCATTTATGGGCCAAATAAAAAATGTTTACTGGAACTTATCGTAACCTACATACATACATACATACATACATTTTAAAACCATAAAAAAAACTAAACAAAAATCAGCAGGAATAAACGAAATGAGGGGTACAATCTGTCACATCATGCGGTAGCAAAAGTTATTTATTGATGTTTAATATACAAAATATTTAAATTTAAAATTGTCGATAGTTAAGTGATTATTTAATATACTTTTACATTTCAACCCAGTAAAATATGGAAGTCATTTTTAAGGAACAACATTTTCATTGCTTCCAAAAATCAATATTTCTAATATGCCGATAGATAGTTAGCAGAAAAGCAAGTACAAGTTTATTTTAGTCATGCAAAAACTTGTATTGCCTTTATAGTTTTAGAAAATACTCAGCTAATTTTAAAAAAAAATCAATTTTTTTAAAAAGAAATTGAAGGAGTAACTTTAAAATAAAATATTATTACAGAACACTAAAAATTAAATTTTTCTCAATATCGCTTCCAATTTGGTGATTAGAAATCGAAAAAGAGAACTTCTTGCCAAGACTTTTTTATTTTACACTACTCCTGAATCGCAAACTGTACATTTGCAAGACTTTTTTGGAGTGTTATTTTAATGGGAATTAATATGTTATTACCAGGGATAGGGGTTTCATGCAAATGCATGTTTTTTCCCTTAACTCTGATAATGGCTGGAACAAAATATCTTTACGAAACAATGAATTTGCGTAAAAGTGGCATCGATTTGTTAGTGCATATTTTTGCATATTTTGCTGAAAATTCATATTTTTGCATAATTTAGTCATAAATGCATATTTTTGTCTCATATTTTCTCAAAAACTCAAATTTCCAAAAACGTTGCAAAACTGTTTTGGCAACTTTATTCGCTTGCATTGTTATAGAATTGTGGAACGATTGTACAAGCACACACCTACCAAATTTAATGGAAATTGTAATTTTGATAATTTCAAATTGTCTGCTATTAAAGCCGAACGTAGTGAAACAATTATGCTGAAACTTGATATTGTTTTTAAAAATTATAACGGATTCAAAAACCAAATCTATTAGCTAGTATTCAATCCATTGTAATGGTTGAGTTAAATAAATATACAACATTATATCATTATATCATTTACGTTTGAGCCGATTACATCCACAGACGTTATAAGGCCTTTTTCAATACACAAAGCTTTCTAAGAACAAATTGATTGGACTTCAGATTCGATAATACATATGTATGAATAATAAAAAGATTTTTAATGAAAATAAATAAATAACAACACTTTTCTTTTTCTATTTACGTATCGCTCCTTTAGTGTAATATAAACATACATATGTATCTCGAAAATGCGAGTTTGGAGTTAATAATGCAGAAAGAATCATTATATCATATTTAATCTTGTGTAAAGATTTAATATAAAAGGCTTGTACACGCACCTCTTGAGAAAACAAAACATATTTATATCTTTATTTAGTGATATGTAAATTGAGAACTTTACTTTTGAATACTATTTTTTTAAAGATATGTGCATATTTTATTGTTTTTAGTGCATATTTTGCGTTTTTGATGTCATATCTTAGGCGCCTAAAATACCTTTTTTAAATGCATGAAGTCCTTGTCCCTGGTTATTACATTGTAAGTGACCAGTGGAGAGATATAAAAAAATTTATAAATTGAAATAAGTAAAAACAATTATATAAAATCTTATAAACTTTGAAAGAAAAAATTTTAAGTTTGAACAATTTATACCATTCCAAGGCATTTTCTTAAATATATTTCTCTATAAAAGATTTAGAAATGAAAATTTGCTTTCCCTTTCTTTCTACATAATTTCGCAAAGAAGTGCAATGGAATCTTTAACTCTCACTCTGCGTTGTCTTTCATGGCTAAAAATAAACATCAAAGGATCAAATATTAATCGTCTTAAAAGATTAATAATTTTAACAAACATACGATACCTCTTGTGAATTAAATACACACAAGTATTGAGCAAATGATTTTATAAAGAAAAGCATATTTTTTCCAGCAACTTCTCATTAAAAAAAAACAAAAAAAAAACGCTCAATCACAAGGATGAACTAGTTATATCCGGTCTTTTACCTGAGCATAATAAATATAAACGTTTCTATGTAGATTAATTAATATATTTGTTATTTTTTAAGAAGAAAGTTTGTTTTATGAAATTCATTGGTTTTTTTTTAGCACAAAAAGAAAATTGTTGCTAAAAGAAATTGTGTAAAATATTATGCCCAATAGGGGACTTTGAATTGTTAAAAATAATACAAATAATTCTGCCAAAAAAAAACATTCGACTTCAATGCAAAGATCTGATAGAAAATTTTCAAAAAAAAAAATTTTTGGGACCAAACTGGAAGTAATCTCTTTCAGAAAAATTTTATTTTGGATATTTGTTGGTTAAAAAGAAGTACGCAAAATAAAATATTAAATTTTAATGGGCGCGACTCCTCCCTTTTTTATAAATGCAAGATAGTGTCTACTTTAGAGCTCAAGGTGTGTAGTAAGTTTCGTAAAAATCGGTTAAGTAGAACCTAGTGAAATGTAATAATAAATTATTTTGCAACTTTAAAATTTTGTAATTACAAGAACCAAAGGTGTTTGTGGGAGTGTCCTCGCCCGTATATTTTGCAATGTTACCAATTGGAAGCTGCACTCTCTGCGACAAAAAAAAAAGAATTTTTACAATCGGTTCAAAGTGTAACTTGAGGTAACAATTTCAAAAAAAAAAAAAAAAAAAATACCGACGAATTGATAACCTTATTTTGAAGTCAGTTAAATATTATAGTTTATTCCAAAAAAAAAATTTTTTTTTCTAAAGATCAATACATAACATTAAAATTTGAAAATTCCTGTTCTGAGTTCATTCTTGAGGTTAAATTTTATCAAAATAATCCAATAAAATAACCTAGAGATGTCAAATCGCACTTCTTTGGAGGCCAATTAACAGATCCATATCTCGAAAAGAAATTAACGCCAAATTTTGGTTTCAATAAGTCGATGGTTGCGTACACTGGTGAAACCACTTTGCGCTTGGATCAATGTTAAAAAAAGAAATAAGATTCACTGATGCCGCGAGCGTGTAAACGACAGCAAATGATACATTTTTTTATATGTAATAGAGACCTGCAGGTTCTGCTGCCAATTGGTTTTACTCCATGTGTGGCAATTTTGTTGTGGGCGGGTTAATGCCCATTAAGGCAAAAATGAGTCTCACCGCTAAATACAATTTTGCGCGAATGAGTGATTTTCAAAATAAATATGAATAATTTTGTACCGTTTTATTCAAATATCAAAAAAATCTTGATGATTTTTCAGAGTGTAGTGTCCATAAATATGAAAACTTAGTGTATTATGGCAGTTCGTCTGACAGTTCACTCTTTTGTACGTTTTAAATTGATTAAAAATGCTCAAAGAGTTTCCATGCTTCATATTATTTGTGTTTCCCCTTAGTTATTTGATTTTCCAAACAAATATCATAAACATTTTTAGAATTAAGGCCTTTCAGGACCTTTAAGTAACAACTAAATAGTAATATTAACCAACAAAAAAAGTTTTTTTTTTCAATTGACTCTCTTCAAAAACTATTACTTACTGTTAATATCATTCTAACGAATAAAATTATTCATGTATATGCAAGGAATATTTTTAATTAACAGTGTAATTAGCAATCGAAATTGCTTAGTTTAAAGTTCTTCATAACATTGGGCTTATTTTACACAACTGTTTATATCTGCTAAATTAACCAAGAATATGGTGAATTTTATTAAAATTAATAAATAAAATAATTATCCAAAAATAATAATTTAGAGTTGCAGAATTGATGATTTTCAAAACAACAACAAGAGCATGAATGCTATAATATTTTTTTTTTTTGTTGTTTTGGACCTAAAAAAATTGTTTTCAGCAACTTCAATCAAGTTAGTAATTTAAGGCAGTAAAATATTTTTAATTTGCACGAAAAATAAAATTCAAACTACAACTTATATAAACTGTTGTAAATTTGACAATTAAAATTGGTTAGATTAACCAAGAGATTTTTCTAGTTTTTATTTTTGAAAAAAAAGTAACACTCCAGTCAATTAATATAGCTTTCAGCAAAAATATGTATTAAATTCTGTTGCAAAAAGGAAAAAGTGTTTAAGTTGAGATGAGCTGATTTTGAGCTATTGCTGCCTCCGTAATCTGCATAATTGAAACTATACCTGGACAAAATCTCAATTAATTTGCGCGGTTTTTCAAGAAGTTATAGCACTATGACTTGCGACTTATCTTTTTCAGACTTTTAATCTCATTTGGAATAATAGCTTAATGTAAGTTATACTTTAATTTTTTTTTTAAACTTATGTAAATGTATTACTTATAGTGTGTAGAACGAAGATTGCTTAAAAAATAAACGTTAACAGAGAATTTTCCAATTTAAATGTAAAAAAAATAAATTTCTGAAAATCGACTTGAAGGATTAAAAGTGCTCTCCTGCAAAACAGTAAAATATGACTTAAGCACTGTTTCCTTATTTCCACAGAATTATTAAGCTTTGTTTATTTTAAAACGTTTTGTTAATTATTATAGCATCATTGCAGTGCCTCTGGTGTGAAGTAGACGCATTGCTTTAAGCTAGGTAACCATTTGATTAATTGTTACTACGCCAACATTTCTTTGCTACACAGGAGTGCACTGTGATATAAGCATAGACTTAAAGTAATATGGGAAAAATATCTGATTTTGATATGACTAAACCTGGCCAAGGATACACCTCGGGCTCTCAAATACCATCATATGCTTTATAGTCAACGCACTGAGTTCTTCAGCTGTAGTTAATTTTTGTTGAAAAATGTTTTGTTGTGAGATAAAGTTATAGCTTAATCCTTGGACTTCAGGACACTTATTAAAAAAGCAGCAGCTTAATTTACTTTTGGAAAGAGAAATAACAACTGTTGAAAAGTACGAAATTATAGTTGATACAAAAAAAAAAAAAGCAATGTGAGTCCGATCACAGAGGAGATGTGTAAACATCTAGTAATGAAAAATTTTTTTAAGTTGGAGTACTTATGCTTTTAGTATATTTTTTTTAAATTAATTGATTAAAAGTATCAAATCTTTCAATATTGTAAATACATAGGAATTTGTTGGTTTTTGTTTGTTTTATTAAACTTATTTGGTTAGTAACTGGGCACACTGCAGTATATGTAATGTACTGCATTAAAAATTGCAGTAAGCAGTAAATTTACTGATTACTGAAAAAATTCAGTAAACTTTTACTGCTAATGAAATTTAATTTACATTGCCAGTAAAACCGTAGGGCCGTAATCATAATAAAATTGTAGCAAGTGGCAAAGTTTTTTCATTCAAATTTTGAAACTTTTGTATGAAAAACATTTAGCCACTTGGTAGAATTTCATTATGAATACAAGCATTACTGATTACTGAAAATTCAATGCACCTCATCATATTACAAATCATTTAGGCAATTTATAAAAATTGTAGAAACAAAATTTTAGTAATCAGTAAAAATGTACTTGTTAAAAAATTGTTATTATTTTTACTGAAACTTTAGTGGTACTGCAGTGCTCATTTATGGTAAATGCCTTTACTTTTACTTTTTAAATTTTAATTCCTGTTGTTCATCGTTTAGTTGTTGCTGTTCTTGTTGTTGTGTACGCATTCCAATTAAAATAAATTCAGTAAAGTGCGACTTTGGATTAAGCTTTCTTTCTTTTTTAAGTTTTTTTCAGTTAAAACGATTTTTTCACTTTAATCGCTTTTTTCTCGTTTTGGCGTTTTATTTTCTCTTTTTGGGTTTTTTTAATTTTCGCAATTTTTTCATTTTGGCGATTTTTTTCATTTTGGCGATTTTTTCTGTTTTTGGGGTTTTTTTAGTTTTTTGTTTAAGTGTTTTTTTCATTTTGGCGATTTTTCCGGTTTTTCGCGATTTATTTTAGTCCTAGAATTTTTTTTTAATTTGGTGCTTTTTTCGTTTTGGCGATTTTTTTTTGTTTTTGGCGATTTTCTTAGGTTTGATTTTTTGATTTTTTAGTTTTACCGTTTTTGAAAATTTCAAGAGTTTTGCTCTTACGGTTTCCAAGATACAGCAAGTTGTCAAAATTTTAAAGTGAAAATTGCATTAACTGATGGAACACCCATTGATTTAAATTTTTTTAAATTTAGTGTTAATTGTTGTAGTCTGTATAAAAATACACAAACTTTTAAAATTTCAAGTGTATATATGTACATACAATTGTATGTATATTACATGGGATTTCAACATTTTTCGTTGCTCGTTTTGCAACACCCTTTAATATTTAACTCTCATGTATTTGTTGTTGTAGGGCCCAAATGTCCAAATTTCAGGTCCGTAGCTCCTACGGTTCATTTTCACCTTTGGTGTACGGAACCTTAATAAAGCAATTATCAAGTTAAATAAAACAAACAAAAACCAGCAAATTCCTATGTAGTTACAATATTTTAAATAAGTTTGTATTGCTTCTTTCAAACACTAATACACTCACACATATGTAGCTCACACCGATTTGACAACGCGGTGTGAATCTCAGCAAAATTTGTGATTGTATTGTGAAAAAGAATTTTACAATACAATTTTTTAAGGATTTTTAGCGTATAGATGTTTACACATCAAAAAAATAAATGTGTATATTATAGTGTTTTCACACTGAAAGTTAACACCTGGTTTTAACGTTAAAATCATAAACAGCTGATTTTGCTTTCACACTGCAAGTTTGTTAAATTCAGTTTTTAACTCACAGGCTGTCTAATAACTTTGCTCAAAATAAAATAAATCTCTTGCCGAAATGCGTGTATTTGTTGTTGCATTTTTTCTGCTTTTTAATAACACTTGTTGGACATACTATTCAACTGTTTTTGTTTGTATGAAAAACTGAGATATTTCACAATGCGCTCTAAAATGGAAATTATTTTATATTTTGTAAATAAAATTTTTTTAAATTATGAAACTTCTTATACAGAACGAAGAAGTGCTTGGAAATATTGTTAATAATATTTATAAAAATGCACAAATACATTATAAGATAAACCTTTTTTATAGGCAGATGAATGTCAGTCATATTGTCTATTTACACTTTCCACAGTTCAATTTAAAATATTTTCGTTGTTGTCAGGCGCCATCTATTGTTATTCACTGGCATACCATTACCAGCTGCTGTTGGTCATTTCAACTTGGCAGCACTGAATTTATCACAACGAAAACAAGGTTGCATTTCATAAAACCAACTTAAAACCAATTCAAAAATGGTTTTAATTTGGTTTTAACAAAAACAATTTGTATGGTAAAACCAGGTTTTAACAGTTGGTTTTAACGTTAAAATCAACTTTTGTTAAAACCATGTCAGTGTGAAAACACTTTTATAGATTTATTTAAAAGAGAAGTAGGCAGACCTTTGTGTTCTATCTTAAATATTTATTTGTATTATAACAATAAGAATATCCTTTTTTTAGCTTCAAATTCCAAGTGTGACTCTCACTGCTCTTAGCTTAACAATAAGTTTGTTGCTTATCTACATAAAAAAAGTGTATAAAATCATTTACTCTACCTAATAAATAGGAAGTCAGAGAACTATTAAATTCAACGCACACTTAGAATTCACTACACCATAATGATGTCGAAGCAGTTAAAAACTGGATTGCAATAAAATATATTTTCTTAAACTTCCAATAATACCCGTTAATATTTACAAATTAACAAAAACTTAAATCCATATTAAAACTAAAATATATGATTCGTATGAATGATAAATATAACTCGTATGTATTAGTCCCTATTTACACTATGCAAGTCTTATTGCTAAGCTGATTAGTTTATTAGGAGAGAGAGACGGGGGGAAAAGAAACGTTGCTGTTCCCCTCGTCTCCCTCTCCCTGAAACTAATCAGCTTAGCAATAAGACTTGCACAGTGTGATTTGGGACTTACGAAAATGCCACTTAATAATAATAAAAAAAAAAATATTATAAATTGATGCCAAATAATCCACCCAGTTACTCAGTGATGCCTGAAAAAAAAATTAAGCCGATTAAATAAAAAAAAAAAAATAACATAATGTAGAAAATCACCAACTAATTTCCATTTAATAGCAACAACAATTATTTTGTTCATACCAACGCATTTAAAGATTTTGTTATTGAGATATTTTGCGTATGCAAATCTCCTCTACTCGATTAAAATTTTACTTTACTAAAGTGGTCCATTGGAGACAAGTCAAATTTGAAATTGGCATTAATACACGATTTGTGGAAGTTTTTTTTTTTTTTTTGTTATGGCCAGAGATTAAAAATATTTGTTAATTAAACGTATAAACGACATTTGTTTAATTGAATTTAATAATTTTCTGTGTTGTTATCTTATAAAATAGCAAGCAAAGCAATAACGCGATATATTTTTTTTATATAATTTCTTAACAACACCAACTGATCAACAATATTGCTGCATTTAACCAAGTGAATAATTATTAAAAATGTTTTCATGATTTCGTTTTATCAAGGATGGGAGTTATGGGAAAATCAAATAACAATATTTCTTCGGTGATATTAATAGAAATATTTTTAGATAAATATAAAGAAACTGAACCTAATAAAAACATTTTTCATAAAAACATTTGTCAACAATAAGAATGATTCAGATATTACTAGCCAAAGAACATAATACACAAGCACACAAACAAAACAACAAAGTGATGTTGACGTAAATATTCAAAGCACAACAACTATTATGTTATACCTTCTGCTTATTCAGAAATCCGTTCGGAAACTAAGTTAACTTTAAACTAACCTTAAGCTATTTCGTAACTAGTACTGACTGACAGTTTCCAATGGAAACCACTAACTATTTTAACATTGCGATGTCCTAGGCGGTAGTCAATTGTCTCACTCTTGATTACTTTTCACCTAACTTTTATTTGATTTTATTTAAGTCACCTGGTAGTCAGTAAATTTATAAAAAATGTCGCTGGGTCTCGAACTATGTACCACACGTTGTGTAATCAACGCACTAATATCAAGCTATGGCATCGTCTAAAATAATAACAGCAAGATGTTAATTGAAAAGTAATTTTGGACCAGTTTTGGATGACATTATAGTTAGCTTTTAGTTGGTCTACGAAAAGTTAACTATAAGTTGATAATTTTTATAGTCAACCACACAGGTTCACTCCGACAGAGAATATACACAACCAAACACGCACACTTCAGCCAATGCAGTCTTCAGACACAAACAACAACAACTATAATACTTCAACAATGATACTCTATTGTAAAAGTACATGCACACAAAACAACAGAGATAATAACATCAGCGAAAGCTAGTATCAACAAACTGTTGAATGTGAGGAGACTTTCTGCTTATTGCTTTTATTCTTCTAGTAACTTCGTTTTAATTATTAAAAGTGCGATTCATCAGCTGGTGTAAATAACAGTGAACTTAACATCGCGGTATTCGTGTAGTGAATAATTTAACATTATGTGTTTCAAAGCTCTTAATATCAGCACTGAGTAAATAAGGTCATCTTATTTTATAAGAATTTTATACTGGATAATAACAAACATTTTTAAATGAAAATGGCTTTATGGTTTTTCGAAATATTCCCCTTGATGACCAATACACTTTTACATTCTCGTTCAAACCATTTGTCATAACAGTTTCCCATTCCTCTTGAGGCACTTCCAAAACAAGGTTTTTGAACGCTTGAACTGCTTCG
Organism: Tachina grossa; assembly: GCA_949987645.1. NCBI lineage: Eukaryota > Metazoa > Arthropoda > Insecta > Diptera > Tachinidae > Tachina > Tachina grossa. The sequence goes on along the minus strand of OX465277.1, from coordinate 107,247,990 downwards.
TTTGCGCTCTTAAATCGTTAACCTTTACCTTTGATATTCGGAAACCAGAAGAAGTCATTGGGTGCCAAGTCTGGACTGTAAGGATGATGACTCATCAATTCGATGTTTTGACTGCTCAAAAATGCACTTGTTTGACGAGATATGTGAGAGCTCGCATTGTCATGATGAGGAATGATTCGTCTTCGGAGGTAAGTTTTACTAACGGTCGTGTACCACTCAGAATTGACAGTTCTACGTTGCTCAAGCGAAACAGTGGCCATATGACCCATTCGGCCGAAAAAACAGGCTACCATTTGCTTCCCTGTGCTTCTCCCACGAACAAATTTTGTTGGATTTTGGTCGTCTTGGAATACCCACACGGTTGATAAACACGTGAAGCAACACGGTTGAACTTTTTAATAATTTCTTCACGCTAATTTTTTTACAACTAAGTGTTCATGCAAAATCGCATGTTTTGAAGTGAAACTATTGTGCAAGAATGCCTCTATTTCACAATATGCCACATGACGATCTTGCATTATCAGTTCACGCAATGCATCGATGTTTTGTGGCACAACAACCGATTTCAAACGATGTTCACGGAATTCGTCAGTATCGGAACTACGACGCTGAGTTCATCGACACATTCTTGTTAAGATAATACACGTCGAAAGTTGTGAAAAATAATCCAATTAAAACTTTGTCTTGAAATTTCCATATTTTTTTTTCTTTGGTCAAATTGATTTTCTGAACTCACTGATAAAACAAATAGAAATTATACATCAAAACATTGTTAGTATGTTTATGCTAAAAACCTTCAAATTTTATTATGGTGTTGCCAGATTTTAGTTATTGGCATTAGTGTTGCCAGTTCCCGAAATATAAATAGTAGCCCTCGTATCCTAAATGGTCATTCGAAATGAAAAATCATAAGAGAAACCTAAAACTGATTTTAAAACAACTGTCGAATGATACACATCATAATGTGATCGCCGACTTTTTATTTATTTTTTATTTAAAAAATGACGCCAGTTGGCCTTCATATTGAGTTTTCACTTCTGTCATATCTTTAGTGTTACTACCAGTATTAAGACAAATCGATTGATGTAAGAAGCATCAAAACCGGTACACGACGAGAAGAAACACACATACATATATACATACATAAGATGATAAACATAATACCCTTCTTTGCGTCGCGCAGGATATTAACCCTCTTAAGTCTTTTTCGGCGGGTAATATTTGTACCTTTTCTAAAAGGGAACAAATAGATATTCTTAAGAGGTAACATAACAGATTTAAATGATTAACCAAAGTTTCCAAATAAAACATAAGACCGACATTAGTCAGAACTTGAAGAGGATTTAAGGGTTAACTCTCCGCTTGCGTTGATCTGATATTTTGGAAACTATGCTTAAAATTTTGAATGTTTTGTTATTTGTTACTCACTGATAAAATTAAAAAAACGACAAAAAGGTGATAAAAAAAGAAATTAAAAACAGATTAAAAACCGGTTTTAAAACTGTTTTAATAATCAAAACTGAAATGAAAATTGCACTAGCGAGCCCAAAAATGTGTTTTAAAAAAAATATGAGCTAAATATAAAAACCGGTTCTGAACCGGATACAAAAAAGGCGATGTTTGCCGCTGGTAATGTAGCTTTCTATTGAACTTTCAAAATCGGTTAAGCGATTTGAAAATATTTTCCAAATAAAGAAAACCCGGTTCCAAACCGGATAAAAAATAGGGTTTGTTTGACGCTGGTAATGGGTTTAGCGATTTGAAAATCCGTACCAAATATAAAAAAACCGGTTCCGAACCGTGTAAAAAAATAACCTATATTTGACGCTGGTTGTGCATCCTTCTATCGGTGAAAGATTTTTCAAAATCGGTTTAGTGGTTATCGCGCGAAAGCGTAGAAAACAAACAAACAAACAAACTCACTTTCACATTTATAATATTGGTAAGGATTTTGGATTTTCACAGCAATTTTAGGCAACATGCTACAATCTAATTTTTTTATTTCCTCTAACAGAATCAGTTATTAATTTAAATGTTTCACTATTAAGAAATAAAATTAATCAATTGACAACTCCCAGTCATGGCAAAGATTTCGTTGCGGATTTCTGTGTCACGATTAAAGCGACGACGACAACAACAACAATAAAAGTCGTTTAGTAACTTTTATTGAAATTATTACAACACCTGCAATCGTGCCATCACAACTCATCGGAGAGGATCTTGCAACAAAAATGTGCGGTATTCAATAGTGTCCGCTAATCTTACGCGCGCACACAAAACGAGTCAAATACAAACCGTGAAAGATACGAGTAGAGGAAAGAAAAAGTTATTTTAATATAATAAAAATCCTGAAAGCGCAACAAATTTGTTTTGACTTGACACGAATTATCATTGAAATAATGAATTTTTAATCACACACAATTGTACACAATTATATTTGGAATTTATCAAAGAGTTTTATTACAGATTTTATGCTTTAGCAATTTATAAGAGTAAATAACGAAAGCTTGAGATGTGCTTAAAAAAAAACTCGGTGTACACAATATAAATTTTATTCAATTTTCTTTGGCTTAAATCAAGCTTGATATTACTACAATATGAAAAGGTCCTAACTCATTATGTTTAATTCGAATTTTCTTGTATATTTTAATAAAAAATGCAAAATATCAAAAAAATAATGAGTTAGGGCATTTCTATATTAAGGCCACGAATGTTATTATTTTTTTAATTTGTGTTTTTTCTTTGTCACTCAATTACGCTACGCCATACAAACCATATCACTTTTGATTGACTCTAATTGAACCATTCATTCAATGAAGAAAAAAATCAAACCATAAACGTTTAATTAAAAAAAAAATCATGCAATAAAAAGTTTTTATTGTTAAAAAGATTAAAATTTGAAAGTCATACATTTTATCGGGTCTTAAATCAATATCAACCTAAATTACTTACATACATATGTATATTTCACTTAAGAAATTAGAAAAAATAAAATAAAATCCCACGCTTCTTTTAACAGAAATATAAAAAGAACAGTAGCGCTTTACAGCTCTCTAATCCTAACAGTTGCTACAGAGAATCATGTCAATTACCCTAACGATATCTATGATTCCAAATAAAGAAAGGTAACAACAGTTTCCTAAGAATAATATTTTTATTTCTATTTATTCCTCAAAATGTCTACAATATGACAGGGAAATCGATACTTTATTGAGTGTTTTAAACAAAAAATTCTCAGTGACTTTGTAGTAGACCATAAAGGACACTATTTCATTATCAATATTTGAGAAGTTTGTTTTTGATCAATTATACATTTAAGAAAATATTTTTTTTTTCGAATTATGTATAATATTAATTAAATTATAAACTAACTTTGGAACTAGGGTTATTTGAAAATTTTTGTAATGAAGTGATTTTATCTTATTTTTCTTATATTGAAGTTTGCATTATTTTAATGCAAATGAGTCCTTAAATAAAGTTGTTTCATTTGCAATTTTTGCTTAAGATCCCTTTCTCTTTTAGAATTTCTTGTTCACATTTTATTTCATATTTAGTAGCCCCCAAACATGCATATTGTTGCCAATTTTCTACATTCTAGTTTGAATTGATTTTATATATTAGCCTGACCATTTATTTATTACAAGTGAAATACTTGTAAAAATATATTATTTTCGTATAGCAAAATATTTATTTAATGTTTCGGGCCTGTGCCAAACGATAGCAAAGTACTAGTGTAAGTAAATTTTTGACACTTCTGAGGTGAATAAAATTTCACTAGCCCTGGGGGCTAGTAGAAATTTTGACACAACAGGTAAATTTTTGACAAGCTGCAATAAAAAGCATGGTGTCATAAAATTTAAATCCACCGCCGTCGCTTCGAGCCGTTGCCCAATACAAAGAACTTTACGTCTTTTAAGTTTAATTAGACTGTGAAAAAATCATTGTTTATTTTAGTTTGCGTAAAATTTTGCATCATATATATAATATTATATAGTTTTTTGCTAACTATATACAAGAATATTGTTTTATATAAAAATGTCCTCTTAAAAATTTGTTGGTAGCCGGCGGCTTGTAGTCAGGCGAAGCAAAACCGCCGCCACAGCAATTGTTTCATCAGCTTCTTTCTATGCTCAGCTTCTTTCTATGCACAGCACAAAAATGAAATTTTTTCCCCACAGGCAAATATTTTTTTACCATAGTATATATTTTTCTACCGTTTGGCACACGCCCTTCATTTCTCTATTCCTAAAATCTTACTTGAGGGGCCGTTTTCTCAAAAGTTATAAGTGTTGTAATACAAGTAATATGCTATATTATTTTCATATAAAAAAAAATATTTTCAAAAACATGTTTTCACAATTTTTTTACTTGTTAGACAACCCTTGTAAGTTTTGTAATAAATAAATTAAATATTAAAGAAGAAATTTTGTTTTTCAAAATCTGATTTGATAATAGTGATAATATTAGAAAATATTGTATGTTGCCAAATGTCTACAACATGCATTTGTTTGAAATAATACACGAATATTTTTGTTTTTTAATTAAGTTTATTTGACTTTTAGATTGCTAAGGACTTGCACTTTAGATTGCACTTTTTCACACATTTTGCAGAAGGAGATATTTCCAAAGACAAGGAGGAAATGGGTGACCTAACTTGTTTTACAACCCTTGTAAGTGTCGATAAAAAGTCCCCTGAAGTAAGATTTTAAGTAATTTGTTCTAATAAAGAAATAAAATATTCAAGAAGAAATTTTGTTTTTAAAAAATGTGATATAATAAATGTAAGATTTTTGGGAAATACCGTTTGTTGTCAAATGTCTACAATATGCATTTGTATGAAATAATGCTTGGATACTTTGGGTTTTGAATTTAGTTTGTTTTGATTTTTAAAGTGCACTTTTGCATGCTTCATGCAGATGCGGATATTTTCGAAGACAAAGAGGTAGTAGGCAAACATAGAGAAATTTACAATAATCGAGATGATGTCAGATATAATGAAGGAATCGGAGAGAGTAGTTCCGATGATACACAATTTTACCAAGATCTATTTATCAGGTCAATGCAATCCTCCTGATGATTTATTTGCATTTTCATTTTTAAACTGCCAAAAGTTGTTTAAATTATTATCCGGGGATTACCGTACATATATTTTTTTTTCTTAATAAAGAGAAGTAACACTCCAGCAATGATTGCCTATTACTGGGTTTTACCTTCTTTAGGAAAGTGATAGTGCGAACAGATGGTGAAGGAAGAGATAGAGGAAATTTTCAGTCTCTTACAATTATGATAATTGCATGTTTTCTAGTGTCAATGAGGCGTAAGGCTTACTTCATGTGTGTGGGCATTTCTGAGAGTTTAAACATAGTGTTGTTGTGTGTGTTATTGCAGTATTTTATAGAGTTGCATAAACCTATTAATTAGCCCTTGAAGTTGACAATAAAACTTATTTTTTTTTTCTTCGTGGAATGCAAATCAGTTCAATTATCCAACTCTGAGTGACAAAACAGTAACTCTTAATAATAAATATAAAAAAAGGTCCATTGTATACTTCAAGGACAATTCACAGAACATAACTTTTGTGGAATATTTCAATGAGTTGTAAGTGTTGCAACACTTAAACAGAGGATTTCTTTAGAGTGAATGTCTAACTCTTAGAACAGCCCATATTTATCCAAGCCCAAAGAAACAAAGTTTCTTTGTTTGTTCCCTCAGGGGGATCTCTTAGGAGATTACGGGTGTGGCAATCCCGGGAGCCCTACCCGTGATAAAATAGCTTTGTCCTCTTGGCGTACCTTTGGCTTTTTACCCATAGACATTATGTGTTACTACACAATATCTGGAATAACATACCAACGGATGTGCGCATATGTACAAAAGGAAGTTGCTTGCTATGTTGCCTTGCAGGTGCAGCATCAGCGGGAACTGCCCTGACTTCAAAAGATGATAGAGGGGAAGCTGTTAGGGGTGGAACTTCGAGGTCTAACTAGTGGCTTAAAACTGGTACCAAGGGTGCCTGGCGTTGGCCCGACAGTAGAGGTGCAATAGAAGTTACATGGGTATAATGTATTGACATGGTCCTTTACTGAAAGGTAGATTTTGTAGGTACTGGATTGTGTTCGGTTCGGGCATTCGTGTTGCTCCAATATAAGTAGTAACGCAGTTCCGGTAATGGGTGAGGAATTCTCTTAAAAACCACACTTGTAGCGCGTGATCACGGAGAACCTTACGGAGTGACTGTGGTTGCTACCAAAAATTCTGGGATAACAGTATTAGCTTGCTGGTGTTAAATCACGGTTAGTGATTGGCGTGACTCGGTCAGCCAAATAATATTTTAGGTGCTGTTGCTATACAACAGAAGCTGTTCTTGGTAAGTGAAATTGTGCTTTCTAAGGGTGCATGGGGGGCGATGGTTGGAAGCTCGTCTTCACTCGGTGCTTAGATCACCGTGAGTTAAGGCCATAGAGGCAGTTACTTACGTTAATCTGAGACACATCTGCTATGTTTGTAGTTTTGTAATTCTCAAGCATTTATTGGAAATTTGTTTAACAGCATTAGGGCTTCGTAAGCTCTCTTGAGCTGTGGTTGAAGTCTACTGATAAGTTGTCTTAGCAGCAACGAAATAATCGTGCTTAACCAACAAAAAAAAAAAAATTAATTTTTATTTATTTTGACACGCGTTAAATAAAAATTAGAAATTTCAATAGCCCTACATACACAAAAAATGCGCAAAACTATTACGTGGATTTTTTAAATTATTTCTTTTAGGACTTCTTCTGGGCTTTTTGGACCATTTACAAAAGTGTGAACAAAATTTAAAAGAAAGTTTTGATGATTTCGAAGCGGTTTTATTTTTGCCTTTCAAAAGAGAATAGTCCACACCAAAAATCATTGGAGTTACTTTGCATATGCAAAATTAATAAAGAAAAAAAAGTTATATCTGATTACGCTTAAAAGTGCTTTAACCAACAAACTTGGTTAAAGTAACTAATTTAACGCAGTTAAAAAAATTTAATCCAAAATTTTGTATAGTATATTTTTTAGTGCATTAGCCATTATCCATCGATAAACATACATTCAATACATATAAATCCCAGCAAAATCCACGAAAACTTATTTTATTAAGATTTTTGATCACCTTCGATTAAACCTGCATAAAAACTTTAGACGAGCGAGGGCAATTTGATAATTCCTTGACTTTGGTATTTGTATTTTAAGAAAACTGAATCCATTATTTTGCTTTGAAAGCTTTTGAAAGTGCGCAAGTAAATGGAAACCCTATTCCCCATCAATGTTACATTGCACTGAAAAAAAAATGCAAAAAAAAGTGAATAATTATTTATTTGTGTTTCTCCACCTTATGCCTTCATCATGGCAAGTGAACCAATAAATTGAAAACGTTAGATTAGGAAAAGAATTCCTACAACATGAGCAGACATACTGACTGACGCAAGATCAATATACATACATACATATAAAATAAAACATCTTTAAAAATATTTCCAAACGTTTATATCCTAATCCAGATGACATCAATGTCTTGTTTATTATGTTCTTGTTGATGTGCCTGCCAATGACTTCGTTTCATTGTCATTTGAGTTGAGTTAATTTAACATTAACAATAATACGTAACAATGTTATCTTTTCTTCATGAAATTTTTTAAAACTTTTCAAACACTCACTTAAAAGAGGCATCGTGTCATGACGCAAGCATTACAGTATTCTTCTCATTTCAATTGGAAAATCTAATGATAATTTTTACCTGTTAGAAGTGAATTTAGAAATGTATTCGTTTGTATAGGTCTGTTAGTTAGTAAGAAAAAAAATAATGGTTTCTGTCATTTGTTCATGTGGTTTCTTTATCGGTTTTTTTTTCTAAACTAATTTGAAATGACAGTGACATGTTAATGTTAAATATGGTAAAATGTGTCATTAATATATAATTTTTTATAAGATGTGTATAGAAGTTTATTTCTATGAACATGTCTCAATTTCCATGGTTAATAATTTCTTTCATTTTCTTTAGAATTTTAATTTTCTGAACGAAATTGACACCGAGGCTATAACAAGAAGAAAAATTAAAATAATTGGTCTGTTGTGGACGTTACACTCTATCCTACTATTACTTCGCATTTTGTTGGCAGAATTGTATTTAATTTTGTATTTTATATTTAATAGAATACATAAAGACATTTTGTCATATTTTTAGGTCATTAAAACCCCAACACCGGGAGTAACTAACCCCCTGTTTGTGTAAGACGTTTGAGTTAGAAATCTTAGCGTTTCTGTAATAGATTAAAGAAAAGTTGTACAAGTTTCCTTTAATCTATTACAAAAACGCCATGATTTCTAACTCAAACGTCTTACACAAACAGGGGGTAAGTGTGTAATAGCTTTTTACAATCGCAGATACAATTTGTTCTTCTCATATTCATATTGATATGTACATATGGATCTGTGAACATACATATGTAGGTATGTATGTATCTCAAAGATGTCTACGAGTACCCAGTGGGAATTTGAGTTAACTCAAAGCTATTGAATTACCAGCTAAAAATTAGTCAGAGTTGGTTAAAATTAGCACTCATTCTGCATGTTAGCATTGAGTGGTCGCAGGACGATTGCATCAGTTTTGAACTAACCATGAGTTAGGTCATTATAAGTTAGCTTGTGCTAAATAAAAAAATAAAGAGAAAGTGTAATTTTTAGTTAATTATGATTTAACTTACTATTGATTAACATTTTTTAGTCAGCTTAAAGTTTAAACAATTTTAAATTATGGTTTAAGAAACGAGAACGGGCATCGAACCGTGATCACTTTGTTTGTCAGCCATCATACTTAAAACTTTGCCATCGCGCCATATAAAATGTAAATGGCACAGAGTTAACATAAACATGAGTTGTATGCTGACATCTTGTCTGTAAACTTTGACTCATCTCTGTATCAGCTTTGAGTTAGCTAAAAGTTAGCTCCAAACTTATCGAGAAGAAGTTACCCACTTGACCAAGACTTTCATTGTAGATATCTATTTCGAATATGTCTCGAACATTTATCGTGTAAAACTATTGAGAGTGACACTCAAAAATGAATCGAAAAAAGTTCACGTGTCGGTCAGTTTTGTCCCAAAAAACATTCGATCTCGAAGTTTCGCTAGCAATATCAAAAGTGAGGGAATATCGAAATAATTTCGATATCTCAAAAACGCAGCGGAAAAAGTAAAAAAGTAATTCTATTTTTTATTTTATTTATTTAGCTTAATTTACTTATTTTATCAATTTTTTTAATATCTTAACCTACGCTGCAGGATTTGAAAATGGTACCTCCATTCTAACAGACTGACACACATCCACTAGACTATCTTGACAAATTTTGTTCTTTGCAATTATTGCACATATGTATGTGTTCTTATTTTATTTTTTAACTTACAGTGCTGTCATGCATCGAACTTGGTACCTCTAGACTAACAGGCTGACACACATCCACTCGGCTACCGTCACACATTCAAAAAACTATCGAGAGAGTTCGAAGCTGGAAATTTTAGCGAACATTCGAATTTTCTTAGAGCAGCGAACAAATATCGAAGAATTTTGTTTCGAAATTTATTCGCTTTAGTGAGCATTCGTTTTTATCGAAACTCAGGTCAAGTGGGTAGTTGTACAAAAACAAGTCACTAATCTCTGCATCAGTTTTGAGTTAGCTTAAAGTTAGTTTAATACTTATCGGGAAGAAGACAGTTGTGCAAAAAACAACTGACTCATATCTGTATCATTTATGAATTAGTTCAGAAGCTAGTTGGAAATCCGACCGGGTAACTACAAAAGAATTTTTCACAAATTCATTGACTTCCTTCCTTCCATCGCAGTAACAAGCATACTTCTACATCAGAGTATTGTCTTAACTCTTGGGTTTTAGTTCTATCTGAAACAAAAAAAAAAAGAATGTGTATGTATAAATTTTTTTGCTCCAAGAACAATCGAAAGACAATGGCAACTACAAGATATAAAAAATAAAAACTCAAATATTATTCACCACTTGATATTTGAAATGTAGGTGTAAAGTCGTACATTTGTATCTATCTATGGCTGGCTCTTCAAAGCAACAAAACATTATTTAGCTCCGCCCATATTAAATTTTTTACCATTGATTTTGTGAGTGTTAAGTTTTCGTTGTACAAACTGAGTTGTTTTGCAAAGATAATTTTTATTGAGCTGCTGATGCCCAGCGGCGGGCAGACTAAAAGTGAAGAGTGCGAAACTCAAGATATTTTGTATTTTATTTATTCTGGCAGCATCATCTTTATATATACAATGTAGATATGTATGTTTGTAAAAATTAGTTATATGTACCTATTAACCGATAGGTTTAAGGGGCATAATAGTTTTCATGGTTGCTTGCCATTGCTTCACGAATATCCTTTTTCTTATAATTACCATAAGTGCCGTAGTATGACAATATTAGATCCTCATCTACCCCGTTTTTGGTTGAAGCCCTTGACTTTTCATTTTAATCTCATCTACAGCTAGCTGCCAGGTATTTTTCTCGCTGTCTGAAAAAAGAATTACAAAAAAATGTCAGAAATCAAAGTGTTAAATGGAGACTTATTTTCGATTTTAACGTAAGCGACAAAAACTAAATTTTTCAGGGGCCTAATTCCCGCATTCTATTGCTAGCGAGTTATTACTCGAATGTGCGAGTTTTTTAACTATGGGATTTTCGCATTCGGTTTCGAATAATACATATCGAAATTTCTAATGACAGCATTCGATAACGTGCATACATTCGAATGCAACCGTTCGTGTTTTTACTCGCAAGCAAAAAGGCATTCGAAATCATGTTTAACATAGAAAAAGCGAAGAAAAAGAAAATTCATGTTCAATATTTGAATTATTTATTTTTAAATGAATGAATGCACAAATGTAAGTATAAAAAAATACAAATTAAAGAATTTCTAGTTGACTTTATATATAACAAAACACACTGACTTGGCAAATAATGTTTTGCCTAAGAGTTGTCGGCGAAAATAAAAAAAAATCACCCAACTCTGGGAGCATCTGAATAACAAATTAACTGATTCTGGTCAACCAATAAAAGAATCTAAAATATGACTAGTGCTCTATTCTCTAACTTTACACTAAAGGTATTCACGTCAACTCTTGCAACTGTGCAAAATGCATAATTGCACTTTCTGACGTGAGCAACCCATTTTGTTTAATTGTATATAAAGCAACACAATATATGCATAGATATATTGTACTTGTATGTTTGTTTAAATGCTGAAACGAAGTGTTGAAACTTCGCTGATTAATTTTGTAATCAATTCACTAATAAAAATATCAATATTAATAATATTGGTATTATTTAACAAAATTAAATATCTATTTGAGCCACAGGTCTTTTGAAAATAGCAAAATTATGTACATATATATTTGTTATCTGAAAATCGAATTTGAAGATTTCTTTATAATTTCTAGCTAAGAATTTTTAAATATTTTTTTAATTTTATAATTTTTTAATTAATTTATTTGTATCGAAAATATCTTCAATGACTTGTTTTTTCATTTAAGAGAAAAACATTTAGGAATTTCTGCGTTGTAATTTGGTGTAAGATTGATTTTATAGTTAGTTAAGTACTTTTTGTCCATTTTTTTTTGGATTGGCAATGCCATAAAAAGTTGCACAACTTTGCAAAATTTACCCTGATAATCTTGCACTTACTCAGACCCTGACAATTTTGCATCATTTGTGGAAAATAATTTTCTATGTGGTTGTTGTTATATTTTTTGAAAATTTTGCACTTTTGCTTTTCTGCAACAGTGCAACTTTTGACGTGAATACCTTTACTAATTTTTTTATTAAGTTATTAATTAAATTAAAATGAAAATAACATTTATGTATATTCGTTTCTTTTCTCTGCATATAAGTACGTGTGTATGTACGTACTTACATATGTTTTTGCACACATACACATATACAAACATATGCTTTTGCTTAAAATTTATTCAGTGTTGTGAAGTGAATTTATATATAAATATATTTGCCTTTTTCCAACACTGAAACAAAAACTCGATTCGCTTGGTAACGAGTGACATCATCGGAAAATTTCTTGCCATCGAAATTAATTTCTATTCGAATGCAGTTCCGATCACGAGTGCAGGAATTAGGCCCCAGGAAAAGGTTTTTTTTCTGTTCCATGTCAACCTTGATTAAAGTGTTTTATTTTGCTTTTAATTAAAAGTAACACGTATAAAATAATAAGAATAATTAAAATAAAAAATAACTTGTTGAAGAACAAGCTTAAAAGAAAGAACAAGCAGGGCTTTGCACAGAAAATCATAATTTGCCGAAAATAAAATCATATTTTGGAGAAGAAAGTCATCACAAGTTCAATTTTTTTTTAATTAACAACAATTCACATACATATTTATATAAAAATCAAATTTCTTATTGTATATGCCAAAAATAATGATGCATTTTTGTGTATGTAAGACACAGGGGGCACAAGTTAAGTGAATCAAAGCAATATATCGTTGGCTTAGTGGGCAAATATGCTAAGTCCTTTTTTTAATTTTTCAGGGGACAAAAATCTGCCTAAATTTATTGAAACTAAATCAGTGTGAGGACAACAAAACTAACACAAAAGTTGTTTGTTAAATAAATGTTAGTACACTAGATGCATATTGTTTTCCGCTGGACTTAAGGGGTTTTTTTCTGGACCTAGCAGATTTGCTTATCACTGCATAAAGGCAAGAAAAAACTGACTGATACTTGGATTACTTTCCAATGGAAACAAATAACTATTTTAACACTGCGATGTCCTAGGTGGTAGTCAATTGTCTCACTCCGCATTACTTTTTAACTAACTTGAAGTTGATATTATTTAAGTCACCTGGTAGTCAGTCAGTAAATTAACAAAATGATGTTAAATATTTTTTTTAATATGGATCTATATCATTTTTTTCTAACAACAATACAACGTCTACGTTTTTTCAAATAAGTTTCAAAACTAACGTAGGATGTTGACAAACATTGACTTGCAAAAGAATTGTTTTCTCACAAAAAACTAAGCTCCACTAACGTTGTTTTATCTGAACAAGTTTGAAAACTATCTTTTGATATTCGTTTGGTTAATAAGAAATCGTAATCACTTGTGTGTTTGTTTTTTCTTTTTCTGACATAACTATGCTTTGTACAGTGTTTATCCTTATTTTAAGTCTTATCTCATTATATCTCGCATGTAGGTACATACACAAATTTTTAATTTTAGAATTTTTTCCTGAAAAAAAAATATATCATCTTGGGGGTTGCACGGACATTGTGTTTCTTCAGCCACAATCACTTTCATCGACATAACTTGTTTTGTCTGAACACAATTCCGATGTTTATAATATTTTGTTTTTTCTTTTAATTCTCTAGGATCTGATCCCTAAGAAAATGTTTCCTAAAAATTAGTTGTAATATTTTCATTAGCTATATCTACATGATAGTGTAAAAAAATTTGAGAAATTTATATACTAAGACCGCTGCTATTAATGAAAACCACAGATACGTATTGAAAATAAAAATTATAATTTGCAAAATTAAAAATCATCATTCCAGAAAAAAAATCATAAAATCATATTTTGGTCCAAAAATCATCAAAAATATGATAAAATCATCATTCTGGCAGCACTGAGAACAAGGTTGAATAAAAATATTTATATATTAATTAGGAACAGTAATGAATCCATTAATATCTTAATTGAATTTGGATTTTATATCAATGATTATATTGATTGAAAAACGAAACATGAAATACTAATCGAAATTTTTTCCGTGTACCAACCTGGCATCTTGATGGTCACAAGAAGAAATTCATAGAAAGAAATGGTGATAGGTATTGTACCAACCAAGACCTCGATTGTACTATCCGGAGTTTTTGTCTACAAAGCGTGGCTTTATTGTCACAAATTCTGTTTTTTTTTTCTGACGTGAAAATAATAATAATCTTTAATGAGCATGATCTAGCCCACTTCTTTAAGCAGAAAATTATGTAATTCTAAGGGCCGAAACGCTTTGCCCAGTTTCGTGGTAATCAGACAAGCAGTTTATACTAACATTTCATGGGAGTGGCCAGCCCATTTTTTAACACAATATTAAGAGCTCAAGAAGTATACTAAGCTTCGCAAAAATCAATTGGAATGCAAGAAAATCAGTTAAGTACCAGCAAGAAAAATTAAATATCAAAATTTAATGGGCGTGCTCCGCCCACTTCATTTAATTCAGCGTTATGTATTTTTGAGATGTCAGCGCGTGACAAGTTTCGTAGAAATAGGTCAAATAGAATCTCGTGAAATATAATATTAAAATGTATTGGGGACTCGCAAAACATTTGAGGGGGTCTAGCGATGACCGTTTGTGAGCTGGACCGTATCTAAAGAATATCTATTTTTGAAGTGTTTTGCATATTTACGTGTTTTGTCCAAAGACAACCTATTAAAAAAGGTACGTCGTCTGATGGGACAAAATACGAAAATATGAAAAAAAAAACTTCAAAAGTATACCTTTTTTAGACACGGCCCAGTTCATGAACTCTCATCGCTAGGCCCCTCAAAAGTTTCGAGAGTCCTTATTAAAAAGACCGATCTTTGATTTGAGAGGGGTAACAAAAACTTTTTTTCAGTGAGTCGGTCTAATAAACATGCGTCAAGTTAAAAGTTTCTCATAGTTTTTTTAACTTAATAGCAAAGTATTACTTTGCCTGATTTTATAATTGACCTGAATCTAATTAATGCAAATGAATTTCAAATTTTTTTCTTTCACTACGTTTAATAGTTTTCAGTCATAAAAAAAATATTTGTTGAACCTTTTGAAAATTATTCCTTAAATGTTACACCTTTTGCACTATATTTCAGTAATTAGTAAAAGAATTAAGATAAATTATTCCATAGCGGTCATAAACCAAACAACTCCTATTATCATCATTAAACTTACCGTATAATTAAAGAGAAAATAAATATATGTATATGCACATATAAATTTTTTTTTTCAAATATTGCCTAAAAATTTATTTATTTTGTTTTTGTTTTTTTCACTAACGACTTGTTGACAGCTGGTTGAGAAAACTCCTCTTTTAACAACCACAAAATTACAACAAACTACAACTGGTCAGGCCAGCAGTGTAAAGAGCTCAGTGATCATTCTGTGGTGTGGTAACTGCCGATCATGATGAATGCCAAACAAAATAAATAACAACAGGGTGCTTAAAATTTGCTCAAAACTAAATATTAAATATTAACAAATTTTAATATTTTGTTGTTAAGTGAAAATAACATTTGTTGTTTCAAAACGTACTTAATGGCAATTTTTTGTTTGTTTTTTGTTTACTACGAACGTGGTTATTAATTTTGCAAGTATTTACATAATTTTTTTTTAAATAAAAATTATAGTTGTGTGTAAGTAAATAAATGTAGATACTTTTCGAAATCAAAATTACACACTTACAATAGCATTTATCGCCAAACATTTCTAGCATCGTTGATGTACATATGTATGTATGTATCTCGAGGGTGGGGTGATAAGGTTTTAGCCTAGAAGAATTGTTGCTTTTCATAAAATTTATTAATAAGTAACGTATTTTTTTGTATTGTGAATCGTATGCAGAGCATTTTCAATCGCAGACGAGCTCATATTTTAATCGTTGATGATGCTTCGCACGGGAGAATCTGATACCGAAGACGATTCGGGTACAAGAGCCGCAGAAGGCGCTTTTGTTAGTACTATATGCAATCATTTGAGCAGCGATGCCAATTAAGCGCGTTTTAACTATGCCAAGCGCGCTTTTTTCCGTCTTAGAGCGTTTATTAAAAAGCGCTAAATTAGCGCGTTTTGAATAAAGTCAATAATATCATTTTAGTTCAATATTTGTTTAACTTTTTTTTTATATAAATTTAACAATTTTCTAATATCCCAAACTCCGATAAAATTTTTTAAATTAGTTAATGTTTCAGCTAATTCGCTTGACTGTGGTTAGAATAAAAAACGCGTTTTAATACTGTAAGGACATATATTTTGAAATTTCACAACTAAAAATATGTTCTACATACAATGACCCAAAAAATGTACATTACTTACAAAGCATCTATTATAGCTGAAGTACAAAATGCATTTGAATCGCAAAACTATTCGACAATTTATATGTTGCTACAAGGTTTTACAAATAAATTAAAAGTAAAAAATAAGCTCTTCGATTATTGTGAAGTCGATTCTGATTCTGTATTAAATGATTTTAGTTAATTAAAACATAATGTCGAGGAACCAATATTGCAAAATCTGAAAAATTAATTGTATATACAAGTACTAATACATACATACATCGACTTTTATTGAAATTTAATTTAGCGCGTAAAAAATAGCGCGTTTTTGCTGTAAATATTTGACAACGCTGTAACTTAGCGCGTTTTAGCGCGTTTTGAGAAGGGTAGTAGCGCGTTTGGGTTATAAATAGTTGGCATCGCTGCATTTGAGATTTATCTAGAGATTATCTTTTCAAAAGAACGTTGAGAATCGTATTAGGCTCTTCTTATATGAGCCATTGGTAGAGTTGTAAAATAATCATTCGATGATTTGGGGAATCATTTTGCTTGCTTGCTCGCTTGTTTTTTATTTTACAAGTTAGATATTTAAAAAAAAAACAAATTAAATTTCTTAGAACTTATCAATAAAAAACTTTTCTTCATTAATTGATTAAAGAATATTTTATGTAAAGGGTGGTTTAATTTTAAGGGCCGAAGTTGATTTTGAATAAGACACAAATTATTTAGGAAATTATTGTCATTTATTTTTATTATGACAATATGGTACATATGGTTTAATTATGTATGGAGCAAAATATCGGCTAATTGGCCGCCGCGACCTCGGCGGCACATCAACATCCGATGGTCCAAATTTTCCATGACGCTGAGGTATAATTGAGATTCTATGCCGCTAATGTGCCGAATTATCTCATCCTTTAGCTCTTGAATTGTTGCTGACTTATATCGACGTACAGATTTTCTTTCAAATAATAAATATCATAATCTTAGCGACCAATTGACATCACCACCACGTCAGATAACACGGCCATTGAATTTGTCGCGCAAAAGAGCCATTGTTTCGTTAGCTGTGTGGCAAGTGGCACCGTCCTGTTAAAACCACATATCGTCCGCATCCATATCTTCCAATTCGGGCCATAAAAAGTTCGTTATCATCTTACAATAGCGAACACCATTCACAGTAACTGCAGTAACTGGAAAAAAAAATACGGCCCGATGATGGCGCCAGCCCATAAACCGCACCAAACAGTCACTCTTTGTGGGTGTATTTGTTTTTCGGCAATCACTCTTGGATTACCATTCGCCCAAATGAGACAATTCTGCTTATTGACGAATCCACTGAGGTGAAAATTATCCTCATCACTGAAGATGCATTTTGATTTGCACGCCCATTTTCATAACAAGCCTGAATAACTTTAACACGTTGCTCGATTGTGTATCTTTGTCCCTATTTACACTATGCAAGTCTTATTGCTAAGCTGATTAGTTTATTAGGAGAGAAAGACGGGGGGAAAAGAAACGTTGCTGTTCCCCTCGTCTCTCTCTCCCTGAAACTAATCAGCTTAGCAATAAGACTTGCACAGTGTGATTTGGGACTTTCCATGGTTCAAATTGAGTTAGTCTGAAATTAAGAAATGTCAAATTATATGCAGAAAAAAGTTTACATTTAGGTGTGGTTTACATTCAACATCGGCACTTAAAATTTAACCACCCTTTACATATGCCCATATGTATGTAGATGCAACCAGTCTCTATAAATAGAAAATTTATGATTACTATGTCGAATTTTGCTTTTTATAATTGTCTATCGAGAACGAGAATTCTTATTCAAAACTCAAATGAAGAAAACAAAAATAACAATCAACAATAGTAAATATGAAAATTAAAAAGAACAAACATGTTTTATATAAATGTCGATTACACGGTGTTACAGTGAAAAAAAAAACTTGGAAAACGACCTAGCGTGTGTTTTAGATCTTGTCGAGTACAATTACAAATTGTGTCAAAAAATTTCAGAAACACCTTCAAATTCAGAAGTCATTCTGAAAATACCGTTTTCGGTGATGTTCGTCAACTTATCGAACTGTAACTAAGTCAGTTTTTGTTAGATCTAAGATTCTTTAATATTTTTAGAAAAAGAACTGGGGCCTAATTCCTGCACTCGTGATCGGAATTGCATTCGAATAGAAATTAATTCCGATGGCAAGAAATTTTCCGATGATGTCACTCGTTACCAAGCGAATCGAGTTTTTGTTTCAGTGTTGGAAAAAGGCAAATATATTTATATATAAATTCAATTCACAACACTGAATAAATTGTAAGCAAAAGCATGTGTTTGTATATGTGTATGTATGCAAAAACATATGTATGTACGTACATACACACGTACATGCAGAAAAAAGAAACGAATACATAAATGTTATTTTCTTTTTAATTTTTTTAATAACTTAATAATAATAAATTAGTGTAAAGTTAGAGAATAGAGCACTAGCCACATGTTCGATTCTTTTATTGCTTGAGCAGAAGCATTTAAGGGTCTTATGCAAAAAAACTTAATAAAGCTTTGCCAAGCAATACTAAGCAAACTTGTATTCTAAAAAAATTATTGTATAAAAATTCTAAAGTAGGCACCCACGTTTGTTAAGACTACTTTAAGTTGATATTTCCAAAATGTGTATTTTGTACCTCAAATATTTTTACTAATATAGCACATACTGATTCATGTTACATCTGAAAATGAAGCTAGAAGTGCCTGCTCTTATCTTAAATTTATTATTTCTGTCATGCAATGGGACTATGGGAAATTATCCAACTGATTCGAAATACATAGCAAAATCCATAAAAAAAATATTAAAATAAATACAATAATACAAAAATGTTTTAGTGATGTACATACAATCAAAACAAATCGAAAAAAGCTGGATATTCAAATACTCGTTTCATTCGAATAAAACAAATTGTGATAATTTTCCAAATTTTTTTACTTTTACTTCATGGTTGTGTTTATCTGTTTTCCTACTATGAAGAAGCTCATATTTTTTAAATTAGGTTGCTTTACTTCAAGATAATAAAAATTTATTTAATAAAATAAAAAAATATTTGAATACCCGAATGAAATTGTATTCAATTTTGTACATCATAAGCTGTGAAGTGGTTGTTGAACAGGGTGGTGTTACCAGTATTTATTATTAAATCACAAAATATTTAAAGTTGTCTTTTGCATATGGTTTTTTAACAAAGCTATGTTAGCCTTAAAGTGCTTATCAACTACTATGAACTTTAAAGCTAAAGTAAAATATTTTTTTGCATAAGGGGGTAATTTGTTATTTAGGTGCTCCCAGAGTTGGTTGATTTTTTTTTATTTTTTCCGAGACAACTCTTGGGCAAAACATTATCTGCCTTATTCATAAAAAGTTATCAGGTATATTAAGCGCTTATTTGACATATTTCTATGGGAAATTTGTCAAATAAACCTGTAATAAACCAAAAATATTTTTTATGAATTAGACCGTATGTATTTGCCAAGCCAGTGTGATTTGTTATATTTAAAGTTAACTAGAAATTTTTTAATTTGTATTTTTTTATACGTACATTTGTGCATTCATTCATTTTTAAATAAATAAGTAAAATATTGAACATACATTTTCTATTTCCTCGTTTTTTCTATGTTAAAAATGATTTCGAATGCCTTTTTGCTTGCGAGTAAAAACACGAACGGTTGCATTCGAATGTATGCATGTTACCGAATGCTGTCATTAGAAATTTCGATATGTATTATTCGAAACCGAATGCGAAAATCCCAAAAGTTAAAAAACTCGCACATTCGAGTAATAACTCGCTTGCAATCGAATGCGGGAATTAGGCCCCTGATTACGCTATACAACGATGTGTATATACTTGATATATTTGTAAATTTTGAGTATTGTTTTTGTTAAGAATATCCAAAAAAAAATAATAAAATTTATCAACTTTTTGATTTGCGTAGCTCTTCATTTCTTATTTTGATATGAAAGCTTATAAAGGTTTATACTAATATACAAAGCAAATTTATTTTATTTAGCAAAATACGGTTTTAATTTTTCAAATCGGATAAAAATTGTGAAAGTTATTAAACTTTTCATTAACACCATTTTTTAGCATTTTCTCCCCCAGTGCGAAAAATTTGAATAAAAACATAGTTAACGAAAAAAACAAATTCATCAACTTAATTATGCAATTTTTTTTTTTTTTTTTAATCTTACAGTTATTTTTTTTTTTTGTATATACTTAATGCCTTATACATAACAAAAAACTTCATGCCAGTTAGCATAAGCATCAAAATTGACTATATGTCTTAACGAGTTTCAAACTATTTGATATTAGAAATCGTAGCATGATGTAGTTTTAACCCACTATTAAATCCTAGCCTGAATTGTAATGTAAAATTGTCTGGCAAAAGTTGTTGGGACCATGTTCAGTTTCGTCGCTTTTTCCAGTTTCTCGTTATGTATAAGGCTGTTAATAAGTAAAGTTATTATATTCAGTAATGCAGAAATAAATACACTCTTTTTTATTGTCAATTTGTCCTTAATTGGAAAAAATTAAACTGGAAGATAGTACAGATGAATGGGGGTTATTTTGTCCTATTTTTTCAATTATTAAAAAAGTTTAGAATGTTTTTATAAGTAATTTTCTGCTATATATATTTGGATAAACACATAAAATAAACGAATTTAATACGAGCACCAACACAATGCCAAAGTGTGGTGAAGGTTATTGCTTTTAGAAAAGAGTAAAAAATTTTGTAACTGGTTAATATTTATTTTAATTAAAATAAGCAAGTTTGTAGATTTTGTAGTCATCATGCAGTGTGTGATAAGCATAATAATTTGCTTTTTGCGGTTCGAATTCTACTGGAATACCTGCGCGAAGCTGACAGCCAGGCAAAAGATGCCTTCAAAACAAATGGTATGAACCTGAAAGTATATACTTGTACAATCTGTTCCAGTGTACTTAAGAAAATTAAGTCTGAAGAGTTTATAAGCCCCTCATTACCATTATATTTCTCAATGATTTGGCATCATCAATTATTCCATAAAGCAGAGGACTGTAATTTGTGTGAAGTGGCTTACCAAAAAAAGCCTGCAATCGCAATATTTGTACTTTACTTACCGTTTACACATGCAAGTACAAGTGCAAGTAACTCAATACATGGACATATTTTTACTAATACAATCATAATGCTACAAGTTGTAGGCTCACTGGCAAGAGATTTTCATTACAAGTAATTTTTTCACTTGCATGTAGGAGAATTGTCAAAAATAAAAACAGTGTTACCCTTTAAGGATTTTATTTTAATTTTAATGGATAGCTTACATGAAATAATTTTTAAAATGTTATTATTTCAACTTATATACAGAAAAAATAAAACAAAAAGTAAGAACATGTAATCAAATATGACTTATTATTGATTTGCAATATAAATTTATCATTTATTTTGGTATAAAGTTGATCACTAATTTCGTTTTCCTGTAATGTTCCTATACCAAAAATTTGGCAGCTCACACATTAAAAACTAATATAGACAAAAAAGAATACAAACAACGCACAGAACAAAGAGAAAAACGAAATTTTCAAATATTTATAGTAAAATATAGAAAAATGAAAATAAACTTGCACTTGACTGTGTAAACAATCAAGCAAGTTGCGGGAGTTTTTATTATTTCATTCAATGTATTGGTTGTTAATACGTACACGCAACTTGTAACAAGTTACCTGCATGTATAAATGAAGCGTTAGAAAAAGTTTGATAACTTTCACAAATATAAATCGATTCTAACAATGATATCTCATTCTTTTGTATACAAAATTTCCTTTAAAGTTCTGTGCAAAAAAGATAGGTCTTCATAGAAAAAAATTAAAATAACAATTGTTTATTTTCAAAAATTACGCATAAAAATAAAAAAAATTTAAATGTTTGATAAAAACTAACCCAATTTCTTGAAACATACAATTAATGCATACATTTTTTTAAAAAACTAATTCCTTGCCTTTCCAAAACTGTTTAAAATTTTAAAATTGGTCAAAACATGAGTGAGCTAGAGGTACTAAAGTACTACGACCCACCCTAAAACAGTTTTTTCAAAATAACTCGAATTTTTGAGGGTGTTTCAAAATCTTTGAAAACGGTTTTTGTATGTCCTCACCTAGGCCTACAAGTTCAACTAGGTAGCTTTTCAAGTTCTGACAAAAAGTGTTTTTTTTTTTGTAACACCGTGTTATCGTCGATTAAATATTGCAAGATTTATACGAGAGAGTTAAACAGAAATGTTGCAATATCACTCTCAAAATAATCAGCAGAAGATTCGTTTAGGAGTTGTATATTAAATACCATCGTCTATTAAACAGCTCTTGGCTAGTTTCCGGGATATTGCAACTTTGCCATAGGGATCTTTCAATAAGGTACCGTTACCGTTTTATTTATAGTACGAAAGATTTCAAGACCCTGTGCACTGCACTATGGATCATTACACTCATGTGATTAATACTGACAAATGATAGAGACGAAAATTTAAATAATATGTGCTATACTCAATTTCTATAAAATATAAAATAAAATAAATAATGCAGCTTACTACACACATGACCCTCCTGTATTTGTTTTCAATTGTGTTATTTACTTTACATTACAGGTTTTCGTCTGACACCAAACTTGCATTGAAAAAAACAAACACACACACACACAATCGTTACACTCGCACTATATTTGCATGTCCGATTGTATGAATTAAAAAAAACCATAATGGTTTTATTTTTCTTCTTCTGCTGATATTTAAACGCGTTAGTAAATACTTAAAGTCAAATTGTTTTCATAAGCCAAGAGTTGTTTCTATTAACAGCTGTTTTTCACATTACTTTTTCCATCCACATAACACACACACACACGCACACACATGAACACTGCGCACATATAATTTTCCTCGACTCGTACATAGATCGTCTATATTGTGGCCAGTGTGCACACTTCTACCGATATTCGGTAGATTCTACCGAATATGTTTGTGAATTTAACAATCTACCAATTCTACCGAACAAGGCCTGAAATCTACCGAATATTTTTATTTAGTAATTTAAGTCGATATATGTGTAAATTGCCTATTTTGCCACATAGCAGTGCGGCCGCAGAGCTGTCATTTTCTGGAATTAAAATCGTTAAAACAGAATAAATAAATCGGTTAAAAACTGAAACTATAAGTAACCTAATATTTGCCAAAGAATTGTGCCTTGGGGATGAAATATTTATTCCTACCAATGATTTAATAATTTTTGCACCAAAGCTTAAATTCATAAATGGATCTTATATATAATATTTGTAGTTACAAATGTTTGTCAAATAAATGTTATTTTAGTAGCTTTATAAAACCTATGTACAAAAACTGAATTCCTTTTATTTATGTATATTATTTTATATATGCATAGCATATCTATATAAAGGGTAAGCGCAAATAACTGGGGATGACACTTTTTTTATTGGAAATGCTTCATTGTTTATGGCAGTTTAATTTCCAATCACATGTGAAGTTTTAAATACGCTTTTGGAACTTGTTTAGTTTGATACTCCTTGCACTTACCCTTTATATATAGGTACACATATTTTATTTTTTATGTTTCTTTGAACTGTTATTTTTTATATTTCTCTGAATAAAAAAATTTTCTACCGAATTTCATTCAAATCTACCGATGTTTTTTGTCGATTCTACCGAATTTAAAAAAAATTAAGTGTGCACACTTATTGCGGCTGCTTGGCAGACAGGTCGTACCGAAGGCAATAATTTTCTTGACTGTAGGTGTGAAGAATTCTTATGTCTTGCTGGTCTTATCTAAATGGTTTTTTGAGTATCAATATTTTTACTTAAGTGTAATTTACGACTATATCTCTGTAGGTTGTCCGTCTTTTAAATATGACCATCGAATGCGCAAGTTTGTCAGTGTGTACCGGCTGCTTTTATGCAGTGTGTGTGTATGTATGTGTATGTGTGTGTGCACATGCATTTGCCATGTCTATGCATGTGCACTTTTTGTTTTAAATTGAGATCAGTTTGTTGTATTGAGTTTTTTTATTACTTTTATTTCTTTAATGTTGGAATTATGGTTCATTATATGAGTGAGGTGCGTGTGTTGACTTGGCCACATTTTTGTTCGATTTTTTTTTTTTTGATACTTTGTTTTTGCAAATAATTTACTGGCCCTGTCAGTCATTTACATGACTACATGTGTACCAAGGAACACTCACATTATTCAATACAACAACAATTTACAGGAACCGACTCATAATTTATAAAAATTACTTTAAATTTTATTTATTTATTTGTAATGTTTCCAAATTAGCTGCGATATATTTATTTCTATACGCGTTATTGCACAGATTTAAAAAAGGATGCCAATGCAGAGAATTAAAATTTGAATTTAAATAACAGCGAATACTAAGAAGTTTAGGCTGATTGTACGCAATATGTTTTTTTTATATCTGGCATAAACTTTCGCTCTGTAAAACTTGATACATGAAATATTATAAATAATGTTAAATAAAACTCTAACAATATTTTCATATAGACGAATTCGAATTATGTATAAAGTGTCCTGTAGACAATCAAATGCACTCATCAATCATTTAGTTTTTTTTAAGAGAAGTATCACTCAGGTAATGAATGCCAATTAATACTAATAGGTAATACTTTCTTTAGGAAAGAGATAGTGATAGAGAAGACAAGTGGTGGAGGAAGAGATAGAGGAAAGCTTCATTCTTTTACGACTCTACGCTTTGCACGTTTTCTTAATAATGCAGAGTTGCAGCGTCTCTGGTGTCAATGAGGTGCATTAAATTTTCAAGGCTGAGCTAAGGAGGCATTTTATTGATTATTTTACTTCGAAGATGATTATGCCAAACAATGCCGACGAAGGAGCGCAGTCTGGTGTTACATTAGGATTAATTATTAATCAATGACGAGCGTCTATGCCTTCATCACTTGAACTTTCTTATAACAACTGATACAAAGGGACACTAATAAACATCAGAAAAATGTGTGGCGTTGTTATTTAATGACTACTGGATACCGGGATCGAACCCAGGAGCTTCGGTTGTGTACTCAACGTTATAATGACTTCAGCCAATGCCATCCTCATTTGCCAACTGTGACTGCGAAATCTTCACAATTTTTGTAGTGAATTTTAATAAATACATAAAAACGTTCAAAAGTCTCGCAAACTACGCAATTGTGCATTTTTACACTCTCGTAAATAAACTGTCAAAAATTGTATGGACATTTATTCACACTAACTTATTAGGTTAACTACAACTTCTTTAAATAACCTGAACAGTCGGAAAATCAGTAGTCGACTACAAAAATAATTAACTTACATTTAACTTTTCTTAGACTAACTAAAAGCTAACTGCAATATTATCCAGAACTTAAGTTGATTACGTAATCGGATTTGGTAAGAGCCAACAAATTTACTGACTACCAAGTGACTTAGATAAAGTCAACTTTAAGTTAGTTAAAAAGAAGGGAAAACTGAAGAAATTCACTATTGCCTAGGACATTGCAATGTTATTTTAGTTAGTTATTTGTATTGGAAAGTAATCCAAGTCTCACTCAGCTGTAGTTGCGAAATAGTTAGCTTAAAGTAAGTTTAAAGTTAACTGAGTTTCCGACAACGAATTCACACTTTCTTAGTTGTAGAAATATATAAATATATACTTACAAATTGCTCGAAATTTTCATTTTTATGAAACTAATTTTTTGGACATTTCATTCCAATTGACTTGACTGTTTGTACAACAAGTCGCGCATGTTTTCCCAACTGCTTAAATGGCAATTTTAAGAGTTGTCTGTCATAAGCACCCTTAATGCATTGTTGAAGCGCATATGGTTCTATTTTATAATAGCATATTTTGAACTTGTCATTCTTCAAGTAGTTACAGCTTGAGTCATGACAACTGTTAAAATGGATGCGTATAGAAAATTATACGTCTTATTATTAACTCCCGATTATTCTAGATCTTAATTAAATTATACAGCAAAAAATTAATAAAACAAACTTAAGTCGTTTCACTTTAACTTTTAGCAACTGCTTACAGTATTTTAAGCAAACATTTAGCATTTTTTCTTTTCAAAAGAACTTAACTACTTGTCAAAAAGGGAATACATTTACTTAAAAAATATTTTTCTTTTCTTTTTACCAAAAAAAAAAAAGAAACAAATGAAAGCAGAAAAATAGCACTTGGAATATCATCAAGCACAGTGCAGATTTTTGTTAAAGTGCTCGTGTATTAGCTATTTAAATATGCAAAAAGATACCAATTTACATAAATTTTCACCAAATTTAGAGCAATTTTAGCTCATCACAAAGTCACCCTTTCCGCACTTTTGCATAGAAAATTTATACAGAAACCACCACCCACTTCTGCACAACTCCCATCACTCCCATATTCGAAATTGGGGGAAGAAAACAACAACAACCCTTAACACTCAGATGCGATAAACACTTACTCTACTCGTAGAAATGTTTGAGTGTGTGTTTTAAATTTTGTTGGTTTGTTTTTATTTAAAATAAAAAAAAAACTTTTTAAAATGGTTTAACTTTCTATATCCTGTCTTGTTTGTGAAAGTCGTGTACAAAAACAGGATAAGCAATTCAGTAAAGCATTTCGTTTGCTACTCCCTGGATTTTTTTTTAATCAAAAATCTGCTAAGATTTTATAATCAACTTTTTTTTTAATACAAATTTGAGATTTAGAAATGGAAAAAACAGAGACTGCACAGAAAAAAACTTCTACTTAAAATATTTTCTACAATTACAAAAGGCTTTAACACCTGCACAATGGGTTTGTTGCACTTAGCAAGAGCAAAAATTTGCATTTCTCTGGCGCATCCAAAAATTCGGCTCATTATTTCTAATCAAATAAATTTTGTGTTTGAACAACACGTAAGAAAAAAAAATTATATTGTGTGATTAGAAAGCAATTCAAATATTTTTCAAGTTTTGTAGAAACAAGTGGAAATAATAAGAAATACTTGGTCTAGGCACCATCTATGCCATGATGAAGCCCTCAAAGCTCAACAAGTAAAATATAGTAAACATTTCCCAATTCTATTTCTTCGCATTAATGACCGCCATATTCTCCTGACTTAAACCTAAAGCGCAGTATTCACGGTCAAAATGCATGACACAAGCACCGTATACGTGTGCATGAAGAACTCAGCATGCACGTGCATGCATTGCATCTTGCTACAAGCTACTTGTAAGGCAATTGTCAAACTACATACAAAAACTTTTTACGTATAGAATTTGACAGTTCTTTGTATAACCCAATGCTTTGAGCAGTTTATAGTGTTGCATACATGCATGCGCAAAAATCAAAAAAATTTAGATTTTGCTTCAAGCATCGACGGTGTGACACACATACAAACAAAATTTCACTAATATTATTATAATGCAGGTCATGCATTTTGACCGTGAATAATGCGCTTTATGGATATTCACTAATATAACCATTAATGTTTCCCTGCAGCGTACTGAATGATCCAACCAGACCCAATGAATCTCATGCTCATGTGCACTTTTTTATCCTTCATATTGTGGGTGTGCAAAGTGCTCATGTTAAAATTTGAGTAAGCGGTGTTTTTTCGTTGGTGGTTGGTTTGTTGTTATTTTAGCTTGTCACCAAGTAAATTAACAAATTTACACCAAGTTCAATTTTCCCTCCACCCACCCAGACAGACAGACAGACAGACAGACGGATATCATGAATGACTGACTGACGACTATCGCGTATTTAATTTAAATGGTTGGTATGCACACATTTTAGCTGAGTGTGTGTGTTTGGGTGAAAATTTTAAATATATGGGGTATAAAATTGTTTTAAATGCCCGCCCCCAATTTCCAACCACCTTCCACTACGTATGTACGTACTTTCCTTTTTTGGAGATAAGTTGTTTTTAATGGTTTTTGTCAGAGCTTAAAAGTGTTTATGACTTCTTTCTTTGCTGTTGTCTGTTGTCTATTTTATTTTATTTTATTTTTTATATATTCCTTCTGTATGGGGTTGCTGTTTTCATATTACCGTGTTGGCTGTTAACAAAACTTTACCGACAACGTGTTTTCGTTACAAACCGTGTTGATTTCAAATTGCGTATTTTTTTTAACAAAAAACGAGGGTTGGGGGTATACATTAAAGCTCTCATACCTGCTGCACATTTTTGGTTTGTTTTTTTTTTTTTTTTTTGTTTTTTTCATTACATTTTCATTTGTAACAAATTAAATATTCTGACACCATTAGTGTTAAAAATGTTCACTTTTTGAAAACATTTTTGTATACATTTATTTAGCAATTTGTAATAATCTTCTGTAGTGCTAATGTATACATTTGTGGCAAGGTTTTTCCTCTCACTTTAATCTTTTTAATGAATTTCTAACAAATTACTACAAATTGTATATGCTCACTCATGAAGTTAAAAAAAATATGCGCTTGTTACTTATTTAGAGCAATTATTTTATGTTTTCAGCAACGAGGTTTAAGCACTAGAAATAATACATTATGTATGTACTTTTTTCGTAAAAAAAGATCTTTGGGCTTCCATTTAATTAGGATAAAAGATTTCCTGTTAACTCCTTATTATTTTAATAATCATATGACACATACCTTTAGACTTATATTTTAAAATTATTAAGGCTTTATAAAGGGTTTGTAGAACAGATTTCCATAAAACAATTCTCTTTCTTATTAAGCCTTTATAAATTCACAATAATTTTTACTAATAAGACTGTTTAAATTAGATTGATCTGCAATGCATTTTTAATCAGGAGTTATTACTTAACAGGACTGAATGAAGTTCAGTATTTTTAATTCTGGGCGAATGAAATATTTTTATTAATTAATGTGATTTTCTAAAGCAGACAATAAAAGTTAAACTATACTTTAGCTGGGGCAAAGGCCGAAATTTTTCTTTGCCGCCACGCACTTCATTAGCACCCATGTTATCTACACCAAAGTCATGCATCTTTCTATTATTTATGTATTAATGATAATATGAAAAAAAAGTAAAATGTATGCTGTGTGGAATACTTAAGCCGCGTTCAGACTATTATACTTTGTATTTATACTTGTCAAAAATTCAAATAATACGTGCAAGTGTGATAGTCTGAACGCAAAATGTCATCAAAGTGGCAAATAATACGATAAAAATTTTGACATCCCATAAGACTTTTTCGTTTTTAGAAAATTTTCTAAACGATAATACTTTTCATTAGATCAGGGTTGCATTTTCACACAAACCAAACTTCCAAGTCGGCTGTTTCGCCGCCGATAGCGTGTCGTCATTGATGTAATGTTTTGTCATATGTATATCGGCTCAAAATTTTGAATAAGTGAATCGTATGGAAGTATATTTCGTTGACGTAATTTTTTACCGTTTTTGTAATATATTTTCTTAAATTTTTTCTGTTATTTACATAGAATATTTTTAACTGCTGAATTTTTTCAAGTGTCGGCACGTCCCCGCCTGCATGAAACCGTTTTGCCGCCGCTGGTAAGTGAATAGCGCAGACATTTTCATTGAACAGCTGTTTTGTTTTCTACTTGTATTACACATTTGATTTGAAGTGTGATGGTCTGAACACAGTATGTGATTTTACGTTAGATTTTTTTTGACAGTCGCAACGAATGTATTTAGATTTCTGTATCGTAAAATCTGATGAAAGTATTAATACTTGTATAATAGTCTGAACGGGGCTTTATGAGAGATTGAAATATTTTCTTCCGTACGTGTGTACATGTACTCGTACGTGTACATAAGAGCATAATCAATCAATGCTGTTTCAAACAATTTTATAATTGTTCCAATTAAATTTTGTTGATTGAAAACAAAAAAGTTTAATGTTTGTATGGATGTTAGCATATATGCAAACATACGAATAGACGAATATTAAACTTCTGTACGCATTATTAAAAATTAAACCAATTTTTTGATTGTTTAAATTAACTTTGTTTAATGAAAAAAAAAATATTTTAGTTTGTGTTTGTGCTTGTTCACGTTTTCATTGAAGTGTGTCAGCCTGCTATTCTAGAAGTACCAAGTTCGAAGCATGACATCACTGTAAGTTAAAAAATAAAATAAGAACACATACCTACATACATATGTGCAATAACTGAATGAAAAATAATTTGCCACGATTGCCTAGTGGATGTGTGTTAGCCTGTTCGAATGGAGGTACCATGTTCAAAGCTTGCAGCGTAGTTACGGAATTAGACAAATAAATAAAATAAAAATAAGTAAGTTAAAATAAATAAATAAAAAAAATGACTTTATTTAAAATTATTTTTTTACTTTTACTTTCTAAAATTTTATACATTTCAATTACTTTTATTAATTCATTCAACGAACAATTTAATTGTTTAAAATCTCTAAACTCAATTATTAATTTAATTGGGCCAATTAATCATTTGCTTAAAATAAACGCGTACTTTCAATTAACTCTATTAATTGATCTTAAACAGCACGAAAACCTCATTTTTATAAATTGATTAATTGATATTATCAATTTGTTTGCAGGACGAAAATCAGTACAGGATTTTAATAATAGTACAAATTTCTAACTAAAATATTAATTAAATTTGATTTTAAGTTTTTTCTGTGAAGTGACCACATGCGGCATTTTGTTGTCTCTGATCTTAGCAGAAAATCAATAGTTTTACTCACTAATACTTTTGCCAATCTATAATTGTATGCAAACCATAATCATTTCTCATATTCCATTTCACTTAAAATTCATGTTAAATAGCTGATGTGAACAAACAATCTCTGGCTAAGTAGATAAACATGGGTGCTGATCACTTTCTTGACTCGCACACCAAGGGTTCCATACGAATACTGCGTATAAAGTACTATACACACTTTAACTTATAAATCTTATATCCTAGCTAATGCAGAGATTTAAAAAAAAATCAAGTATCCGGTAAACTTTTTTTCGGCTTTTGTCAATTTTTTTAGTTTTGGCTCTTTTTCTGAGCTTTAGCACTTATTTTCGTTTTTGTTTTTGAAGTTTTTTTTTTCAACGATTTTTTAGTTTAGATGGTATTTTTAGTTTGTGTGATTTTTTTCGGCTTCTGAAGTTTTTTTAATTTTTGCTCTTTTTCTAAGCTTTGGCGATTATTTTAGTTTTGACTTTTTTCTTTGTTGCGCTTTTTCGTTATTTCAATTTTGCTTTTTTGTGTTTTTTCATTATTATTGTGTTGTTTTCGGTTTATGGCGATTTATTTTAGTTTTTGGCGATTTTTTTTAGTTTTGGGGCTTGTTCTGAGCTTTGTCGTTTATTTTTGTTTAAGAGATTTCTTTTTTTTTTTTGTTTTTGGCGTTTTTTTCAGTTTTGGTGATTTTTTCGTTTCGGTGATTTTTTTGGTTTCGTGCGACTTATTTTAGTTGCAGCGATTTTTTTTTAAGTTTAGGTGAGTTTTCTCGGTTTTTGGCATTTTTAGTTTTGGCGCTAAATGTCATTTTTTGCTTTTTGGGATTTTTTTGCTTTTGGCGATTTTTTTAGTTTTGACGCTTTTTCTTAGTTTTGGCGCCCTTTTTTGTTTTTGGAATTATTTTTGGTTTTTGATGTTTTTTTTTCACTTTTCACGATTTTTATTAATTCTGACGCGGTGCCGTTTTTGTTTCTTGGGATTTTTAGGTTTTTGGTATTTTCTCAGCTTTGGCGTTTATTTATTTTTTTTTTTTTTTGCTTCGGTGACTATTTCGGTTTATGACAATTTATGTTAATTTTAGGGATATTCTTAGTCTTGAAACTTTTTTTGGTTTTGGCCTATATTGTAAAAATTTTTTGTGATTTTGTTTTGGTTTTTGGAGTTTTTTCAGTTTTGTCCTTTTATTGATTTTTAACCCCCGACTAAGAAAAGGGATGTTATACGTTTGTAGTGTGTCTGTGTGTCTGTGTATCTGTGTGTCTGTCCGTGTCCACATACAGGCCAAACGGCTGGACCGATTTTCATTTAGTTTTTTCTGTTTGAAAGATGACTTGATCGAGAAGGTTCTTAGCTATGTTTGAAAAAAATCGGTCCAGCGGCTTAGAAGATATAACATCTTTTCTGGAAAAGTCGGGGGTTTTTTAAATTTTTAATTTTTGTTATTATGGTTTTTGATGACTTTCTTTTATTATTATATAGTTGCAATTATTTTTTTTTTTCTGATTTGGCGTTATTTTTAGTTTGGGTGAGTTTTACGGTTTTTTTGGTTTTTTAGTTTTGAGGCTTTTTCTTAGCTTTGGCGCTGCGCTTATTTTCGGGCTTAGGCGTTTTTTGTTCAAGCATTTTTTTCAGTTTTGTTGTTTTTTTTTCGATTTTGGTGCACTTATATTAGTTTTAGCTTTTTTAGTTTTGGCGCTTATTTTCCATTTTGCGATTTTTTCATTTTTGTCAATATTTTAATTTTGCCGATTTTTTTATTTTGGGATTTTTTAGTTTTAGCGTTTTTCAAAAATTTCAAGAGTTTCCCTCTTAGGGTTTCAAAGATGCAGCAAGTTGTAAAAATTACATTTCAAAATTACATTAAGTGATGGAATACCCTTTAACTTTTAACTGTCTTATATTTATTGCTCTAACGGCCAAAGTTTTACATATTCTGTGAAATTTTCAGGTTCTTAGCACTTACTGTGCTCGAGAAAAGAGCCTGTGACAGCCAGACGGACATGGTAGTGAAAACAATAGGGTGCTTTTCAACTTTGGTGTACGTAACCCTAAAACGAAGTAATGTTTCTCCAATCCGAATATGTGCTTTTGTTTATGTATGTGTGTTTATGTTTTCATATTCATATAAAGGAATTTAATTCATAAAAAGCCCAAAAGCTTTTCAACCATTGATATCCAAGCATGAAAAAAACAATATTTCCGAATGAATAACTTTTAAAAATGCAAGAAACCAAAGAAATATTTAAAATTATATCGATACATATAAACAAGTAAATAAATTGTTAAAGAAGAACTTGTAGTGGAATAACGAGAAGAAAAAAGACTTGTAGATTGAAAGACAAACTGTAGAAAAAGTATCAATTAACCACAAACTGTAATCGATATCAATGAGCTACAAAAAAAATATTAAAAATAAATAATAATTAAAGCAACAACTCTTAAGCCAACTAGCACTTGCAACAATTACTTATTCCTCTCAGTGTATTGCTTGTCTTGGGGCTTTGCTGGCAATAAATGGATGGATAGATGGATGGATGGCTAGAAGAGATTATTATTGAAATGATTGGATCAATGGAGCTGCACGTAAAAGACAATTGATCTTATTTAAAAAGAATGAAAACAAAAACACACATACAATTTATAAGTAAAATCAAAAGACCAGAGTAGAAAAAACCTTTCATGAAATGCAAGTATTTTGACCAAGTTAAGCGTTTATTAATGCGTAACGCGGTATTTGTGCTTTGTAAGCAGTTCCACTTACATACAATTATAAAAGATAAGAACAATATAAAATATAAAACATCAATAACAATACAAAATCCCAATAGTTTACTCCACTTCACACGAAGCCAACATTTGTGTAAATATGCAGCCAGAAGGTTAAAGGAATTTATTCATGAAAATTGCTTAGACATTAATTAGAATTTTAAAAATTTTTTTACAAGTTTTCTATATTGTAAAATAATATTCAGAAAAAAAAATTGAATAAGATGTTTAATTTTCATTTTCATGGTTTGTCCATTTTTTGTATAAAAATGTTTCAAAAATATTAATAATACACTCGAATCCGCTTTAGCGCAACACGCTTTACTGAAACATATCGTATTACTGAAAGCGATACAAGTCTCTGCACTGATCTTAAACGCAGCTAGTCTTATTCACTTCGCTTTAGCGAAACATCGCTTTATTGAAAATATCGTATTACGGAAAACCAAAAGCAAGCCCGCAACTACGTTTTGTATGAAACTTACTCCGCTTTAGTGAAAAAATAAACAATGACAAATTTATTTATTAGAAATCGATTGCATAACTTAAGGCTGAAAAAATTGTGGATGTTTTGTGCGTTAAATAATTAAATGGCAAAATGTATTTGTCCTTTTCGCTCTTACGTACTTTATTGTATTTTTCTATTATATTGTCAATGCCAGTGGCTAGACATTTGCTGATTTTAAACAGTACGTTTAACTGTAACGAATTTCAATTATCCGAACTAAGTTTTAAAGAAAAAATCGGATAATTGAAAAAATTGGGTTTTGGTCATATCCAGTAAAGCGGAGTTGACTGTATTCGCATATAAAAAAAGTAATATTTAAGGCATATCTTTGGTCGTGCAATATAATTTCTAATTTTTGCCCAACTTAAAATTAGAAGCCAGTATGAAGAATTTACTACTTTTAGTTTCATATTTGAATCTAAATATATATTAACATTTGTGTATATGTATGTATGTAAGCATAACAATATGTTGATTGCTCATATATTTGCTACTACTGTGCCGTGTTGGGAGTAGATGTTTGTAGCTGAGAAAATGAAATGAATCAAATCGTAGTTGGTTTTATTTTATAATTGTAATTTAATTACAAAAATTATATTTAAAAGAAGAAAAAAAAAAGACAGATGCCAATAAACAAATTTTCGTTCACACATTCATTTACAAGAAATAAATACTACAAAAACAAAAGCAAAATATTTCATGCCACTGTAGTAAAAAGGGTATATTTATGACATGTTATCTTGAACTCACATGCATGATGAATTAATGGATGTGGATGGATGAATGAATGAATGAATGTATATATGTATGTTTATGTATAATAAATGAGTGAATGGTTACTTTAGATACTTTAGATAGATGCTGCTTGAATCGCCATTTGGCATTTTTGTAACGCTGATGAAGTCTTATTTCTTTTGTGCTTTTTGTAGCACTTCCCATTGTACTTGTTGTTTGCCATAATAATAAATCTTTAAATTGTTTGATAAATGAGAGCATGTGAATGTTAAGAAAAATTAAAAAAAAACATTTTTTATCATAATAAAGAAGTACAAAGTTAAATGTATATAAACACATTTCTATACGATTTTGGTTAAATTTCATGATTTTGCACTTTTGAATAATAAATTAATATATTTCGTTTAGATTAAAGCTTTATAGAAATCTACCGCCACCATAGACATACATATGTATTAGAGGGCTGCGTAAACAGTCTTGAAATGTAAATTCGTCCTGGTTTTTAAATGCATTTTCGTAGCATGTATTATACTAAGCCAATAAAAAATGCTGTCGTACTATAAGCGAAGCACGATAGATGTATTGATGTAGGTTTGAATGCGCACCCATTCGTAGGAAGAAGCAAGCATTAAAAATTCTTTCGTCACGAAGTATTTTCTTCTTTACTCCTATATCAGCAATAACTGAAACAAATTTCTTGCAAACAGTGTTATTTAGCGTTTGTCTTAGAAGATTTCGCTGTAGTAAAGCATTTAAAAAATCCCTCAGATCTCAAAGTTCTTGAAAGTGGTCTTGTGCAGGGGTCTAATTTGTATAATTGTTTGTTATAAAACTGCTTGGCATCTAGTTTCCTACATACTTCTTTATAGCTTATGAAAAAATAGCAATACTTATTTTTTGTTTATAGATAGTTGCGAGCCAATGTGAATGCGAATGTTAAAATCTTGTTTAATAACAAAAATTAAAAATTTAAAAAACCTTCGACTTTTTTCAGAAAAGATGTTATATCTTCTAAACGGTTGGACCGATTTTCTTCATAGCTAAGAACCCTCTCGATCAAGTCGTCTTTCAAACAGAAAAATCTAAATGAAAATCGGTCCAGCCGTTTGGTCTGTACGTGGACACGGACAGACACACACATACACAGACACACTACAAACTTATGACACCCCTTTTTTTAGTCGGGGGTTAAAAATAGACTAAAATCATGATATAAAAAATCTTTTAAAAATAAACTGTTTTTTAGAAAAACTCGCATTAAATTAATGAGAATTACAGAAAACATAGTAGACATAAGCTACGATCACACTTGGCAAAGATTTGCCTGAAAAAGCGTAACCACTCAGTCCCAATGAAAACCTTTTGATTCACGCACGCATTTTTGAACGTATATATATATAATACTATTCGAACTTTTGCCTATGTAATTCGAATATTTTGCCTGATGTAGGCAAATACTTTTTCGGTTTTCGGTGATTTTTTAGTTTTGACGTTTTTTCTTAGTTATGGAACTTTTGTATGTTTGGGATCTTATTCGTTTTTTGTTTGGTGTTTTGGTGTTCCTCTTTTGCGATTTTTTCGGGTTTTGGACTTTATTTTAGTTTTAGCGATTTTTTTAGTTTTGGTGCTTTTTTTCGCTGTGGCGATTTTTTTTCGAATTTTGGCGTTCTTGTTAGCTGCAGCGATTTTTTTATAATTCGCGCTTTATTTTCTTGACGATTTTTTTTCGGGTTTCGATGATTTTTTCTTTTCGGGAATTTTTTTATTAAATAAAATGTCAAAAATTGTATAGGAAATTATTTACACAAACCTGTTAAGTTTGCCCAATAGTTTTGAATCGTAAACTTAACCTGTGCAATTGTGCATCTTGTAAACCACAATTACTTGCTTTATTGGCTTTTTTTAGGCATTTTTAGACACACACACACACACACTTTTTTATTTTTATAGATATAAATAAATATGTTTTTAATTTAAAAATTGCTTGAAATTTTGTTATATTATTTTTATTAATTGACGTTTTGACGTTCGCTTCAAGTTAACATAAGCTGTTTGCGCAAAATTTCAAAAGGGGATTCATGAAACAAGTCTCGCAAGTTTGCTCAATTGCACAAATGGCAATTTTAAGACTTCTCATGAAAACCCTTCCCATGAAAACTCTTAGCAAATATTTCAAAACGTTTCCATTTATTTCCCATTAATATCTATTCTAGAGGCGCACGATTAAATTAATATATTGTTTGTGGCCGGAGGCGGCTGTTAGTCGGCTTACAGCCGATCGGCTGTGCTCTCTGGTTTGTACTAATGTGCAAAAACAAAACAAAAACAAATTTCGCAATCGTTCTCATTGTTTTTGTTTTGTCTTTGCTTCACTCACCTCAAAGAACAAAACAAAACAAAATCAAACAATTTGCTTCGTTTATTTCCGTACTCTGCTCTTAAGTACAAACAAATCAAAACAAAAATAAATTTATAACTGTAATAGTGTCGATTATTTTTGTTACGAAAATTATTTTCTAACTCCTGTGTCGCGCAATAAATAGCATAGCTATAATAAGGTTCCTTTTCACGAGACCAAAATCGACTCGAATAATCAAAATTTCTTTAATGCTTTGAATTACAATAAATAATTTAATAAATGCTTTTACAATTTTCAAACATTCCCGAAAATTTTCAAAATATATGTAGTTTTCTCTTACGAATATAAATATCTTATGGCATCCTCTCGATGACTCTGTATGTCACATCAGATAGTTTATACATTTTTTTTGGCCTGTGTCTAGTTTTCGACTTAATAAAACCGATTTATCAGTTACTGTATATATGTATGTGATGTATATATCCCGCAAATACTCAAGCATACGTGAATATATTTGTTTATAAAAACTAAACATCGTGGGTGGTTTCTTTAAAATTCTTTGCTTTGGTGTTTCATTGATTCTTCTAACAAATGATTTTTCTCTTGACTTTCAATAAAACGCCTACGGAGTTGAAAGTTAACTTATTGCTCAACACACATGTATCTATATTTATGTACAGACAAATAATTCGTGTCTAAACAAAAGTATTGATTGAACTTTGTAAATTAATTTTACTTTAAGCCTTTTCCAACAGTATTCTTATAAATTCAGCTAAAAACAAAGAAGGTTAGAAGTATCAGTCTTTTCTTATTGTAAAGAATAACTTAACAAAAATTAAATTAAGAAAGAAGGTTTTTTTTTTTTAAACAGTAGCCAAAAATTATTAAGTTACCGAAAATGATAAAAACAAAAGCAGCAGCAGCTGCAAAGAAGTGCTTGGATTATTTATACTTGAATGCAAATGCGAATGCAAATAGCAAAACTAAGCGAATCATTTGCGAATGCGAAAGCGAATGCGAACATTCGTTACATCCCTAATATGTATGTAAGCAAAACAATTTCATGTAGGCTTAATTTAGGAAAAACTTTTTAATTATATTTCACCTGGATAACAAAACCATAATACGCTGTTGCTCAACTCTACTCGAAGTTGTAGGCATCATCGTCATCATCACCACATCCACAATATCATCCACTAATACAACAACAACAACATCACAGTCATCATCATTCATTAATGAAACTTAATCGATTTCATTCATTAATCATTGACGCCATATTAAAAGACAATTAGGTTTCAATGTTTGAGTAGTTCAACTTCCGTTTAACTCTTTACTACTCGTACTGTTGATTCCACATTATTGCAACCGCTCATTTTCCTTTTCTTACCTAAATGATTATTCATTCCATTCGGTCTCATTTCACAAGCAGCCATAACGACAATTATTAAAAGTTTTTTTTTCGATTAGTTTATGGTTGCTTTTCAAAATTGTGTGAACTTATTTTCTTAAGGTTTTATGCTTTTCTAACGATTAATTTGAAAAGGTCTAATGCCTTTGAAATTGATTACCGTTTTTGCCTTAAATATATCAATGGGCAAACAAACCCTTTTTGTATTGGCTAAGAAGAGTGGCTAATCAATTAAGAAACAAACAAAAATTATACGAGTACGTAATAATAAATTCGAAATACTGTGTGTGTGTGTGTGTGTGTGTGTGTGTGTGTTCGAAAGATGAAGGTCTATTTGAAAGGTGTTAATAAATTTTTCTTTTTATAGATTTAAATAACCTTAATTGAATTGCTTTGCCAATCTCTCTCTATAAAAATATTCTGAGGTAAATACTAATTAAGAAAATTAATTATTTCTGCTTTCGATTCTCAAGTATATGAACTTTAGCCTAATCGTATCCAAAACAAAAAAAAAACAAATAATAAGTTCGAATACAAAATTGAAAACTAATTAAAATTAATTATCCATTTTTCTTTGTAGTTCTTAAGTAAAAAATTACAGATTTCAAAGAAACATGGCAATTAGAAAAAATTTACCTTAAAACCGATAGAACGATTTTTAAGCATTTACGCATGTGATTTGAATTATTTTATAAGAAGGTAATGATTTCATTATAATCTTGGAAAATCGAGTTTTGATCATATTTTGAGGTTTTGAGTTCCTGGGAGTCGATTCTGACTATTTTCTATGTAATATCTGTATCGATGCATGTATGCATGTAAACTTGTGCGTGTGTGTGTGTGTGTTTGTACCCTGCAAATAATATTGGAGCATATGGTCCAATCTAGATGAAACACACTAGTTACATCATGGTCCCATGTAATGCAGCCATGGATCATATAGTTTTCATACAAGCATGCAATGCTGCACGATAAGTGTTCGTGTTTAAACGAATATGATCGTTCTTCTTAGGCACTTACAATTGTATGCGGGTAGTCTATAACTATTTCATATGGATTAGTTTTGGGGTTAGCCCGATGTAATGCAAAGCTGGACCATGTGGTCCAGCCCTAGGACATCGCAATGTTAAATCGACCATCTTTTCTTCATATATTTGGAGTAGTTTTGGAGTACTCCTACTCCTCTTTGGACTAGTTCTTACATACATGTATGGACAAGTCGCATTATCTGCAGGGTATGTAATCATCTCACAACTCACGGACGGCTCAACGGATCGCCAGAAATTGTCCACATTTGAAAGAAAGTGAACTCATCACTTAGCTGTCGTAACATAATGAATAGATTTGATTTAATGGATTTCGAAATGTTTCGAAAATGAATTTTTCACAAAAGTATTCTTTTCAATTGCTTGCACAAGAGTGAAAGTGAAATAAAATCAGCTGTTAACCTCAAAAAGACACGCAGGCAGATTGATGCAAACTCGACTAAAACCAAGTGGCGCGTTCAAAATAACTAGTTGACAAAAAAATTTCGGAGTAATTTTTAGGGTTCCGTACACCAATTAATAATGCTGCATCTTGGAAACCGTAAGAGACAAACTTTTGAAAATTTCAAAAACGCTAAAAAAAATCGCCAAAAAGAGAAAAATTGCTAAAACTAAAACAAATTGTCAAAAACTAAAAAATTGCCAAAAATAAAAAACAAAAACTACAAAAAAAATTAAAAAAAATGGCAAAAATCGAAAATAGTCCCAAAAAAGGAAAAAAGCGCCAAAACTAAAAAAAGTTGAACGTGTACTTAAAATTTAAAAAAAACTACAGATTACAACAATCAGTACTGAAGTTAAAAAAAAATCAAAATTAAAGGGTATTCAATCAGTTAATGTAATCGTGACAACTTGTTTTATCCTGGAAACCTGAAAAGGCAAAGTCTTGAAATTTTCATAAAGGCCAAATTGAAATGCGAAAACATCGCCAAAACGAAAAAAGCCTAAAATAAAAAAATCGCCAAAACTTAAAAAACCTCAAAAATTAAAAAAAGCACCAAATTTTAAAAGTCGCTTAAAAACGAAAACAAGTTTACGGGATACTTCGATTATGTATTCTACACTAAACTGGAGAAGTCTCCAAAAACTGAGAAAAT
Organism: Tachina grossa; assembly: GCA_949987645.1. Taxonomy (NCBI): domain Eukaryota; kingdom Metazoa; phylum Arthropoda; class Insecta; order Diptera; family Tachinidae; genus Tachina; species Tachina grossa. Next base: position 107,207,275 of record OX465277.1, on the reverse strand, counting down.
CGCCACAACGAAAAAAATCGCCAAAATTAAAAAAAAATCGTTAAAACTTAAATAAATCGCCAAAAATTTAAAAAAAATCCTTAAAATTGAAAAAGCTCAAAAATTAAGAACAAAGACCAAAACTAAAAAAAATACCCAAAAAATCTCAAAAAAATGTTTTCCATCTGGTTAAAATTTATTTAAAAATTTCTAGCTCAGGTAAGATATTCGATTATATAGAATAAAGTTCGTATAGTATTACATATGTAGTATGCGTGCGGAATTCTTCTTGTGCGAGTCAAAGTCGCACTCTACTCAATTTATTTTTCATAACTTGAACGGTCTTCGCCAAATCAATTTTAGACACTCACCGATTTTATTAGACACAAAAATCTGTCCCAATATTTCTCTTTTCGTTTCTTTTCAAATGGAAAGTTAAATAATTTTGTAAAAATAAATCTTTGACAAATATAGATAAATTAATAGCTAAAAATTTGTTTTAATCATCAAATTGCTTGTATCAATAAAATAAATTTTCAATTTTGCACCTTTAACCAAAATAGTTTTATCATTAATTAGAATTGCAAAATGAAAATTTTTTTCAATTAAAATGTAATTTTGCTTTTGTTTTTCAAATTAAAATACTAGGGCGGATCAATAAAAATTTTACAGTAGTATATTAACAGATGGTACTTGATGGGAACAGTGTTGCATTTAATATAACTATGAGAGAAGTTCAAAAAGTCATGGACTTATTGATCCACCCTCGTATATTTCAAAATATACATGATTTCATGTGAAATAATTATTTGAATAAATTTATGTCCTTATTATGAGTTGCATTCGATTTTCGATCTTCGCTGGCTATCGAACATCGAAAATCGAATGTTTAATTCATATTATGAGCATCGCAAATTTCGTTGACCAACGAATTTTCTATCGAACAGAATTTAGCTTTCGATGAAAATAATTTCTTATAAACGACTGATTATTATTTTTTAGGTATAGTTGTTGAAAATTTTAAAAATCACTTTAAGTGATATTCATAACAAGGACATTTTTTGTCGAATGCTCGTCATAATACCAAATGAAAATTCGTTCGATCAGTACTTTCGACTACAGTCCCAATTCGAAAGTTGCTCATAGTAGGGACCTGAAACTTGTACACGGAATCAAAAGACCTTAAATCAAATTCTTCAACTTGAAAATCTCATTAGTAGACTTCAACAAAAAACAAAAATTCTTGAGAAAAGCTAAAAAAAAACTTCGTAAGTTTATAGCAAAACATTTTTCTTTTTTATTAAAATAATGATTAAATCAATTAAAAATTTAATTGAATATTTTAGTTAATTTAATCATTATTATTCGAACTTCATTTGCTTCTATATTTATGCTTTGATCAGGCTAAAGTTCGTATCTCTTTGTAAGCCAAATTTCATGTGATAATTATTAATGAACAAATAACACCAAAGTTAGTTGTAAATATTCTGATAAACTCTTAGTACAACGGAACAACTAGCTGTTTTCGAAGGCCACAAAACCTTCATCATCAGCGTTCTTTTGTGTTTGGTCCACTGTGTGTGGGGTCAGTTGATATAGATTTCTGCTTTATATACTCAGCCATTGTTGCAAATGGAATATGTGAATTCGTCTTATTTCAATTTGCTGAAAACTTAATTAATTAATTGAATATTATTTTTAAAGCAGTTAAAAAGTTGCTAACTGATAATTTCTTTTCTCTCTGTTTAAAACTTAACTTAGTGCAGTCTAATTAAATTCCAAGCTTATAAAAAGAAAACATATTTTCTTAATTTGCCATCAAAATTGTAATTCAATTCGTCACATTTTTTAATATACGAAGTAGCTGAAATGAAACATACGCTCTTAAAAAGGTAATGCCCTCCTACATCTGTACCTCTTACATCATTATCTCTGACAGTTATCTTAAATGTTACTGACAAAGAACCTTAAAAACAAATTAAACACTTAAAATTTGTGTTTCAAGCATTTTAAATAGCAATTCACAAAAAAAAAAAAACAAAAACAAATTTAGTCATAAGAAACTGCGATGTTTATTTTTTTTACTACCAAAAGTAGTTAAAGAAAAACAAAATTGGATCTGAGTTAGGTCCTGTTTCATTCACAACTCTAAAAAGTTAAGCAGTCAAGAATACAAAATTTTATTTCAATTTAAAATTACTGACGGCCTGATAGCCAACTTAAGAGTCATAATACTTACTGACATTTTACAGGTTCTTTCTTTTTTTTTCTATCTCTCTCATTGTCATTCTTTAAAGTTTTTATGTTGTTGACCACATAAAAGAGCAGGTGTAATTTAATTATCCTTGTAAGATATTTGTGCGCTTGTATTAGTGTTTGTGTGTTAAATCAGCCCCTAAAAATCATAGTTTCAACATTAACACACATTCGAAAACATAAAATTCTTTATGTCTGCAGCGACTTTATTTATTTTCATGTGTACGTATGTATTTCCTTTTAACTTTTTTTGTGCTTTGTGAGGTTTTTTTTATAGTGCGCGCGCATTTAAAAATTTTTATTTTAATATCCTGTTTTTGTGTTTAGTCTTGGCTATCGTAAACAATTTAAATGAGACAAATAAAATTACTGCAACTAACTGTATTGCAAATATGAAGGAAAAAAGTAATTTCGTTTGCTAGTTGAAGAACATTATGTGACCGCGTTATTAAGTTATTATTATAGAAAAAAATTTTCTCCGGTAAATTTTCGGCAAACACACCAACCAACCCCTTATCACCCCTCCTCAAAAGAGCTCTCTTAGAAAAATAATATTTTATTAATTTTTCCCACCGTTCCAGGGTGCCTCTAGAGTTAACTCAGACTAGTTCTTTCTCTTTAGCAGAGAAAAATTATTATGGGTGGGTCATGTATGTGGTTCTTCTAGAGGCCTCGTTAGGACGCAAGGTGGGGCAAAAGGCACTTTTTTCACAGATCAATGCATTATTCCCACCACTACAATAGTGAGGCACTCTAAATTTCATGTGGATAACTCTTAGGACAAGCCGCGAGTTCCTGCAAAATCTTGGGGATATAAAAGGGTAGCCGGGTTCCACCCATACAAAATAACAATTATTTTTCTTACGTCCTCTGAGCTACAATAGTTAGGGACCCTAATTTGTTGTGGATATTTCTTAGGACAAACTGCATAATCAAAAAAAAAAAAACTTCCTGGTATTTATAATAGGGTGGACACGGGTATCCCCACATAGAAAGTAATTATTAATTAATTAATAAGCTTGATTTTTTTATATAAGAAATACCGAAGTAAGAACGAAATGCATATAAACGGTGCTAAGTCAACAAAACAAGCAAAAGCTCATGATTTTCTTAGCTCTACTTACTTCGAGGCTACACGTTCAATTTTTGCTTAAATTTTTGTTTCAAAGTTCAATATATTCACACTTTTTTACTACTACACTCATACATTTAAGAATTGAGTATCAGGTGGACTTCAATTTTCCTTTCAACGCTTCATTAAATTTTTCTTTCAATTTAACAGCTGTTTTGAAATAATTTTAGTATTTGTAAAAACTTTAAAACAAGTAATTTTCTTTGCTGACGACGGCGTTTTGAACATAAAATTGGAAATCAAATTGCTTGCAGCCTAAGTCACAACTTCAATTTTAGCAAATTTTGACAAACCATATGTGTGAAAAAATTGAAAGCAATTTATTGAACGTGTAGCCGCAAGGTTATGGTGCGCCAATATAGTTTGTATCTTTACTAAAAGGTTCGTGACTTGGATTGGTGGCTTATGTCAGTGATAGCTGAAGTTGTCTCTGCTAACTAATAGAATAAATTCGAAAGTAAATTTATTGTTTGTTTATTGCGCTTTCGCGGCTAAAACAAGGAACCGATTTTGATGAAAGTTAAAACATGGAAAGATCTGAGTCTGGAAAGACAAAAAGACAAAAGTGAACCAACTTATGGGTAAGGGGCAATTTATAAGGTAATTAAAACGTAAGAAACTATGTTCCTACTAGGGTGATCGATTATTCGGCTTTTTCCAGAAACCGGTTTTCGAATAGTTCGATTATTTGAAATTGTGAAAAACCCGGTTTCGGTTTTTACAATTCAGGAAAAACCGGTCAACCGGTTTTTTAAGTAAGAAAATTATTATACAAAAGTTTTGATTTTAAATTGCTTTATTAAAAAAAGAGTTAACAGTTCATGTAAATACTATAAAACATTACAAAAATTAAAAGTAAAACACAAAAATTAACTTCATATACTTATGTATAGTACATAAATATGTATATATAATATACAGTTGAGGAATAAACTCTACATACAACCATCATTTTTAGGGTTTGTGGAAACTTGGGAAGAAATTCAAAATACAGGGTGGGCCAAAAGAAACCAAGGGGTGTAAAAGTTTAATAACTTTTTTGTTTATTAATTTTTTTATATTTTTTCTTTCAGATTATATAGACAACACTTGGAGAATTTATAATGGAGAGGTTCACAACTGAACAGAGAACCAGAACAATAGAATTTTATTATTTAAACCAGAGATGAAAATTTTATTATGAGTGATGAAGCTCATTTTCATTTGAATGGCTTTGTTAATAAGCAGAACTGTACGTTTTGGGGTTCTCAAAATCCAAGAGCCATTCATCAACGCCAATTGCACCCCATCAGGTGTACAGTATGGTGTGGGATCACATCTGAAAATGTCATTGGGCCCTACTTCTTCGAGAATGAAGATGGAAGTGCTGTAACCGTAAATGGAGAGCGGTATCGGTTTATGATAGAAAATTTTTTACGTCCTGCTCTTGAAAACAGACCTGGTATGTGGTTTCAGCAGGACGGAGCCACTGCCCATACTGCCCGAGACACAATGGCACTTTTAAGTCAAATTTTTGGAGAGCGAATAATTTCTCGAAATTCGGAAATTATTTGGCCAGCGCGATCGCCAGATTTGACAGCACCCGACTATTTTCTTTGGGGTTTTTTGAAGCAGCGAGTGTATGTGAACAAGCCAGAGACAATCCTTGAACTCAAGGCAAACATTGTTGCAGATATTCGAACGCTCCAGCCTCAAGTTTTGAAAGATGTTATGGAAAATGCTCTAAAAAGAGCCCATCAGCGCGAAGCTGAAAACGGTGGTCATTTAAGAGACATCATTTTTCATACTTAGTGTAAAAAAATTTCCATTTTGTATATTATATAATCTGAAAAAAAAAATAAAAAAAAGTTAATAAACAAAAAAGTTATTAAACTTTTACACCTCTTGGTTTCTTTTGGCCCACCCTGTATTAATTATGCCAACATTTAGGGCCATTATTACAACTGAAAGTTAGTTAAAAGTAGGATTTTATCGGACATATAAAAACTTTACCGTTTGCAAAATTTTACTTTAACCTAAACTGAGCGATAAATTACAGGCAGGTTTATCCTACCTGATAATTTAAATCTAATTTGCAACAATGGAAAGCTTTTTATACGTCCGATAAAATCCTACTTTTAACTAACTTTAAGTTGTAATAATGGCCCTTAGGGTGCTAATAAATATGTTTATACAAAAAATAAAAAAATAATTATAATAACACCTACAGTAGCAAAAATATTCAAAATACATAGGAAAAAAGTCTACATACAGGCATAAAATACATGAAAAAATACGTGCAAAATGTTTGATGTCGTCACCTTGTTTGAAAATTCCGTGATTTCCGGTACCAAGCCGTAAACAAATGGCATCCAAATATGGTCTAATATCTTGTTGTTATTGTAGTTATTATTTTATTTTTTATTTTTTGTATAAACATATTGATAAGCACCCTAAATATTGGCATAATTAATTTTTTGAATTTCTTCCCAAGATTCCTCAAACCCCAAAAATGATGGGCTTATGTAGAGTTTATAAGTTAATGGTATATACATATGTACATATGAATATATGGACAAGGTGGATATCTACCTCTATATATAAAATATGAAGCAAAATGTCAACAAAACTAAAAAACACTTTTTGCAACTGTATTTTGACATCCATTGCACACGATAAGGCCAATTAAATTCGCCTCTGCTATCACCTCATAAAATAATTTCGCTTTAATTTCATGTTTCAGTAAGTGTCGCCATGCTCAAAATATTATTAGAACTTTTGCACTGAAAAAAAATACTTGGGAAAATCAACAGAACACGTTGGTCTAAGTTTTAACATAGTAAAAACTATTTTTTTTTTGGAAAATGTACAAATCGAAAAACATTCGACTCAGCCGGTTTTTAATTGTAAAAAAAAACCGGACTATTCGACATTCGAAAAATGAACATTTTGAAAAAACCGACAACCGTATTGTGAAAAAATCGGGTTTTAAAACCGGTTGAAAAACCGAGTCGATCACCCTAGTTCCTACCCGGTGTCCTATGATACCGTTCGTGCTTTTTTATTCGATACAAGCCTCAGAAAGTTAGTTAAAGTCACGCACATTATTCCTAAATCATTATTATGACTCACAGGTGACTGATGTGTGACTCACGCCTAACAAATCATGACACAGAAACATCTCCACCTAATTGAGCCTACTTTGTTTTTTTATGTTCACTTAAACTGAGAAAATCCATTCATTTTAGTGCTTTTCCAATATAAATATTGAAAACAAAAGCATTTCCACACATTATTTGTGTAAAAAAAAAACTTAGCAAATCATTTGAAGGAATACCTGAACTCTATGGTTTTGTGGTTAGATTTATTACTTTTTTAAAATTACTTCAATTAAATAGGATTTAATTATGGAAAGTTTTTAGCTTTCTTATGCTTATGCTTTCAGTTTTCTCTCACAATTTTAAAATTTAGCGCTTCATTAGTGATGTAGAATTTTACGCTCTTTTAGCAAGTACTTTCACTTTTAACGATACTTGAAATTTTGTTTAATAAATACTTGATATCGCCGTCTTTGGCCTTATGTGGGGCGGTAGGGAAAATTTATAAAAATTAAAGTATTCCTTAGTTGAGTTAGTATTTTCTAAAAAAATATTAAGGAAGGTAGAATTAGTGGGGATCAGTTTTACACTTTACCCTTCTGGGAACTTATCACGGGGAGTTATGAGACTTTTCGTGGATTCTTGGTTCTTTGTCCTGGTTCTTTATACTGAACTCTGACATGGATGCGGCAGGTGTTGATACTAAAGTAGCAAATTGAAATAATTACAAAAATGGTCTTTCCTTAAAGGAACAGCATTAAATATTATGCCATTTTGAAAATAAGAACCAGTCTACTGTATGTAGACAAAAAAAAATTGTTATTGCTTAATCAAAAATATATTCTGTCCTAGAAACATAAGCATTTTCTAATATGACCTAAACAGCAGTGACTTTTGCCCTTACCCAATAATATGCATTATCAAAGCAAATTGTGTTTGTTTCTTAATAATTTTCAATTTATGGTTTTTACCTTGTTTATGTTGCTTTATTATTATTTTTATTACAATAATTATATATTTGTGGTGTTAACAACACACATTCGTTATTATTTATATTAAGGATGTAATAATTTTTTGTTCAAAAACTTGTTCACATTTCTAGACATACATATGTATAAATACATGGCATATATAGTTCGTTTATGAATAAATGACTTGATACTTTGTTAAGTCATGTTTCTATGCTTGACCTTATTAAATTTTTGGTTTTTTTTTATTGAGAAAAAAGTCCTAGCAGTTGTTATTGCTGCATATAATTTATACAAAAAACACATGTTATTTATGTTTGCTATTTTAGTATTTTACATTCCCTATTTACATTGTGGCTGCTAAAAGGCGGTTAATGTGTCTTTGAATGTGTCTACTAAGGCGTTAAAATTCACAATTCCTAATTGCTGTGCTGTGTATAAATGTGTTTCGTTTTCTTTTCATACCTTTCATTAGTGTTTTAACTAAACATTTGGTAAAGAAAAACAAATTATTGTTATCTGTTTGAAGAAAGAAAAAAAAAACGTTCTCAGGATAATTATAAATAAATATTTTTTGTTACATTCTTGTTACATGTGTACACATCTATTTTTTTTTAAAGCAAACATTTTTTTTTAATTTTAAGATTATTTTATTTCCTTTCTTTAACAGGCAGATCTAGATAAATTTCTTTAAAAAATAAATAAAATCATTTTCTCACACTAAAATGGCGTCTAAGTTATGTGCCCTCAAATGCAAGTGTTTAATTTGGGATACCGACTGCAGTACGAATGAACCTCATTTGGCCTTATTTGCCCTAAAAAAAAAAACAATTAATTAAATTCTTGATTTCAAATATGATCATATTAAGCTGTAGTCTTAATTGTCCCTGCTATGTGTCGAGCAGTTGCTAAACGCTCTGTTGCAATCCTTCTTCAGAGGATTTGACTTTATGGGGCATTATGGTTCAAATCAGGGTAAGAATATAAAGAAAATGAAACGTTTGCCGAATTCGTTTTATTTTTCTTCTTTACAGATAATAAAATGAAAACTAAACAAGAGCAATAAGAAATAATATCGTTTATGATAGGAACACAATTGGAACAAATGACGAATTTCGCCCAACACGACGCACATAGAATCAGAGGCGGTGGATTTTGCGGATTAATTCTAAAAAAAAATTTCAAGTACAGTGAAAACTGAAAGTACTCGCTTAAAGTTCATAAAATTCTACATCACTAGGGAAAAAATAAATATTTAACAGGTAACGGTGCTTTTGTAATGACGTGTTAAAATTGGAAATTGTTGGAGAAAACTGTTAAAATAAGCCAAAAAAAAAAACTAAAAACTTTACGTGATGAAATATTATTTAATTCAAGTAATTTTGCAAAAGTAATAAATCTAATCATACAACTATCAAGCTAAAGCTGAGTTTACATCTGGCATTTCTTGTGTGTCATTTATCCAAAATAGCGTAACCAACTAATTACTAATAAAAAACTGTTTGATTGAGACACATATTTATTGATTTAAACAGTTTCCAATCATGTTGGATTCTTTAAAATTGTCTGTTAGTTATGTATGAAACTATTTAAATTAACAAATATGTGTCTGAATCAAACTGTTTTTCATTAGTAATTAGTTGGTTACGCTTTTTTTACGCTTGTATGGCACATGTCACACAGATGGAAACCCGGCCTAAGGTATTCCTTCAAATGTTTTGCTAAAAATTTTTACAGAAATTGTGTGTGGAAATGCCTATATTGGAAGTGCAATAAAATAAATGGATTTTCTCAGTTTAGGTGGACATAAAGTTATAAATTGGTGTTAATTATGCAGAGATTTTGACTTTGTTTCAAAAACTAAACGAATCTGCGCATCAATGCGCCTCAGAAGTTATGCACGAATTAATAATAGCCTCACCCGTTGAGTTTCCAACAACAAACTCTCAGCGACTTCTGATAAAGCTTTTATTGTTGCTGTTGTTGTTGTTGTCATTACTTTATTTTTATTGGAGATGTGTAAATGCCGTGACTTGCTGTGCCTGAGTAATACATTAGTCACGCGTGATCGTGTTTGTATTTATAAATAATAATGATTAAAAAAAATAATAACGCGTGTGACATTAGTTAACTTTCTGAGGCTTGTTGTGTAATTCGCATTCGAGGTCAGTCAATGGCTAGCATTGACGCTGGAGCGTGCGTGAATAAAAAGGCCATGAACTGATGCTTTCTTCTGTTGGTAAAGCACCGTTTATATGCATTTCGTTGCTGCTTTTGTATTTCTTGTATAAAAAACAATCATTAACAATAATTAATTAACAATCAATTTGTATGGAAGTACCAGACTTCCCCCTCTTATACAACCAAGATTCTGTTGGAACATGTAGTTTGTTCTAAGAGCTATTCTCATCAAATTCAGTGTACCTCACTCTTGTTGTTCGGTAGATATGGGAAAAATAATAATTTATTTATATTAGGTTACCCTTTTCCCCCTCCTATACCCCCAAGATTTTGTCAAAACATGTGCTTTGCTCTAAGAATTATCCACATCAAATTTATTGACCCTTACTATTATAGTTGTGGAGATATGAATTAATCGGCGAAAAAAGGGTGTTTTACACCACTGTGCGACGACTTCGTTGATAAAAATTCGCTGTGTATATATAACGACGAATAAGGCCTATTTTTCTTATAAAAATAATATAATATAATACAAAACACAATCTTCCTGAAGCATGTGCCAATTGCGTAAGTTAAATAATAAATTAGATAAGATTCTTATTTTTTATTGATTATTCATATTACTACAGTAGCAATTTCACGTTACTTCAACTTGAAATAACTTTGATTTAACATGATTCTTCGTTTTGATATAAAAGCACGGGAATGTTAAATAAACATGAAATAAAAATATTTGGAAAGGAAAATATTTCTTCGAAAGTTACTGGAAATCATGTTCGATTAAAATGAAACAGATATAAAAAAATCGCTGCAGAAAAGTGTTAAATCAACCTTGTTTACGTATGTAGTAGAATATTATTTTTTAGTTTATCGCTAGGGACACAACGTCCACACGCAAAGGAAAGATATGGTTGTAGAATGGTTGAGAAAACAATATTATGTTCTCTGAAACAAATGTGTGGTCGCTGAAAACTAGTTATCGTTATTTTAAACATTTATTTCGTTACGATAAACAGAGTAATGTTTGAATTTAATAATTACATTATCACATCCATAAAAAAGTGTGATATGGTTAGAGTTTAACAATATAGTCTTGTTAAAAATTTATGACTACAACATAATTTGTATTATTATTTAAAAATAATATGATGTAAATAACAATATAATGTTATCCAAAACCATACTATGTTAAGTTTTAAAAAAAATCTTTTTCAGAAACATCTGTCAGTTCAGTATTTCGTTTGTAAGCTATCGGTATTGCACGGGTGGTGTTAAGTAAATGAATAAATAAATAAAGAATAAACAAAAGGGTATCTCTTTATACAGACATGTCAGTATGTCGTGTAAGTAAACATTTCTATATATACATTTTATTTCAACAATATTAAAATATTTTTATTTCGATTTTGACGCACAGCTGTTTCTACAATAAATATATGATTATAAAACAAAATAGTATTATTATATTAAATAATACTGTGGTCATATTTAACAATATTAATATTAATATTTCACCCCATCTGACCTCCTTACTATTTATACCACCTATATCCGTCCGAAAATGGAATACAACTCTCATGTATGGGCCGGCGCTTCAAAGTCTCTTTTGGGGCTGCTCGACCGCGTACAGGAGAGGGCGAAAAAGCTCATCGGTGACAGTAGGGTATCCAACTCTATGTATTCATTGGAGCATCGACGCAATGTGGGGTGCATTTCATTCTTCTATCGTTACTACAACGGAATGTGTTCTAATGAAATTAGGGAACTTGTTCCTGAAACCCGCACATATGTACGTACAACACGTGCCTCATTTAGAGCACATCCTTTTGTGGTCGATTGGCCAATGCATCGCACTACGCATTACAGAGAAAATTCCTTTTTTAGCCGCACTGTTCGTATGTGGAATCAACTACCTGCGGAGGTCTTTCCTGTCACTACCAGCGTGGGAAGATTCAAATCAAATGTACACAGACACTACTCCCTCTATCCTCCTTCCCTATAACCTATTTTCCTAGTTCTAGCACAATGCACTGCATGAGTAGGGGTTATACCCTGAGTGCTGGTCCTATTTAAAAAAAAAATAATAATAATAATAATAATAATATTAGAACATGGTATGGTGAGTCTCAATTATATTTTAGTCATATTTAACAATAGTGTTGTCATATTTACAATACTAAGATTAGATATAACAAAGTTCATTGTTTTTGTAGATAATATTATTATTAACTCAGATAATAATATTATTAAAGTTTGCTTTTCTATTAACAATAATATGATTTGACTGCAACCATATAATTCAATCATAGTATGTTGCTGTTTGATTATGGTTGCCTCAACCATATTTTTACTTTGCGTGCAGCATGAGGCATAAATCTGTATTTCTACTTTCAATATGATTAAATAACATAATTCGTAACATATTTTCTTATCAATTTTTACTAATCAAAACTGACATAAAACGTTGATAATAAAATCACACCAGGGAATTATTAAAAAAAAAAAAATGTTCCACATCTACTTTTTTTTTTTTTTTTTTTGACTAGGTGAATTAAAAGTACAAATGAGTCACAGCATACATTTGAATATTCAGTATGAGTTTAAATTCTTAAATTTCCACTTGGCTGACTGACAACCACAGCAACACCCAATGCTAATTGTTAGTAAATTAACAAACTCACAGCACCCAAAAAAAAAACCAAACCCCTAACATACATTTCATAATTCTTTAACAATTGTCTGGCCTGTTAAGTAAAAATTTTACAAAAGAATTCTAGATCTAAAATAACTGACAGATTTCAAATGTCAAGGAGAAACAGCTACTACCAGGCAAACGAAACAGAAACAGCAAATTGACAAATTGATAAACACTACACAACTGCTTTAATGTAAATACATTAATTCAAATCATATTCAAATAATGCAACCCCCGCCGTGCTCAGACTTACTTTATTTTTGCATACAAAAAAGGACTCACTCTGGCACTCGCTTAATTTATTTTTTATTTGTAGTTTTAACAAAAATAATTTTGTTACAATTATTTTATGTGTTATGGCTGTTGCATGTGCATACTTGAATGTTATACCATTAAGGTTTTAAACAAAGACATTGTTAAACAGGATTATTTAGGTAATTGGATACGGCAACTGTTTTATTTAATTTATTATGTGAGATGAAAAAAAAATTATTCCTTCTATAGTTATTTATATATAATTTTCATATAAGTATATATGTATGTATGTATGTACCTTTTTGTTGTGTTTGGTCGCATGAAATAGAATTGAATAGCAGCGAAATAGAAAACATAAACAGCATGACAGTTTTATTAGGCTTTCAAAGTAACAATTACACAGAAAAAAAACTTAAAACTGAATGATGCAAATGTAGCGCAGAATGTCAGTGATTTAAAGGCATATTTTCACAATTTGCATGGAATTTTATGATACTCGGCCCTGTTCTATAAACTGAATCGATTTGAAATCGCACGATTTTAGAAAATTAGCTACGATAATAGAAATATTCAGATTTTATTTGATTTTTTATTATTTAGATTCTCAAATATTATATCTGCCAGAAAATTATAGCAGTCGTATATGATTTCAAACACGTCCGCGGGAGCATTAATAATTTTGGAAATCTTACGATTTCAAATCATATTCACCATTTCTGAATAAAATCCTTTAGCAAACACTTTTGTGAAACATTTTAATTTTCTAATTTTTTGCCCGTATGGGTCTCATGGTTCCCCCTCATATAAGGGAGTCAAATAATCAGACTGGACATTCCACAAAAATATTCACTATAAAATTTCATTATAAGTCAGCAAGTACGCTAAAGCTGGAATTAAATTCAAATTAATCACCAGAAACTTTAATAAGTGTGCAATGATCCATTAACCGCATTTAAAACTAAAAAAAAATTCATATTAAAATCTACGAAAACAGGCTTAGTTTAAAATTGGAACCGATGATTTTGCTTCAAATATGTTTCATGTTAATTCATCATGATTTATGTTAACCTTCAAAGATAATCTTTCCTTTTGAAAAAGCTTTATTTCATCTTTATTTAAAATTTCAGCACTGTTAACTTCAAAACGAAGAATCATGTTGGATGAAAGTGATTTCAAGTTGAAACGACGTAAATTTGATATTGAAATAATATAATGAACCATGTCCACTCAAAGCTGTTTCCAGTTGATACAACATGAATTAAATTTAAGTCAGTTATTTCATTTTATTAATTATTTGACAAGGAGCTTAAAATTTTAAAATATGCCCCAAAAAATCTCCTCAAATGATTTTAAAGAAAATTCTCAACAACGACCTGTAATTTAGGGGCGAGAGTTACGTACTTTTTCTTGCCAATTTACCATAAGAATGTTCGAAGGTGAGAGGGAAACTTGAAAACCTTTTTCTAATAGATACAGATATCAACTTTTAAATCAGCAATACACCTTCACTGAAAAATATATTTGTTTAATCACAATTTTAATAAAAAAAACCAATTAAAAATTTAATTGTATCAATTAAAAACTTTCTAGTTAATGAAAGTGTTAAGCAATAATTTAATTGACTCAATTAAATTTTTAATTGACTTTTTAATCATTTAAATTATTTAACAAAAGTTAAATTGAAATAGTTAAAGTTTTTATTGAATTTTTGTAATTTTTCATCACTACTGTAGAACTTCCTCATCTTGGCATAAGTTAAACCTTAAATTTGTCATTTTAGTTGGCCATGAAAATCATATTTATAATTACAATTAATATATAAAAAGCAAACAAGTGTTTTATTTTAATTCATTCTGCAGGAAAAGAATCCTTCGGCTCCGTGAAGCCAACTTAGCCCTTTTATGGCTAGATTTGACCCGTTTTCAATCAGCCAAAACGTGAAATAAAATTTTTAGCCCCAAACTAAAAAGGGTGCAAACCTAGCACCTTTTACAATAATCTTTCAGCCATTTTAGCCCTTTTTTAGTTTTTGCTCGATATGGCTACATTTAAACTTTTGCGAACTTTTTCTTCCTTTAATATAGCAAAATAAAATGAGTAAAAAGTCGATATTGCTTTACCAATTTAAAAAAGAAGAGTAATATAGAGTAATCTTTTATTTCTTCCAAATTTTTTTATACCTTGAAAGTTATTCAGTAATGTATGTTTTTAGAAGAGCGAGAAATCGAAATTTTATTTAATAACGGCCAATTTTAAATGTATCTACTTATATAAACATACATATGTATATATATTTCTATTATATATGCATGTATATACTAAGAGCCAATTTCACCAACTTATTTAAATATCAATTCATATTTAAAAGTAATTTTTCCATACAAAAATTCATAAAAATCGACATTTAAATATGAATTGATATTTAAGTAGAGTTAGTGAAATTGGCCCTAAGTATTTAATCCAAGTATGTACATACCTTATTGAAATGTAATATGAAATGTAAATGAAATATGCACAATATTGAAGCTCTCAAGCTATGTATGTGTTGATCTCATGATAGTTACTTATATTCTAATAAATTACTTTACAAAAATTGATTTGATGTTTTTATTTTCAACAGAAACATTTTAATACTAGCCCCTTTTCGCGCTGTTTCGAAAAATTTTACTATTTTTTATTTTTATTTTTGACTATTTTTTCAATTTAGCCCTTTCTAGCCCTTTTTTCAAAAATGTTTACGCGTTTTGAGTCTCAAAAGTTGGCATCACTGCTTCGGCTTGATGTGTCATGCAGGAATCTTTTTAATCATTATTTATTAACTTTATTTTTTGACTGCATCAAGAATTTATTACCATAGAACTCTGTCCTTTACAAAAGTATTAGTATTTGCATTTAAATATTATTTGTTGCCACTGGCGAAAACTCTTCTTTGATACAATTTCAACTTCAACGCCTTCATTAAATACAATTTAAAAAAGTTATTATGGCCCGCTATTATAGACCTCTAAGTATTCTACTAATTCCAATAAATGAACAAATCCTAATAAAAGTACATTTAATACTTAAAAAGGGAAAGCAAGACGGGAGAATAAAGATACAAAAGCCTCAAAGCCAAACACAGCAAATTTAGTTCCACTTGAACTAATCGCTTTGTGTGGACACAAATTATGCTGCATGCGACGAAACTAGATTCTTTATTTCATACACGTTTAACAATTGTGGCCTAAGGCTAAAAAATTGCTTTTGATTTAGTCAATGTTATAAACTGACTTCAATTTGTACATTTGTTCACTCTATTGTTCCCAGCACTCTTCGACACTTTTAACCAACACGTGACTGTGTTCTGTACTCGTATGTCCTTGTATCTTGCTGTTTGTTTGGTCACAATCATAACAAAAGTTTGCTTATTTGTCAACATTTGCTCGTTACAGCAAGAAAACTTTCTTTTACTTTATCTCAGCTTTATATGGTGTATGCTAGCAGATTCATTTTTTTTCAATATTGTTGCGCTTGTCATGTAAGTCGGGCGGGCTGGACACGTGTATGCCAAAGTGTGTTTGTTTGCTCACTTCATGTGCTCCCTTCAAGTATTTGTTTGTGTTTACAATTTGTTTTGGTAAATGAACACTTTTATGCTCAAAACATTTGTAAATTATGGTAAAAAATAAACTTAATCAAGTCAAGTTTTTGTTTTCGCTTTTATTTTTTTCATGGGAAAGTTTTGACATATACACTTGGATTTTTTTCTCATACGCGCGCGAGAGAGAGAGAGAGAGAGAGAGAGAGAGAGAGAGGAATAAGAGGAAATGATACGATATCAAACGTTTTTGTAGCTGACATCGACTAGTATTTGGATTTTTAAAACAAGCACAATCCTACACAATGGTACGACTTACGAAAAAATACAAAAGTTTATTAGGAGACTTACACCTGCACAAAATCTACCAGATTTCAATTAAAATCTTTAAGAAAATATCTAGCCTAATTCATTTAAGCTCGAGTTCTAAGGAATTAGGCAAGATATTTATGTACGTATAAAGGTCGAATAATTTGGAATAATTTTTATATAATCTTTAAGAAAATATATTCCATTTACACCAAGTTTTTTTTTACATTTATCAAGATTTCTTATCCAAAACACAAGCCATTAAGTGAAAAGTTTCCAAAACCACAACCAATTAACTGCAATTTACCCAAGTCACAAACCTTTTTATGTACACAGGCTGAATTTGTATTACAAATTAAAAAAAAAATAGAGGTGTCTTTGAACACCCAGTTAGAGCTATGCTACTTAGCTATATAAAACAAATTTCATGAGTTAAATAACAATGCAATAAAATGATATTATATGATAATGCCAAATTCACCGCAATTGCATCAAATGTTCCATTTATTTTCCATTATTTTATTTTCTAGTGGCGTACTTATTTAATGTATTGTTGGCACTCATGTGCAAAAATAATACAAAAACAAATTGAGCAATCGTTCTCAATCAAACATTTGGTTTCATTTATTTTTGTACTCTGCTTTGAAGTACAAAGAAATCGCAATTAATTTATAACTGTAATAGTGTCGAAAATCACGGCCTAGCTCCTGTGTCCTAGCATAAAAAGCATAGCTCTAAAACTATCACTGCATCACTAAGCTCTAATAGACTTTAAGTAGATTTTTACAAAGTCTACTGACGAAATAAATTTTGTTTTGCTTTGGAAATCTACTAGATTTCGCCTGAAATCTCGTAAGTACTAAAGGGTCCGCCAGATAACTTTTTGTTTTGGAAATGCTATAAAAAAACTACTGAAGCTTCGACTGTATGGCACGTAGCGCCGTCCTGTTGAAATGTTGCCAATATCCTCCTCTTCAATTTTTGTGAACAAAAATTCGTTCAATATGGCCCGATAACGATCGCCATTGACTGTAACGGCCAATCCTTGCTCATTTTCGAAAAAAAAAATGGCCCAATTATGCCTCTGGACCAAAATCCGCACCAAACAGTGACTCGTTTTGGGTGCGTCGGCTTTTCAATGTATGCGTGCGGGTTTTCTGTGCCCCAAATGCGACAATTTTGCTTGTTTACATACCCCCCAAGATCAAAATGAGCTTCATCTGAAAAGATGATTTTTTTTTTTGGCAAAATCGGCATCTTCTGTAAGTCGATCGCAGGCCCACTTAGCGAAGCGAAAACTCATTGGATGGTCAGTTGGCTCGTTCAGCGAAAGGATAAAACTAATTATCTGTCAAATCAGACATGAGCCAAGTGTTACCATTCGCGAAATAAGCACTAGTTGATGGCTGACCCTTTAGATTTAGTTCAAATATAAATGCACAAAAACGGACTTTTACATCCCTATCAGTACAATAATAAATAATTTTAAAATATTTGCAGTATAGATAAAAAAAGGTTTCTTGCACAAATTTAACTCTTGACTAAATTTATTAATATGAGTTTTATTGCCATTTTGTTTGACTTTTAATCCTCTCCGTAAATCCATCATGAGTGCTCCCTACGATGAAATAGATACCAACAACTTAGATTTTTAATAAATCTTTAAGTATATCGCATCATCATTAGGATTCCATATTTCACTAGACTTTGAATGAAAATATTTTAAAATTTCATTCAAGCTCGAATTCCGTAACTTATCAGTGGTGCACCAAACGATCATATTATAGACATAAAAATTTTGTTGCAGCTTGTTATGATGAGTCTTATACAGTCTTGGATTATTCATTGAACATTTGCCATATTGTCAAGTAAGAAAACGGTAAGTCTAAAAAGAATCTACACTAAAAGACCAAACAGGAAAATGTTTCATCACCTTATAAATTTAACAATTACAACTAAAAAGCAACAAATTCCTCAATTAACTCTCACCACTAAAATTTAATTTAATAAAAAAAAACTTTCAACACAAAAATGTTTAAAGGATGGACATACATATTTTATACCATCTGTATATATAACCTGTAGGAAGCTTGGGGTTAAGTATATCCAAGTCATCACTTTTTTTAAACTATGTTGGTGATTTATTGGAAACATTGTCTACATATTAATATTTGCTTTTAATGAAGAGAAACAAATACACATTCTTGGCGGTGGCTAATTTTCAAGGACATGCCCATGTTAAATGTCTGTAGCAAAATTCATTGCCTGGGACTTTCATTCGTCACTAGTACTGGTGACAAAATCAAAAGCGAATCAGCACTGTTTTACTATTGCCACTTCCTACAGGGTACTTTCAACTAAACATGCCACCACTAACAAGATTTTTATGATCATCGATGCACAATATATGTACATACTTACTTGTTTTTCATCATGGTTACTGTCCACAACAAAAACTATTACAACAGCGACAACTCTAAAAAAAACGCCAAAATCACAAAGTAAACAGATTAAATTAATATAAACTTAAAAGAAATTTAAAAGCAATTACATTAAACGAGTGTAAAAATAAACACATACACACGGACGGATGGACGGATGGACAGACGACTACAAACAGGCAAAGAAACTGGAGGATATGGTGATATCAAAAACAAAAAAAAGTAATAATAAATATGGTAAAACAAAAAACCTTTTAGTTTTTGTGTAATATTAAAAAAAAAAAAAACTATAATAGTGGAAAAAAAAGTTGAAAATAAACTAAGGAAATTTGTATGCAGTGCAAGCAGACTAAAAAGTCACTCTACTAATAATGTTATCCTGTAATTTAGAATTAGAGTGACTTTTTGAATGAAACACAGGATTTTGCATAAAAAATAATTTTATTTTTCAACATAGTCTGCTTTTAGCTTTAAACCCTTTGTTCAACGTTTTTTTTAATATTTTTAAACCTTGCGAAAAATAAGATAAATCGAGGTCAGCAAAATCGGCAATTGTTTGTGAGAGAATTTCATCGTTGGAGTGAAGCTTCGTTCATGCGAGTCGTTTCTTTTGGTTTGAGAAAAATAGTCACTCGAAGCTAAATCGGGAAAATAGGGCTCATGAAGAAGTAATTCATTGCCCAATTTATGAATGTGTGCCAGGGAACTTGCAAATATGTATGTATGGGCTACCTTGCGTTGTCCTGGTGAAAAATAACTTTTTTCTTGGCGAAATACTATGGGTCGAATCATCACATCCGTGAACGTACAACATTCATCACGTAAAAACATCATTTTGAGATTAAGATATATGTACGTGAACGTACTGAAATTCCATTCAGCTTATAGGATTGACGTATCACTCAATTTGTTTTCGTACAATCAATGGTCGATACGATCAGTGATGTGACGATTTGAGCCTTGGATTCAGTAACTTTTTAAAAAACGAAAATCGTAATATTTATTCGTTTCCGGTAACGATAATGTGGTTCTGTAATTTATTTTTTTATGATAGTGTAAATCTTGCCATTTAGTTGTATATCATGTAGCATCCCTGCATACAAAATCTCAAAATAAGCGAAAGCATAAAGAAGAACTAAAGAAAAACTGCATGAATTTGTGCTCATTCTTTTACTTTTTTTACTGCAACCGACAGCGAATAGCATAGTAGAATCCATCTAGATTCTGCTTGAATGCCTAAATAAATGTAGGCAGACACGTAAACCAGCATAGTTGACAAATTTATATCTATTATAGCGATAAAATTACCGTAATAAAAGTTACCTAATCCAGGCGCTACTGCACGCAAAGAAAAGATATGGTTGTAGAATGGTTGAGAAATCAATATTATGTTCTCTGAAACAAATGTGTGGTCGTCGAAAACTAGTTATTGTTATTTTAAACATTTATTTCGTTACGATAAAAAGAGTGATGTTTGAATTTAATAATTACATTATCACATCCATAAATAAAAAGTGTGATATGGTTAGAGTTTAACAATATAGTTTTGTTATGACTACAACATAATTTGTATTATTATTAAGAAAAAAATTTTTAAATTATCCAAAACCATAATATGTTAAGTTTTAAAAAAAAATATTTTTCAGAAACATCTGTCAGTTCAGTATTTCGTTTGTAAGCTATCGGTATTGCACGGGTGGTGTTAAATAAATGAATAAATAAATAAGGAATATACAAAAGGGTAGACCAATAAAAATATATAAACATTTGTGTGTCTCTTTATACAGACATATCAGTATGTCGTGTAAGTATACATTTCTATATATACATTTCATTTCAACAATATTAAATTATTTTTATTTAGATTTTGACGCACAGCTGTTTCTACAATAAATATATTATTAAAAAATAAAATAGTATTACTATATTAAATAATACTGTGGTCGTATATAACAATATTAATATAATATTAGACCATGGTATGGTGAGTCTCAATTATATTTTAGTCACATCTAACAATAGTGTTGTCATATTTACAATACTAAGCTTATAAAATAATTAACTCAGATAATAATATTGTTAAAGTTTTTTTTAAAGAAATTTATTATTCGACATATTGTCAGAAGTTTATTTTAATTTGAAATTTATTTGCTGGTGGTTCAACGTTGTCTATATGCATTTCATTGTTGCTGTAAAAAATCATCAATAGACTTCAACCACACATTTTGAGTAGTCACAAACTTCTTATCTTATGCACAGACTTTCAAGAACTACAGGGTGGGCGAAAAGAAACCAAGGGGTGTAAAAGTTTAATAACTTTTTTGTTTATTAATTTTTTTTATTTTTTCTTTCAGATTATATAGACAACACTTTGAGAATTTATAATGGAGAGGTTCACAACTGAACAGAGAACCAGAACAATAGAATTTTATTATTTAAACCAGAGATGAAAATTTGATTATGAGTGATGAAGCTCATTTTCATTTGAATGGCTTTGTTAATAAGCAGAACTGTAGGTTCTGGGGTTCTCAAAATCCAAGAGCCATTCATCAACGCCAATTGCACCCCATCAGGTGTACAGTATGGTGTGGGATCACATCTGAAAATGTCATTGGGCCCTATTTCTTCGAGAATGAAGATGGAAGTGCTGTAACCGTAAATGGGGAGCGCTATCGGTTTATGATAGAAAATTTTTTACGTCCTGCTCTTGAAAACAGACCTGGTATGTGGTTTTAGCAGGACTGAGCCACTGCCCATGCTGCCCGAGACACAATGGCACTTTTAAGTCAAATTTTTAGAGAGCGAATAATTTCTCGAAATTCGGAAATTATTTGGCCAGCGCGATCGCCAGATTTGACAGCACCCGACTATTTTCTTTGGGGTTTTTTGAAGGAGCGAGTGTATGTGAACAAGCCAGAGACAATCCTTGAACTCAAGGCAAACATTGTTGCAGAAATTCGAACGCTACAGCCACAAGTTTTGAAAGATGTTATGGAAAATGCTCTAAAAAGAGCCCATCAGTGCGAAGCTGAAAACGGTGGTCATTTAAGAGACATCATTTTTCATACTTAGTGTAAAAAAATTTCCATTTTGTATATTATATAATCTGAAAGAAAAAATAAAAAAAAGTTAATAAACAAAAAAGTTATTAAACTTTTACACCCCTTGGTTTCTTTTGGCCCACCCTGTATTTGAGAATTCACAAATAATAATATTTTTGAAAATCACAAGAAAAATAAGCGTAGTAGGCTTAGAAAAAATTATTATTATTATTTGCTGGCTTTTTTGTGTTAGTTTCTAAGCCTACTACGCTTATTTTTCTTGTGATTTTCAAAAATATTATTATTTGTGAATTCTCAAATAGTTCTTGAAAGTCTGTGCATAAGATAAGAGGTTTGTGACTGCTCAAAATGTGTGGTTGAAGTCTACTGATGATTTGTTACAGCAACAATGAAATGCATATAGACAACGCTGAACCACCAGCAAATAAATTTCAAATTAAAGTTTTTTTTCTATTAACAATAATATGATTTGACTGCAACCATATAATTCAATCATAGTATGTTGCTGTTTGATTATGGTTACCTCAACCATATTTTTTCTTTGCGTGTCTAGACATTTTTTTCTTTTATATTAAAGTACCCGGTAAACAATTGCAATTTTTCCGGTTTTTTCGATTTATTTTAGTTTGAGAATTTTTTTTAGTTTTGGAGCTTGTTTTCTTTTTGATGAATTGTTTCGGTTGTTTTTTCATTTAAGTGATTTTTTAGTTTTGCTGCGTTTTTCGTTTTGGCTAAAACCCGATAATTTTTTGAGAACTTTTTTTTAATTTTTTTTGCATTTTAGTATTTTTTTTTGTTTGTTTTGTGGCTCTTAGTTTAAGCGCTTTTTTAGTTGCTGCGATTTTTTAGGTTTTTTTGCGATTTATTTTAGATTTATCGATTTGTTTTTAGCTTTGGCGCTTTTTTTCGTTTTGGCAATTTTTTTCATTTTGGCTTTTTTTCGTTTTGGCAGTTTTTTTAATTTTCTGATTTTTTACGTTTAGCGTTTTTGAAAATTTTAAGACTGCCTCTTACAGTTGCCAAGATACAACAAGTTGTCAAAATTCCATAGTTAAACTTACATTAACTGACAAAATACCCTTTAATTTTTTTATTTTTTTATTCAGTGTTAAAAGGTGGATGGAGTTTGCATAAAAATCACTTACATTCAAAATTCCAAGTATCTAAAGGGTCCGCCATCTAACGTTTTTTTTTCAACTAGTGCTTATT
The DNA here is from genome assembly GCA_949987645.1 of Tachina grossa. Classification (NCBI taxonomy): domain Eukaryota; kingdom Metazoa; phylum Arthropoda; class Insecta; order Diptera; family Tachinidae; genus Tachina; species Tachina grossa. The sequence continues at coordinate 107,184,134 of OX465277.1, read as the reverse complement.
TCGTGAATGGTAATACTTAGCTCATGTCTGATTTGACAGATAATTAGTTTTATCCTTCCGCTAACGAGCCAACTGACCATCCAAAGCGTTTTCGCTTCGCTAAGTGGGCCTGCGATCGACTTACAGAAGATGCAGATTTTGCTAAAAAAAATCATCTTTTCAAATGAAGCTCATTTTGATCTTGGCGGGTATGTAAACAAGCAAAATTGTCGCATTTGGGGCACATTGAAAGGCCGACGCACCCAAAACGAGTCACTGTTTGGTGCGGATTTTGGTCCAGAGGCATAATTCGGCCATTTTTTTTTTCGAAAATGAGCAAGGAGTGGCCGTTCCAGTCAATGGCGATCGTTATCGGGCCATATTGAACGAATTTTTGTTCACAAAAATTGAAGAGGAGGATATTGGCAACATTTGGTTTCAACAGGACGGCGCTACGTGCCACACAGCCGAAGCTTTAATAGTTTTTTTTATAGCATTTTCAAAAAAAAAAAAATTATCTGGCGGACCCTTTATATACGAGTAGCCTGTTTATTAAATAAGAATTTCAACATTTCTCGTTGCTTGTCCTAGAACACCCTTTAATTTTTACCTGTCGTAGCACAGCCAAAGTTTTACATAGTCTGTGAAAGTTTGAGTTCCGTAGCTCTTGCCGTGCTCCAGAAAACAAAAATGGAGAGACGGAAATCGTAGCGAAAACAATATGGTTCCTTTTCTCGTTTTGTGTACGCAACCCTAAAAACGGTCGCCATGACTTTATTGGCTGGAAAACTCATCTTGGCTTATTTAGGCGCCAATAAAACCTACTGTGTTTACGGCAGTTTGGTCTCTGGTGTCTGCAAGTGGATCCACGTTCCATCCACGGTTACTATTGTGTTTGAGGCAGATTGTGATTAAACGCGGCACCGATCTTGCATAAAGCTTTCAAACCACTGGCACATGAAAAATGTCTATGAGTTCCACAATCTCTCTCATGTTTAATATACGATCGACCGAACACCATATCGAGAACTTTTTCAATAGATTCGGCTGTAGAGATCTTAACTAATCATCCCGAGCATTCGGTATCTACTGTTGCTTATAATGGCACAATGAAATTGGGCAAACCAATTTTTTTGAGTGATGTATTTTTTCCGCCAAAATTCAGTTTTCGCAATTTTCTTGGCAAATAAAGCTAAATAAAGCAGCTGTTTGATTATTAGACAGCTGTCAACTGACAGTTGCCTGTTGATAGAAGCAATGTTATCATTTCAGTTAAGAGGCGGGAAATTCAAAAAGTCTCAGATATATGTTACTGTCATTGTTTTCAAGGTCGAGGCCCAATGTTGTTTATCATTGGGATGATTTATGCTACACTGCCTAGAAGAAATTACACTACTTTCCTTTATACCAAAAATTGTGATTTCTAACATTTCCTTTGTTTCCTGAATAGTTAATGTGTAGGGTTCGTAAAAGTTATCTCTTATTGAAAGTGTTAAATCATAAGCTAAAACAAGAGCAAGCACACCAACAAGATCCAAACCTCACAACAACAACAACATTACATCGGCATGAAAGAGGATCACTTAACACAAGAGTTTTTAGTTTCTCGTTTATTTTATTTTTTTTTTTTTTCGCCGACTGTTGCTGTAACCTTTTTGGTTCATTTTTTACATCAGCAAGAAGCTCTTTTCGCCTTGCCTGCCATAAAAGTAATTTGAAGGTGTTGATATTTAAATTTTACAGATACGAGTTTGAGTTTCAAACAACTTAAATATTCATTATAACCAGTACGAGTACAGGCCGTTCGCTGTTTTAATGTCTCCTCTTATCGATTTGCAGTTATCGAAACAACAACAAAAACAATATTCGGATAAAAGGATTTTTATTACACAAAAACAAAAAGAAAAAACCCTTAAGGCATCCATATACTCGCACATATAAAATACTGCATACTGTGCTGCGATTACGATTACACTTTCATTGCGCGTTACCTTCGACTATATAAAGTTGTTAAGATGGCATTAAAAAAAAAAGACAAAATAATAATAATAATAATAATAAAAGCATTTTTGATTGCAGCTAAATGGGAAAACTTTGTTAAGATTTTGGGTAATAAAAAAAGGCAGCATTTAAAATGAAGGTGTAGAAATTGTCATTAAAATAAATTTTATTAAAATCAAATTGTCATTAAGAAAATTTCCAATAAATGGAATAAAATTAATTGAATATTTATGAAATATAAAACTCAAATACGATTAAGAGTATATTATTAGTAAGACAAAACAAAAAAGTTAATGCGCTCGTAAAATTAAAAATTTTTGTATTATAATAAAAACATTTTATAATATTAAATGATTTAAAAAAAAAAATTAATTTGAGCTCAAAATATAAAATTTGGAAAGGCAAAAGAATTTATAAATGACTCCCCGCAGGCAGCGTTTTAATGATATTACTTACTTAAATCGTAAAAAATATTTTTAAATTGATGTATAAAATATAATATATATATATATAGATGTACATAAGAGAAAAATTTAAAAATTTCTACTCCCTATTGGTAATTTTTTTTATAAATCATTTCTCATTTTTTTTCTTTCAGGCAACGAGTGAACACGTCCTCTTTGGCAAGGTCGGGTAAGTTGCTCGCAATGTTTGAATATACATATTTTATAATATCTTCATAGCTTTAAGTTGATTTTGATGAATCATAATATATATTCTCGGGTTAGAGTGTAAACCTGGACTTACCACTATCTATCAAATATTTTAATGCGATTCGAAAGAGAAAAACTCTACAGGTCGAAAACACTTAATATACATATTACGTTCATTTCTGAAAGTATCTATAGAAAACAATAACAATATTTTGTCTCTCCTGCAAAATTTTGGTTGAAGTGAGTTAGCAGGCTTAGACTCTAAGCCGACGGTATATATATATATATATATATATATATATATTTATATATAGATGTGGGTTTTAAAGGGCACATAAGATTTTCAGTTATCGCGATTTTTGGCCATTTTGACAATTTTTTCCAGAATTAATTATTTTTATATAGTTATTAGTTAGACAATAAAATTTTATTGAAAAAATTTAACAATTATTTCTCTTTATTCTCCAAATTATTTTGAAATAAAGCGAAGATGGGGTATCCATATCGAGGACATGGCATATTTTACAAAATAAGAAACTTCTTGGAATAATCGCCCAAATTGTCTGCTTTCTATTAAATATTTGTATATATGTATGTATATACATATATGTGTACCTACATATGTACATAATATACCCCTGCAAAATACCACTTACAAGAACTTTTAAGACATGAGGAATTTTTCAAATGCTTTACTACAACGAAATCTTCTGAAACAAACGCTAAACAACACTGTTTGCAAGAAATTAGTTTCAGTTATTGCAGGTATAGGAGTAAAGAAGAGAATACTTCGTTACGAAAGAATTTGTGATACATGATTCTTCCTACGAATGGGCGCGTATATAAACGTCATGCATGTAAATGCGCACACACGTTATGTGTATGATCTTTTATTTTTCTGCGTACATGCAAACGCACACACATGCATTGACATTAGTTTTGTGCGCTTGCTTTAAAAAGCCACCCTTAAACACATAAGCCCAATTCACAATCTTGTGCAAATAGTGTTGCATCGTTGCATGTGCAAAATTGTGTAGTATATTCTACTCACCACTTAAACATTCTTAGTGGTGAGTATCGATATACTATACCATTTTGCAAATGCAACGATGCAAGACCATTTGCACAAGATTGTGAATTGGGCTATAATAGCTTACCATCTACATCAATGATCTGCAATGAATCGTTTTTTCGCTATTCATACTGACTCATAAAATTTTAAATCTAAATGAGTAGACATCGTTCAAACCCAACCACTCTTATTTACGCACACGCACGATAAGATTGATTTATAACTATAGGTTGGAATACATATGAATGCTATGTCGACATCATACTCATATCACACTCATAAATCACCTCAGTTTGATTTATGATTTCAGAAAAATACTTAAACTGCTTACATGGATTCAGCACATTCAACTCACCCATATAGTGCAACTACAACTACAATAGTATAAAGTCTATAAAAAAACACATTTGTAACCTCATAATGAGCAAACACATAACCTCATAATGAGTATTTTAATGTTCGTATACGAAGTTGGCTTTGCCATACAATGCCTATTTTGCATCGTCTATAAACATTGATTTCAGGAGAGTCGAAATCAACAACGACATAAATCTTGCTAAGTATGAGTGCGATGTGAATATGATTCATATAGAACATTGCAATAAGTATGAGTGCGCATAAGTACAAGAAATTATAAATCATGATTCAAATCTACTCACTTTTTCACTACTCATTTCTGTTCTCTGATCTACATCTTACACACACACACACACACAAACGTACAATATGAAAAATAACATGCATACACGCATCAATACTACTTCTTTTGATTGTTTGTTACGAACAATAATTCTTCGCGACATCGCTTGTAAACACTCATATAAACGTACATCAATATATCCATCGTGCTTCGCTTATTAAACGACATTATTTATTATTGGTTCAGTATAGCACATGCCTCAAGAATACATTTAAAAAACATGACGTGCGTATTTACATTTCAAGACTGTTTACGCAGGCCTCTAGTACATAATACGGAGCATATATGCTAAATTTCGACTCGACTATGTGCAGGAAGATGTTTCCTTTTGTAAAAATTACTGGAAAAAACTAAGTCCAGTCATCATACATAATTACGGCCGATTCACTGTCAATCTTAGTTCAATTTCTTACTAAATTTAAGCAATTTGGCATAAACCTAAAGCATTAAAAATATCATATGAATAAAAATAAAACCTATAGACTTTCAAAATAAACAACTTCACAAAATTTACCCTTTTCTCTCTCTCTCTCTCTCTCTCCACAAGAAACCATCATCAGCATCAGAATCTAATAATTACCATAATTTAGCCACTAAATATTTATGAGTACAAGTTTTTCTTGTGTTCTTTAACATTCTCACATTAGCAAACTTTTTTATGCCACATAAACAATTTGTCACAGGATATTAAGGACACGCGTTTGCATAAAAAAATTGTATCAAAAAGAAATAAACGGCGAATTATTTATTAACAATTGATACACGATCTATAAAATGAATAGATAGATGTTAGTACTTTCGGTAGTAATTTTTTTATATACTTCTTTAAATACGTTTATTTTTTTTTAGCAAACAAATTATGATGGTACAAACGATTTATTTGGAATAAAGAAAAAGCGCACAACTACCGCCAAACATACAAATAAATGTTTGGAACAACAACAACAACAACAAAATTTTTATATACTATAAGATCAAAGAAAAATGATTCGTTCAGTGAAACTTAAAAAGTCTTTATTTCGAATTTCCGTTAACCATAAATACTTGTCGTACTGACAAGTTTATTTTTTTTTTGCAATTTTTTACACACATTTTTAACTCAGTTCAGTTGAGTTAAGTTTTTAGCTGATGATATGTATCTGAAAAATACAATTGATTAAATCTATCGTTAAATACAATTTCTTTTAATGTTTTCTGCTGCTAATAAAAACGAACTGTTTTTTTTTTTAGTTAAACTCTCCCCCAATACAATTGTTTGTTTTATTGTTGTCATTTGATCCTTTTTCGCTTAAATGTGTGTGTGTGTGTGTGTGTGTGTAGCAAACATTTTTATTTTTATGATGTCAAATAAAAAAATTTATTTTGTTACCAGAAAAAAAAAAGAAGAAAAAAGGAAAATTTGCTACAACCCATAAGTTTTCCTTTTGTGTTTGGAAAGGGAAATGGAATTATTTTAGCTTTCAGCTTTCTTTAGTATGAGTATTAAATAATATTAAGGGGTCATGTGAATTTATTTGTTACACATTATAAAGTTACATGTTTAAACCATTCTTTTGGGTATTTTATGGCATTAAAAAAAAGGTTAAGGTTAAATCAATATCTCTAGAATTTGTAGATCGTGTCATTTAGCAACAGCTTAGTTTTACATTATAAGATTTGTGGAAAGATTTGAGCGGTAAAAGGGTCTTATTATTTTTAAATATCATTATAAGGATAATAAAGCTGTAGCACAAGTTATTTAGATCACATAAATATAAGGGATATATATACATAAATACATAAAATTTAGCTGAAATTTATTCGGTTAAGACTAAAAGATACAAGTACATATATATAAATGCAATTAAAATTATTTTGATATATACAACTATAAATCTGAAATATGATTTAATACTCGTACAAACTAACTTCAATTATATTCAAGCATAACTGCCGCATCCAAAAAAAGAATAAAAATAATTTGAACTTGAAGTGTACGTTAAAATAAAATTTCCATAAAAATTTTGACACAAGAACACTTGAAGTTGAAATAATTTTTTTTTTTTATAACATAATAATATAATATAATTTAATACAATTAAATTTAATCTAAATCACCCGCAATTATGTAATAGATTTCAACTTTACGCCAAGCTCGATCTGAACTTAAAACAGCGTTTTAATTTCTCAATTCGTTAAATATTTTGTCTGCCTTTGTTTTCTTTTTTCTAAATATTTCAGCAGTCTATGCTTTTTTGGTTTGATAGAAATTTAACATTTTAATAGAATGTCTCTTTACAAAAACTCATTTTTGTTGAGAAAAATGTTTTTTCTTAAAACGCAGCTTTTCAGAAAAAATCGTTAAAAAATACCTTCTTTGAAAAATTAACTTTTAAAATGCAACTTTTGATAAAAAAAAATATTTTATTTTTATACCAATTTTTTTTTTTTTTTTTTTTTGAAATTTACCTTTTTAGATAACGAACCCTTTTTGAGAAAAGAAGTTTTTAAGAATGAGTTCTTTCTTGAAATTGAACTTTTTTCAAAAAGTAAATTCTTAAAAAAGTGCTGTTTTTGAAAAATTTCTGTTGCTTTCTTAGTAAAAGTTACAGGCTCATATGAGTATTATAAAACTCAACGCCAAGCGTTGACAAGTTTTATATATGTTTAGTTTTTTTGTACTTTAAATTTTTTCCATATAAAAGTTATCAATGTTAGCGTTGCGTTTCACAAATTTAACCTTTTAATTTTTAGAAAAAAATTTTCAATATCTATTCCACAAAATGTATTCATTCAAATACTACCTTTTCAAAAAAAAAAAAAATTTTTGGAAAAAGTTTATTTTTTGGGAAGTTGCCATTTTTGAAAAAAATATATTTTTTATAAAAAGTACTTTAAAAAATGGCTTTTTAGAAAAAGTACCTTTTTTGAAGAAGTAATATTTTAGAAAAAGTACTTTTTTAAAATAATTACCTGTTTAGAAAAAGTACCGTTAATTTTTGGACAGTTTTTTTTTTAGAAAAATTACCGTGTCTTTGTGTGTAAAAAAGTAACTTTATAGAAAAAGTACCTTAAACGAAAAATTAGCATTTTAGAAAAAGTGCCGTTTTAGAAAAGTACCTTTTTAGAAAACGTACATTTTCAGAAAAAGTATCTTTTTAGAAAAATTACCATTATATGAAAAAAAATTAAAAAAGTGCGCTTTAAAAAGAAGTGTCTTTTTTGAAAAGATTAAAGATTAAAAGGATCTTTTTACAAAAAGTTTTTTTAATGCCAAGATACACTATCGTACAAAGTCGTGCGATCTACGAAATTGTACAACCCTGGTGTGATGAATTGTTATTGTCTTTTGAAAATTTTCATAAACTCCATCATACCCGCGTTGTACTTTTTCATAGATCGCACGACTTTGTATGATAGTGTATCATCATGGCCTTTAGGAAGTAAAAAATTAACTTCTTAGAAAAATTGCTTTTTTTAGGAAAAGCACCTTTTTAGAACGAGTACCTTTTTAGAAGAAGTACCTTTTAAAAAAAGTACCTTTTTAGAATAAGTACCTTTCTAGAAAAATTACCTTTCTAGGAAATGTACCTCTTAAGATGAAGTACCTTCATATTTAGAAAAGGTTAATTTGTAGAAAACGTACCTTTTCAGAAAAAGTATGTTTTAAGAAAAATTATCTTTTTAGAATAAAAAACCTTTTTCAGAATAAACTTTTGAGAAAAAATTCCTCTCTAGAAAGAGTGTCCTTTAGGAAGAAGTGTGTGTCCGTTTCAAAAACATTTTTTTTTTAAATTAGTTCCTAGAAAATTTTTAATTTTATAAAAAGTACCTTTTTTAAACATTTAATATATTATAAAATTACCTTCTTATAAAAAGTAAATTAAAAAAGTGCTTTGTAGAATTTATACCTTCTTATAAAAACTTCAATACCTGCTAAGATGAAGTATTTTTTTATAAAAAAGTACTTTTTTAATAAAAGTGCCGTTTGCTTAAAAGTACCTACACATGTGTACTCTTTCTTTTTTAAGTAAAATAAAACAACGCACATACTTGTAGCCCTTTCAGTATTCATTCCCTTACATTAAGCACTCCACGCATTCAACCGTCTCGTACGAATCTCCAGATACAACAAACTAAACATTCATCATATCAATTACATAATCTATGCGTATGAATACCCCCAATATAACTAAAACCCATCAAGTATTCACTAAAACCTCTTAATTTGCTACAACTTTATTGTTGTCTTCAAAACATTTGCATAATTTGTAGAATATATAAATTTATTAAGTTAGTTTTGTTTGAAAACGATAAAAATATAAAAAAAAGAACCATAAATGTATGTAAATAACCATAAATCAATTTTTTAAATAAACACACAACAACACTGTATGCATACATTCGAAAACATGCCGTAACCCATAATTTTCGCTTAATAGACTTTAAAGTGGCCATCAAATCAACAGCGTCATCAACGCCGCTCGTATTTTTATTGAATATCATCATCACCGTAGCCTGAATTCAATTTTTTTTCATGAGCTCTTGCATATACATATATACTCGGTTGTATCAAATCCTTTCTGCACACATCAGTTTGTTAACCACCCTTTTTGAAACTCCTTCTTTTGTTCTGATACGAGTGCTTCATTCAATAGTCCTTAAAATCAACCCTGTCAAAGTGTGTGATTTTTTCTTTTTATTTATTTGGATTTATGATTCGTTTACTCTTCCTTTGTTAAAAAGAAAACTTAGTGATACATATACATATACTCTTTTATTATCTCCGTTCCTTAAGGTTAAATAAATAACATATATATTTTTTACAGTCGGCGCAAAAAGTTTTATTATTAAACATTTCTTTAAAAATAACATCTATAACATTTCACGTGCTTTATTTTTATATGAATTGGTAATTGGTTTAAGAGTAACTGTAATTGTATTTTTTAATTAAACCAAAATGAGAAAAAATTTTGTTAATGACTGTATTAAACCCTTTAAATTAAGGCATTAACGCTGTTACTTATAATCAGAAATAAAAGTTAAATTTTTAATAATTGTTAATGGGTGCTTATGAGTTGAAAAAAAACATTGAAAATTAATATATTTACTGAACACTTTCTATGTAAGTAAATAACTGAAAAACTTTTCAATGTATTGAGAAAGTGCAAAAACTCAGACTACCTAAATTTGAGGTTATCAACACAAAAGTTGTGTAATGCATAATGTTGTTGTTTTCTGTTCTGGTATTATATAAATTCCTTGAATTAACAACTATCAATACAAAAGTAGAGTAAGCCTCCTTTTGGTATACAAAAGCAGATGGAGCTGAAACCCCGTTTATGAACAGAACATAATAATTATAACAAATTAATAGGTCAATTAAATAATTAAATAGTTTGGGGTTATACCACTTTTGCCCTCATACACTGAAAGGAAAATCATTCATTGAAAGAATGAAACGGTTTCATTAAATGTTCTGCATTATATTAATGAAACTTTTCATTAATACAATGAACAATTTCATTGTATGCATGAAATCCTTCAATCTCTGCTCTTCATGTGCTCTTAATAGTTAATTGTATTAATGAAAATCGTTACATTGTTTAAACGAATTTTCTTTTTGGCGAATTTGGGGCAAATATAAATAAGTTCCACAAATTTCGTCTTCTTACTGTATACAAGTTGTCAAACATAAACAAATCAAAAGTTATTTTATTAAAAAATCATTTCTCTTTCTTATTTTTCTAATCCCTTTCTATTTCAAAGCAGTGTAGTCGTCATAAATGCAATGAAATCATTTCATTTATACAATGTAATATTCTTCATTGTATAGCAGATATATCTCTCTTTCTCTTTTTTTATCCATTCACTTTCCTCACCTCTATACAAACACAAGAAGGTTGTGCCAAACATCTTATAAAGATGCTTGTTTGGTTAAGATTTTTGTTTGATTCGTTTAAACTTATGTTTGTGTATTGTGATTCTCAACAACATATTAAGAGTTTCACTATAAACATGTAAGTTTTTCGGCTTACTTAAAACATTATTTAGGTTGAACTCTTCTGATGAGTCCCTTAAATTTTAAATGTCTTACGTTAATAAATACATACTTACATATGCGCATATATTAAGTACATGTGCATCTGTATATATTAAATTAAATAAAAAAATTTATATATCTTTTATTAAGTAGGTGGTTTGGAAGGGATTATATTTCATTATATTTATGAAATTTTCTTTATATTAATGAATAAACTTCATTTATAGTATGTAGAAACTTCATTAAATCAATGAAACATCGACATTATATTGATGAAAAAGTTTCATTGAACTAATGAAATAGTTTCATTATATTTATGACATAGCCGCCAAAATTTACTTCATAAGTACAATGAATCATTCTTCATTGATCCAATGAAGGGCTTCGTTAGCTGACTTTTAATGAAACATTTCATTAATACAATGAAGAATTTCATTGTCTGAATGAAGGTTTTCCTTTCAGTGTAGCAGGCTCATTTGTTTACTTCTACAGTTGGAATTCTCCCACATTGATTTTAACAGAAAATACCTCTACAACTAGTGTATTCCACATGCGAATGGTTCGGCTAAAGAATGAAATTTCTCTGTAATGAATTATTTGATTAACTGGAGATGTACAACATATGTATGTCATCTGAATAGAGAACGCGTTGTTCTTAAAAAATAAGTAAGCTTCTAGCACAACTTCCCTGATTCCATTAGACCATATTCCACACACACACGCCACGTTAGTCAGTATAGTTGTCTACTCTACTATGTTTCAATTAACTTCTTCTCACTCTCTTTTAAATGTTCGACCAACTGCAAAATAGTTTTTGAAGCAGCGGCCCCATACATAAGAATTGTATTCCATTTTTTAGTCGGATATAATTTGTATAAATAGTAAGGAGATCAGATTTAGTGAAGTATCTCTTAAACCGTTTTAAGACGGTGTAAAGTACTTGAATGCTTCTCTTAATGTCAAAAAAGTGAGTAGTCCATCGAACATATCATTAAATTTTCATGCCAAAAACATCAAGACCTTCTTAATCCTTAATATTTTAGACTTAAAAGCACTTAAGTCGATAACCCATTTGAAGCCATTCAGAAATTGTTACGAAATCGTGATTTAATATATCATTCATGTTTCACCTCATGCTCTCAATCTCCGACAGACTTGGCTTGTTGACGAATGAATATGAGTGGCAAATGCTGATATCAGTGCAAAGGAATATATAGTACTAGTTTTATATAAGGTGTTTTGTTATACACAAATTTTCCAAAGCACCAAAAAATATTAAAATTGGTTCATAAATACCAAAGTTATTTGATAATAAATTTTTGGAGCGGGTATTTTGCTTACACCTTCCCCATCGCAACTTCCAAAAAAAAAAAAAAAAAAAAAAAACGAGTGCACCAGAATTTTAAAAATTGGTTCATAAATGACAAAGTAATGTGATAATTAATTTTTTGGCGGGCATATTTCACCCTCTTCCATTTAAAAATTATTTTCGGACCTTTTTCATATGCAAAATCTGGTTTGAGAATTAATCCACAATTGACGAAGTTATTTGTAAATCAATTATTGGGGTGGGAAATTTGCGATACCCTTTCCAATTTCGAAAAAAAAATTATGAACCTCTTGCAAATGAAAGAAGAATTTTGGGGGACAAAAATATTTGATAACACATCCGCCCTCCCCCCCCACTCTAATTTAAAAAAAATATTTAAGTGAACCTTTTTCATATGCAAAAAAAAATTTAAAATTGGTTCACAAGTGACAAAGTTATTTCACAGTCAATTTTTGGGATGGACACTTTTCTTCCCCCCCCCCCCAATTTCCAAGAAAAAAAAACTAGTGCTCCCTTTCCATATGCGAAAAGGATTGAAAACTGGTTCACAAACGACAAAGTTATTTGATAATCCATTTCGCACTTAAAAAAAAAAATTTTTCCATAAGCAAAAAGCATTTTGAAAATTGCTCGAAAAATAACGAAGCCAATTGATGTTCAATTATTGGGTCAAGTATTTTGCAATACTCTCCCTCACAATTAATTAAAAAAGAATTTTGAAAATCTGGCCACAAATGTCAAAGTTATGCTTCTTTATATTATAAAATATGTTAAAAACTGAGAGGAAGGAGTAATATGATTTTAAAAAATGAGCGTAACAGTGGGCGTTTTTGAAAAAAATAGTCTTTATTTAATTCCAGAGCACCAGTTTAATGTTGTGAAAATTTCAGGAATATCGAACAAACAAAAAAACAAACACACAATCCGTTTTATATATTTATATAGAATAGATATACATAGACATAAATAAAACATGCATCATCCGAGGGGCATTTCTAATTGGTATATACATCAGAAGTTTCTATAATTTTATTAAAAGCAATATGAAAAAAACTGATGTAAACATTCGTGCACGTGTGATTTTGTTTCTCTCTCATAGTTGTAAACTTCATGAGCTAGTAAAACATACATCTGAACTCCTCACTCCACAGTATATTACTAATCAGTACTGATGTAAACATCGTACTGATCAGTAATCAGTAGTGATGTAAACTGATGTACCTATCCACTCAAACGAAATGATATAATAATAATAAATATAAAAAGTAATAGTAAATATCAAAAGTATTTTAAAAATAGAAAAATACAATAAGTATTTAAAAACCAAACAAAGAAAATACTTAGCACAAACTATTTTGATACCGCCTTCTTCAACCCACAACGCGTCTTGCTCTTTCCATATATCTAAAAATTGAAAATGACACGAATACATACCCAGCAAAAAAATTTCAAAAAAGGTAATCGAGTTAGGAATTAAGCATTTTTGGTGGAAGCTGTTCCTTACTGGATTACCAACATAATGGTTTTAACAAGGCGTGAGACTAAAATAATCGATTCTTGAGAAGTACTTAACTTTTTTATTTGGAAACTTGTTCACGTAATTTATTTAATCTAAAAAAATCATTCTCTTCATTTAGCAACTTGTACATAATTTTTTTACATTTTAGGTAATGAGATTTGTAAGCGAGTAATGAAATTTGGCAATCAGAAAAGTAAGTCGTTATATGGCAAGTAGTTCTAATGGTAATGTGTAATTTTTTGCTGGGTACATGTGTATGAATATTTTAAACTTTATAAAATTTATTTTGTAAATTATTGTTCTTATCTTACTTTTTCACAAACATCATAATTTCCTTATCACTTTTATACATTTTCATTCTACAAACCGAATGGACTATATATTATTTTCTGTAAAATTCAATATTAAGAATTAAATATTAAAATTAAGTATAAAGTCGTACTAGAAAATTGTCATAAAGGACAACTCGTTGATTTACTCTGCAACTGAAATAACTTTGAATACAGGCACACACATTTTTAAATTTATATATGTATGTATGTGTGCGTAGGTATTCAACCATAGTTTATTATTTGTATTTCATATAAATTTATATAGCTCTTAATCATTAAATGATAACATTTCCTTCAATTTTAGTCATTTGCAGAGTGTATCTTAAACTTATTGATATATTACATTTCATTAAAACGTTCCCAGTTTTTGTTAACACCAACATACAATTTATTTTATTTTTTATTAAATTAAATATTTATGAATATTATCAAATAATAATAATGCAAATAGAGCTTTTAGGCATTAACAAAGCAAATCGGAGAAAAAAACAAGAAAATTTTATAATAATATCTTAAAATGAAAAAAAAAATATTTAAATAAAGCCATTAACTTAACAACAAAATAAACATCTCATCCAATACAAAAAGGGCCAAAAGTGATACACTCAGATGGAAGATAGATACTCGTGCATTTATTTAGTCCGCCTCGCCTCCAGACAAACAATAAATGTTTTCACGCTTTGAATGCGTTAAGAAAAGCATTTAAATGCGCTATCTTTATTTTCATTTGAGTTGTTTTTATTTTTATTTTATATTTTCTTTTTTGGATGACCAATAAAATATTTATTTATTTATTTATTGTTTAATTTGTTTCAATAATTTTGCTAAAGAAACTTTGTTACAAGAAAACTATTAAATGAAATATTCGAAAAAAAAAACAACAAACAAAAAGAGGTTAAAAAACACAAAAGACAAAGGCTTGAAAAAAGCATAAAATTCCAGATTTCACTTAAGATACATTGTTTTTGAAAGCTCAGCAAGCAGAAAGTGAATAAAATAATTTCATCAGCAGTTAAGAAAGAAAGTAAACTAATGAATTCTTTTTTTTGGGAAACAAACATCACTGAAAGCTTAATTTAGTTGCACATGTTTAAATAAAATCTCTTCCATTTTTTTATCATATTTCTTCATATTTTTATCAACAATATCAAAGCTTTTCGAAAAGCTGCTCATGACAAAATTATCTCCAATTCTAACTGATAGTGGGTGCATACCGGACCATCAATTTGGTTTTAGAAGTCAGCATAGTACCATTGAACAAACGCATAGATTGTTTCAAGTTATAAGAAGAACATTTGAAGAAAAGAAGTATTGTTCTACTCTCTTTATTGATGTTTCTCAGGCATTTGATAAAGTATGGCATGAAGGCCTAATTTTAGAATTGAAGACATATCTACCAATAAATTTTCTAAAGCTATTGGAAAGTTATATTCTATCCCGGAAATTCATTGCTGTGGAAGGAGACTTTATGAGTGTTCCCGAATCTATATCTGCCGGTGTGCCACAGGGGAGTATACTGGGACCAGTTTTGTATTTGATTTATACTTGTGATATGCCTGTTAGCACTAAAATCCATACATCTACTTTTGCCGATGATACAGCCTTCTTTAGCATGCACGAAAACCCTCACGAGGCATCCCGATATCTTCAGGAACATATTACCCAACTGGAACTATGGTTAAAGTTATGGAGAATTCAAGTAAATGAGCAGAAGTGTGCGCAGGTAACATTTACTCTACGAAAAGATACTTGTTCCCCCATTAGAATCAATAATCAAATTGTTGCTCAACATTCACATGTAAAATACCTTGGTATACACCTTGATCGACGGCTTACATGGAAACAACACATTGATTCTAAGCTAACACAAATGAAACTAAAATTAGCTCAGGTACATTGGCTGATTGGTAGAAATTCAACTCTCAGTCTAGATTGCAAACTTTTGATATACAAGTCACTTTTGAAACCTATATGGTGCTACGGAATTCAACTATGGGACACTGCTTCAGCTTCCAATGTCGAGAGAAGGCAAAACAAAATTTTACGTATGATAACTTCGGCTCCATGGTACATCAAAAATTCAAATATAAAGGGTGTTTTTTTTAGAGGTATAGAATTTTGAATTGAAATAAAACACAAGAAAATCGTTTTAATGTCCATCAATTTGGCTTTATTGGAAGGATAATTTTATGCCATTAATGTTTAAATAAAATTTCGGGCATGTGGCCGCCGCGGCTGGCTCGAATAAAGCCAATTCTACAGGTCCAATTTTCAACCACTTTTTCGAGCATATGGGGCCGTATGTTGGCAATAACGCCACGAATGTTGGCTTCCAAGTCCCCTAACGTTTCTGGTTTGTTGGCGTAGACGAGCGACTTCACATATCCCCAAAGAAAATAATCCAATGGTGTCAAATCACACGATCTTGGTGGCCAATTGACAGGTCCATTCCGCGAAATTATGCGCTCATCGAATGTTTCCTTCAATAAATCGATTGTGACGTGCGCTGTGTGGCATGTAGCGCTGTCTTGTTGGAACCACAACTCATCCACATTCATGCCATCCAATTCGGGAACAAAATAGTCGGTTATCATGGCTCTATACCGGTCTCCATTAGCGGTAACTGACTCTCCAGCATTATTTCGGAAGAAGTATGGCCCAATGACTCCACCAGCCCATAGAGCACACCAAACAGTCAGTTTTTGTGGATGTAATGGCGTCTCAAGGGTCTCATGTGGATTCTCTTCACTCCAAATGCGGCAATTTTGCTTGTTGACGTAGCCATTCAACCAAAAATTAGCCTCATCACTGAACAAAATTTTGCGATGAAAATCAGCATCGAGATCAATCTCATTTTCGGCCCATTCACCAAAATCACGACGCATTGCATGGTCTCGCGGCTTTAATTCTTGCGCAAGCTGGATCTTGTAAGGTCGCAAGCCAAGATCTTTGCGCAAAATCTTCCATAAAGTTGATGGACAAAGCTCCAATTGCTGTGCACGGTGGCGAATCGATTCATTCGGGTCCTCTTCAACACTTTGCTCTACAGCGGCAATTGTTTCTTCGGTGCGTACTGTTCGACGTCTCTGCGGATGCGTATTATCACATAGAGTAAACGTAGTGCGAAAACGATCCATGGTTAACCGAATTAATTGCTCTGATGGACGATTATGTCGACCATAAAATGGACGGAGCTTGCGTTAAACTTCGCGAACTGAACCATTATTTTCGAAATAAATTTGCACGATTTGCAAGCGTTATTCTTTTGTCAACCTGTTCATTATGAAATGGCAAACCAAACTAAATATTAATCACTTGACAGCTGACAAAATGGCCGCCAGTTAAAAAAGTGATGCCAACTTAAAGTTCTATACCTCAATAAAAAACACCCATTATATCGTGATTTGAATATGCCACTAGTGATTGAAGAAATTGCAAATAGACTTGGGTCGAACTCGTTCACTAGTTCATTTTTGCCACAAACCAATGATCAAACCCATGTAATTTAAATGGGTTTGATCAGTGGTTTGTGGCGAAAATGAACTAGTGAATGAGTTCGACCCAAGTCTAATTGCAAAATACGCAGGCAAATATTTAACAAAACTCGAATCATATCCTAATCCGCTTGCTCGTAATATTTTGAACTTCACTGGACACATCCGCCTAAAAAAGAGGGACACAAGGGCTCTTATACTCAACACTCCAGATGGGACTACTTGAAAATAATTTTTTTTTTCTTTTTGATTATCACTACTTATGTATGTATTATTTATAACTATCACTAAGTTTATGTAAGACAGTGGTCGGGCCTAATAATTATATTCTAGATTTAAGATTTGAATACTTAGTTCATATTTGAAGATACAATAAATAAATACATGCATTAAAAAAATTTTTTTTTACTTAACGTTCGAAATTATATTGGTTTCTTTGTTTGATTTAATTAATTTGTATATTTCATGTAATAGTTTAAAAAAAAAAACAAATTATATATCATATTAGAAGGTGAGTGGCGACCCTACAGTGTTTACATCTAAAAAAAAGATTTAACACTTTTAAAGGCCCTGATCCAATAATCAAATGAGTCAACCAGCCAACCTAGCTAGAGATAAGCCAAGCAACCCAACAACAACAGCAATAACAACATTAAGAAAAATAAATAATAAGTATAAAGAAAACGTTTAAAATCAATTTTAAAGTCATTTATAAAATTAAGAAAACTTCAAAAGCACCAACAGAAACAACAAAAATATGCATAAAATAAAAATTCCAAAAATAATCTTTACGATTAGGAGAACAAATTAAAGCAAACAACAGCAACAAGAACAAACAGCATACGATTGATATATGAAGACACGTGTCTTAAGAGGGTCCCCGCTTTAATACAAATCACTACGAGAAGTGAAGCTGCGATTAAAATTGAACGTTAATACATTTACAAACACTTGAATACTCGCTGAGATGCATATTATTGTAAATGTATTAGTAAATTAAGAAAACAGTTTGAGATATTTAAGACCAGATCGAAAATTTTACAGAAACCAAACACACACAAAATTAATTTTTTTTTTTTCGAAAAAAAAGCGTTTAAATATTCCTAAGTGGTTTTAACACGTTTAGCGCTTTATTCGTCTTTCTACATACTTTTGTTAATTTTAATGGCGTTAAAACATTTTAAATAGATTGACTGTTGTTTTTAACACATTTCTGAATATACAAGTGAATATATATATATGTGTAGATCGATAACGTAAAATATCCCAGCTAACAATATTATTCTAACACAAACATCATCGAAACGGATTACGAGCTTTAAATAACATACAAGCTGCAGCTATCAGGTGATTACGAGTATTGCCTTCATACCTTGCTAAACGTCATATTTGGTCTATGTTTGCTCTTCTGGCTTACCAGAAGAGTGCGTGCCCTACAGACGATCAAATAAACTCATCAATCACATAGTTACGGGCATGCAGTGTGTTTTTCCCACCATACGCACGCGTTGTTAAGAATGATTGATGAAAATCAAAAAGTTTTAATTTGTATATCTGTAGTTTTCATTAATAACAAGCAAATGTCCAATTTTTCTCATTTCATGATGATGCCAAATTAATATATTTTAAATACTTTTTATAAAGGTCTAATATTTTTATTTTTTAATATGTACCTATATCATTTTTTTTCGAACACAGCAACACAACATCACCGTTTTTCAAATAAGTTTTAACATCAACGTAGTATGTTGACAAACATTGACTTGCGAAAGAATTATTTTTTTACAAAGACACACACACAGCGCCATTTACGTCGTTTGATCTAAATACATTTGAAAATTATTTTTTGATATTTTTTCATTTAATAGAAAGATTATTTAAATAAATTCATATGTTTTTTAAATTCCCGGGAATAAAAAATTTTACTTCTCGATTCCCGGGAATTGGAAAAGTCCGGGAAATTAGAAACTCTAATAATAACTCTAGTTGTTCTTAGACATTTTTGGGTAAGGGTTCCCTGATTATAATGCAGTAGCAATAGTGAAATGCGCATAGGATCCAGCTAATCAATCCCCTCAATAAACAATTTCAATGCGTTCTTCTGTGTTTGGTCCACTGTGTGTGGTTTCAGTAGATGTAGATTTCTGCTTTATATACGAAACTTTTTTGCAAATGGAATATGTGAATTGTTTTTAGTTTTCGTATTTTAATTTGCTGAAAGATGTTTTGTAATGAAAGCTCACCTTACCATCTCTAAATTTACAACAGTCTTACCATTGTTGTTTGTTCTTTACTAATTATACACGTGTTTGTTAAGTTGCTTATTTTTTTTATACTTAAGACAAACTTTTTTGCTTTGTTACTATTAAGTATATTTATTTAACTTTTTGCTACAAGCCAATGACTAATAATTTAGTTAATCTAATTATTATTTATCAAACACAAAGAAGAACGCTGATGATGAAGTTTTAGTGGCTTTCGAAAACAGCTAGCTGTTCCGTTCAACTATGTGTTGTCAGAATATTTACAACTAACTTTGGTGTTATTTGCTCATTAATAATTATCACATGTAATTTGGCTTAAAAAGCGATACGAACTTTAGCCTGGTCAAATCATAAATATAGAAACAAATGAAGCTCGAAAAATAATAATTGAATTAAAAATGTTTTAATTTGCCACCAGGTGGAATTTCTGTCAAAATATACGAAAATAAACAAAAATTTGGTGGTGCTAATTTCACAATAAAAAAAATATACAAATTTAATATAAAAAATTTCAACAAATTGCAATAAAAGCAATAAAAAGTCAATGAGGGTGTAGTGTACCTCACTTACTATAATACACTGTATCATAGTTTAATTGCATTGCAATACAGTTCATTGTAATAATTAAGAGAACGCTTACTTTATAATATTTAAATGACACACTTTTATTTTTATTAATAAATTATGTTGTTATAGCAAAACTAAAGACATAAAGAAACACAAAAATTGAAGAATGTAAAATAGTATATAAGCAGTCAAAATGTTAAATAAAATCAGACTTCGATTCAAAAACGCAATTCGGCAACAACTTGCCTAGTTTTACAAATTGAATCCTCACTTTTTTTGGCAGTTCCTTTGAACGCCTATTTATAAGCTGGACCCCCTGTACAGCTGGATAAATATAATAATTGGGCTATAGGGCTTTACATCCACGATACACTACCAAACATACAATATTAACATTACAAGGGCAATCATGAATAAAATTCCGCAAGAAATTTTTCCCGGGGAATAAATTCACACAATGGCAAGTAATAGGGAAAACTAAAAAATCCTAATTGGAAAAGGGAGAAATCTCTCGCGCAATTTTATTCATGATTGCCCTGAATAAAAGCACAAAATTTTTGAATTATTTTAATATTAATTTTATTGTTTTTAAATAATATCCTTGCTATATTTTAAAATGTTAAAGTTAAATGCATTCTCAAGCGCACTAAGAACGCTTCAATTCATTTTTGGAACTCTCAATATAGACTCATCTGGTGAGAAATAGCTTGCCAAATATAAAATAGAAACTTCATATCGATAAAATAAACAACGCACAAAATTTTTTCGCTTGTTTACCGATGAGTAAAAAAGGTAACAAAAACAAACTGGCTTCAACCAATAACGAATATCATTAAACATGTTATTGAATAGCAAAGTTGATAAATTTTCTGCTTCCTACATTTCATGACAAATTTGTTGGCTGGGTTGCTTATATACACTCATACGCATGCATACGTATGTATGTTGATGCAAGCATTCGTACTAATGCCATCCTTTGTGTGTGTGCGTGTGTGTGTGTGTGTAAAAATATCTGATTTTTTCATTTTTAACTTTATTTGACAGACTCTCGTTTTAATTTAAATTGCTTTTTAAAGAGATAACATTTTATAGTTTTGTCAATTTCACTCTCTGATTTTACGGCAATTCCCATTTTATCTTTAAATTAAAACTAATAAAAGTAATGAGATTTATATTGTCATTTTATTAAAATTTGAATTTTTATTTGCTGAGATTAATTTGTATGACAATGTAGTTTGTCCGAGCATTGTTCGACTTTTGAACATTTCCTTTTTCTTTTAATTATCAACTTCAATGTATTTTTAAGAAACAATTAATATTTTACTGAACAAATGAAATATTAATTTTGGGAACAAAAGTGCGATAAAAACTGTCACACTTTTTCATTAATTCGGCATCGAAATAAATGAACTCAAAATAGAAACTGAAGTAGATTGCTTTTTGCTTTTTGCTTAAAAATTTAATTAAGTACAAAATTTAATTGACGCAATTACATTTTTAATTGATTTTTGGTATTTATGTGTTTTCAATTAAAGTTGTTTATTGCAGGAATATTTTTTTCTATATAGAAAGAGGTTATACCAGGAGAGATAACAGGAGTCATGTATGCATATTTCTGCCCGCTACCAGAGACCTAAGAAAATCCTGTTTTTTTTTTAGTTTTTTGGTAAATAAATTTCCTATTTTGAATTGTAGAACTTCACACACACATGCTAAAATGTCACAAATCATATCCCTCATTTACTCAAGCAATGCCATAACTCAAAAAAAACCTATTTTGTCAGAAAACGAGTGTGAAGTTTTAAATTTACACACAACTAATGCCCTAATTCTGTTCGACGATTGTATTATCTTGTCCATGGACGATAAAAATCCGCAGTTGTGATTCTTTAAAACAATTATTATTTATTGTCTATGCTAGAAGGTTCGCGTATTTGCTTCATAATTTTGTTCCAAACATTATTTTCAACACATATTTTTTCATATATTTTTTCACACTATTGTACAATACTTTAATTTAAATTTTATGTGGCAATAATAATTTTATTGTTCATTATCAAAGACAACAACCATTTATGAAGAATATAATTTAGAGAATTCAAACACAAGAACTCAAAAATATTTTCAAACAAAAACGTCGTAAATCTTCTTACTGAATTAGGGCATAATTCTGCATGACTATTTAAAAAATTGCATTTCTTGAGTTATGACGTTCTTTGAGTAAATGAGCGATGTATTCCAAAACATTACAATTTTAAAACAATAAAATATTTAAACTACGAGTATTCCAATAAATTCATGAATATTGATTTAATATTAATAACTTTATACATCAGCTCATCGCATTAAGCGATAAAATGTAAATCAACTCCAAACATGGAATTGCAATAAAAAAAAACAAATCTGAATTTTAAAATATCGAAATGATTAAAATGCCATTTAACTACATATCATATACATATATGTATGCATGTATGTATACTTCTTAAACTTAATTAGTTAATTGTCTCAAATGACATTTTTCTTTAAGGTGTTTTCGGCTTAAAGTGTTAATTTGTATTCAAAAAAAAAAAAAAAAAAAACACACATCTTGTATGAGTGAGTATTTTACGAGTTTGTTTAAAATTAATGAACAAAAAATAACACTCAGACTTGACAACTTTTTCTTTTTTTTTTATAAGTAGAACCAATAAAATATTTGAATTAATTTAAAAATTCTTTATTATATTTTTTAACACAGTATTAATCAAAAAGTGTTAAAGCGCTGAGTATTTTTAGTTTTCAATAAAAATAAGTCTGTTCAGGCAAGTATAGAAATAAAATTAGTTAATTTTACGATTGCATAAATTTTTAAACAAGAATAAAGAAATATAAATTAATAGAATTGTTTTCTAAACTAAAATTTTAATAGAGCTAAACTTTTATTGTTTGCACGACAAAGGCAGTGAAAATTATTTTTAAGATTCATGCCATTAGTCAACCAATTTTAAAGAAAGATAATATTTGTTATTGTAACTAACATTCGAACATTCGGCTTTTATTTAAAATTGTTAAGTTATATTAAAATAATTTTAAGTTTTTTTTTCTGTGTAAATACTAACTCACTTCATTGAAGTAGATCGGTCAGAGTTGATGCAAACCACCTACTACTGCATATTGCTACAAAAATGGTACGTAAACCGACCTAATAGAAATATTTTAAATAAAAACATTTCTAAACAAGCAGACGAATTCAGATATTATTAGAAGAAGAAAAAAAATTTACAACAACACAGATATACAAGATGATGTTTAAGTAAAGGTATAAACAATAAAGGCTCAGTTAAGGCCGGGGCACAATGAATCCGTCATACGTTAAACTTCGCCTTTTTCAACTGACATTATCGCGACGACGAAGAAGGTTGGCACAATGAGTAATTTATTGACGGAAGTATTTGAACAGCTTGAATAGGTCGATTCTCCATTTTTTTTTTTTTTTTTTTTTTTTTTTTATTAAATTCAACTTTTTTATTTATTTCGTTTATTTCTTTTGTTTAATTTTATTTTTGCTGCCACAAAACACAAAAATCTAAATCAGAACATACCAAAAAAAAACCAACCAATATCTGTCAAACTACTCAACGTAAGCAAAAAGTTAAAAGTTGACCAAATAAGAAACCATGTATTTCAACTTAGCTGGCAGTTGAAAAAGACGAAGTTTAACGTATGACGGATTCATTGTGACACGGTCTTTAGCCGACTGTAATGGAATGTAACTGCAACGATAGGAAACAGCTGATCGATATAGTTAAAAAGTAACATAGTGTCCACAACTGATGATTTTATACCATACCTCGTAATATGACGCCGGCAAAGCAACTGTAATTTTTTCATTAACATCAACAAAAAGTGGTAGGTGTTGATGATTTTATATTATGATGAATTAAACAAATATTTGAAAAATACTTGCAAAAAATAACTAATTTGCGTGTTGTTTAAATTTTTTGGTCACCAATAAATGTTGTGTCGCTTTTTTTTAACGAAAATTGTTTAATATTAATGTTTAACGTTAAATGCACAATAATACATAAAATGACATTTGATATCAAGATGAATTTATCAGGTCGTGGGCTTTGATGATTATATCATAACGCTACCATAATATTAATAAATTGAGTCTATACGTGATGAATTTTCATCATGATATAAATTTGACATTCATAATGATATATTTAAATTCATCAGGTGTGGGCACTATTTAATGAAAATGTTTATAGAGATGTACCCAGAATGTAAGAATCTGTACATTATATTTAACATAACAATATCAGTAAGCTGTTACCTACTGTTGCAGTTACATTCCATTACAGTCGGCTAACTGAGCCTTAACAACAACAAATTTTGTTATACATTCTACATTAATAAATTATATGCGACCAATGCAGAGGAAAGGCATAAATAACAAAAACTGTAATGCCTTAGCAATGATTTTGTATTATCAACTCACATATGTACACAAACTAACAGCACGTACTGGAACGCAACCTAATGACGTGATCGAAAGCTTAAATGGAGAGGCTGTTGAATGTGCTGAGAATTTGTAGATGTTGCACAGAAAAAAATATTCTTGCAATAAACAACTTTAATTGAAAATAAAACAAAAAATCATATTCAAACAAAAGTTTAATTGGCTTAAATAAAATTTTAATTGAATTTTTGTATTATTTTTTAAAACTAAAGATGTTTATTGCAAAATTTTTTCTGTGTGCTAACATGCTTGTGAAAGCTTTTTAGCCGACTTTTAAAAAAGGAGGAGGTTAACAATTTGTCTTTTTTTTGTGTTACTTCATAACTCTGTACATATTAGGCCACCTGTAAAAATTATTTTTTTCACTGAGAAGGTATAGATTCCTATTGATCTCATTGTAAAAAAGTGGGCGTGGATGTGCCCACAATTTTTTTAATTTAATTTTATGATATTTTACTTATCTGATTGCTGCTAAATCTATCAAATGCCTTTGGTTCTTGTAATTACTACGCTTATTTTTCTTTTGTGATTTTCAAAAACATTATTATTTGTGAATACTCAAAGAGTTCTTGAAAGTCTGTGCATAAGTTAAGAATTTTGTGACTATTCAAAATGTTTGGTTGAAGTATACTGATGATTTGTTACAGCAACAATGAAATATATAGACAACGCTGAACCACCAGCAAATAAATTTCATAAATAAATTACAATTTGAAAGTTGAAAAAATGGGCGGGATTAAGCTCATTAAAATTAATTATAATATTTAATGCGGTTCTACTTAACCGATTTTTACGAAACTTACCACGCACCTTGAGCTCTAAAATATAGACAATCTTTTATTTAAAAAAAATGGTCGGAGTCACACCCATTAAAATTTAATATTTTATTTTAAGTGGTTCTACTTAACTGATTTTTTCAAGACTTAACAGAGCTCTGGAAACACACACAATCCTGCATTTAAAAAATGGGCGGAGTCATGCCCATTAAAATTAAATTTATATTTCACGTACTTCTTTTTATCTGCTTTTATCAGATCTTTACATTGCAATCTGTTTTTTTTTGGCAGAAAGAATTATTGTTAAATATAAAAAGGGCGAAAAGTGAAAAGAATAGCGAAGTTGACATTTGGGTATTCCAGCACTTAATAGTTTAACTTTGTGTCTCTAAAAGCTTTTAGTAGCAGTGCTTGTTAAATGAAGTATTCCTATTTGATAAGAATTGTACACTGGGGAGTTTTTATGAAAATGCACATATTCGAATTTACAAATATCAAATTTCTAAAAGGTAGAAACTTATCAATATATTAAATTCAGATTTGCTTAAATTTGGCAACCGCTTAAAGCATAGCTAAGATTCATCAAGACATTCTGATACCATGTATTATAAAATAAAAGGCTTAAGTGATACTAGTCTTGTGTAGTTCATGAACGAACTAGTTCAAATAAACGATTCAGTACTTTGAACTAAGTGACCTAGTTCAATTGTTTTATGCTCACTAGTTCAATTTTTGAACTAGTTTATTTTTTGAACTAAGAACTAAGACACAAAAGGAACTAAATGTTTTCAACCTTTTGCTTTACTTCTTTCTGTTTGTGTGCTTTGCTTCTATACTCATCCATATGTATGTATGTATGTATGTATATTTTGTTCTTGTTCATCGCTGGCTACTACCACAAATGCAATAAACAAGCAAACACTTATACTAGCCTATTCACAAAAATATTTTGTATTTATGAGATTTTTGAAAATGATTTTCACACTAAATTTGTTTTATAAACCCTTTTTAAAGCAAATTTATTTATTTATTAATTAATTAATATTAGCTTTCGTAAAGTTTTTTAATCACAGATCTGTGTTTTTAATACTGACAAAAACCACAACATATCTACATACATACATATGCATGCAGATGTAAAATCATTGAACTAAAAAGACCGATTGAACTAAATGAACGAACTAGTTCATTTATAAATAATGAACTACAATGACCGGTCACTGAAATGTACTAAATGGCACAAGTCTAAGTGATACATTTTTAGTTTTAGTTGAAATGAAGTGAATTTTAATCAGAAATAATTTTTTATTCGGGCTTAAGTCCAGTAATTTCAATTCTTATTGAATGAAATATTTTTATTAATGTGAGTTTCTAAAAAAGAGAAGAAAATTTAAACTAGACTTTTTAGCTGGAGGAAATACCGATATTTTTCTGTGCAGCCACGCACTTCATCAGCACCCTAGTCTATCTACTTGGGTAGAGATTGTTATTAAAAGGCTTATAAATATTTCCATTGAATCCAGCCTTTTGTTTTTTAATTTATGTCGCCACGATGATGAAACAGAATTGCGGCATAAACAGGTTTACCATACAAATTGACACAAAAAGTAGCCCCAGAAAGCAATCTATAACTAAGTATCTATTTTGTTTTATTATTAGTGTTCGAACTTTATTTATTTCTATATTTCTGATTTAATTAGGCTAAAGTTCGTATCGCTTTGTAAGCCAAATTACATGTGGTAATTATTAATGAACAAATGACACCAAAGTTAATTGCAAATATTCTAACAAACAATTAGTAGAACGGAACAACTAGCTGTTTTCTAAGGACACTACAACTTCATCATCAGCACTTTTTTGTGTTTGATGCACTGTGTGTGGTTGATGTAGATTTCTGCTTTCAATACTCAGACTTTATTACAAAGCTCAATTTTACTCAATTTTAATATAACGGGTGTTTTTTTAGAGGTATAGAACTTCAAATTGAAATAAAACACAAGAAAATCGTTTTAATGTCCATCAATTTGGCTTTATTGGAAGGATAATTTTATGCCATTAATGTTTAAATATGATTTCGGGCATGTGGCCGCCGCGGCTGGCTCGAATAAAGCCAATTCTACAGGTCCAATTTTCAACCACTTTTTCGAGCATATGGGGCCGTATGTTGGCAATAACACCACGAATGTTGGCTTCCAAGTCCCCTAACGTTTCTGGTTTGTTGGCGTAGACGAGCGACTTCACATATCCCCAAAGAAAATAATCCAATGGTGTCAAATCACACGATCTTGGTGGCCAATTGACAGGTCCATTCCGCGAAATTATGTGCTCATCGAATGTTTCCTTCAATAAATCGATTGTGACGTGCGCTGTGTGGCATGTAGCGCCGTCTTGTTGGAACCACAACTCATCCACATTCATGCCATCCGATTCGGGAACAAAATAGTCGGTTATCATGGCTCTATACCGGTCTCCATTAACGGTAACTGACTCTCCAGCATTATTTCGGAAGAAGTATGGCCCAATGACTCCACCAGCCCATAGAGCACACCAAACAGTCAGTTTTTGTGGATGTAATGGCGTCTCAAGGGTCTCATGTGGATTCTCTTCACTCAAAATGCGGCAATTTTGCTTGTTGACGTAGCCATTCAACCAAAAATGAGCCTCATCACTGAACAAAATTTTGCGATGAAAATCAGCATCGAGATCAATCTCATTTTCGGCCCATACACCAAAATCACGACGCATTGCATGGTCTCGCGGCTTTAATTCTTGCACAAACTGGATCTTGTAAGGTCGCAAGCCAAGATCTTTGCGCAAAATCTTCCATAAAGTTGATGGACAAAGCTCCAATTGCTGTGCACGGTGGCGAATCGATTCATTCGGGTCCTCTTCAACACTTTGCTCTACAGCGGCAATTGTTTCTTCGGTGCGCACTGCTCGACGTCTCTGCGGATGCGTATTATCACATAGAGTAAACGTAGTGCGAAAACGATCCATGGTTAACCGAATTAATTGCTCTGATGGACGATTATGTCGACCATAAAATGGACGGAGCTTGCGGTAAACTTCGCGAACTGAACCATTATTTTCGAAATAAATTTGCACGATTTGCAAGCGTTGTTCTTTTGTCAACCTGTTCATGATGAAATGGCAAACCAAACTAAATATTAATCACTTGACAGCTGACAAAATGGCCGCCAGTTAAAAAAGTGATGCCAACTTAAAGTTCTATACCTCAATAAAAAACACCCATTATAAATTTTAGGGCCTCTTTTCTGCTTTTATTGAACTGTTTGCATGACTGCTTTTATAGCCATGATTGCAACTTAAATAATTCTACATTAATTGGATATCTTGAAGAAGGCTTAGTAAGTTAATTTAATCCGATTACAGAACTCAAACGATTTTTTTAAGTTTCTACGATCTGTCTGTGGGTATTTCGTTCACTTTATTTTGTATATTCCTCGCGGATCGAAAGAGCCCAGCAAAAAATTTCAAAAAAGGTAATCGATTTTGGAATTAAGCATTTTTGGTGGAAGCTGCTCCTTACTGGATTACCAACTTAATGATTTTAACAAGGCATGAGACTAAAATAATCGATTCTTGAGAAGTAGTTATGTTGCTTATTGTAAGAATTAATTATATTTTCTGTTGTGGTAAATAGTTATTTTTTTCTTGATTGAACTAATTTTTTTAGATATGCCGTTGTTTGAGTTAATGGAAGGTCTCGGTTAAAAACTCAGTTTGACTAAATATACATATAATAACTTTTAATATAAATTTAAATAATTTAAAAAAAACCTATTGTTTTACTACGAAATGCACCACTTTGTAAAATTTATTTTATAAACTCAATTGAAGTGGGTTATATTTTATTCGTATCAGTGCCTCTATTGTTACTTACAAATACTATATTTAGAAAAATTTAAATTGCTTTCATTGATGAACTTTTATTAAAACCGTAAATGAAAAAAAAATTATTTAGAACTATTTATATTTAAATAATTATTTTCCAAAATGTAAGTACTTATTTTTTAGTTTAAAATAAATAAGTAGGCAATTTAGAAATATTTATAATTTATTTAAAATAACTCCTTATTTTGGTAATATTTTCACGTCTTCTTTTAAAACCCAAAGAATATGTTCAACTTCAGCTTCCAATTTTTAAAAATTTGCGTAATGTGTTTTGTAAGCGAGTACTTCAATTTGGCAATCTAAAAAGTAAGTCATTATATGGCAAGTAGTTCAGATGGTAATGTCTAATTTTTTGCTGGGAGGTTTCAGGTACTGAATAATCAACATTGAGTATATTTTAACACACATATTTCTTTTAGGGAAACAAAGCTTTCCCATTGGATAATAATATTTTGAAAAGTATAAAAGCAAAGTTCGTGCGAATATTCGCCAGCTGTGAAAAGCCCGGATCGAAAGAACATTTTTAAAAATGTTTTCATGATAATTGTAGTCGTTCCTTCTTTGTAAATTGATAAATATTAAAGTAAAATTCTTGTAAATTTAGAGAGAGAAAAAATTTTATTTAATACTTGTGAGTAAGCACTATTAGACTTCATTCTGCAACAAGAAGTCTGCATTCAGCACAATAAAAGAAAATTTATTTCTGTAGCAGTAAAACTCAAACAAAAGTTTTTTGTTAAAAATTTTAGTTATTGAAGGATCCAGAAGATCGTTCGAAATAGACCAATTTTTGTTATAAATATCAAATTTAAGGTCTTTTATCTCAAATTCCGTTCAGAAACTACAGAACTATTTCAATTTTTGTACCAAAATTCCCCAATGTGTATCGGGTACAGTGTTACCGCTGGGAATTTTTAAAAAGTCACACAAAAGGTCGTTTTATAAAAATAAAGTCGCACAAAAAAGTCGCGTGAGAAATTAAAAGTTGCACATCTTTTTAAACGCTTTTTTATTAAAAAAATATTATTGAATCAAAACAAAAAGCTTATTGCATATTTCATAACATATACAGTTGCATTATTGTATGTGCTTCAATACATATTTTCTTGTATGCATACTGAAGAAATCTACTTAAGTTTAATAAATTTGGCTGTCGTATGGTGCCAACGTCGAGATATTTTTACAAAATTCTAACATGTCGAACCAAAACCCCGTGAGCTCTTTACTTCAATTCTATTCGTTTGATCTTGGCGCCATATATCACATTTTTTGGGTGAATGTATTTTATACTTTAACATACAAATATATTACTTTTTTTAAGCAAAACTAGTTTAAAAATGTTCACATGTTAGTACACGCTTGTATGTTTTACGACAACTTTTTCTTACATTGACTCGGCAGCTAAAAATAATTTTGTAAAATAAGCACTGCAAAACCAAAATTTTTATTTCAAACGCTTTTTTGCTAACACTGTTCTTTAAACTTTTACTGAAAATTAGGGAAAATTTTCTTAAATACATTGTACACATAACAAGGTTGCAAGAACGTAATATAATATAAAATAATAAAAGTGCTTCCAAATCAACAATAATCTGCGAATTGCTTTTAAGTTTTGACGGAGTTATTTTTTTATAAAAAAATTTAATTTACTCCTATATTAATGTTTTTGTGAGAATCTGTACAAAAAAGGGTAAAAAGTCCCAAGAAAATCAAAAAAGTCGCAAAACTCGGTCATAAAAAAAGTCTAACAAAAAGTCGCAGACCGCTAAAAAAAAGGGTCAAATTGCGACTTTAGTCGTATGAACGGTAACCCTGATCGGGTACTTTAGGCCCCACTAGGCACCAGAAAGCACCGTCAGATCGAGCTAAAAATTTAAGACAGCAAACCTTATATTTTAGACAGCCAGTATAATTAATACATATGCATTGTTTTTCCTATATAATTTAGATCTTACCTTTACCAGGAATAACTAATAATCTACCTTACCTTGCCTTATAAAGCATAATTAAACAATAGACAATTTTCCATTTATAACATTCCTTTTATTTTTTTTTTTTAATTTTTATTAAAAATTAACACTCATTCAAATTCTATTTACATATTTTATACTAAGTAAGGTAAACAATAATGAGATCCATAGCCACCGAAACTCGGCCAAAATCTATAAGTAAAAATAAAATAAATAAAAAAAAATAAAAGACAGTTTTTTAAAACAATATTAACTAAAATTAAGAGCTTATTTACCTTGAAAGAAATTTTTGGCGTCTTTGATTGATTACATAAACTCAATCAATATGCAAATAACCCGGTACTGGCAGCAATCGATATCAGCTGGGAGGCTGGCAGTTCTAAAAAGGGTAAAAAAAATATTTTCTTTCAAATCAAAATAAGAAAAAAATAAAATAAAAAGTAATACACAGAAAAAAGTATTCACCAGTTAATATTTTTAATTACGAATTTAATTGATTCAATAACATTTATAATTGTATTAATAAATTTGCGTAGAAAAACTTAATTGATGCTATAATTTTTTTAAAGGTGAAATTTTAATTAATTTTTTATTTGATGTAACAAATATTTTAATTTATATTACAAAAAATTATTCATATTCACCCCTATCGTGAAAAAAATGTGAAATTTTTGTTCCCATGAAATTTTCATTCCACATGAAGGGAAATTTGCAATCGAGAATTTCATGGGAACGTTTGTTCCCGCTATCAATGCGTAGTGAATGCAAAAAAGCGGAAAAAAGACTTGTAAAGCTTCAAAATTAATTGAAAATCAAACAAATTAAGTTTAATAATAAGAAATACAAATATTTTGGGTTTCAAATGAAATGTTATAGAGTGTAAAGTTGTGTTTTTAATGGTTTTAGGTGCCGTGTAAAAAAATCTTAACTATGCCATCGCCATAAAATTTACGGCATATGAACCAAAGAGATTCATGTTCAACGAAAAAAGGTGTTCCAAGGAATTATTTTTATTAATCGTGGACATTATTTATTGATCTTGCCATAAAAATAATTATTTACAAGTTTTAATATATAAATGCAAGTATAATATTGAAATTAGGCAGTGTATTATTTCAGTTCGCCTGCAAAAAATAAAGTGAACAAAACGAAGGGAAAAGTGAAAAAATCCATGTGAAAAATGTTAATCACGATAAGGGGAATTAAGAAAGGAAATACATTTCAGGGAAAAAATTATTCACGATTGCAATTTGGGAAAAAGGGAAAATATTTCGAGGGAAAAACTCTTCACGATAGGGGTGATTACTTTTTTGTGTGTACTAGATACATTCATAAGGTTATTCTTAATGTTGTTGTATATCGCTTGTGAACTGAATGAACAATTAATAGATCGCATGAAATAAAATAAAATTTATTTACCTCTTCTTTGGTAATTGCCCAGGAGCCCCTGTCATCATAAAACCCATTTATGGCACTCGGCTTCTTTAATAATTTCTTTTTCTTTATTAATACATGTTCATCTTCTTCATATTCATCGTAGTATTGTTTTTGTAGTGCTGCTGCTTTCTGTTGTCCTTCTCAAACTTCTATAGCGTCATCTTCATCATCATCGGCCTCATTATCACTGGCTTCTAATGTTCTTGCTGCTGCTGCTGCTGCACTTTTAGCCTCCAAACGTTCTGGCGGACTGCCTGGATTCAATTGTGGACTTAAGGAACGATCTATAATTTCCACACTTGTACGATGTTCTTCTATGTCCTCTATGTCCTCATTGAGCGCTGGACTTTTATTATGAAGAGTAGAATTGGTGGAGGGTGAATTGGTGGAACCGAATGATTGTGTCGCCGTCTGATAATAGTTGCTTAAAGAGGTTAACGAATTGGAAGCACTTAGATGTGACATGGGCGTGGGTGCTACTGGCATTGTGGTTAATCCTGATGTTGGCATTGGCGGTATGGAGGGATACAGGCGATACGATAGGGGTTTTTGTAGCACAGCCGCAGCTGCGGCTTGTCTGTAGTACAAGTCTATGGGCGAACTGGGGGATAAATGAGGCGAGGCCTGTGGATGTCCGTACGGCCAACTTGTTAGATAAGGAGAACCACCGCCATACAGACGTTGGAAGGCAGCATAATTGCCTGCTTCGGCCAAGAGTTCCAAGCCCACGGCAGTTTGTCGTTTCCACTTTGTTCTGCAAGAATATTTTATTGCAACATTTAGTGAAAACTTAAAATAAAATTTAACTAAAGCTGGGGTCACACGATTGGCACAATGTGCCAATTTTCGTCGGCTCACTGAAATAAATTCATAAGTAAGAAAGTAAATTTGCCTTAATTTTCAACTAATTGAAATATAATTACACAACTGCACCACACTGCATTAGTAATAAAGTCATATAGACTTATACCTAATTTACATTAAGCATTTTTTTTTCATGAAATTAGTTGCATGAAAAATTTTTATTTGTCAATAGGAGGCCTCGAGGAGCAACTTATATAACGAAAGTTGTCAAAAATGCATCAGAGATTCAATCTACGCCCTTTTTTATATAAAATTCTCTTTTATAGCGCTGCAATTAGCAAATAGAAAAAGTTGCGTGCAACAAAATTCATGAAATTTCATGAAAAAACGCTTAATGTAAATCAGGTATTATTCAATAATTAATTAAGTAATAATGTCATTTTGGCTCATTACTTATGACTCTATCGCAGTGCGCCGACGAAAATTGGTAGATTGTGCCAATCGTGTGAACCCAGCTTAACTTTGAATGATAATTAGCATTCGTTTTAAGTTTACGCATTTTTCAAAACAAATAAATTTATATTTAACATTTGCTAACGCACTAATAATCCCAATGGTAAAATAAGAAAATAAAAAACATATTGATTAATTGAGTTCCGGTTTCAACTCTGATATTTGTCGAACTTCTCATTTGTTTAAATAAAAGTTTAACATAATAACTCTAGTTGTTCTAAGAAATTTTTGAGTAAAGGTTGCCTGATGATCTGCATAAGTAAATGCGCATAGGATCAAGATAAATCTTTCAGTGAATAATTTCCCTCATGATCTGCATAGTGAAAAGCTTATAAGATCCAGCTATAAACCCTTCAATAGTTAATGTAAATGTAGTTTTAATTAAAAAAAAATATTTTATTGAATAAGATAATAATTTGGTATTATTAGCGCTTAAACAAATGCTAAGCTTAAATTGTAACAAATCCCAGAGAAAAAAAAACACAAATAAATTTATGTATTTTTAAACAAGTTTGTGCCTTGATTTTTTTTTTTTTTTTTATTTTTTTGTAATTTAAATTTGAATAAAAAAAACTCGCACGAGTCTGTTGATATCTGAATTTATTTGTTAATTTTTGATTAATTAAAAAATCCATTTGAATAAAAATTAATTTACTTTTCAATTAAGAGATTTTAAAACGAAAAAAAATACATACATATTTCTTTTTAATTAAAAAATTTTTTTCTTCTTTGTAATCTCAAGCAAGAAAGCACCCATACAGTCCGTCGGTCGTCTGGTTAATGAAATCTAGGCGCCTACAAAACACTCGTTTATTGCTAAATCTTAGAAAATCAGCAAGAGTTAGAAAGTTGTTTACAATTATTCTTTCTAGATCATAATTAACCCTGAATTAATCCCAAAATTGGCTCATTATTTTGTTGATGTTTTATTTTATTTTTTGCATAGTTCATTTGTCATTTCCTTAACAAACAACAAGTTAATAGGATTAAATACACTTGCAAATTGGATTAAAAACGTTTTCTTAAAAAAAAAAAAAAAAAAAGTGCAACAAACAAACCTGCAAACCAATTAAGTTGTATTAAAGAAAAAATAAGGAAGATGCAAAAAGAAAAAAAAGAAACAGCCGGTCACAAACTCCACACAAACACATGCACACAAAGTAGCAGCAGGACATTTGTTGAACATAAAACAAATAAAACTGCAGCAGTAACTGCTACAGCCGCAGAGTGGCAGGCAGCACCATCAACTCGTAAAACAATAAACAATGCAACAGTAGATACAAGTATTTAGAGACTATAAAATGCCAGTAGGCGTTTAACAAAACAATTAACTGCGAAATGAAAACAAAAATATTATTCCTTACCAAAAAAAAAATTTGTGAATGACTTGGCAAGTTCCATCATAAAAAATTACCTGGATTTTATTTTCCTCTTCTTTTGCTTCTGCCTCTGCTTAAATTAAAGTAGCCTTGTATTATTGCTTTTGTTTTTTTTTATTAAATAAATGCCAGTTTTCTCTTTTTAATGATTAATGATTTAAGAACTGCAGCATTGACATGTGCATTAACATGGACTGACTGACTGACTGACTTGGCACTATTGCAATGGCGCAAAAAAATTGCTGAAGTTGCCCTGCTGTCACTCTTTTTTTATTTTTTTATTATTATTTTTTTTAATGATGTAAATTTCATTTCATTCCTTTTGGATATTTCCGTTTTGCTTATACACCTCATAACGAATTTCTTAATGTTGTATTAAAAAAAAAAAAAAACAGCAACTATTAAAAAACAGTTCTCTTAACCAAAACGAATTGTAAAGTGTGCATGAGCGATTATGAGCGATTTACGAAACTCTAATGGCAATTGTCTCTATTATTTGAATTTTCTAATGGTGGTGGTAGTTCACACTGACTAAGCATCTTTATACAATTCAATTTGCCACATTTATTTATAATTAATTTGAATAAGTTTTTTTTTCATTTTGCTACACAAATTCAAATATTTA
Organism: Tachina grossa; assembly: GCA_949987645.1. Classification (NCBI taxonomy): domain Eukaryota; kingdom Metazoa; phylum Arthropoda; class Insecta; order Diptera; family Tachinidae; genus Tachina; species Tachina grossa. The sequence continues at coordinate 107,148,275 of OX465277.1, read as the reverse complement.
ATGTGGTATTTTTTTGAACGACTTTAAGCAATTTTAAAAATATGAAACGAAATGGAATGCAAAACGTAAAAAATTATTTATATAAAATAATTTTCCCATGATACATAGTTCTTGTCTTGAAATTAAAAATCGGGTCAATTAAATTGGCCATATGTTCTCTTTTTTTAGAGAACAATCTCGTTGTCATTTTAACTAGTTGTCATTTATAAAATTTGTGTCCTCTTTTTAACCCCCGACCAAAAAAATTGGTGTTATAAGTTTGTAGTGTGTGTCTGTGTGTCTGTGCATCTGTTAGTGTCCTGCACAAGATTATTTATAAGACCTTTTAAGACATGAGAGATTTTTTCATATGCTTTACTGCAGCGAAATATTCTAAAAGAATCGCTAAACAACACTGTTAGCAAGACATTTTTTTTCGTTTGTTTGTCTTGCCAACAGTGTTGTTTAGCGATTCTTTTAGAATATTTCGCTGTAGTAAAGCATTTGAAAAAATCTCTCATGTCTTGAAAGGTCTTATAAATAGTCTTGTGCAGGACGCTAGTATCTGTGTGTCTGTACGAGTCCACAAACAGACCAAACGGCTGAACCGATTTTGATTTAGTTTTTTTCTGTTTGAAAGGTGACTTGACCGAGAAGGTTCTTAGCTATGTTTTAATAAAATCGGTCTAGCTGCTTAGTAGATATCACATCTTTTCTAGAAATATTAGGGAGTTTTTTACAATTTTTAATTTTTGTTGTAATCTTTTTTTCATATGTATTTTTTTTAATATTAAAAAAAATAAAGAAGTTAACAGAAGGTTAACGAAATATTGAAATAACAAAAGGTCAAATAAAATGATTTTTGCAGTAGCTACCAAGACATTAATGAAAAGGAAAGTGTAGAATATTTTCTGTGTCACTACGCTGTAATAGAAATGACTAGAATGACCACTAAGGGTGCTCTTGAATTCTGGGAACTTTCTAGAGCAGTGCCAGTGTTGAACTGCAACATATAAGTATCTTTATATTAAGCTTTGGTTAGTTCGACGGTGGGAAACAGAAGTGAGTCCTGGATTCTTACTACTACCCTTAAGTAACCTAACCTACACAGGAAAAAGCATTCACCAATTAATGTTTCCAATTAAGAATTTGATTGATTCAATTAAATTTTTAATTGTATTAATTAATTTGAGTGGAAATACTTAATTGATATTATCAAATTGTTTATAGGTAAAAATTTAATTAATTAAATGTGTAACCTTCATTTACCGATATACTGCACAAACAAGTCAAAAGTGGGGGATTTCAACTCCCATTAAAAACACCGATCCACATATATTTTTGTGTGGTCTACTTTACCAGAATTCATTGTACGAACCTTGTAATTTTTTGTAGTTCAAGATTATTAGTGCACTAACAAATATTAAACTTAATTGTAACAATTCCAAAAAAAAAACCCCAGTTATTAACTTAGCAGCACCCGGTCAAAAAAAACTTGCGTGGCAACACTCTATTCTGGCGGAATCATTAAATAGTTGTTTTTGCTTTTTTAATTTATTTTCCTTACCTACTTCTTACAACTACAATTCGAGTTGAAAAAAGTCAGCCAAAGTAGAAATATGAAAACATGTTGATTATAGAGTTCTTGTTTCAACTTTGTTATTAGTTAAACTGCTCATTTAGTTAAATGGAAGTTAAATGTAATATCTTTAGTTGTTATAAGAAATTTTTGTGTAAAGGTTCGATGATGATCTGCATTAGCAATAGTGAAATGCGCTTAGGATCGAGCTAAACCTCATAACCATTTTTAATGTATTTTTAATAAAAAAAAATATTTTAGTGATTAAGTAAAATAATTTAGGGTTATTGCGAATGTTAAAAAAACAAATAAAACTTCGTTTAAATATTTGGTTGAATAAAAATTTAATTAATTCAATTAAACTTTTCTTAAAAAATTTAATTAATTTGATGAATGAATTTTGCTTCTTTTTAATTTAAAGTGTTGATAGGAGATTTTTTTCTGTTATGAGTTTTCTGTTATGAGTTTCTAAGCAAAAAAAAAAATAGACAAATATTTTTTAATAAAAAAAAATATATTTTTTCCTGATTTACTGCCACTTCCACTAAGTTGAAAGAAAAACTATGCGAAAGAAACCTAGTCGCTCGAATTCTAATACATTTTCATTCCACTATGTCGTCAGCTTTCGTTCGCTTGTGATTACGTATATTATTTTTTTTTTTGTTTTACGTGTTTATAAATTAAAGTAGTGCCAATTTGTATATTTCAAGTATTTCTAGCAATTTTTTTAAACTTACTAACATTTATATGAAAATAAATACATACAACCACACAGAGAAAACTAAATTTCGTTTTCAGTAACCAAATTCATTGAATCAGTAAATTTTTTGTGTGAATGCGGACCTACAAATAAATTTGTAGATTCTGATAACAATTTTGTAAAAATTAAACTGAAAAAAAAAAATTTATTTTTAGTTAACTTATTATGGCATTAGAGAAAAAAGTTAACTGAAACTCAAAATATTTTCAGACAAATTTATTAATAGGAACAGAAAAACATTTTTGCAGATTTTTTTTGTATTATTCAGCAATTTTTTTTTTCATAATTTACAAACACATTCACTAAAATTTTTCGTATTATCAGAAAATAAATTAACTGAATCAATAACAATTCTTAAATTTTTTTTTTTTTTTACATTAGTAAAAGTTTTATCTGAAATAAATAACTGAATCAAATGAAAGGTTCAACTATTTTTTTACTTTAAAAAATGGGCTTGTTTTTATGGTTAAGCATTTCGTTCCCGCTTTTGGAACTCGTCAGTAGACTTCAACCCAAAAATTTTTTGAATTTAGCTAACAAACTCCGTATGTTTATAGTAAGGCTCTTAATACTATATTAAGAATCACAATATACAAACATAATAAGTTTGAAAACCGCAAACAAAAATCTTAAAAAAAAATAAAATGTTAAAATAAATCAGACAAATTTTTGTACAGTATATAAAAATAAATTCAACTGAAAATAACAAATTTAAATAAAAAAAAAAATAAATCTAAATTTTTTTTTTACAAATTTTACTTTATATAGATAATTTTCATTCTATACAGTTTTTTTTACATAAAATAAAATTGGAACAAATAATTTACTGGAACAGTAAAAAATATTTACTGAAACTAAATTATATTTCAAAACACACGTTTGTTTAAAAATTTTTTGGGAATAATTTTTTCTGTGCATATTGAACAACGAAAAAGAATTCAACAAAATAGTCGCACAGCAACATCATATTATCACTGTTTTGCTTTGCAACTACATTAGTTTTGCTTAAAATTTGCGAGTATTTTTTATAATGAACATAAAACAATAATTAAAACAAAAGTTTTCAATAATATTTGATGAATATTTTATAACCTTTCTCTATAAATAAAAAATAAATTGAAGAAATGTGAATAAAAAATAATAATAATGTGATAAAATAATAATTTTACAAAATTTATTGAATTCTTTGCAAATAAATTTTGCTACACGAAAGCAAAATAGCAAGTGATTGATTTTGACATAATGTTACGTTTTCTTGCGACTTGTTGTTCAAATCAATGTTCGTAAAGAATGCGAATGAAGACCTTCTTTCGAAATAGTGGAAGAGGCAGCTAGTATACTTTTAAGTTTTTTTTTCGTGTTCATGTCATTGGATCGATTTCCACCGAAGACTTTGTTCTTTTATATTTTTGTAATTTGTTATTGTATTATTTAATAAGAAATAAGTATCATTTTCTTATACCTCCAATATCACCATCTGTTTCTTTAACATTAAATTTTATAAATTGAAAGCCCATAAAAAAACTTAAACTCGAGATGCATTCAAGAGTTTTGTTATAAAATAAAAAGAAACTGTGATGCACTGAAGATAATTCTACTGTTAGAGAAACCAAAACTTACAATCATTAATAAGAAACTAGAACATAATGCACATAAAATCAGTTAATTAAAATTAAAAATATTTCTAACAAAAATTGTTAATCGATATTTTTACCGCGTAGAAAACAAAGAAAACAACAAGTAAGAGTGCTTTATTCGGCTGTGCCGAATCTTATATACCCTTCACCAAAGTGCGTATATAAAGTAGAGATACATGCATAAGCACATCCATACACATGCATATTTTTTGTGTATTTTTAGTAAGTGACCTCTGGCTTTTTTCCATTAAATATTTTTTTTTTCGATATTAGCAATAGGTTGAATATTTTCGTTTAAACTCTGTATTTAAGAAATATTTTGCATTCACCCTTATTCCAGTTGTCAAATACCAATTTTATTCGTACTGAAGCATAAAATAAGTTTATTCAATTAAAAAAAAATAAAAATTAGTTTTCGGTAGTTAATTATTTATATCATAAAAAGTGTAAGTTTTTCAACCCTGAAATCATAATTTTTATGTTTAATTTCTAGAGAGAAAAAAAATTTTTTTAGTAAAATACTTTTGTATGTGAAAAAAAGTTAAAGTTTTCCAACCCTGGAAACATTTCTTTAATTTTTTTAACTTGAAATATCAATTTTATTCATACTGAAGTATAAAATAAGTTTATTTAATAAAAAAAAAAAAAATAATAAAAATTAGTTTTCGGTAGTTACTTTAGTATGGCAAAATAAAGTTCGAGCTTTCCAGCTCTGAAATCATCTGCTCGATTTTCCTGATTTTGAATACCAATCTTTTTCAGACTATTTCTGACACACCAGTCCAAGACCGAAGTCTCTAGTGGACAGGTGGACAGACGGACATCGCTTATTCGTCTTCCCTATGCACAAGGATCGAGAATATTAATGTTGTGGAAATTACAAACGGAATGACAAACCTATGTATACCTTTTTACCATTTTTTGGTGAAGGGTATAAAAATCTCAAAATGCCACAGCATAAACGTATTTATTAATACTTTAAAGCATTAAAAAAGAGACTTAAGTTTTCTAAACAAAAATATTGAATTTCCTGAAGTATTGAGACATCAAAAATTAAATATTTCTTGGTTCAATGCGAGCATGCTGCTTTTTAGTATTCTTTGCTTTTCTTTTTTTTTAATTTTCTTACAACTTGTTTAAAAATCAATTCTAAACCATTCAAGGTTTTTTTTTTCTTTTTATCTTTATGGCCTTAAAAGCAATTAAAAATAAAATATTGTTACATTTCAACACTTCTTCATTTGTCATGTTCATCTTCCCTCTAGCTTTTTTTAACACTAATCCTCTTCTGAGACTTACCTTCGATTTTGATACCACGTCTTAACTTGACAATCACTCAATTCTAATTTGTTTGCCAATTCCATGCGATCCTGTACACTCAAATATTTCTGACGTTCAAATGACTTTTCCAATGTCTGCAATTGATGATCGGTGAAGGCAGTGCGTGCCTTGCGCTGTTTCTTCGATAAACCCATTAGATTGTCACTACTTTTAATGCTCTGACCATCATCATCTTTGGCACCTGCAAAAATTTAACATAAAATTTAAAAAAAAAATGTCAGTTAAAGAAAAAACTATTTTAAGCGGATATTTTGTTTATGTAAAAAAAAAAGAGAAAATATTGGTAATATTTGTTGTGCTTTTTTTTCTTCCCTGTCATAATCATTTATGGTTTGTTTGTGGTTTTATTGTAAATATTTTTTTATTTTGCTGGATGATTGTTATTATTAGTTTCTTGCAATTTAAATCTTTAAATGTTTGCCAAGTTGCTTAAAAGTCTTGCAGACTTTTGATGCAAGAAGCAAAGAGCAAAAATGAAATCTCTTAAATTAACAACTGGCTTGTCCACATTTCAGCATTTAGTTTTTGCGTGAAGTGAAATGATGCGTAAATTTTTTGTGTCATATTTATGTGCAATTAATTAAAATTATTTTTGCACGCATATTCATGTTACTTTTAATGCTCTTATTTTGAATTAATAATTTAGAGATTTGCTTGAAAGTTATTGAACAAAGTTAAGTGTCAGCCAGTTCGACCTGGTCAGCAGCTAAACACTATTTTTTTTATTAAAAAGCTACTTAAAGCACTTGTGCAAGCTCTAGAGAAATGATTCCCAAGTAAAGTCAGAATACAGTTCCTGAGGCGCAAACTAGTACTGAATCTTGCGTTTCAGTTCAACTTGTCTCCAAATCTATTGTATTTGATTTGAAGTATTTATCGAAGTCAATATCATTTACACTAAGTTTTTTTTGACATTTTTCAAGATTTCGTATGCAAGACAAAATGATTTGTTTAAAACTTTGTCTTATAAAGCATTTATACCTGCACAAAATATTGCAGATTTTAATTAAAATCTTCATGAAAATCTGAAAGACTTTTTTATCCAAAACAAAACCAATTAACTGAATGAAATATTTCCAAAACTGCAATCAAACAACTGCAATTTTAGCCAATTCACACACCTTTTTAAGTAGAACGTAGCTAGTTCAATCATCTTTTATATAAATCTATTGTACAGGGTAGCAAACATAAAATAAAAATATTTTATTTTGATTAGATTTCTCACAAATCTATTGGTAAAATAGATTATATTTTGTATGGGAAATCATGCTGTCTTTTTTTTTAATTTTTACTACTTTGCAAAACATATTTATAAAATAGATGAGTGAATTAGCTACCGTCTATATAAAAAAGTGTGTGAATTGGCTACATTGCAGTTGTTGGGTTGTAGTTTTGGAAGTTTTTCAGTTAATGGGTTTTGTTGGGTTGGTGTAAACGGTATAGATTTTCATAAAGATTTTAATTAAAATCTGATATACATACTCGTATTTTAATTAAAATCTTTATGAAAATCTACACCGTTTACACTAAGGTTTTTTGTCATTTATCAAGACTTTTTTATCCAAAAGAAAAGCCATTAACTGTAACATTTCAAAAACTACAGCCAAACAACTGCAATGTTAGCCCATTCACACACTTTTTTAAGCAGACCGTAGCTATCTCAATCATCTTTTATATAAATACGTTGTAAAAATATTCGATTTTGATTAGATTTTCCAAAAATCTACCGACAAATTTGGTTAGATTTCGAGTCCATGTAAATGCCTTTTAACACAAAACGTGCCGACTTATCTCCTTCACTCATCTTCAATAGAAAATTTTGTAGAGCTTAGCAAATTCACTAACCTTTCTTTTTATAAATATTCTGTTCAGAGTAGATTTTGATCAGATTTCCTACAAATGAACTGACAAATTTTTCTTCGTCTTCTCGTAAGTACTAGATTTCGATACAATGTAAATATCCTATTAATGATTTTTATTTTTCTTATTTTTATGAGTTAATTTTTTTCATGAGCTTTTTACTAGAAATGTAACATATCTGAGAAAGAAATAATGGCTCGATTATAGATGGCAACTAAACTTTAGTTGCGTTACCCAGTAGCCAAAATGTTATTACGTATGGCAACTGACAAATAACAGCTGTTAATTTCATTGGCCAACGAGCAATAATAATGCTAACCAAAATTTTTTTTAATTTTGTATAGTTCTTAGAGCAAAAAAGTAAATAAATATATATATAAGAAAATAAATAACATATTTCGGCTCGGTAAAGGGAAAAATCTTTATTTTTTATTTTCCTTCTTTTCACTGCATAAATCATTTTTTTTCCAAGTTATTTTTTTTAACACTTTTACTTAAGAATTTTCTGTTTAGCACTTATGTAGTATATATCTTATATATTGAAGTTTTTGCTTATATTATGTTTAGGTGGCAATCTCTCATTACCAAGTTTTCGATTATTTTTTTTGGCAAATGGAAAAGTTGCCATACATAATACTAATTTTAGTTTCAGTTGCGTTACCAGTTGATACGGCAACAGAAGTTCGGTTGTCCTCCGTCGAACCATAATTATTTTTAAAAATTCTTCTTCTTTTTAAGGGTCTTACATTGCAAAATGCAAAATAAGAAAAACAAAACACATAAAAAATTTGTTAACTCTTGGCGTTGCGTTTTAAAAAATAGAAATATCAACTTCATTTAATTTTTTTTTCTTAAATTTAATTTAAAATTTTGCAACAGTAAACTATTTTATCTTTTATAATTCTATAACTTCCTAATGATTAATATTTTAGTCTTATTAGCAATTAGTATACTTCATAATTATTATTAAATTGAATTAAGATTTGCGTAATTAGCATTTAATTAAACATAAGCGTTTTAAACAAGTTAATTACATACATGCATACTCTAAGATTACTTATGACATTTTAATTCTATTTAAAGTATTTAATTACACAATTATAAATTTAAAAAAAAAATATATAACGGGTGTTTTTTTAGAGGTATAGAACTTTGAATTGAAATAAAACACAAGAAAATCGTTTTAATGTCCATCAATTTGGCTTTATTGGAAGGATAATTTTATGCCATTAATGTTTAAATATGATTTCGGGCATGTGGCCGCCGCGGCTGGCTCGAATAAAGCCAATTCTACAGGTCCAATTTTCAACCACTTTTTCGAGCATATGGGGCCGTATGTTGGCAATAACGCCACGAATGTTGGCTTCCAAGTCCCCTAACGTTTCTGGTTTGTTGGCGTAGACGAGCGACTTCACATATCCCCAAAGAAAATAATCCAATGGTGTCAAATCACACGATCTTGGTGGCCAATTGACAGGTCCATTCCGCGAAATTATGCGCTCATCGAATGTTTCCTTCAATAAATCGATTGTGACGTGCGCTGTGTGGCATGTAGCGCCGTCTTGTTGGAACCACAACTCATCCACATTCATGCCATCCAATTCGGGAACAAAATAGTCGGTTATCATGGCTCTATACCGGTCTCCATTAACGGTAACTGACTCTCCAGCATTATTTCGGAAGAAGTATGGCCCAATGACTCCACCAGCCCATAGAGCACACCAACCAGTAAGTTTTTGTGGATGTAATGGCGTCTCAAGGGTCCCATGTGGATTCTCTTCACTGCAAATGCGGCAATTTTGCTTGTTGACGTAGCCATTCAACCAAAAATTAGCCTCATCACTGAACAAAATTTTGCGATGAAAATCAGCATCGAGATCAATCTCATTTTCGGCCCATACACCAAAATCACGACGCATTGCATGGTCTCGCGGCTTTAATTCTTGCACAAGCTGGATCTTGTAAGGTCGCAAGCCAAGATCTTTGCGCAAAATCTTCCATAAAGTTGATGGACAAAGCTCCAATTGCTGTGCACGGTGGCGAATCGATTCATTCGGGTCCTCTTCAACACTTTGCTCTACAGCGGCAATTGTTTCTTCGGTGCGCACTGTTCGACGTCTCTGCGGATGCGTATTATCACATAGAGTAAACGTAGTGCGAAAACGATCCATGGTTAACCGAATTACTTGCTCTGATGGACGATTATGTCGACCATAAAATGGACGGAGCTTGCGGTAAACTTCGCGAACTGAACCATTATTTTCGAAATAAATTTGCACGATTTGCAAGCGTTGTTCTTTTGTCAACCTGTTCATGATGAAATGGCAAACCAAACTAAATATTAATCACTTGACAACTGACAAAATGGCCGCCAGTTAAAAAAGTGATGCCAACTTAAAGTTCTATACCTCAATAAAAAACAACTATTATATGCAATATTTGTGTTTATTTGGCTTTTCCGCAAGTCAAGTATGAAATAACAAATAGGAAGTTCTTAAGAAAGCTTCAGTACTTAGGACTTTGAAATGAATGTGAAGCCAAAGATCTAAGGAAGACTGCTACGATTATCGAAAGGAAAAGGAAATGGTTGCAACAATGATAAGACTATTAAAGTTTTAGTATAAATAGATTTCATTACAAAGTAATAGTGCCAAAAATAAATGCATTAATTGTTTTAAGTAATTTTTTTTTAATAAATTTGTTAACATGTTAGATTTACCTTGGTTAACTTAATGAAGTGTTGCCACACAATTGTTTTTGACCGGGTGCAGTCAAGTTAGTAACAAAAAATACCAACTATTAACTTGACTACAACCGGTCAAAAAATACTTGTGTGGCACACTCTATTTCTTGGGAAAGTAATGACTAGTTGTTTTTGTTTTTTTTACATTTATTTTATTTACACACTTCTTACAACTCGAGCTAAAAAAAAGTCAGCCAATGTCACAATGGCAAAACGTAAGAAAATAAAAGAAAACATGTTTGTTATTGAGTTCTTGTTTAAATTTTTTTTATTTTTTGAGCTTCTCATTTGTTTAAATGAAAATTTAACATAATAACTCTAGTTGTTCTAAGAAAATTTTGGGCAACACTGAATTGCGCATAGGATCCAGCTAAAAACCCTTCAATAATCAATTTCAATGTACATATATTTAATAAAAAATAGTTTATTGAACAAGTAAAATAATAATTTGAGATTATTAGTGCGTTAATAAATGTTAAACTTATATTGTAACAATTTAAGTTTAAAATTTTTAAACGCACTAATAATCCCAAATTAATATTTTACTTATTAAGTAAAATATTTTTTTTTATTAAGAATATATTGAAGTTCAGCTTTGTTATTTGTTATTGAGCTTCTCATTTGTTTAAATGAAAGTTTATAATATAATAACTCTAGTTGGTCTAAGAAGCTTTGGGTAAAGGCTCCCTGATGATCTGCATTAGCAACAGTGAAATGCGCATAGGATCCAGCTAAACCCCTCAATAATCAATTTCAATGTATTCTTAATAAAAAAAAATATTTTACTTAATAAGTAAAATATTAATTTGGGATTATTAGTGCGTTTAAAAATTTTAAACTTAAATTGTAACAATTCCCATAAAAAAACACTAATCAAATTTTTTTTTTCTTTAAGCCTCAAGTCTTTGTTTTTATATATTGTTTTATTATGTATTAATATTTCGTTAACCTTCAGTTAATTTCTTCAGGAAATCTGTTTTTTATGTTTTAAGTTTCACTGATGAAATATAAAAAAAAAATTTTTGAAAAAGTTAACTGATGCATAATAAAACAGTGTATAAAAATAAAGACCTGAAGATTAAAGGAATAAAAAATGGTTTAATTTAGCACAGCAAAAATTTTATTTTATATTCAATTAAAAATTCAATGAATTCATATTATATCTTTTGCTGAAATAGCATTCGTAGAACCAAATACAAAAATTAATTAATTTTTAATTAAATGACAAACGAATTTTTGCTTAATTAAAATTATGTACTATATATTCATCAAATCAAAATATGTACAGATAAAAATAATAAAGCTTAAAACCAGTTTTAAAATCATGTTTGTTTAAAAGAAACACTGTCGGTGTAACATTAAACCGAAAACAAATAAATTCAGTAAAAAGCGACTTTGAATCGTGCACGAAGGTTTCTTTCTGTACGGCACTTGTTTCTCTTTCTTTTGGCAATTTTTTCGGTTTTTTCGCGATTTTATTCAGTTTTTAGCGATTTTTTTGGTATTGACGATTTTTTGGTTTTGTTGTTTTTTTTCGTTTTCGCGATTTTTTTCTGTTTTTGGCGATTTTTTTTTGTGGTTCATAATACATACATATTTAAAGTATTAGTTTTCTTTTTGGCGCTTTTTTGGTTTTGGCGTTTTTTTCGCTTTTTGGCCATTTTTAAATTTTTTTTTGGCGACCTTTTACTTTCAGTGATTTTTTTTTAACATGTTAGTAGGGTGATCGATTATTCGACTTTTTCCAGAAACCGGTTTTCGAATAGTTCGAATATTTGAAATTATGAAAAACCCGGTTTCGGTTTTTACAATTTAGGAAAAACCGGTCAACCGGTTTTTTTAAATAAGAAAATTATTATACAAAAATTTTGATTTTAAATTGCTTTATTTAAAAAAAGAGTTAATAGTTCATGTAAATACTATAAAACAATACAAAAATTAAACGTATTACATAAAAATTAACTTCATATACTTATGTATAGTACATAAATATTTATATATAATATACAGTTGAGGAATAAAATCTTCATACAACCATCATCCTTAAGGTTTGTGGAAACTTGGGAAGAAATTCAAAAAATTAAATATACAAAAAAAAATAATTATAATAACACCTACAGTAGCAAAAATATTCAAAATACATAGGAAAAAATTCTACATACAGGCATAAAATACATGAAATAAATACGTGCAAAATGTTTGATGTCGTCAAATTGTTTGAATATTCTCTGATTCCTGGTACCGATCCATCAATAAATGTGGTCTGTTATGTTGTTGTTATTATAATTATTTTTTATTTTTTAATTTTTTTTATAAACATTTATTAGCACTCTAAATATTGGCATAATTAATTTTTTGAATTTCTTCCCAAGTTTCCTCAAACCCCAAAATTAATGGGTGTATGTAGAGTTTATTCCTTAATGGTATATACATATGAATGTATGGACAAGGTGGATATCTACCTCTATATAAAATATGAAGCAAAATGGCAACACAACTAAAAAACACTTTTTGCAACTGTATTTTGGCATCTATTGCACACCATAAGGCTAATTAAATTCGCCTCTGCTATTACCTCATAAAATAATTTATCTTAAATTTCATGCTTCAGTAAATGTTGCCATCTCAAAAAGAGCTTAGAGCTTTTACACTAAAAAAATACTTACGAAAATCAACAAAAGACGCAAAGTCTACAAATCGAAAAGTATTCGACTCAGCCGGTTCTTAAATTGTAAAAAAACCGGACTATTTGACATTCGAAAAGTCAACATTTTGAAAAAACCGACAACCAAATTATGAAAAAACCGGGTTTTAAAACCGGTTGAAAAACCTAATCGATCAACCTACATGTTAGCGACTTATTTTATTTTTGTTGGTATTTTTTATTTAAGCGCTTTTTTCATTTCTGCGATATTTCTTTTCGACATTTTTTTTAATTTTGGAATGTTTTTGTTTTAGTGTTTTTGAAAATTTCAAGATACAGTACATAGTAAAAATTTACACAGAAAAAACTAAATTTCATTTTCAGTAACCAAATTCATTGAATCAGTAAATATTTTGTATGAATGCGGACCTACAAAGAAATTTTTAGATTCTGATAACAATTTTGTAAAAATTTAAATGAAAAAAAAAATGTATTTTTAGTTAACTTATTATGGCATTAGAGAAAAAAGTTAAGTGAAACTCAAAATATTTTCAGTCAAATATATTAATAGGAACAGAAAAACATTTTGGCAGATTTTTTTTGTATTATTCAGCAAATCTTTTTTATAATTTACAAACACATTCACTAAAATTTTTCGTATTATCAGAAAATAAATTAACTGAATCAATAACAATTTTTACAAACTTAAAAAAAAATTAGAAAATTTTTATTTGAAAAAAAAATAACTGAATCAAATAAAAGGTTCAACTTTTTTTACTTTCAAAAATTGGCTTGATTTTATGGTTAGGCATTTCGTTCCCGCTTTTTGGAAGTCAGTAGACTTCAACCCAAAAAATTTTTGAATTTAGCTAAAAAACTCCGTATGTTTATAGGAAGACTCTTAATACTATATTGAAAATCACAATATACAAACATAATAGGTTTGAAAACCGCAAACAAAAATCTTTAAAAAAAATTAAATATTTTTTATATCTATAAAATAATTTGTAGAAAATATTAAAAAAATCAGACAAATTTTTTTACAGTATATAAAAATAAATTTAAATATAAAAAAAAATAAATCTAAAAATTTTTTTTTAAAATTCTACTTTATATAGATAATTTTCATTCCATATAGTTTTTTTTTACATAAAATAAAATTGGAACAAATAATTTACTGGAACAGTAAAACATTTTTACTGAAACTAAATTTTATTTCAAAACACACGTTTGTTTGAAAATTTTTTGGGAATAATATTTTCTGTGTACAATAACTGATAAAATACCCTTTAGTTTTTATTTTTCAAATTTCAGTATTAATTGGTGTACTTTGCATAAAACTACACTCAACTTTGAACATTTCAAATGTCTATATACATATCGTTACCTAATTCATTATTTTCTTGAAATCGAGTGTTTTGTATATTTCGATATAAGAATATTTGATGTTGTGAAAAATGAAAAAATCTTGATTGCAAAAAAAAAAATAATAATAATGAGTTCGGGCCTTTCTATATTAAAGTATCGATATACACAATTGCCTGTATATTACATTAGGATTTCAAAATTTTTCGTTGCTTGCTTTAGAACGCTCTTTAATTTTTAACTGTTATATATTTATTGTTGGAGCGGCCAAAGTTTTATATATTCTATGAAAATTTTAGGTCCGTGTAGACCTTACTGTTCTTGAGAAAACAGACCGTGACAGACAGACGGATATCGTAGCGAAAACAATATGATTCCCTAAAACCAAACTGGAAAACATGCAGTTTAAAAGTTGAGATTTTTCCATATCTACATTATTAAGCGGCGCTATTGTTCTTTCAGAAAGTTAGTTTTTTTCTCAGCCAAAGAGTTGGCATACTTCATGATTACCAAAGCATTTAATATGAACTAAATCATTTACACTTTGATTACATTTTCTTTTTAAAAGCAAAGAAAAAAATATGTAAGTATGTTGAAACAGTTTATGGTCTCTTATAAGCCAAACCAAAAGCCCCACTAAGCAACACTCGACAAACTTACTAAACCAACCATCCTTAACTCATTCACTCACTCACTCACTCACTCACTCGCTCACTCATTCACTTAGTCAGTTATTTGATGAGTTAGTCAGTTTATTTGTTCGCTGATTCATTCATTTATTCACTAGGTTTAATGTTTTATGTTTCACCATTTTTCTCGTGTGCATCTTTACATGCATTTTGTTGGCCTAGCGTGCCTGGTTTAATGTCTTAAAGAAAACATTTAACCACATTTTGCGGAAATGTTTTACAGTTTATTTCTTTGCAAGCATTATTTTTTTTTTTTTTTTGATATCGTTTTAATTTTCATTAAACATTTATTTTAACTTAATTTTCTTTTTCTGGGCTCACAAACTCACAACACACTACTTACGTTAACATGAGTGTGTCTGTGTGTGTAGTTTAGTAATGCTTTAACGTTGTTGTTTAGCGGAAAATAAATCAAATCTTCAATTTCCTTATTAACTGAACTTAACTATCAATTATAAAGGTGGTGTCGGTAGGTTTGTTTTTTTTTTCTTTCAATGCAATGTACGAGTATTTAAACGTTTAAGTAACCATTGTATTAGTTTACAATCATTTGTTCGTTACTAAATGTTTTAATTATCTGTTATAGAATTTTTTTTAAATGTAAATTGATCGTTGGTAATAACTGTTTGCTGCTTAAGTCTTTTGTTTTGCTGGGTGAGAGGGTTTCTAAAGTGCAAAACAATTTTCTTTAGTCAAATAATATAAATTGTTAAAGAAAAAGAAAAAGCATTAAAAATCGTATTTCTTTCTATTTGACCATTAAATTGTACATTCTAGCTTCGCCATTTCTCACAAATTATTTTTGAGAGCACAAAATTTTAGTCAAGCAGCTTTCACAAGTCCTCTATTTTTCATCTGACAAGTCCAATTTCCTACTGCAAAATGTATACGAGCCTTTTGAAAGCCTATAAAAGTCAGGCGGCAATGTCGGATGACAAAAAAAAATCAGCTATTGTGGTATAACAACGTTGTGTGTGGTTGCCAATATACACAGAAAAAAAATATCAAAAAAATTATTAATATTTAAGTTAAATTGAAATATATCGAGAGCCTATATTCAAAATACATCAACTCAAATTTGGTTAAAATGAGTTTCCGATGGAAAATAGCTCCCCTTTGCAATATTCATCTGTAGTATAAATTTCGAATAAAAAAGATTATTTTTTCTGGTTTTATATCAATTTTTTATACTCTTTACCAAAAAATGCTAAAAGGGTATATATAGGTTTATCATTCCGTTTGTAATTTCCACAATATTAATAAGCGAGCCATATATATATATATATATATATATATACATATATTCTGGATCCGTATGCATGGGGAAGACGAATAAGCGATGTCTGTCTGTCTGTACGTGAAATCGGTTTTCCGAAGCTTCCAGAAAAGCTCGGTCTTGGACTTGTGTGTCAGAAATAGTCTGAAAAAGATTGGCATTGAAAATGAGCAAAATCGAGCAGACGATTTCAGAGCTGGAAAACGCAAACTTTATTTTGCCATACCAAAGTAACTACCGAAAACTAATTTTTATTATTTTTTTTTTTATTAAATAAACTTATTTTATACTTCATTCAGTATGAATAAAATTGGTATTTCTAATAAAAAAAATTTTTAATTAAAAAGACGTTAATTTTTTATACAAAATTTACAAATTTTTTGTTTTTTCTATAAATTAAATATATCTTATATTCTTAAAAGAAAGAGATTGGTGTAGGAAATTAGAAAATCAAAAAAGATGATTCCAGGGTTGGGAAGCTTAAAATTTTTGTGTTATAAAAAATTAACTACCGCAAACTAATTTTTATACTTTTTTTATTTAATTAACTTATTTTATACTTCAAAAAAAAAATTTAAAAAAAATTAAAAAGACGTTTTCAGGGTTGGAAAACTTTAACTTTTTTTCTTATACAAAAGTAACTTACTAAAACAATTTTTTTCTTTGTCTCTATATATAGAACATATCTTATATTCTTAAAAGAAAGGGATTGCTGTAAGAAATCAAAAAAAAATCAAAAAGGATGATTCCAGGATTGGGAAACTTACACTTTTTGTGGTATTTTATATACCATATAACTAGAGGTCTAATTAATTT
The DNA here is from genome assembly GCA_949987645.1 of Tachina grossa. Classification (NCBI taxonomy): domain Eukaryota; kingdom Metazoa; phylum Arthropoda; class Insecta; order Diptera; family Tachinidae; genus Tachina; species Tachina grossa. The sequence continues at coordinate 107,131,586 of OX465277.1, read as the reverse complement.
TTTTCTTTTTATTTATAAATTATATATATTTTACGTTTTGGAAAGAAAAGTTTGGTGTAGGAAATTATAACAATTAAAACCAGAGCTGGAAACTTTGAAGTTTTTTTCTGGATATTAAAGTTACTCAATAAAACTATTTTTTTAATTTAATTTTATGCCGAGAGGTCACTTACTAAAAATTGCACTAGAGCAAAAAGTTATAATTTTTTTCACAAAACATATTCATATGTATGGATGTGCTTATGAATGTATCTCTATATTTTATATACGCACTTTGGTGAAGGGTATATAAGATTCGGCACAGCCGAATATAGCACTCTTGCTTGTTTTATTTACATAAGCTTTCTGCCTAATTATTTAAAACGTAAAGTGTTTTATAGCCGACAATTTTTATTGAACACAAGTATCAAAAATTTGTTCTTGTTTTACACATAAATTGTTGGGTAACAATTATTTTTCATTCTTAAAAAAAGAACTGTTTGTTACTTCTTAAGTAATTCTATAACCTAAAAATTAACTCTTTCAGCGAGAGAGCATTGTGTAATTAAATTAAATTTTGAAAAAAAAATTTTTTTGTTTGCCGTTCCTTATGTTGGACAAATCGTGAATGGCTTAACAACGCGAGCTGCTTCCTCTAAACTTAACAACTCAACTTTGCCGATCATATTTAACAGAAACTACATTAATTATGCATGCAAAATCATATAAGTCAAAATAAATGCATTCGAAAAAAAAATACTAAAATTATATGAAAAACAGTTCAAGCAGATAAGATAAAATAAATTTATAAGCACTCTTTGAAGAAGCACAGAAAGACTTTCCAAAGAAGTATTTATGTACTCGTATTGTGATGAACTCTGTAATATTTTTCCCCAGCTAATGTGAAAATTAATGTTAATCTGAGCCTTTGAATAAAACAATTCTTTTGTATTTTTTTCTCTTTACAAAAAAAAAAACATATTAAAAGAAAACTATCTAACTGACTGACACAAGCACTTGCCAGCGGCTTATTACTTGCTGTTGTTCTACTATTAATAGAGTTAAAAGAAGTTTATAAAAGTTGTTTTTGTATTTTAAATATGTAACATCCTCTGCAGTTCATTGTTTTGCATTAATGTATAATTAAGTGTTTTGTGGCTAAATTGCATTAAACATGGTTAAATGCGCAACTGTAAATTGTTGTTGCTTCTCTTTCACCATAAGCTTTTTATATATACATATATTTTGCTGTTTGATAATCTTTTGCTAAAATTTTTTTTCTTGTTTGCTTAAAAAGTAAATTTACTGCTCTACTACACTTTTTCATTCCTTTCAAACAATAAAACATTAAAATGGAAAAGGCAGAAACCCCAGTCCGCTCGTAGAAGTTCTTTTATTACATCAATGTGGTTTTTATAAGCAGCAGCTCTCTTTTTATCTTTTTGCATTTTAATTAAGTTTTGCAGTGCATTTGCTTGTGCTTAAATAAGGAATTTTGCTTTATTTACACTTTAAATGATTAGAAACAAAATTTTTTTATTCATGCTAAAGTCAGTGCGCTACAATAAGGCAACAAGAAGCTTTACACTTTCCTTTTATTTGGTAACTATAAGTTCAGAAAATTACTCGTTCAATAATAATTTTATTAAGAGTGTAGTTAATATCAATTGGGTATAATTTCTTTATCGGGCTTAAGTTTAGTATTTTCGATACGTATTGAATGAAATATTTTTATTAGTTAATGTGATTTTCTAAAGAAGAGAAGAAAAATTAAACTAGACATCTTAATTTTTTTTTTTCTTAAATATACATATGGGCATTTCCACGAGAAAGTCCTTGTTTTGGTCACGTGCGACAGCAAGCAATTAAGCTTGTATTTCAGAACAATGTGACTCGATTTTTCTTAAAATTTTACCAAATGTAAAGCTGCTGGCGGCCTATGCAAATATTTAAAGAAGTAGAAAAAAAGTTTCGTTTTCTTTGTCTGTTGTCGCACGCTGCAAAAAGTTGGCATTACTGTGGAAATGCAAATATAAAAAAAAAAATCTAAATGATAAAAATAAGTCATAAAACATATGAAAATAATAAAACTGATTATTTTTATTATTTAAAAAATATTTTATTCCATTAATCGCATCAATTTTTGTACCAGCGGTTATTCGAGTAACAGATATTATTTACATTTTATTCGAATAATGGAATTAAAACAAACACTTTATTATCAGGCAACAGAAAACATATTTTTTTATTTTTTTTTTATCAAAAAATTACTTTGCTAGATTACTCAAATAGAACATTTTTATGCCTTATTTATTCGAATTATCGTATGAAACAGACGTCTTTCAAGATAATAAAATTGTTTATTTTTATTACTGAAAAAATATTTTACTCTATTAATCATATCAATTTTCGTACTCACGCTCAATTGAATAAAAGGTATTATATGCTTTTTATTCGAATAATTGAATTAAATCAAACACTTTATTATCAGACAACAGAAAACTTATATTTTTTTTTATTAAAACATATTTTGTAGAACATTTTTATGCCTTATTTATTGGAATAATCGTATGAAACAGAAGTCTCTCAAGATAATACGAGTAAAATTGATTATTTTTATTATTAAAAAAAATATTTTACTCCATAAGTGCATCAATATTTATACTCACGGTCATTCGAATACTTTATCAGACAACAGTAAAATTATTATTTTTTAATTATTCCTTATTTATTCGAATAATCGTATGAAACAGAAGTCTCCCAATATAATAAAATTGCTTATTTCTCATATTGAAACAATGGTTTACTTCAGTAATTATATGAATTTTTATACTATTGTTAATTTGAATAAAATATTATTATATGCTTTATCTTTATCACACAACAGAAAAAATCGTTTGTTTAATCGTAATATGTAATTTTTTTTATTAAACAATTACTTTGTTTAATTGTTCAAATAAACATTTTTTGTTCGTTATTTATTTGAATAATCGTATGAAACAGAACTATTTCAAGATAATAAAATTGATTATTTTTGTTATTCAAAAATATTTCACTCCATTCATTACACACATTTTTATACTCGTGGTCATTCGAATAAAAGATATTATATGCATTTTATTCGAATGGAGGAGGTTATCAATTCGAATGTATATTTTTTTTTTTTGGTTTTGAGTGGGCGGGTACGCGCCCACTATTTTTTTAATTTATTTTATGATGTTTTACTTCTCTGATTGCCATGAAACTTGTTGTAAAATGTTGTAAAAAGTTGTAAAAATGGGCAGAATTACGCCATAGGCGTAATTGAGCGGACCACGTCCATTAAATTTTAACATTATATTTCACGTACTTGTACTTAACCGATTTGTACGCAACGTGAGCTCTGAAAAATACTTTATGTTGTGTTCAAAAAAAGGGGGAGGGACCACGCTCATTAAAATTAAATATTATGGTTTATATCTTGAGCTCTGAAAAATACTTCATCTTGTGTTGAAAAAAGTGGGCGGGGCCACGCTCATGAAAGGTTAGTATTAAAATATATGCACTTTATTCTTATCGGATTTCCATGAAACTTTGCAAAAAGTTTTGACTCTTAGAATGACATAATTTTGTAGTCGGGAACCATGCCCACTAAAGAAGAATATTATACTTCAAGTGCTTGTACCTGACCGATTGGTACGAAGCTTGGCACACGCCTTGAACTCTAAAAGTAACGCCATGTTGAATATAGAAAAGTAGAAGGATACTAATATTTGCCAAAGGGGGGCGTAACAACTCCTCTAAACATATAAAATTGGCACTAAAAATTTTAAAATAATAGTTTAAAAGAATAAATAAACCGAAATCATATATAAGCACTTAAAAGTTAAAAATAATTTAAATTCTGTTAAATTAAACATTTTTATATGTGTTACCCTTAATGCTATTCGAATATTTTTCATATCCATTGTTAGTCGTCAGAACTTTGCTTTTTTCAATATGTAAAGCTATCATTTTCATGCTCAAATTTAAAAAAATTTACTGTAGAGCTTCTGCCCAACCGCTATACAACCTGTTTAAACTTCTTCTACTTCTACTTGTTTTTGTTCATTTTCTGCAAACTATTTTGTGGCTTTTACGGAAAATGTAGTCATGTATGTTGTTAAACGATTATCGTTATTTAATCTAAAACTTTTAAAAAATGTTGCTGCTTATTGCAAATTTTTTCTAGATCATGTACTGCCACGAACATAATAAAAAAAATCTACAAATTTTAAAAAATAAAATAGAAAAAGGGTTATTATAACAGTAAATTTATTTCTATTTGCTTAATGCAGTTTTCTTTAAAAAACAAAAAAAAACAAAATTAACACAAAAATTATTATAAGTTTGCGTGCAGTTAGTCATAAATGTAGGAAACTAAATAAAGCCTTTGGAAAAAGAAACACAGTGTTTTAATAAAAAAAAAATTGCTGCAGCAGAAGCAATTATTTGCTGAAGACAGCAAATAAACGAAAGAATTAAGCAACAAACTTGTTGCGCCTGCCAACGAATTTCATTTTAGAATTTTTAATTTATTAATAATTACAAAATCTATTCCCAGAAATGCAGCAAGTAAAACTAAAACAAAAACAACACCATTTAATAACAATAATTAGCAGAGTGTGTTAATTACAAAATAAAATAATTAACTTTTAAGCAAAGTTCTACAATTTACAATTTTATATTAAATTATATTTATGTAAATGCAAATGTCAAGAAAAAAAAATAACTCACTGGCAAAAATGTTGTTTAAAAAAGTCTTTATAAATTTTTTTTCTGTAACCACTCGTGTCACTTGAGACGCGTGCGATTATCATATGAGTAGATTTTATTTAAAAAATCATTAAGTTCAGTTCATGCAGTTTTTTTTATAAAAATATTTTTTAAATGGAATAACTCAACTTTTATGGATTGTACTCATATCATATACACAGAGACCCACGCAGTCATTTAATATTTTACGGGTATGGAAAGAATAAACACAATTTAAAAATATCATAAAAACGTTAAATGATTTAAACAAGTGATTGAAGTCGGTCTTAATATTTGAAATTGATACGCTGATCTACGTATAAAAAAGGTTGTAGTGAAAAGGAACACAATTTATAATAATAAAGTAGGGCGAGTGTTTAAGAATGCTTAATATATAAATACACTGAGAGAAAAAAAATATGTCAAGCATTCAAAGTTCTAAGTCAAACTATTTCATTTCAAATTGAAAGGGTGATTAGCCTAGAGTTAGAGGAGGAAGGGCAGAGTGTTTCAAGAGAGAATACTTAAAATTATAATACAAAATAGAAATGATGTTGGAACGAGTTTCTGGCAGATAATTTTCCATAGGCGTAGAAAGGCCACATTCTGGGGGGTGCACTGCCCCACCCTAGAATTATTAAAAATTGCATGTAATTATTAATTTTATTATTACTCATGAAAGTCACCAATCGTAATAGCCTCTACAAAAAATTCTTAGTTACGCTAATGTAATTTCTTGGCATTTATTTTTTAGGAATGATTTGCGTTATATATTCGCTGTGGCTACGAGGTATGTAGGCTATTCGATCAGTCAAATAATTGACTACTTGTCCCAACAAATCTGGCCGTATGGTGTCAATAATGGCTTGAATATTTGCTTCAAATGCTTCTAGAGTTGCTGGTTTATAGCCTCATCAAAAGTAAACCAGAGGCGTTAAATCACAAAAAAGAGGGAGCCAGTGAACAGAACCATTTCTGGAGGTGAACTCGTCACTAAATTGATTTTACAATAAATCGATTCCTGAGCACTCTGTGGAGAATATCCTGCCATAACCATCAAAAAAGCTTAAATGATATAATTTATTTTTTTTTACCAAAATCGATCAGGTCCAAAATATATGTCGGTTAAGCTTTTTTGGCCGATATAGCTCCATATTATTCGAATATTTTTTTTATGTCGAAAGGTATAAAACATTTATAAAGTGCTTGTAATTTTGTTTTAAATATGCACTTGAAAATGGTAAAGTAAAGTATATTGTTACTCACCACTAAAAATTCTTACGTGGTGGGTATCAATATACTATAAGATTTTGCACATGCTACGATGCAAGACCATTTGCACAAAATTGTGAATTGGGCTAGAATAGATCACTTAAGCCTGGACCACACGATCGGCACAATGTACCAATTTTTATCGACTAACTGCAATAAAGTCATAAGTAATAGGCCAAAATGACATTATTACTTAATTATTTCTTGAATATGGCTTTATTACCAATGCAGTGTGGTTCAGTTATGTAATTATATTTCAATTACTTGAAAAATAAGGCAAATTTACCTTGTTACTTATGAATTTATTTTAGTGAGCCGACAAAAATTGGTACATTGTGCCAATCATGTAATCCAAGCTTTAGATAAAAAGCATATTTTAACCGCCATTATGCTCATTTTTCTATTTAAAGTTTTTGAAGATTTATTAAATTTCTTATTAAGCATTATTTTACTCAGTGTATGCTTTTCATTTATTTTTATTTTTTCTTTCTTCAAGTGAAACTCCATACAAGTTATATATATATTTTTTTTTTTTTTTGAGTTTCAAAATTGACCAGAATCTTCAATTTTATAAATACAACATTCAGTCACTTATTTGTTGTTTCATGTTTTCACCTAATAAACGACTCAGTGAAAGAGTGACTAACTTGTTTGTTATACGACGATACGACTGGTTGTTGTAGAGTTGCACTGTGGCATAATTTATAAATGTTTCTTGTTACTGCGGAGCGTTCATTATACGAACATACATAAAACAAGTGATGAAGTGAAGTGTAAAGTGATCAAATTGTATGATCAAACTTGACGCACGATCACACTCTAATTTCAGCTTGATTAAACATTTAGACACAAACAATATACATATATAGAGAAAAAAAAAATTTTTAAGTATTCAATAGGAAAGTTTAATTGTGGTATGCAGAGTGAAAATTACAAATACTTCGGGAATTTAAAAGGCTTCACTTATGAAGAATGTTTTGTGGAAAAAAATTTTTTATAAACATGACATCAGCCGCAGTTAAGCCGTAGTTGAAAATTAATGTATACCTACTATTCAAGGATGTTTGTGTAGAATTTAAAAAAAAATAAGAAATGACCCGAACCGCCATTTAAAAATAAAAAAATAGTTTGCTTAGAAAAAAAATGTGTTGAAATATGTGTGTCTTATAATATCAGTATGTATACTGGGAATAAATAAAAACTAACGTGTTGAAATATGTGCTTTTAATTATGAAAGTGGTCTAAGTGATGTATATTTTTGCTACGAAATATTAAATAAATCTTAAAAAAAAAAACTTCAATAAATATTAAATAAATTTATATCAATCGAGACTAGTACAAGCCAAAATTAAAAAGTTGCATAATATAAAAATATTTTTTGATTTGTTCAAATGTATTCTACTAAATATCTCCACACAATAATATATGACTTAGACCACTTTCGTAATTATGGGAATAATGGAGACCGTGTTATTTGAAATAAAAAATTAGTAGAGCAACGTCCAAAATTATATTAAAAGACGTTTTCATTATATGAAAATGTATCTGGACCCACACCGTGCACCTAAAAACACCATCATGCTCCCATTTCACATTACCAGAGCTGTAAATCAGTGAATTCGTAAACAAGATGTAGAACCTCTGCATTGGCCTCCATATTCTCCTGATCTTAAGAAATGAATGGATGTTAGCTTCTTAGAAAAGTATACTACGGCTCAAAGCAGTTTGATAAAAAAAAAGTATTTAAAAGACATTCTCAAGAAGTCATAAAAATATAGACTTTACGATCCTTAAGTAGTGCAAATTTGAATCATCTGATGATTATGATAATTATAACATTGACTTGTCATTACAGGAAGTCATCTGTTACGGTTCCTTATCACGGAATTGGAAGCGATATTGAGAAAATTGTAATCCCTAGCGTACTATAATGATACGGCCCTTTTAGGAAAAAGGGTTAAAAATTTCCCATATTCGCATATTCATGTAAATATTTAGTTTATAAATTAAAAAAAAAAATACATTTTTTTGTAAAGTAAAGTGATCGTTTTCTAAGACAATAATTGAATAACAAATTTTTGTATGACTTAAATATATTTTTACACGCTCTTCTACTGATTTTTTATTATAGATTTATTTAAGCAATGAAAATATACTTCCTTAAAAATGACTTTAAATTTTTTTTCTATGACACTTATGACCTATTTCCCAACTGCAAACGAAAACTTTCGACTTACAATTTATATTGAAAACAAAAACAAATTTGCATATTTTATTGTTATTTTCAATATAAATTGTAAGTCGAAAGATTTCTTTCGCAGTTGGGAAATAGACCATTAATCAAGATTACCTGGACCTCAATATCACTAAATTTTTATCGGACTACCGTATCGTGCATTGACGGATCAGCTGACAAAATCTGCAACATAAACAAAACGTGTTGCTGTTTATTTAACATGTATCGTAACGTATGTGAGATAGAAATCTACAAAAAATAAGAGATTTTTACGTCAACTTCTCTCTTACATACATACATACATACACACATGTATAAAACAAAGAAAAATACAAAAACAGCTGACACGTTCGCTGGCAACATCACGTTTTTACTAACTAACATCCAGAATTAAACGATACGACCACTTCAAAAGTAACACGATACGAATAGACTAATTCTACCATCAGTCTATGCATGCATGTATGTATGTCCGTATGTGTGTTCCTTTGCCGCACTATATAAACCGAAAGCGTGACAGATTCTGACTTCAATCGATTTGTCTTAATCCCGGGAGTATCACTAAAGATATTTAAGTTGTCAAAATTCAATATGGCGACCAACAGACGCCATTTTGTAAATAAAAAGTCAGCGAACTATATTAAAATGGGTATCAGGTATTTTAAAAGCATCTTTAGGCTTATTTTTCATCTTAAATGACCATTTAGGATATTTAACGGTTCAAAGTTGATCGCAGTCGGATTTTTTGATTTTTTTGTGTAAATACTTGTAAAAAATTGTTTTATCGCTCAATTCCTTACCTAAATTTTGAAGTGTAAGAGCTCTTGCGCGTCTCCGATTGTAATTTTTTTTGTCTCATTGGTTCTATTGTAATAAAGTGGGCGGAAACACGCCCACAATTTTTTTTATTAATTCTATGATATTCTACTTACACCATGGTTCTTGTAATTACACAATTTTAAGAATGAAAAAGTGGTTGAGTTTTACGAAACTTACCACACACCTTGAGCTTTAAAATAGACACAATCTTTCATTTATTAAATGGGCGGAGTTGCGCCCATTAAAATTTAATGTTTTAATTTAAGTGGTTCTACCTTGCCAATTTTTACAAGACTTAAGTCTTGTCACGCACCCTAGGCTCTGAAAAATAAACAACCTTGCATTTTTCACATACTTTTTATTATCTTCTTCTATCAGATCGTTCCATTTAAGGCTGTTTTTTGCCAAAATTATTTAGTTTAAAATAAAACTATAAAATTTTAAGGACATTACAAAATTCTTCGAGTAGTATTACCAAACTTGGAAAGAAAACTTTCGACTTAGAATTTATATTGAAAACAACAATAAAATATGAAAATTTGTTTTGTTTTCAATACAAATTGTAAGTCGAAAGTTTTCTTTCGCAGTTGGGAAATAGGCCATTAATTTGTTATAGGTGAATAAAAAACGACAACTTTTCTTTAAGTGGAAAAAAATCCATTTACAATTTTCAACAAATTAGTCTTCCAATATCTGTTTTACAACACATATTCATTCAAAATTGGTAAAACTGAGTTCCTTATTCAAGTGATGTATAGTGTAAAAATAATACTGCACAACAAAATCAAAGTTTTCCCGTAATAACACCGTTCTAACGATTGATTTTTGGACCACAAAAATACGCAAGCATAGGCGTTTTGAAACATTCCGTGTTAACTTAATGTAAAAGTGGTTAAGGGTGAGTGTGCGGGGGCTAAGTATCCTTTTCCACTTGAGCATTGTTATGGTGAATTGTCACAGCAAACCATAAATCCTTTACATTGTAGAAGTGTTGAGATTTTCTATGTAAAATCTTACGAGGAAAATTTAAACTCTGTAACTATTTTTCGCATGAGTTTTTTTTTAACACATTTCGCAAAAAGCGACATAAAAGTACTTTTTTGTATCGTGGGTCAAAAAAGTTCTACAAACGTATACGCCATAAAATTCTAATACAATTCTTTGGTTTTCTTTTTATTGTTCAGTGCTATTGTTCTTTCTTATTGACATAAATAAAAAACTATTGTTTCTTTCATTAAATTGAACGCATAATATTCCAAATAAAGTGTGTATTAGTGTATTATGCGTACCCAAAATTATGAATGTGGTTTAAATCATATATTATTTTTTCTTTTAAAAATATTTAATGGACTACATTTAAATAAATTAAATTTAATATATTTCAAATTATGCAAAATTTTAATTTAGTATTGTATTTATCTTGATAATTTATTTAATATTTATTTGTGCTTATTTAATATTTATTTAGCATTTCGAAATCGAAATATATATTTTAGAAAGTGATATCGTTTGGTGTATTGTGCAAAAATTTTATATTACTTGCATAGAAACATTTTTTCTCCCATTAACTGTAATTGAAAAAAATGCACACAATCAATTAAAAATTCAATTGAGTCAATTAAACTTTTGATCGAAAACTTAATTGGTTAAAAGTTTAATTAAGAATTTAATTGTTAAGCTTTCGCTTTAATTTAATTTAATTTTAATTGATTGAAAGTTGAACGAAAAATTTAGTTGAGTCAATTGATTAAAAGTTTAATTAATAAGTTAGTCGATTAAATGAAAATGTTGCTTAAAATTTAATTTATTAAAACTGCAATTGACAAATCTAATTTTTAATACATTTCTATTTTTTTCACTGATTGAAGAAATATTTTTAACTATGCACCCCTGGAAAAGTCAATTACTTTTTATTTGGCCATTGATTTATTAGTAAATTCAAAACTTTAAATTAATTTTCTGTTAAAAAAAAAATTGTTTGTGTTAAGACTCTATTACAGCACTACACTACACTACATTTTATAATTCAGGGTTCACATCTACTTCAGTTAACAAATTATTCCCTGGCTAATATCACCAATCCAAATTTGTTATTTTATCATTAACAAACTATTTTTTCGGTTGAAGTAACATAAATTTGATTTGAATTCAGAGTGCAAATAATTTTAGAAAACAGCAGACTTTGTAGTTAATACAACCAATTTAAACTGATATGGTTTACCATGTAGAATTTAAATTTTTTCTTTTTTTTTTTGGGTAGTGTGATTTTTCAATGCGAATTTAAATAAAATGTACTATTTTCTAGATTAATTAAGCACATATTCATAATTTAAAGAAATAAACCGACTTTCATTTGTTATATTTACTGTAAGTAAAAGTTGTTTTTTTTTCAATTTATATAAACAAACTATTCTTTTGGTTAATATAACCACTTTAATCAGAAATAATATTTAGTCAGGCTTAAGTTCAGTAATTTCAATTCTTTTATTGAATGAAATATTTTTATTAATTAATGTGAGTTTCTAAAGAAGAGAAGAAAAATTAAATTAGACTTTTTTTTAAGCTGGGGGAAATACCGATATTTTTCTGTGCAGCAACGCACTTCATCAGCACCCTAGTCTATCTACTTGGGTAGAGATTGTTATTAACATCAGCTATTTAACGTAAATTCTAATGAAACGGAATATGAGAAATGATTGTTGTGTACAATTATTGATTTACCTTTGGTAAATACATATGTAAGTATCACTATTTATTTCCCCTGTTTTTCCATTTTTTCATTTTTCTATTTAGGTTAGCACGAAGTTATATTACTCTACCTACGTATGTTTAACTATTCTTGTTTATCTTTTACGATCATCACATTAATTATTTTTACTTATTCGATGTACCGTCGGTACATATATATAAGTATTATAGTAGTATTTCCCCCAGCTTATAAAAAGTCTAATTTAATTTTTCTTCTCTTCTTTAGAAACTCACATTAATTAATAAAAATAATTCATTCAATAAAAGAATTGAAATTTTTGAACTTAAGCCTGACTAAAAATTAATCAATTAAAATCTAAAAATGTCTCATAACCACTTTAAGTTAGTTTTTTATGCCAAATTTGAGTTCATTACATAAAAAATATTTCAATTAATTAGAAAACTTCACATCAAAATAATTCACGTATTCCATTTGCACTGAAAAATATGTATAATATGTTGAAGTTTAAACATAATAACACCGCATACAGTGGTTCAGATGCAACTACAATGATGATGAAGGTGTGGTGGATTTCGAAAACAACACATTGTTCCGTTCTAATAGTTTTTGTCATAATAGCTACACTGTGTGTAATTTTTTAAGTCATGGAAATATAACCATATACGGACACCAATACGTGATAAAGGACCAAAAAAAGATTCGCGTCTCCCAGTTTTGCCCCAAGTCATGCACTTGTTTTATGGCCCCCAAAAATTGGGGGCCTCGGTGTCATTTTTGCATTTTCCCAGGTTCATATCTTGCACACCGTTCGGAATTTAGATTTACTCTCTGAGGTAAACAAAAATTTGGAATTTATAAAACCAAAACAATTTAATTTTCAAGATCAAAATCTCAAAAAAATTTTATAAAATTCCATTTTTTTTACCTTTTCCCCCTGTTCAGGTCCATATATAGCAAATCGTTCAAAATTCAAAGAAACCATCAACTATTAAAATGTACCTAAGATTTCAATAAACAACTTTCTGGAACATATGAACTTCCTATGAATGATTCCTAATACCATTTAGGTAGCGCTTAGGTAGCCGCAAAAGTGAAAAATTTCCAAACAACTGAAAAAGAAAAGAAATTTTCGGGAAATTTTTGTTATTGTCTTTGGTCTAATATGTTCCTGAAAAATAGTCAAATGTAATTAGTCAATACACGAACCTTAATCTAATCAAAGCAAAACAGATTAAAAATTTTTAGTTGTTATTTATTTTTAATGGTTAATGTAATAAATACACACAATTGGCAAAACCAAAAAATATAATGAAGGTGAGCTTATGGAAGGATTAATTTTAATATTAATTAAATGGATAACAACTTATTTATGCAAATAACTTCTTTCTTCTATTTGTTTGAACGTTCAGTCGAATCTTATTCATATTTATGAACTTTTTTAATTAGTATTTGCACTACAGTGCAAGCAATAATTAAAAAAAAAATTCAGGGAAACAGATGTGGTTCGATTGAAGATCATTATTTCCATTATATTTCATTTTAAATTGATGAAATACTTCATTGAAATACTTTTCATCAATGGTTACGCCAAATTGATAAATCACAAAATAATGACTTAAATTTCTTGAGATGTATAAAATTGTTAATACAGTGTAATCTCCCTTAACGGACACTTCCTATAGGCAGACACCCCCTTTAGGCGGACACTTTTGACAGTTCCCGACAGCTCCATAAGTAAAGCATTGCATTCTCTTGAGCGGACAGTCCCCTTGCGCGGACACATTTCAATGGTCCCTTCGGTGTCCGCTCAAGAGAGATTCCACTGTATTTGGTTTCTGTTAAAAAATCTTGTGTATTACTTTTTATACAATCAGAAATTTCTTTGCTTTTTATTACTTATAGTTTAATATAATAACAATATGTATATAATTCGTTTTTGTTTTTTCTCCAATATTTGTCTATTTTATTCATTTACGTATTTATTTTCATAACTACGCACACATTTTTTTGTTCTTCTGAGTAGGAGTTATTATTTTTTTTTCTTAAGCTATTAACATTATTTCTGAACTCATTAATAGTTATCTTATTTTTATTATGTCTAGTTTATTTGTTGCAAAGTTTTTGATTTTTATTGTTTGCTGGCTGCTTTTTTTTATTCGTTATTAATTATATTCACATAGAGACAATTTCCAATAAACATGTTTCTTTTATATCTGAATTCTTTTCTTTTTGATTTTTTTTATATACATATACATATACATATATGTTTTTTATTTCGAAAACATTTAGCAAATTAATAAAAACAATTTAATCGTTTTGTTTTTTAAAATTGGTTTTGTTCGTGTCACCAAACAAGATTTATGATTATTGAACTGATAACGAGTGAATGGTCGGTCAAGCGTTTGGGTATTAATAAAATATAAAATTTTTCCAAAGTCAACATAAGATTTTGTCAGGCCAATAAATGGTGTTTAGTAAAAATTATATTATGGATATTGTAAAAATATTTTTATGGCCCATATTGACTTTAAATATAAACCGTGATTTTGGTAACATGCAGAACATTTTTTTTCTGTTAAAACAACAACAAATAAGGTGGTGTCAGATACAACTTGAACGCTTTGCGTGACGTTTCTAACTTTGGGAAAAAAGCGTGAAGCAAAGTGTGCATGACACAATAAAAACTTTGACAACACTCACTGTTTGTTTCACTATTCTATTTCATGTATAAAACACAACACAATTCGATTACTCTGATGCCACGAACTCGTTTTTTATGTAAATTTACCGACATTTTAATAAAAATTCCATATTTACATGTGAGTTTGGTCAAACAAATTAAATAAAGTATTATAAGTGATTGTCAAAGCGCGCAAAAAGTTGAGAGTTGCCTAACTTTTCGCTTCGCTTTGCGTTAAAAGTTCTATATGTGACATGTTTCATATACGCACGTAGACTTCATCTTAGATGTCAAAGCGAATCTTCAACGCAACGCGAAGCAAAAGTTTTATCTGACATGGGCTATAATATCCGTGAAAACAAATTCCAAGATAGCAGAGACACAAACCGTAGCTTATTTTTCACCTAACAAAGTACAGTTACTTATATAACAGTAGTAGTTGTACTAAATGAATTGTTAATTAGAGGGCTGCATAAACAGTCTTGAAATGTAAATACGTCTTGTTTTTTAAATGTATTCTCGTGGCATGTATTATGTATACTAAATCATGATGCGTGTATGCTTGTTATTTTGCATATTGTACGTTTAAATGTGTGTGCTTTTTATATGTTTAAGGGTGGTTTCTTTAAGCAAGATCATACAAACAAAGTGTGTGCGAATATTCATGCATGACGTTTGTATACGCGCCCATGCGTAGGAAGCAGCAAGCATCACAAATTCTTCCGTCACTTAGTATTTTCTTCTTTACGTTAAACTTCGCTTTTTTCAACTGACAGCTAAGTTGAAATACATGGTTTCTTATGAGGTCTGTTACATTCAGTACGTGTCCGTCAACGCAAAGTACGAAATTTGCTTAACTTTCAACCTTTTGCGTACGTTGGGTAGTTTGACAGATATTGGTTGTTTTTTTTTTTGCATGTTTTGATTAATGCCCCTATCACGGTTCTCAACTAAATTCAGTTTGAATTCAGAGTAGACCAAACTTACAGACGACCAAACTGTGTTTTAGTATTATGAACCACAACTATTTTTAGTTGAAATTATCATCGCGTTGCCAACTTAAAATATTTAGTTTGACACGAAAAAAAAACACAAAGTTTTAGAAAAAGTATTGGTTTTAGTGTTTTAGTTCATACCAAATGGATACAAATATGTGTAGATTTATTTTATGTTTTATTCATGCTGATTCCAACCCTCTTGAACTACCCAATGCAAATAGGGAACAAATTCGTTAAAAGCTATTTTTTTAAGTTTTTTTTAGTTATTTCCGGCAGAGCAAAGAAACGATTTGCTATTTGTTTTGGATCACCTTAAACCATATTTAAAGAAATCTTTGTATGTGCCCGGTATACCGCCGATACTGAAACCATTAAAAAATATTGTTATTAAGCATAACAAATATTTCTAATTACGATTTTTCCACTTTTTCTGCTTTTTACATCGCACCAACCTTTAACTAGAAAACCCCAACGACAGACAAAACTACTAAAAAGCAGTTGTGTATACTCAACGCTTTTCTCAACCAAACTTACGCATAGTTGTAAATGACAGTACCAAAACACAACTGAAAAGTCAACTGTTAACTTAGTGGAAAAAGGCAATGCAAATTTATCAATCCCAACCAAACTATTTTAAAAGTTGAAAACCGTGATAGGGGCATAACTTTTTTGTGTTTTGTGGCAGCAAGAATAAAATTAAACAAAAAAAAACGAAATAAATAAAAAAACATAAAATTTAATAAATAATATAGAAAATTGACCTATTGAAGCTGTTGAAATGCTTCCGTCAATAAAGTACTCATTGTGCCAACCTTCTCTCCGTCGTGGCGTTAATGTCAGTTGAAAAAGGCGAAGTTTAACGTACGACGGATTCATTGTGCCCCGGCCTTTACTCCAATACCTCCAATAACTGAAATAAATTTCTTGCAAACAGTGTTGTTTAGCTTTTGTTTTAGAAGATTTCGCAGTAGTAAAGCATTTGGAAAATATCTCATGTCTTAAAAGTTCTTGTAAGTAACCTTGTGCAGGGATCTATTGTTAATGACAAATCTTGATATTAAACAAACGTCAGATGATTTAGCTTCGTTTCTTTTTATTGGAAGACACATTTTGTTATATGTATATATTTTATGCGCTTATTTGACTTGTTTAGTTGATATCTTTCTTACTGCCCATATCAGTGAATGCTAAAATGGATAATGCATGCGTTATCAAATTTATTCCGATTGGTAATTTCGCTAAGGTCATTAACCGACCGAAGCAGAGATTTTATTTTTATTTGATAGGTTGAAGAACTTGGCGTTATCTTACAAAAAAATGTATGCTGTGCATTGTTGTGCCTTAGAAGTTATGTATGAGTTAGTAATAGACTCACGCGTTTTTTTTACTAATAATAAGCGCTGTACGACTTCCGCTAACACTTTTATTACTGTTGTTTCAGTCTTTGTTTTATAGCTTTCATTAGAAATATACAAATGTCATTAGACGTGAGTCACACATTACTCACGTGTGAGTCACGCATGAGTCACGCGTATTAATATACATATGATAATAATTTTAGAAAGTAACGTGTGTGATTTGAACTAATTTTCTTAAGCTTGTTAAAATATCTATTTTTGGATGATTCGTATCCGAAGGCATTCAATGGCAGACAATTCATCAGGAGTGTGTGTTAATAAGGAAATCATGAATATTTGCTTGTTTTGTTGGTTAAGCATTTAGTTCCTGCTTCAGTATTTCTTATACAAAAAATAATAGTGTATAGTATTTCATTAATATTTATGTAAAGACTTTTTGTGAGGGTATCCGTCCACTCCCTCCTGCACTCCAAGGATATGAGTGGAACATGCAGCTTGTTTTAAGAGTTATTCACATAAAATTTAATCTGCCTCACTCATGTAGTTCTGAATATATAAGAAAAATAATAATTACTTTGTATGGAGGGTACTCGTCTCCCTCTTCTTTACCGCCAAGATTTTGTTGAAATTCGGAGTTTTTTTTTAAGAGCTACCCTCATAAAATTAAAAAAATCTCACTATTGTAGTTGTGGAGATATTTGATATATATATATAATGGGTGTTTTTATTGAGGTATAGAACTTTAAGTTGGCATCACTTTTTTAACTGGCGGCCATTTTCTCAGCTGTCAAGTGATTAATATTTAGTTTGGTTTGCCATTTCATCATGAACAGGTTGACAAAAGAACAACGCTTGCAAATCGTGCAAATTTATTTCGAAAATAATGGTT
Organism: Tachina grossa; assembly: GCA_949987645.1. Taxonomy (NCBI): domain Eukaryota; kingdom Metazoa; phylum Arthropoda; class Insecta; order Diptera; family Tachinidae; genus Tachina; species Tachina grossa. The sequence continues at coordinate 107,113,872 of OX465277.1, read as the reverse complement.
CAGTTCGCGAAGTTTACCGCAAGCTCCGTCCATTTTATGGTCGACATAATCGTCCATCAGAGCGATTAATTCGGTTAACCATGGATCGTTTTCGCACTACGTTTACTCTATGTGATAATACGCATCCGCAGAGACGTCGAACAGTGCGCACCGAAGAAACAATTGCCGCTGTAGAGCAAAGTTTTGAAGAGGACCCGAATGAATCGATTCGCCACCGTGCACAGCAATTGGAGCTTTGTCCATCAACTTTATGGAAGATTTTGCGCAAAGATCTTGGCTTGCGACCTTACAAGATCCAGCTTGTGCAAGAATTAAAGCCGCGAGACCATGCAATGCGTCGTGATTTTGGTGTATGGGCCGAAAATGAGATTGATCTCGATGCTGATTTTATCGCAAAATTTTGTTCAGTGATGAGGCTCATTTTTGGTTGAATGGCTACGTCAACAAGCAAAATTGCCGCATTTGGAGTGAAGAGAATCCACATGAGACCCTTGAGACGCCATTACATCCACAAAAACTGACTGTTTGGTGTGCTCTATGGGCTGGTGGAGTCATTGGGCCATACTTCTTCCGAAATAATGCTGGAGAGTCAGTTACCGTTAATGGAGACCGGTATAGAGCCATGATAACCGACTATTTTGTTCCCGAATTGGATATCATGAATGTGGATGAGTTGTGGTTCCAACAAGACGGCGCTACATGCCACACAGCGCACGTCACAATCGATTTATTGAAGGAAACATTCGATGAGCGCATAATTTCGCGGAATGGACCTGTCAATTGGCCACCAAGATCGTGTGATTTGACACCATTGGATTATTTTCTTTGGGGATATGTGAAGTCGCTCGTCTACGCCAACAAACCAGAAACGTTAGGGGACTTGGAATCCAACATTCGTGGCGTTATTGCCAACATACGGCCCCATATGCTCGAAAAAGTGGTTGAAAATTGGACCTGTAGAATTGGCTTTATTCGAGCCAGCCGCGGCGGCCACATGCCCGAAATCATATTTAAACATTAATGGCATAAAATTATCCTTCCAATAAAGCCAAACTGATGGACATTAAAACGATTTTCTTGTGTTTTATTTCAATTCGAAGTTCTATACCTCTAAAAAACACCCGTTATATATATATACAATAAGATCCGCGAGAAGCAGATATTTGGCCCCACTGTGCAGCATTTTCATGCATCAGTTTGCGTTATATTCGGTGAACAAAACTCGTAATAGTTAATTCATAATGTATAGTGAGCCACCTCTCACTCACTCTTAAATTTTTGAATACGAGTACTACAGTCTTCAAGAGATTATTATTATATTAATAATCGATTATCGGTTATATTAATAGATGGTCTGATTATCAACTAAGTTCTGCGCAGGATGACGGAAGAACGTTTTACATACAAGAAAATCCTGTCGGAAAAAGAATACAAGACTTAGTTCTAAAATACTGCTCTTATTTGAATGTATTCATGATACATTTTTAAAGTTTAAAAGAAACAAAAGACTGTAAAGTTGCTTAAAAAATAACGCCAATTTAAAGCCGACAGCCGACAAAGCACAATTTCTTCTAGCTTATCATTATCATTACATATCTACATTATAGAAACTCTTAATAATTATTATTGTTATTAATCATTATGAATAGTTATTTCAAAATTTAGCACCTTTCTTTAAACAAAAATTCTGTTAGAGGAAATGTAATAATTAATACGTATGTATATATGTATGTATATATTTTCAATGAAAGCATTAGCAAATTGAAATAGTTAAAATGTAATTGTGATTGTGTGTGGTTGAATTGTAATTATTACAAATTCCTTAAAATACTTCAGGTATTAAATTATGCATTAAGCATTCCATATACGTTATTGTGGATTAGCACTAATACTTGCATAGAAATACATACACATACATAAGTACTCGTATGTAGTGGTAACAGCAAACACGCACAACAAAATATTTTCTCTAACATTCGCACTCTTTTACACTGCACGATAATATTTAGCTACGATTCCAATTTAGAGGTCCATTAGGCGAAATTAATTCAAGGAATACTCTTGTTTACAAATGATTCCACCTAGAGGTATACAACAGAACAATCAAATGTCTTACCGATTAATTGACTTCGGCTTCGTTATCGTCAAAAATATCTTTTCGGAATATAATCGCTGTTCGTTATTAATTTTGCCAAACTTTACAGAAGGCCAAATTTTTAGATAATGACATATCTTAAGAACCCATTTTGGCTTTTCTTTTGGTAATTCATTCACTTCAGGATATACGAATATATACCAGAGAACTGTATGAGTTGATTCACTTTCGTGTCCACTCACTTTTACAATGCTTTTGTTTTGTTTTTTAACATCAATATGTGAATGATATTGCTAGCAGATTTACTTCTCTAACAACTGACTGTCATTAACTCACTCTCTTTTTTTGGTGTTGTTATTAAAAATCAATAAAAGTTCTTACTTTATGATTTGAACAGGCTAAAGTTCGTATCGCTTTTTAAGCCAAAAAGTCAATGGTAGACTGTTGTAAATTTAGAGATGGTAAGGCGAGCTTTCATTACAAAACATCTTTCAGCAAATTGAAATACGATGAATCAAAACAATTCACATATTCCATTTGCAAAAAAGTTTCGTATCTAAAGCACAAATCTACATCAACTGACACCACATACAGTGGACCAAACACAGAAGAACGCTGATGATGAAGTTTTAGTGGCCTTCGAAAACGGCTAGCTGTTCCGTTCAACTATGTGTTGTCAGAATATTTACAACTAACTTTGGTGTTATTTGTTCATTAATAATTATCACATGTAATTTGGCTTAAAAAGCGATACGAACTTTAGCCTGTTCAAATCATAAATATAGAAACAAATAATAATTAAATTAACTAAATTAAAAATTCTTACTATTATTTGATTGTTTTGCATAGCAATCAAATAACTCACAAAAGCATGTTGACTAGATGAAGTCTTAAGTTAATAAATCATAGCGTATTAATTAATAGTTTTTCTCGTATTAAAACAATTTATAAAATATAATGGCCAGCTATTTATTTTATAATATCACAGAAAACTATATTTTTCAGAAGGGGTTTTAAGAAGTACTCAAAACAATCATACTGTTTCATTGCTTTAGTGAATCATATGAATAAATAGAGATTGCAAGCAGTGGCATGCATTTATTAACAACATTATATGATTCATTTTTTTAATGCTTAGTGCTATGCGGTTTGATTCGTAATCATGCAGATCACTGGTATATACCCCTAAAAGGAACACATGTCATGCTACTTTCCAACAACTATGAGTGAAACAAAAGCTAAAATTAAAATATTAAAACTTTAATCCCATTCTCGATTAATATAATAAAAAGTTGGTATCATACTTTTTACCCACACTGTATTTGAACTGAAATAAACATGTGGTTTTTTTTTTCTTTTGTTATTGTTAAAATTTTGTTTGAGGAACCAGAAATATGGATAAAACGAAGTTAAAAATGTTTTTGAATTATTACACATTTTTCCTGTAAAAAATATATACTCATGCATACATTTGTATATATGTATGTATGTGTGCATGAGTGTTTATGTGCATGTATGTATTGGTTGGCAAAATCAGTCAGTCATACAAGTATAACAAAACTAACAACAATATAATATGCCCACAAATTAAACCACAAATAATGTTTTATTGTCTACTTTGTTATGTTTTTATTTATGTACATATCGTCACCTTAAATGCAAATGGACGTAACAACACTTATATTTTTTACAGGAGAAACAAAATCAATCAAAATCAAAATCATTAATAATAAAGTATTCTTCGAAATTTGCTTGTAGTATGGATACTTATTGGTTTTTAACCATTCACTTGCTTTTTATATATATTTACAGCCTTATTTATAAATCTTATTAGGGCTTTATAAAGGGGTTTTAAACCAAATTTTCATATAACATTTTTCTTAAAAAGCCTTTATAAAGCCTTAATAAGTCTTATAAATAAGGCTGCTAAGCTTTTATGTTAGTTACATTCTTTCCAATAAAAAATTGATGCATTCGCAATTATGTACGTCGTCATTTTTGATCGCAGAGGTTTAGATATTTGCTTGAACATGTAGTTTGATAAAAATTAACCATAATCAATCAAAAACTTGATTTCGAATCTTTGTGTAGTTACGTCCGTTTGCGTTTAAGGTGACGATATGTATGTATGTAGATCTAATAGAAACTTTTCGGTATGAGTACATACATACGAATATATAAATGGGTACATGCGTGTAAACGAATTTGTAACACTGAACAAATGATCAACTAAATAATTACAAGATGAGCGGCTTATTTTAAAAGTGCTATAAGTCATCTCATATAAAATATTAACTGCCTTATTCCTTTTAATTTTATTTTTATTTATTTAATCATGGTCTTAACAGATCAAAAAAAATTATAGAGTGTTATAAAACTATTTTATAAACAAACCTTTTATAAATCTAAAACAGTTTTTTATGAATTCTTCAATTTCTAAGATTTTCTTTAATAATTTTGATGATAAATTTTAGAAACTTAACATATATGCATAATATGAATCTCTTAAATTCTAAAATAAAAAATTCCCTAGAAATTTACAGCCTGACTCACGATATCGACAACGTTCGACTTGTCGCACACTTACCTTTGAAACAACAACAAAATATTAAAATTTTTTTTTTGTTTTGAATGTAAGTGTGCGACAAGTCGAACGTTGTCGACATCGTGGGTTTGGCCCTTATTATATAAATATAGGCCTTTATTTGTTCACATATTTTACAATATTGGGAATTGTATACAACACGTAAACAAAGGATTCATGGCGTTAGAAATTTATTACTTAATCTAAATTGTTTTTGACTAGCGACTTATGCTAATTTCAAAACAAATGGCAAATATAAGAAATGAAAAAAAGTTATAATTAACGATGATTATAAAATATAATGAAACTATTAAGCAACAATAACAACATATTGTCGACATAGACTTGGAAATTTAGCGGCAACTGTGAATTTGTCAGAACAATCGAAAATTAATAGATCTCAACAACTCTAAAAAAACAGATATTTATTTCAAGTCTGGGGGAAGGAATACAGAAAAAAAATTAATTCAATAATAAAGTTTAAATTAAACACTGGTAGATAATAGTTCTTAGTGTATGAATGTATATGGTGCATATTCCCAAAAAATGGCCAGCATTACTTTATGACAAACCCACCTTGGCCTTCTTTCGCGCCCATTCGCTCCAACCGAACCCACCGTTCTAAATACTGTTTAGTATCTGCTACAATCTGGTATGTCGACGGCTACGAAGTGACTTAAAATTCGCCTATATTGCATTAGAACAACGAAGTTGTCACACGATTGCGTTTCAGGGCGATTGTGAACACATACGGCATTCAACTTGCAGAAAAATGTTTCATTAAAAATGTAAAGTACTGAGCCATGTGAAATTCCTAGCTTTCATATCTCTTTCACGTTTACTCTCCAGCACCATATCGTGAACTTTTCACTTGTTTCAGATGTACCCACCAGAGAATGACAATGAGTACTAAAAAATATACACAAGTAAATACTCTTAATTTTAGTAACTACGTATAATTATAATTGTAGTGCAAATAATTCGTACGCTCACATTTTTGCTGTCAAGAGAATCTCTACTTCGTTCATGCGAAAAACTAAAATACGCTATAAGTAAAAATAAAAGGGTACACGCGTAGCAAGTGCATTGAATCTCTGTCACACTTATGGTCAGAGCATGCTCATACTCAGACTATAGATATTTAGTCGGCAAAACCAATATACGCATGATACTCGGGATATTTATTCATCATTCGCCACATTTGTGTACATAAAATGAAATGAGAAATTTGTGTAGCCGATTAATAGGCAGAGTTTACAGTCATATTTTTAATTATAGTTGTTTCTGCTGCGTAATTTTAAGAGTGTGTATAAACATAGTTGTTGGATGCTTATAGTTATGCGTATTTGGTTTAAAATTAAAGCGTGTGTTTGCATATGAGCTGGTTTCTTATTTTTAGCTCTACGCATTCATAGGCTTATATTAAGAAAGAAAATAAAATGTATATCCAGAGAAAAACACAGCTTAAAATCAATAAAAACCATATTAAATTAATAAGAAACATTAGCGAAAGTCTAATCATGTTGAAATGTTTTATTTCGATATGAAAAAATATTAATTTACAGTATTAATTTATTATTATTATTTTTTTTTAAGCATCTCAATATACATTTTCTATTATATTGAAAATTATTGAATTAATGTGACGCGTTCTTATTTTTAAGTTGCAGCTTTTCCCTGATATTTTTTCACTAAAACATCTGTAACAATTTAGTATTGAATTGAACACTTACAGTCAATATACACCTCATTTAGTCAATAGTGATGAGGAATAAATTTATCATTTATAGTTGCTCTAACACACATGTTACAGTGGAACATCCAATAATTACATATTTCGTTTTTAAATAGTTTATTTTTCAATGAATTTATTATTCCACATATTGTCAGAAGTTTATTTTAATTTGAAATTTATTTGCTGGCGCTCCAGCGTTGTCTATATGCATTTCATTGTTGTTGTAACAAAGCATAAAAGGTTTTGTGATATTCAGAATGTCTCGTTGAAGTCTACTGATGATTTGTTACAGCAACAATGAAATGCATATAGACAAAGCTGGACCCCGCCAGCACATAAATTTCAAATGAAAATAGTTTATAGTTAGTGTTTTTTATGGGAATTGTTACAATTTAAGTTTAAAATTTTTTAAACGCACTAATAATCCCAAATTAATATTTTACTTATTAAGTAAAATATTTTTTTATTAAAAATATATTGAAATTGGTTATGAGGGGCTTAGCTGGATCCTATGCGCATTTCACTGTTGCTAACGCAGATCATCAGGGAACCTTTACCCAAAGCTTCTTAGAACAACTAGAGTTATTATATTATAAACTTTCATTTAAACAAATCAACTTTGTTATTTGTTATTGAGCTTCTCATTTGTTTAAATGAAAATATTTTATTTTCTTAAAGAATTTTTTTTTAAATAAAAAAAAACAATTAAAATAATATAAAACTATATATATCACAATTATATAAATCACCTTTAATTTACTAGAGTTGATCAGATCATCAATAATGTATGATTGCTCTGCTGTGGGGGATATATTAGTCAATATATGCATCAGGTATGATCACTCAAACTTGACTAACATTTATATTATTATTGATTCTTGAAAAGCAATAGAGAGAGAACATCACACGTCTATAAAATTTTCCATCACATTTTTAATTTTGCCCTTAATAATGTGATAAAAACTTTTTTGTAAGAAATGATGCATATATCATTCATGACTTACCAATCAAATGACCGGTAAATTGACTTTCACTGTTCTTATAGGATATTTTAAGGAAAAAAATTGATGTGAAAATTGTAAATAAAATACATTTCAAATTAATTTTTAATTTTTATGTTAGTCGTGCATGTATTTGATATTCTTGCATTTTTTTATAAGCACCGTCTATATGCATTTCTTTTCAGGAACTTATCAGTAGACTTCAACTCAAAAAATATTTAAAAGAAGCTAAACAATCCGTATGATAAGTTCCTTAAACAGGAAAGAAATGCACATGCATAAAAAAACAAACAAATTAAAATAATATAATAAAAGACTTATAAACATGCATTTCGTTGAAGTTATTCCTGATTAAAATTATTTCTAGTTCGAGCTCAATTCCGTTCGGAAAGGAAATTGAATTCATCTCAAGATGTCAAGCCCTAGCTGGAGCATACCTCAGCATACCAGCGCCCCCCAACAGTCTGGACACACCTGACAACTTTTCGTATTTTAGTTTTCTCTTTTAGACACCATCTCTTACAAAAATTGGTTGGATTGAACTCTGTTTCCGAACGGAATTTAACTCTGTGACAGGCCGATAAAGTTCTTTTAAAAAGCGAATAATATTAAACAAAAATTGCCGTCTAGAGGTCGTTGAAGTTAAAACAAAGCAAAAATTATGCAAATTAACATATCGCTCATTTACTTCAATAGCGGCATAACTCAAAAAACTCGTTCTTTGAGTTAATAATGCAGAAAGATGCAGCATTTCATATTTTATCTTGTATAAAAATTTCATATAAATAGCTTGTACCATCACCTCCTGAGAGAAGAATTTTTTTTTCATTTCTTCATTGAGTTGTATGCAAATTGAAAACTTAAAACGCGTTTTCTGCAAAACTGTTTTTTTTTTTGAGTTGTGCCACTATTGAAGTAAATGAGCGATATGGTAATTTTCAGGAAAAATCCAACTTTTTGTCACGTGCGACAGCAAGCAATTAAGCTTGTATGTCAGAAGAAGAAGACACAATTTTTCTTAAAATTTTATTTAATAAAGAGTTGCTGACGACCTACACAAATATATAAAGCAGTAAAAAAAAAATCGTTTTCTTAAAAAAAAAGCAATGTGAGTCCGATCACAGAGGAGATGTGTAAACATCTAGTAATGAAATTTTTTTTTTTAAGTTGGAAGTACTTGTGCTTTTAGTATCTTTTTTCAAATTAATTAATTAAAAGTATCAAAACTCTCAATATTGTAAGTACATATGAATTTGTTGGTTTTGTTTGTTTTATTAAACTTATATAGTTAGTAAATGGGCACACTGCAGTATATGTATATGTACTGCATTCAAAATTGTTGTAAGCAGTAAATTTACTGATTACTAAAAAAATTCAGTAAACTTTTACTGCTAATGAAATTTAATTTGCATTACCAGTAAAATCGTAGAGCCGTATCAATTGGCAAAGTTTTTTCATTCAAATTTTGAAACTTTTGTATGAAAAACATTTAGCCACTTGGTAGAATTTCAATATGAATACGGGCATTACTGATTACTGAAAATTCAATGCACCTCATTATATAACAAATCATTTAGGCAATTTATAAAAATTGTAGAAAAAAATTTTAGTAATCAGTAAATTTTTTTTGTTTTTACTGAAACTTTAGTGGTACTGTAGTGCTGCTCATCTATGGTAAATGCCTTTACTTTTACTTTTTAATTTTTAATTCCTGTTGTTCATCGTTTAGTTGTTGCTGTTCTTGTTGTTGTGTACGCATTGCAATTAAAATAAATTCAGTAAAGTGCGACTTTCACTCGCGCACATTCGGTTTTGATAATTTTTTTTTTAAATTAAGCTTTCTTAATTTTTTAAGTTTTTTTCAGTTTAAACGATTTTTTTTCAGTTCTATCGCTTCTTTTCGTTGTGGCGTTTTTTTTCTCTTTTTGGGTTTTTTAATTTTCGCAATTTTTTTTCATTTTGGCGATTTTTTCATTTGGCGACTTTTTCATTTGGCGATTTTTTCCTGTTTTTTTTTTTGCGTGTTTTCATTTTGGCGATTTTTTTCTGTTTTTGGGGTTTTTTTATTTAGGCGATTTTTTCATTTCGGCGATTTTTTTGTTTAAGGATTTTTTTTAATTTTGGCGATTTTTGCGGTTTTTCGCGATTTATTTTAGTCCTAGAAATTTTTTTAATTTGGAGCTTTTTTTATTTTGGCGATTTTTTTATATTTGGCGATTTTATATTTTTTTGATTTATTAGTTTTACCGTTTTTGAAAATTTCAAGAGTTTTACTCTTACGGTTTCCAAGATACAGCAAGTTGTTAAAATTGCAAAGTCAAAATTGCATTAACTGATGGAACACCCATTGATTTAAATTTTTTAAATTTAGTGTTAATTGTTGTAGTCTGTATAAAAATACACTAACTTTTAAAATTTCATATGTGTACATATGTACATACAATTGTATGTATATTACATGGGATTTTAACATTTTTCGTTGCTCGTTTTGGAACACCCTTTAGTTTTTAACTCTCATGTATTTGTTGTTGTAGTGGCCAAATGTCTACATATTGTGTCCAAATTTCAAGTCCGTAGCTCTTACGGTTCATTTTCACCTTTGGTGTACGGAAATATACAGAAAAATAACCGGCGGCGGCGCACCGTCGGCTTTGAGCCGGTCGACTTGTTTCTCTGCTTGGTATTGCTTCTTTCAAACACTAATACACTCATACATAGCTCACACCGATTTGACAGTGCTGAGAAAGAAAAGCAGAGAAATCTCAGCAAAGAAATCTCAGCAAAGAAATCAAAGTCAAAAGATTTTAACCCCCTAACGTATAGATGTTTACACATCAAAAATAACAAACATATTTGTTTGGTGGCGCACACTACAAAAAGTTGACATTCCTGTGAAAATGCCTTCATGCAGCCTGTTCTAAATATTATCCTTGTATTTCTTTACTGCGAAAATAAAATAATTTATTCTAAACACATGGCGAGAGAAATAAGAAGTGAGTGAGAATTAATTGCAAATTTTCGAAGTCAGCTATCTTGTGTTCAGTTGCTTTATTCCACCTAAAGGTAGAATTAGTAAAATCGTATCGTGATGTTGTGTGTCAGCTGACAAAAACCGTACCATATACAATGCATGTTACTAGTTATAAAATATGTGGGTGGTAGTACTGCTGACGTAGGAATCTGCAGAAAACAGATTTTTCTGTAGCGAATGTCAAAAAAAAATGTGCTGTGCAAACTGTTACATTTTCTATAACTTGTGCTGTAAAGTAGAATGTTACGATTTTACTAATTCTACCTTAAAGGTTTTTAACTAATTTTGTTTACAATAGTGAGAACAAGGAAAATTCTCCTGGGGAAATGTTGTCCAGAATAGGTCTGCTTAACTTTAAAATATTTCCTTTATTATGTGTTTTTTGTTACCCTGAATTGAACTTGAATCACTATTAATTAAATTTAATGAACTCATACAATATGTATTTTAAATTATTTAAGAAATAAAAAACTATACATAAACATAAATTCATAAATAACAAAACCATGTTAAAAATATTTCATAGCCTCAATTAAACGTTGTGCGTATTTAACAAAAGAGCTTTTTGCTTTTTTTTTACATAAATTGCAATTAGAAATGTACTGCAATGTGCACTAAAGCGCGAAATGCAACAAATATTTAATAACACACTAGTATGTATTTTTTTTTTTTTTTTTTTTTTTTTTTTTTGTTTATTACCTGGTGGTTTGGGGTAAAAAAAAATCTAAAATATTTTTTTCTACAATATTTTACAATTGTTTTTGTAATAGATGGTTTTGCAGTACACATTTGTATTAATATAATAATATTAGCAACAACAAAAATGAATATTAGAAACATTTTAACGTGTTATTAAAAGTTTAATCGAAACGTTTTTTTCTCATTATTATTAATAGTTTTTTTTTCTCTAATTTTTTTCTGTTAATATTTGCTTTTGTGGTTTAATAGTTACTGCTGCTGTTAGTATAAATTTTAAGCTTAAATGCACACCATTCTAGTTTCAGTAATTGTCAGTTTTATGAATTTTTTTTCAATAATTTTTCTACTTTTTGCTTCAAGTTGTTGTATAACTAAATATGTATGTACATTATTTTGTATGCGAATGCATTTGCTAGTTAGTTTATGTTTTCGTTTTCATAAAATTTTTAATAAATATATTATTTCATTTCATTTAATTTTTTTTTTTTTTTGTTATTTATGTTTCATTCTAATATTTCTTTTTTTCACTTTTATGAGCATTCGTTGAATTGACCAGTTTTTATTAGAGTTTGGATTACTTTTTTCCATTTGAAACTGGTTAAATGAAAAAAATAGCAAAAAAAATGTATACATAGTAATTTGTTGCTTTATGACATGCACAATTTCAAGTTTTAATTTGATCTTTTTAAACTCTTTTTATTTATTGAATTTTTTCTTCTTCTCTTTTTTTCTAACAAAGCATTGTATTCTTTGTGAATAAATATTTAGTTTAATAGCGTTTATAAACAATTTCCTGGCTATTTAAATAGATTATAACAAAAAAAAAAAAATACAAACATATACAACTAAAAATATTTTTTTTTGAATCAAATGATGTACACATATTTATATTAATTATAAACTGAGGTAATGATTTTGTTATAGTTGACTGAAATGTTCGAACCTTTTCATTTGAACCTTTAGATGATATTTTACAAGATTAAAAATAGCACAATGAGAACAAAAAACACAAAAATTAATAAGTGTGTATAATAAACAGTAATCCATGGATAATGTCCCCCACACTTAAAAGGCATTCACGTTTATTTACCTCCAATCTAATACTTTGGTAGTTTTTCTATTTTTTTTTTTCTTAGAAAAATCCACGGTTAAATAACCCACGCTTAACTACCCTACAGGAAATAGAACTTACACAAGACTAGTCACGTGATCGGTCCCCAAGTGATAGGGACCAGTCCAAGTTCTAACACTTCCTATGAAACGGACCAGTCACTTTTTCATGGAGATGGCCTAGGATGGGGTTAATCGATACTTTGTATCGACTTATCACTGAACTATCTTATACCTATTCGGTGTAGAATAACATAAATTCTTTGAGGCTACAACCTACCTACAACGACTGAATAAACAATGGCTCTATTTAATTATTTAATTGCTTTATTACTTTGCTATATTATAATCCGTGCAAAAACTATTTTCAGCTCCATCATCCTTAGAATACAAAAGGTGGCTTACTCTGAGAGCTGGTAATGTATAAAATGTATTTATTAAAAGAATAGCAACAAAAAAATCAATGTGGGTTACACCAGTTCTGCACTGATAGCCAAATATATAAATGTCTCTCCGACATTTAACTGTAATAACGAAAACTTATGTATTAATTTGGGATTTGTTTTGGTATTCGAACTCACAATCTACGGCATGATTGGCTTGCACACTACCAACTCGACCATTCGACCAGTTAAACTTAGGTTAATATCTAAGTATAGTTACGAGACTGGTTCCAGAGTGGCTTGGCGGTCTAATTGGAGAGAACAATTAAAATTTTATTTATCGAACTTGTTAAGTGACGTTTACCACAATACCAGACCGAGTCCCAATTAAATTGACTAAATATAAGACAATTCTCCCTTATTTTTGTAATACTCCCATTTAGTGAAGTCATAGGACCAGTACGTTTCGATTAATTGTCGCCAAGTTTTTTGCAGGGTATCTACTTCCGATAATTGCCTGAAAGCTTAAATTCCCAAAATAAAATTTCCCATCTTTATCTTCCTTTAATTTACCGTGAAAAATTCACGTTATTTCCTCTTTGAGATAATTAATTACCTCATCGAGGTACACAAAGAAAATGTTCAACTCAAAATCTACACATACATGTGTCTTTCATGTTAATCTAACATGATTTACAGTAATCTTCAAAACAAAATTTCCTTTTGAAATAATTTTATTTCATGTCTATTTAACATTTTCGTACTGTTAATTAAAAGAATAATCATGTTGAATGTAAGTTATTTCCAGTTGGAACAACATAAATTCGATACTTTTTTTTGAAAGAGGTGTTACCTTCTTTAGGAGGAAGGCGCTTTGATGTTAAATTAGGATTAGTATTTGCTGAAGTCGGTATAGTATAGTTCAGTGACCAGTGACAATGCCTTCATCACTTGAACTTGCCTACTACAACGGACGCAAAGAAACACTAATGCACACCAGAATGATTGTTGGATACACGGATTGAACCCAGTACCTTCGGTTTTGTATTCATCGTGTTAACTACTTCAGTCAACGTCACCCTCAAAAAAACACGTAGAAACAACATGAATTTAATTTAATGTAGACATTGTATTTTATTAATTATTTAACTTGCGTCTGTATATTGGCACAGGCATCTGAAAAAAAAATTTTGTATATAATTGGCTTCCCCGGCCAAGATTTGAACTCGAAACTCATTGTGATGGTTATCAACGCCCTTACTACTGCAGCCACGACAACCATAAATATTGTTTACATAAACACTAACGGCCTTATTTATAAAACTTAAAAAGCCTTTATAAAGATTTTTTAAAACAAATTTTCACACAAAATTTTTCTTAAAAAGCCTTTATAAAGAATTTTTAAGTTTTATAAATAAGGCTGTAAATAATTACCATCATGAATAAAATTTTAATTCAACATTATTCAATTGATCATTTAACATCAAATTTATTTGAAAAGTTGTAGTTTAAAAAAATACAAACTGCGAAGCTACTTTGACTTGCCTGCAGGATATGAAACTTAAAAAATAAAAAATAAGGGTCTGGTCCCACGATGTTGCCAGAAAACTTTCGTTCGACAACTTGTATTGAAAACAACAATGAAATAAAAAAATTTGTTTTTGTTTTTAACGACATCATAGTACAGACTGTAAGTCTTTTCATAAAAAATTAAAGAACGCTGTATTTTGTTCCAATTATTTCCTAATAAAAATTTTAAAATTTTTCTCTGTGTATAACAAATCAATGAAATGTCTGTCAACTAATTAATTTTCTTCTCTATTATAAAATTAAATTGTAACTGATATTTTATTTCGATTGTGTTTAACAAAATCTATCAATTTACAGAATTACAAAAATGACAAACACAAATATAAATAAATAAAAAAAAAGAACTCAGAAATGCATTAAAAAGGAAGAGGAAAACAGTAAGCACACACACACACACAAAAACACATATGCACTTACACACTCACAGACATACACATACACATACACATACACATAATAAATAGTTACATACATACTTACTCACTTATTGTGTTTAAAAAAAAAATTAAATTCAATTAAAAGTAAACAAGGTGAGATGTTGATGTCGGAGTCGATGACGTCGTTATTGTTAATGCTTGTTCTTTTGGTAGTTATTGTTGTTGCTTAAGCTGTTACATATTCAATATTAACGTATCAATGCGTGCGTGTAAATGTATGGTCTCTTTTTCGATAGGCAATTGTGACATTTTCTTAAGAGAGTGTTTTTTATTTTTCATTTGTTCGACTTTAACTTCCACGTTTTTTTTTTTTTTTTTGTTTTTAATCGTTTAATCTGCTTAAAAAACCAAAAATAAAATTGAAACAAAAAACCAGCTTTGAGTCAAATGTCGTCGTTTCATTCATGAATAAAAATCTGAAAAAACAATCTAAGAAATTGTAACAAAGTTATGTCAGAAATCGAGGCATATAATCGTAGAATTTCTACAACTAGAAAAATTACCAAGAATTTGTTTACTCATATCACAGAACTACATACATATCGTTACCTAAATATAGAAAGGCCCTAATTAATTATTTTTTTGAAATCGTGATTTTTGCATTTTTCGATACATTATATGCTCTTCTAGCGAAAAATGCAAAAATTCCGATTTCAAAAAAATAATGAGTTTGGGCCCTTTATATATTAAGGTAAGGATATGTACATATGTATGTACATTAGCGTGGCCGCACAAATTTTTTATTTATTATATATTTACATACATATATATAAAAAAAAATATCATAACGATAAGTTGTGTTTTAGGGGGTGCGTCCGCCCTTCAAAGTTGGCCATCAATGCAATTTGTTTGGATATGACTTTCTTTTTAAAAAACATTTTACAAGAATATGATATGTGACAATATTTTAATTAGAGTTACAGAGAATTAGAGAGAGAATAGTAAGGTAAAAATCTAGTTTAGTGAAGCATCTTCAAATATAAAAAAGTGAAAGAAAGTTCTAAGAAAAAAATGTTTGCACAAAAATTTTTTAGAAATGCATGTTTTAGGAGTTAAGGACCCACAAAGTTGTGTAGATCTTTTAACATTTTCTCGGTAAATATTTTATTCAGTATGATACGATTAATATAGATATTATATGAAAGCTTATCAATATTACGAGATGATAAGCATATTTTCAAAGAAAGTCAAGATTCATGTTCTTTGATTTCATAATTAGTAATAAATAACAAAAAAAAAAAAAGTTCCATAAATAAGTTGTAATGAGTCCTAAGGATTTCCGGGTTGGTCAGCCTTTGGTCGATCAAAATGGTTTTCTCCTCTATGGTACATATTTCCCGCCTTAGTGTGTATTACTAAAGATTCTCTGCTTATCGGTTTTTTAAAAAATCTTTCAAATTATATCAACAGTGATCTAATACGTTCAAAACCTTATAGCAGACAATCCCAGTTTTATGAAAAAAATTTAGAGGCCCAGAACTTGGGAACTATGCATTTCCGAGAATTTTAGTTTATATTTGTTTTTCCTTACAATTCAATTGTAAGATAAATTAAGAAATTAAGATAAATTTTTTATTTGGAGGTGCTTAATCAAACTAAAATTTAACCCCATAGTAAACATTATGTTGATTAAAATTTACTTGTATCAAGGGAACCAAAGAGATTTTTGTATCAAGAATAGCAACTATCAATCAGTCTATATAAACAAAAACATGCATACATGTTTACAGTCATCCTCAATCGTTTGCTTTTATTCCAAGTAATGTATACTACATTACTTTAAAGATATTCGTGCAAACATTCACGAACAGCTGAAGCAAACTTTGTGTGTGAAGCAGTGTGCACACTTCTACCGATATTCGGTAGATTCTACCGAATATGTTTGTGAATTTAACAATATACCAATTCTACCGAACAAGGCCTGAAATCTACCGAATATTGTTATTTAGTAATTTAAGTCGATATATATATATGTGTAAATTGGCTAATTTGCCACATAGCAGTGCGGCCCCAGAGCGGTAATTTTCTGTCATGAAAATCATTAAAACAGAACAAAGAAATCGGTTAAATACTGAAACTAAATATAAGTAACCTAATATTTGCCAAAAGAATTGTGCCTTGGGAATGACATATTTATTTATTCCTCGCAATGATTTAATAATTTTTGCACAGAAGTTTAAATTCATAAATGGATCTTACATATAATATTTGTAGCTACAAATGTTTGTCAAATAAAAGTTATTTTAATAGCTTTATAAAGCCTATATACAAAAACTGAATTCCTATCATTTATGTATATTATTTTATTTATTTATTTATTTATTTATTATACATATTATAAAAAGTAAATTTGCATAATATGGTGTTGCACAAATATGGACGGGGTAACTAGACCATATGCCCAAGATGGTTTTAACAGTATTTTAAAAGGTTTTGTGACTGACTGTACACGACCTATGCCTTCACATCGGAAGTAGCAACGTGGTTGTTAAAGAAATTCCACAAAAAATCGCAAGATTATACGGTTATCCGTGGCAAATCAGTCAACCAGTGCAAGCGAGACGAAAAACTCTCGAAAGCCAAACAACATGCACAAGCCTGACCGCACTTAAGAAATAATTACGATGACGCGAGAGATGTTCCTCAACCCAGAGCTTCTTTATGACTGTATATTATTTTATATTTGCATAGCATATCTATATAAAGGGCAAGGGCAAATAACTGAGGATGACAGTTTTTTTTATTGGATATGCTTCATTGTTTATGGCAGTTTAATTTCCAATCACATGCGAAGTTTTAAATGCGCTTTTGGAACCTGTTTAGTTTGATACTCCTTGCACTTACCCTCTATATATAAGTACATACATATATTTTGTTTTTTTTTATGTTTCTCTGAAAAAAAAAAATTCTACCGAATTTCATTCAAATCTACCGATTTTTTTGTCGATTCTACCGAATTAAAAAAAATTAAGTGTTCGCACTGGTGTGAAGTTATATTTTTAGATTTATAACCCTTGACACAAACCTTGTGCTTTAACATAGCTTGAGCTCATTAACATAGCTGTGAGAGAGAGTATTAACATAGCTCTGTTTTATCTACATATACATATTAATATTTTCAAAAATGTGACCGAATTTTCCAGGGAACGAGTTAATACGGACGGACAATAGTGGGCACCTATGATGGACCGCATTGTACTCTATAACTGTACATACTTAGAATTTTTTAAAATTGGAGTTTTTCGATCACATCTAAGAAAATATTAATAAAGTAGTGCAAACCTGAAAGCTTGAACTTCAAGAAATTCTGAGTATGCACATTTATAGACCAATATTGACCGCCCGCATTGACTCCTTACCAAAAAGAAATGCCAAATTGTAAACTTGGCAATATGCTTTTTAGAAATATATTTTTTTTCTCGTCTCGGTTGGCTCATTACCTGGAAAAGTCCTCCCAAAATGCTTTAATCGTGTATAAATAGTTTAGCAGATATCTGTTAACACTTTAACAGAGTTCAGTTAAAGCACAAGGTTTTTGTCTAGGGTTATAAATTTTAAAATTTAACTACACACTCATAAGCAAACTTATAGTACTTACGAATATGTAGTAGTTAACGCGACAGCTAAAAAACCAAGGACCGTCTTCGAGATCCCGAGTTCAATCTCTGGTTACACCCAGTCATATCAACATCACAGATTTTTTTTTACATTCTGAAAGCTTCTGAAAGTACATAACTCATTATGCACCTCATAAGGAAATTTTGGTCTAGTGAAGAGTTGTCAGAAGAGGTCAAGGATAACGCCACGTAATTAGCTGCAAAGCTGCGAGCGGTAAAAATTTAAGCATTCTGAATATTATCGAAGTGGTCTAACAATGAAATTTGGTTTTTAATCAAATGATTTCACAAGCATACGACAGTATTGCTAAAATCTATCTGAAAAACTTTGTAGATTTTTAGATAAATGATGAAATTTCCCATAACGAAGAATTTTTTAAGTTAAAGGATAAACGCCAAATTTTTTTTCTACGCAGAAACTTTTTATATGCACAAATATGACTTAAGCGTAAAAACGCTAAGCCAACCGCTCTTGACAATGGCATTTTTAGACCTTTCAGAAATTAAGTTGAAGAATGCACTCCGTCGCTAAAACACGCCACTCTGCAGTGTGCCGCTCACCGCTCTGCCAATCTTTGCATGGCCCTGCCTTAGGTAGGCATCATTGTAAAAATACCTAAAAAAGCGAGATCTACCAGATCATGGTAATTGGTGAGATATAAAAGTTCTCAGCATGGTCTCTAAAGTTATAGCCCAGATTGTTCAAGTAAACTAATATCCAAACTACGTCCGGAACAAGCTGAATTTCGCCCGCATATATCATACCGAGACCATGTTAACAGCCTTCGAGTAATCAATGAGCAATCTGTTGAATGGCGATCACCATTATGCCTCATATTTATAGATTTTGAGAAGACGTTTGATAAGCTTCCACATGAAGTTACATAGTCATTCCCCCAAGAAACTAATATCTCTTATTAAAGCGCTATATGGAGAATCAAGTTGTAGGATCCTGCATAGAAACAGCTTAAGCAGGAAGTTGTAATTTCCCCAAATGCTTTTTAATTTCGTCTAAGGTTTAGCCATAAGATCAGTCACAAGAGAGGGAGGTGATATAGTGTGGGGTCTACAAATGCCTGTGGTTGACGTTGGGTATGCTGATGATATCTGTTTGCTATTGTATATTGCGACATACAATGCGTTAAATCGGCAACATGATTTTTATTTAAGATTCTAGTAGTTTTTTATTATTTCGTGGTAGTCGAAAGGATATATTTAGAGATACTTTGAAAATTGCTTAAAAACAATTTTCATATATTCTGTGCTGGAATATTTTGTATTCAAACTTATGCCCCCAATTCAATAAGAATATTTAGAACGTTTTTGTTTGAAAATAATTTTGAGTTCTTGTGTTTGAATTCTCTAAATCATTTTCTCCAACAATGGTTGTTGTCTTTGATAATGAAAATTAATAATATTATTACCATGTTTTTAAAATATAAAAATTAAATGAAAGTAGTATACAATATTTTGAAAAATATATGAAAACATATGTGTTGGATATAATGTTTGGAATAATATCATAAAGCAAATACACGAGCCTTCTAGTAGAGACTATTAGTAATAATTGTTTTAAGGCATCACAACAACAAACAATAGAATCCAACAACCTGGTGTCTCCGAAGACCTCTACATATTTCTCATAAGCGAACATGTGGTTAATCCACCGATTGTGGTGTGAAATACATCTCAGCCTTATATAAAATGTTTTCAAATGAAATAGCATACGAGAATTGTTTTCATTCAGCGTACCAAAACTTCTGCGCAAATAAAACTCAAATCGTAACACCTATAATTACAATATGTAGTTCTGATTAGTGTAATTCATTTGATATTGATCATGCACATACATGTCAATGAACTTTTTGATTAGAAAGCCACATTGAAAAGTGAAAGTAAGGCAAATACGAACTTTATTGAAGAATTGTATGAATATTGAAGGTATATTTTTAATTCATTTTTAATTGATCTTGAAGTTAATTTTAACTACTGGTTTACATTTAAACAATTTTCTCAATTCATTTTTGAAAGCACTCGTATGGGTTGCTTTTTTAATAAAAGTGTTTCTTCTTTTTCTTATTATGTTTTTTTTATGAAACGGTCATGTGTTTGTTAAAGTGTTATCGACTGACTGTTGATTGCTTGGTTGGTTATACATAATTCCATTAAGATGACAGGTAAAGTGTGTTGGATTTTACTCCCCTCTAAAGTTTATAGTTGTTGTTATTGTTGTTGTTGCGTTTGATGTTGAAATTTCAAACAAAAATCGTTTCTTTGATTTAAACGGAAATTAGTTTTTTTTAAATAATAACCTAGAGAATGGATCTTTAAGTGTTCAATTAATAAATACAAAAATATATATATTATATTCAAAAAAAAAAAAAAATTATCATGTACACTAATGGTTTGTTTAAGTTAAGCTGTTCACATATTCTTAACGAATAATTATACCTGGAAAAAAGTAACAGCCTTATTTATAAAAATTATTTAGGTTTTATAAAGACTAAATAAGCAAAATTTTGTATAGAAATTTGTTTTAAAAGCCCTTCATAAAGCCTTAATAATTTTTATAAATAAGGCTGTATGAAAACTGAAATTGTATTGATACGAGACTATTGGGCTTTCAACAGGAAATTTTGTCTAAGTAATCATTAATTTGAATTAAAAAATATTTTATACAATCATGCATTTCCATATGAAAACCCATTTCCGTCGTATCGTCATCATTTATTACGTGCAGTTCTAGGATTACAAGACTTCAGTTCTCTTCTTTCTTTCGCCAGACATTCTGAAAAGCCTTCAATCTAATGTCTTTTGGTTTTGCTGTGTCAAAAAAAAACAGAAAATCTTACATCTTCACTTCTCACTCCTAATAGAATTCAATTTGGAATTGTGTACCTTATATCTCATACGGAAGATCCGAGGTCTTCTATAAGGCATTCTTGAGCCTAAAATAAGAAGGCCTTTTGATTTTGGCCGCTGGGGAAGTATGTGTCTGTGTGAGTGTGTAAGCATCTCATAACTTAAATTTGCTGCATTCGAAACATGTTGAGCTCAGTTAGATGTCTTAAGATAGTGTCGAATCGATTCGGTTCAGCAGATTTCGAAAATTTTCCAAAATCAAATTTTGACAAAACCGTTATTTTAAACAATTTTTAAAACTATTACGACCCTTTTTACAACTAATCAAAAGTACTCATATTGGAGAATAAAGTTTAATAAGAACTTAATGACTACTGCACGTTTAAATTAAATTATTTTATCAAACTGCATATAAAAAATGCGTCATAATAATATCAAGTGTTAATTGCTTATGGCATTACATAAAAATTTAATTTCAAATAATCCTTTACACTTACCACAGTCGCTGTCACTGTCATCTATTGTGCTGGCTTGATCACCACTTATGCTACTGCCGCCACCAGCGCCGACGGTGTTACTACTTGCTGTTCCATGGCCATTTACGTCGCGTGAATCGCGAGTATACAGGGAGACAGAAGGCGAACGAGAACGGTCATCATGCTCAAGATCTTGTGAAGCTTGATTGCGATATATATGATGGTTTTCCATTTCTCTTAAACGTTCTCGCTCATCACGCTGTAAGGCAGCATAATGAGCAGCGGCAGCTGCACTAAAACCGTTATGAGTATTTGGAAATCCCATTAAGGCTGTTGGCGGTATATGGGACAAGGGATGATGTGGCGGTAAATGAGGGTGAGTTGATGCATTAGCGGCAGCGGGTGGTGGTGGGGGCAAATGTTGCGAATGCTGGCTTGAAGGATGTTGTGGTGGTGAAGCCGGCGGTGAAGCGGCCAGTGGTGTATGTTGCTGGTGCCGTTGTTGCAGCAAATGTTGCTGTTGTGCTATATAATGCTGCAAGGCGGCATGTTGTTGTTGTTGACTTAAGTGGTTTTGTGGTTGGTGTGGATGATTTGATTGATGTGCTGCTAAAATATCCGTTATCATAAAGCGGGAGCGCGATACTTGTAAAGCTGAAAGAGAATCGCTGGTAGCTCTTGAATTAGGCAAAGCTACAGAAGGATTTGTAGCCGAAGTGGACATTTCTGGAGGCATCGTTGTCATTGGATTTAAATTTTTTCAATTAGTTACCTAAAAACTCCTTTGTATTTATTTAATACCTAAAAATCTTGACAGCCTTTTTCAACACTCTTTTGTTTAATATTCCTTTTATTTATTAATTAATTCAAAAACACTTGGCACTTGCTTTTGATTTTTTTTAATTTTTATTTTATTTGTTTATACCGCCGTTAACTTTTAATTTAACTTTAATTTGTTTTTAATAATTTGATTCCTTAATTTACTTAAATATTTGGCGTTGGTTTAATTATCGAACTATAATCGTTCGTTTTTTTTTCATTCATGTGTTCTTTTGAAAAACACAGGTTAAAAAAAACCTACTATTCACGTCTTGGCTTAAATGCTGTTCGAACGATACTAAATACCAGGTGCTTAAGTCAAATCAAACAAACAATCCATATAACTCTTGCTATAGTGGAAGTTGAAAAAACCAGTAATTTGTGGCGCCAGTTACTTTTATCATACATTTCCATATACACACACTTTTACACATTCATATGCTCTTATGTTTACATTTATTAACTGCTATTTAATCTTCCTTCCCTCTCTCACTAACACGACTGATCGGTAAATATTTTTTTAACTCCCCTTTTTGGCTGGGTGTTTAATTCAAACACAAAGTATGTAGTCACTCTCTTCTTATGTTTTCTATCTTTATTTTACTCAATGAAAGCAAAAACAACAACAGCAACAAAGCATTTTAAAGTAAGTAAACAAGTGACCTTTTAACATAGTGGTGTATTAGTTTCTTTGAGTCTCTCTCTTTAATTATTGAATGTGGGTAAGTGTGTGTGTGTGCGCGCGTTTATTATCTCTATCATTTGGATTGTTTGAGTGGGCATTTATTGGTTGTAATTGTTTTCCATTGGCATTCATAATAGTCTTCAATAAAACAGCATTCCTTCCTTGACATGACAATAATAAACAGCAGAAGTATTGGCACTTACATATGTATGTATTTATGTAGATATGTACGTACTATGTATGTTTGTATGTTAACTCTCTTACATTCATATGAAGGCTGTCTATTACAAGTAATTTTTTTTTACTACATAGATATGGATTTACTTTATAGCTGAATTGTAAAGTAGTGTGGAGAAATTCAATGTGGTCCGTGGTGTGGTAAATATTCTAGGTATACGACTGTAAAATGGATTTTTAAACGATTGCAAACGCTGTTTGCTATTTATCCATTTGGAAAAATTTTTCAAATTTATTTATACGTTCAATAATGTACATTGTATGAATGTATGTACCTATGTATTTATTACAAAAGCAAATAAAATTATATATATTTGTATGTATGTTATGAAAATCGTTTGTGCTATATAAATATTATTAGTATTACTTATTGTAATTGATTTAAAAGTGTATAGGTATTTAGCAAGATTCCCGACTTAATTTCGCTTTATATGTAGATATTAATTTAATTAGTGTTTTCCGCTGGTATGGTTTTAATAAAAGCTAAAACCAACTACTAAAACCAGGTTTTATCATACAAAATGGTTTTATGAAATGCAACCTTGTTTTCGCTGTGCTAAATTCAGTGTTGCCAACTTAAATGTCCGGCAACAGCTGATAATGTGTATGCCAGTGAATAAGAATAGATACCAATCGATATTGTTTCAATTTAAAAACGGATGCAGCCGTAATAACAATCAAAAAATTGCAGAAAACAAGAATCTTTCAGACGGAAAGGAATTGGAATATTTTCATTCCCAACTGGGAAGTGAAAACAGACGATATGACTGACATCGATATACCAATAAAAAAAATTTATTTTGTAATGTATTTGTATTTGAGCATTTCTTATATACAATAACTTGATTTCCAAGCACTCCTTCACTTTGTATAAGTAGTTCCATAATTTTAAAATGATTATTTACAAAATATAAAACAATTTTCATTTTAGAGCGGATTTTAAAATTTCTGTATTTTTTAGACAAACTAAAACAGTTGTTGTACAGTTTGTCAAATAAGTGTTATAAAAAGTAGAAAAAAAATACAGCAAAAGTACACGTATTTCTACAGGAGATTTATTTTATTTTGAACAAATTTGTTAGACAGTCTGTGAGTTAAAACCTGAATTTATCAAACTTGCAGTGTGAACGCAAAATCAGTTGTTTATGGTTTTAACGTCAATACCAGGGGTAAATTACGGCATTCGATATCGTAAAAATTTTCATAACATTTTAGTTGCGTTTGTATCTAAACTTCGAACGATATCTAATGACGAAATTTTTCCCCAGGTTTTAACTTTATTATAATATTTTGTTTTAAACACAGAAAAAGTTTATCTTCTACTAACTAACACTTTTAAATGAAAAAAAAAAAAAAAATACAAACAATAAACTAAAAATTTCAATGTGTCAATGAAACTTTTTGATTATAAAAATTTTTAAACCAAACTGACTCATTAAATTTTAATTTTTTAGCAAAAGTTTAATTGCCTCAATTAATTTTTTAGTTGATTATTTGTATTTTCCAGTTAATATGTGTTAATAGGATAATTTATTTTTCCATGCACATACTACAGGCAAACCCCGGTATATATCGCAAAATTTTTTTAAGTGTTATTTGTGTTATTATTATCGTAGATAAACAGAAATTATCCAATTCATACGTATTATAAAAATAATGCCAATAAAGCTTAAATGACATTTTTTATAACTTCGTTTTTTTACGAAAATTTATTCTTTAGGATTTTCATTACAAAATTGAGCTGGAAAACTATGTTGCTTAATTTTTTGACATTTATGGCACGATATGTTAAATTATACGGTTCTATACATGATATAAATATAGAAGGTACTTCCATTCTCTCATTCACCATCTGACAAGTATAAGTATTTTGAAGTTCCCGGTAAAATCGTGCTACCGAATTAATTTAATATTTCCCCCTCTGTTTTCTGTTTGTTTGAAAATTTTATTCAAAAATTATTTCAAAATTGTTTTTATAAAATACAGAATGTATGAATTAAACAATTAATGCCCAAATTCTGTTCGACGATTCTATCATCTTGTCTATGGACGAAAAAAAGCCGCAGTTATGATTCTTTAAAATATTATTTATTGTCTATGCTAGAAGGTTCGTGTATTTGCTTTATGATTTTGTTCTAAACATTATATCCAACACATATTTTTTCATATATTTTTCAAACTTTTGTATAATAGTTTAATATTATTTGAATGTTTTAAAAACATGGTAATAATATTTTAATTTTTCGTTATGAAAGACAACAACCATTTTTGAAGAAAATAATTTAGAGAATTCAAAAACAAGAAAATTATTTTCAAACAAAAAACATCCTAAATCTTCTTACTAAAGAAATAAGAGTGCAACATTTTTTAAATTCCCTTAATTTCCTGGTGTTCGCCAACAGTGGCTAAGAGCCTATAAGATCTGTGAAATAGACTTGCCAAAAGATCTGACCGGTTATTAAACCAAATTTTTTTTTAGAAAAGGATGTTACAATCAACAAGAAACATATTATGTAAATTAAACAGAATGCAATATCAATTACTATTTGTTAAACTTAATGAAAATTCGTTGTCATATAATCCAAATCATCAATCAATTTGGTTTCTCAGATGAAAATATAGTTAAAAGATTTGTATTAAGCAGAAAACTTAAAAATATGAGATAAGTTATTACATAATCACTTTCTAAACTTCACAGATATGTAGTTATGTATATAACTTTATTTATTCCCAAATTTTTGTTAAGATAATTACACATTTTTGTAAAAAAATTTCTAGGGGAAGACTTAAATTTTTTATTATATGGGAACATTTTTCTTTATTTCTCTCAAAAAACAAACTTCAAAAATACTTATTTTTAAAAACAAAGAGAGAATGGAAGTACCTTCTATATTTATATCATGGTTCTATATATAAAGATAATTCTGTTGAAAAAAAATCACAAATTGAAGTTTGTTTTTGGCTAACTTCTATACTTGTTTGGACCGCTTCTTCTTGAATTTCTCTCAAAGCCAACGCTTTGGAAAAATTAATATTATTTTTGTGACTCACACGTTCATTATACTGAATACTCATATGCTACCTATATAAGATTGTAAATGTAAGAATTTTTTTGCTAGAAAGTTTTTATTATTTTTATTATACTGTAATGTTTGGATTTCATTCGTCATATCTATATAGAAATAAAATTAATGTTGTATTTGCTATTAAAGGCTGTTAATGTAAAAAATTTTGAGATTCGTAACATCTGATTTTCGTTAAAGCAAGATTCGTTGTATCGAGATTTCCCTATATTGTTTAATTTGATGCAATTTTATTTTAGACCAGCTCATCCCGTCTTTATCTTGTTCTTATAAATAATATTTAGTGCTTCTAGTTAATAATGCAACTAATTGCTTAAATAAACTTTACTATTTATTTTCTAGAATATTATTGAGCATTTTAATTTTAAAGTGACATTTATTTCACTCCATTAAAAACATTTTGCCAGTTGCTTAGACTATTGATATTAACACTCATTCATTTTTAAATTTTAAAATAAAGTTAAGTTTAAAATATGATAAACATAAATCAAGGACCGAAAATAATAATTATTCTTGAAGTTTTAAAGAAAACAATTAGTTTTATGAAAACATCAGACAACATAGTCAATAACACCATTTAAATTGTTTTCAAATAGATTTTTAGAAATAACTTTAAAGTGTTTGATATTTACTTTTTTTAATAATTGTTTTATTTGATTTCTATATATTTGAACAGAATTTTTATTTTTTCGAGCAGAAAAAAAATCCATGAAAAATTAAAAGTAGTACCCAACCCGAATTCAGTGTCAATGTTAAAATTTGCTTCGAAATCTTCTGACAGATTGGTTTTGTAGCGCAAAAAATTATATGTTGTTTTTTCTGTAGTTGTGTTGTTGTAGGGAAAAGTTCGCCTGATACAGAATTCGCCTTGGTAGTACCTACATTGCAACAGTAAAAATAAAAATAAAATCATTTATGTGGTATAAGCATCGGACTTATGCCTAGTCCCGTTAAGTTTGGGACAAAAATTAAAAGGAGCTAAAAATTTAAAGGTTAACCCTCTACTGATGGTAATTTCATTATATTACATTGATTTTCGAAGATTATGACTGTTATACGCCTCTAATTCATATATCGTTTGTACATAATTGTCTGCATGGAACTTTGTTTGTTAAAAGTTTTTTAAGCCGAAATGATTTTTTTATTAATAAATCCTTTTATATGTAAGATATTCAAAACTACTCAATAACTATAATTGAGAAAAAAATTAAGTCCAATGTTGATTTGTTTTCTATTACAATAAATCTTGTTTTTACTTCCTTAAAAAAAGAAAGATATCCTTGAAAGTGCATTCCAATTTTCATTAAAAAGGATTGATATTAGCTTGAATTTTTCTTAATTTAATATAAAAAAAATATCACCAATTCATTAATCAGACAGTTTTTTTATACTACTCGTATGTTTTGTTATTGAACTCAACTTAACTTACTTTTATTTAAACTTAATTGTTAAATAAAATGATGAAATAAATTTTTGAGTGATATTTGCTTAGTCCCAAATCACACTGTGCAAGTCTTATTGCTAAGCTGATTAGTTTATTAGGAGAGAGAGACGAGGGGAACAGCAACATTTCTTTTCCCCTCGTCTCTCTCTTCTAATAAACTAATCAGCTTAGCAATAAGACTTGCATATTGTAAATAGGGACTTAGTAGAAATCGAATTATATTATATGAATGTGAGAAACGAACATCAATGACAATAACTGCATGCACAATGACATCCTTATTTAGAGTTGAGTGCACACTTACATAAATACATACATATGCATACATGTGTAGGTATAAATATAAATGTTTATGTACATACATATGTATAAATTTTTTACCATAGGTCAACTGAGATGTCGAAAGTTAACAATAAAATTAAAATCACAATATTTGACCTAATAAACTAACTCGCTCATTATATATCTAAAAAAAATCAAAATAAATGTTTATTACAAACTTTTTTTAAACTTAATTTGAAGGAATGAACTCAAACTACGGCCATCTTGAAATAAGGAGAAACCTATAAGTAAAATTCAACACATCGAAAAGGAGAATGTTATAGCAAGTAAACCAACCATTTAATTTTCTCTCTCCCTACAAACTTCTCCTGCACTCAATCAAATTCAACATTTCTCACCTCGCTGGAGAAATATGTTGGGTTAGCTTAATTTTTCCATGGTGGTGTAATTTCATTTATAAGAATTTCATATTTGGTATTCTTCAGGTTTTTTTTTGTGCAGCATCTTTCAGTTGTTTGACTCTGTAGTTGAGATATTTGTATGACTCCGCCCAGTTTGCCCAAGAGTGCTAAATAAACATCTGGTTAAACGAGTTTCTTCTTTGGCATAATTCCAACAAATGCGCAAAGCATCCATTCTATCCATCCCACTTAAGATATGTTTCATTCATTTTCAAATACATTTAATAGTTGCAAATTAGTTCGTGCCTTTTCACTCTTTCATGCGTCAAAAGGATTCTTTCTTGTTGTTGTTGTTTTCGTGCAATTGATGACTTTTTTCTACTTGCATTTTTTTGTTGTACTTTATACCACACTATTTATTCTTTTGTTATTTTTTCGGCTTTTAACACTTTTTTGTTTGACATTTAAACAGTAAATTGACGCCAGTTAAATAATGATGGTTTTGATGATAACAATGATGATGAAGTTTTTGGTTTCCTTTTTTCATTGTGAATACGTAAAATGTTTTTTGAATTGATATGAGTACATATGGTATGTACATTGTACATGCATATCAATTGTACATTAGCCAACTTTGATTTTTTAGATATTATAACGTTGCAGTAAGGAAGCCTCGGATTGTGCAACAATTTGGGATCGAGGCGGTTGAAAAATCGAAGATATATACTTGCAATGTCCGATTACAAATTAAAATTATTCAAATAAAATATTGTTTCCTTTATAATGTAAATTTTGTATTTGGATTAAGATGAATTTAAATTTAACTAGCAAAGACAAGCACCAAAACTTTTAGCATAGACATTTTGTAGTTAACAGCATACTGTTAACCACATAACGGTCCTTGTAAAATTGCTGAATATTATTTCGGGAGCGAAATCTAGGAATGGAGACTAAGACCATACTCCGAGCTATGATCGATAAAATCATGCCAACTAAATATTTATTATTTATTTAAGCATTAAAATTTAGTGAATTTTTTCAAGTTTTTTTTTTTCTAATGTAAAGGCGGGCAAATATATTACCATGGTTGGTTGAGTCATATAAGCCAATAAGTTTACTATCAACAATGTCAAAGCTTTTTGAAAAGCTGCTCATGGCAAAATTGTCCCCAATTCTACCTGATAATGGGTTTATATACCTTGTAGTACTTTTCACTTTGTCGAAAAATATGTATATGTGTATCGTTTTTATGACTATCCACCTTTAGAGTCAGTTAACAATTTCTTTGAAATAAGCTAACCGTTGAATTAGACGTTCTTAATCAACAACAAGAAAAAATTCTTCACAAAAATATTTATCTGATTTAATAGTTTTTAATATCTGTTCGAACTCAATTTTTTTGTGTGGTTTAATTGGTTTTTATTTTGAGGAAGCCAAATTACATGTAATAATATTTAAGACAAATGTATTTGTTCTGGCAAACACTAGCAGAACGGAACAACATGCAGTTTTCCAAGGCCGCTAAATCTTCAGCATCAGCGCTTTTGTGTTTGGTTCACTTGCGTAGTAGACATGGATCGCACTCTTTCAGTAGCTCGTTTTTGACACAAACCAATGATTAAACGGCTTTGATCATAGGTTTGTGTTAAAAACGAGCTACTGAAAGAGTTCCATCCAGGTAAAGTGTGTAGTGTCAGTGAAATGAATGAAAACTTCAACCTTATATAAAAAAATTCAAGTGGAAATGAAATACGTGAATTGTTTTTATTCATCGCATCACAATTTGTTGAAAGATTTTTTTGCAATGAAATCTCAACTTTGCACTCACTAATTTACAATAATCTTGTTTGGCATTATTCCTTACTAACTATGCACACATCGGTTCATTATTTGTTTCATTTAAGACATAATTTTTTGGTTTCTTACTTTAAGTGCATATGGGCAATTTCATAGTTTGTCACGTACCATGTAAGGTTCGATGACCAATCAGTTAAGCTTGTATATCAGATCAATGCGGAGAGAAAAAAGCAGATGTAATTACGCACCCCAAGAGTACATAAAGAAATAAAGACAAATTTAAATTTTCTCTGATTGCTTGGCCATCGTACGTGAAATCGTACACTCAAACTCAACTTTTTTACACGGTCTTTTTTTACACGATTTTGAAATAACACGGTTCAAAAATAAGAACAATTAAATTTGGTTATTGCAGGAATATTTTCTTATGTGTAGTTTATTCATGATTACAAATACTTTTATTAATTTGTTATAAGCACACTACAAGATTTAAGCCTAAATCTTCTTTTGAACTTTCAACTCTACTAAATAATATGTATTTATATGCGAGTATAAAAATATATATTTTTTTTCAAATCTTATTTTAATTTTTCACATTTATTTCCCACCCAGCTTTTGCATTGCCATCAGTGTTCATTTTTCGTCGTTGTGCTGCCAAGTAACCAACCCCTAACTATCATTAGGAAATCCTTAAAAAATATTTTTGTGTCATTGTGTTGCCTCTTACTTGCATACATACTTATTTCTATTCCTCTTCTCACCCAAAAGGAATTTCACACTTGTTTGCTAATTGCCCACAAATGATACTTCGTGCATACAAATGCACAAAAATACTTTGCCACTAACATTTTGCCAAGCGACTAAAGCTGTTTAAAAGTCTCTTATACGATGGCATACATTACATTACATTACCCTCTTGCTAAGTATTACCAGCTTTTACTTACAAACACACACACACATGCATTTTTAACCATCTTTCAAATAATAAAATACAAACGAGGAAAAAAGTTCGAGCAGCCAATAACCAGATATTTTTAAGAGATACTGAAGAATTAGAGCGTATTTTGTTGAATGCTTCCCTTGGGATTCTGATGAAGTTGCTTTCTTTATACGAGGTATTATTAAGCTTTAGAAAAAAAAGGTGTCGTAATTGCGCAGATTTCTTTTTTTTAGTACATACAACAGCATTGCAGCACAACACATGTATAAAAATTACTCGTAAGTGAATGATGGCAGCTTGCTACAACAACAAAAAAAGTGTTGGTACATCCTTTTGGTACCATTTTAATCCGTCTGCTTGCAGATGTAATATAACATGGATTCTTGTCTTTACGCAGTTTTGCTATAAATGGAAATTTTTACCAGGCTCTCTCTCTCTGTTTGAAAACCAAAATGAAAGCCAAATGAAAGCACTATTAAGTACTTTAGATTTCAAACCCATTTTTATATCACGATAATGGTTCTTTTAATTTTTTTTTTTTTGCTTGATGATGCTGTTGTATTTATTTTTATATCCACTTCAAATGGATTGTAGATATACATACATATGTATGTACGTATGTATCTGAAGTGTGTTTGCTTGTGTTGTAAATTGTTGGGTTTTAATGGTGTGTTTTTGTGTTCTCTGCCAATGTTTATTTATGTAAATTAGCCCAGTTCTGTATAGTGCTTTTTCCTATCTCGCTCTCTCTCTCCCCTTCTCACCATCTCCTCTTCACTATTTCTTAACTGTTGATAAAAAGGCGTCAAAGCGGAAGTTCTTAATTTGTGTAAATTGGTTCAGTGTATAATTTATGAAGCTGATATATTTTTTTTTTTTGTTAACAATAAAAAAAATTTTATTCTGTTAAGTTGGCTTTTAGGAAATTATCTCATTTGAATGTATGACACTTTTTGTAAACACCAACATAATAAAACATTTATTATATCCTAAGCGAAGGGGAGAAAGGTGATGATATACACACACTATCATAAGACACTGGATAATGCAGGAAATATTGTCTGTACTCAGTATTGCCAGAAAAATAGAAAATTGTAGATGGCTAAAAAGAAGAAAGATATTGAAAGTGAAATAATAGGTTTATTTGTTTACTTTTTTAGTAAAATGCAATAAACGAGTAATAACTGCGAAAATTTTAAAATACTTTACTCTCAAAAAGAGCTGTGGCCGAAAAAAGTACGCGAACGGAAAAATAGTAAAACTTAAAGGCTCAGTTAGCCGACTGTAATGTAATACGTTGACAAAATTTATATTCGATTTTTAAGAGAGAAAAAGTTTGCCTTCCATTAAAATTCAATGGAATTAATACGGAACCAGGATTGACCAACAATTTTTGGGCGAGAGATTAAATAAAATACGGAATTAATATTGCTGCAATCATTTTCAAAGAGACTTTTTGAAGAGGTTACTAAAATATTTACAGTAAACTGGTACTCGAAAAATTACAATATTTAATTCAGGAACCTCTTCTATTGTTCCTTTTAGCAAAAAAAATATTATGTTAAAATTTCAAGTCCCTATTTTAATATTAACCGTGCTGCATCGAGGCCAAAGTTAGAAATAAAGGTCTAAAAATCCACGAAAGGTCTCATAACTGCCCTTGGCCCGTTCCCAAAAGGTAGGACCGATGCCCACTAATTCTTTCCCCCCAACCAATTTTTCTCCCCTCATTAAGGGGCTTCCCATGCAAAAATATTTTTATAAAATTTCCCCCGCTGTCCTAACAAGGTCCAGCGTACACCTGGTGGAAACAAATGTGTGACGAACCCATACTTATATTTTTATACAAGAATTTTTTTTTTGCTAAAATCAACAACAAATTTTTTAATGCATTGAATATTTTGAATTTTTGAAAATAAGAATCAGTCTACTGTCCCGAACTTTGACCTCGATGCGGCAGGCGCTAATACTCGTATTAAAATACCGAAATACACAATATTTTTTTTTTTAGTGCATTAAATATTATGACTTTTCCAAATTAAGGATCAGTCTAATGAATATATTTTTATTAATTTATATGTGTATTTACACATGTAAGTATGTCGATTTAAGCAAAATTTTGCCGTAATTACCATTTTTTTTCTTATTTCAATTTATAGCATTAAAATCATCAACACTTCAAAGAATATAAATCATGTTTTTTTCGAAATTCCCAAAATAAAGCAAACACAACAAACACAACTTAATACAAATCTCAGCCATTTACTTCACTGTTGAACAATTCCTTCTTAATGATAACAGATTGTCGTGTGGCGTCAGTCAGTCACTTTGGACATACATAAGATAAACATTACCTCTTTTACCTTTTTTTCTTTAAACGCTCCCTGATTTAAGCAGAAATTGTTTCTGGCAAAAAATAAAATATCCAAACCATTCTTTAATTTTTACACACATCCTGCTTAGCTTTTGATAAATCCTTAACACACTAGTATTTTTTTAAGGTAAAACCCGAAAACAAATTAATGAAACGGTCAAGCCTGCTCAGTTTAAATACTACAACAACAACAACAAAAACAACAACAACAACAACAACAACAACAAGCATATTTATAAAAGAAACTTAAAAGCTCACCTAATTGTGGCTCAACACAACATATACCGCTTTTTTCATCTTAAGACCATTGAAATTTGCCGACTTTAGTTGTTGGCTTTTTTTTGGGTACAGGCGTCACAAGTTTTCGGCCTTAATATGTATGACGCGCCTACAATAATCCCCCTTAAGATTTAAAGCTTAAGAAGTTGAGGTCGTTTTTGAGGGTGAACGTCAAAAATCATTCATAATTAAATTAACGAGGGTAACCTTCAAATTAATTTTGATAATTGATATACACAGGAAAAAAGTAATGGTAAATATAAGCAATTTGAACTATTCAATTTTAACCAACTAATGAAATTGGTTAAATTAACTAATATTCATTATTGATATGATATAATTTTACTCATACCCGAATCGAAACAAGCTTAATATTTGAATGACAAACTATTTCATATTTACTAATTTCGTACCTCTCCAAGTTCATGAACCCATTTACTACCTCAGCTACGAGACTTCAACTTTCTACCTCAAGATCATTGTTGCCAGTTTAGCATTTTCGCTGCTAGATCTGGCATTTCCATTAGTTAAAAAGCATTCAACTTTCAAAAAACTCTGCTAAATGCTTTCTGGCAGAATCTGTTGAAAATAAAAAATTTTAATTTCTTAAAGGAATTTTTCTGTACAGTGGATTTTTCTCATAAATGTACATGTATTGCAAGGTAAAGTTTCGCTAATGATCTGCACTAGCAACAGTGAAATGAGTAAGGCATCCAGCTAATGCCTCAATAATCAATTTCAATGTGTTTTTAATAAAAAAAAAATATTTTACTGAATAAGCAAAATAATAATTTGTGTTATTAGTGCGATTAAAAAAAATTTAACGTAATTGTGACATCAAACAAAACCAATTATTAACTATTTTATGTTTGTATGTGCTAGAAAAATACCTCTTAATACTAATAAGTTTTTTTAAATATGAAATTCAAAACTTTTTCTATATTTGTTTCTACATTTAAATCTGGCATTATACTTTTCTTCTGTAGAACATTTTAGCAGAATTTTTTGACCAATTTAGCATTCTCTCATTATAATTTTCTGACAACACTGCTCAAGATGATTATATACCGGAGAAAGGGGTAGAAAGAGAGAGAGAGAAATTTTAACTTAGACTATTTAAGTTTTAACAAGTTTTTAGCAACAGCGGACTTTAATTATATTAACCAACAAAATAGTTTGCTAGACCAAGAGCAATAACAACTTTTATTTACAGCAAAAAGTGGTCTGATTGACAAAGAAAAGAGCTTTTATGACTTACTCCTCAAATTAAAATTATTTTCTTGTAAT
Source organism: Tachina grossa (assembly GCA_949987645.1). Classification (NCBI taxonomy): domain Eukaryota; kingdom Metazoa; phylum Arthropoda; class Insecta; order Diptera; family Tachinidae; genus Tachina; species Tachina grossa. The sequence goes on along the minus strand of OX465277.1, from coordinate 107,078,624 downwards.
ATGAACGACCTTTTCAACCACCCTCGTATGATTGGGAATTAATTGTATAAATAGGGTTTTCCATTTTTCGGTTTCAAAAGTAAAGTTATTTCATTATAATGCATGCATTACAGACAAAATACAATGTCATTTAAATGACCGCCCCTAGATTGAGGTAGCTTGCGACAACTATCTCGCACTTTTCTGGCAGTTTACTCGACAATAATTTGACGAATTTTGGTTTTCAAATGCTTCAACGTTAGAGGATTATCCGTGTAGACACGGTCCTTGATGTTGCCCCACAAAAAAAAGTCTCAACGGCGTCAAATCGCATGATCTTGGTGGCCAATTGATGTTACCAAAACCTGGAATTATGCGTTCTGAAAACTACTCATGCAATATATCCAACATCGGCCCCTTTGTGTGGCTCATAGCGACGTTTCGTTGAAAGCGCAAATCGTCCATTCCATATTCTTCAATTGCAGGCCAAAAAAAATCGCTTATCATACGGCCATGATGTTAAGGGTCTTCGGATAATCTGCCACACTTTCACCGCGTACATTGCCATTATGTGCAGACCTGATCAAAGCTTTAACAGTTCCAGTCTCTTCAAATTAGCACAGTAGGAGGTCTATCATGCTCGAAAAGTGGTCACCACTCTTATAGTAAATTTTAAATATTTTTACACATTTTTCGGTTATTAAACTATCCATATTCGTAAATGAAAAATAAATCACACTTCAGACATGGCAGATATTCAATAGCTGGCAGCCTTGCCAGACCGAGGGTTTTGCAACCACTAAATAGATAACCCGTTATGAATATTATTGTTCATACATTTGGGTGGATAAATTAATATTGACCATTTAAGTGATCCGCCAAAAATTCCGCTATTCGTTTAATATTGTTGTTATAATATTTTTCAAAAGGTTTTACACTTCATCCATTTTCATTCATTCAATAGTTTTTAGCATGATTATGGCATTTAAAGGCGTTGCCAAAGGCTTCAACATCTTAAAAACAATTTTGTTGGGGTACGTACATAAGTGCGAATGTGTGTGAGTATCTATTTTCAGTACGTGATTTCATTCATAATGCATACATATGTATGTATCTATGTGTGTACATATGAGTGTGGTGTTGCTTTCATCTCTTAGTTTAATTTTTTCATGTTCCCTAAATCAAATGACTATGAAAAACAAGAATATATGTATGTACTAGAGACCTGCGTAAACAGTCTTTAAATGTAAATACGTCATGATTTTTAAATGTATTCACGTCGCATGTATTATACTAAACCAATAATAAATGCTGTCGTACTATAAGCGAAGCACGATGGATGTATTGGTGTACGTGTATATCAGTGTTAACAAGTGATGTCGCCAAGACAGCTTGTTTGTAACAAACACTCAAAAGAAGTACTGTTGTATAATGTATGCTTGTTATTTTTCATATTGTACTTTTGAGTGTGTGTAATATGTAGATGTCGGAGAATGTGTGGTTGACTACAAAAATATTTAGCTTATAGTTAACTTTTCTTAGACTGACCAAAAGCTAGCTGCAAAGTCATCCAGAACAATCCCAAAATTAATTCTAAAGTTGAGTACGTAATCGAATTTGGTGTGAGCCAACAAATTTATTCTCAGCTACTTTAAAACTCATTTCAGTTTTATATTAACATTTTGCTGTTGTTATTTTATATGGCAGCTTAGCCGAGTGGTAGCGCATTGAGTACACAACGTGTGATGTTACATGTTCGAGCCCCAGAAATTTTTTTTAATTTACTGACTACCAAGTGATTTAAAAAAGTCAACTTTAAGTTAGCTTAAAGTAGTGCGTAGTGAGACAATTGACTACCGCCTAGGACATCGCAATGTTAAAATAGTCAGTTGATTACATTGCAAAGTAATCCAAGTGTAGTCAGTACTAGTTGCGAAATAGTTAGCTTACAGTTAGTTTAAAGTTAGCCAAATTTCCGGTAGGGTGGTAAGCTATTATGTGATTAACCACATACAACTAATGTTAATGCATGTGTGTGCCTTTGCATGTGCACAGAAAAATAAAAGATCATACACACATCCATGCATGATGTTTGTACATGCGCTCATGCGTAGAAAGAAGCAAGTATCACAAATTCTTTCGTCACGAAGTGTTTTCTTCTTTACTCTTATACCTACAATACTAAAACAAATTTCTTGCAAACAGTGTTGTTAGCGTTTGTTTTATAAGATTTCGCTGTAGTAAAGCATTTGAAAAATCCCTCATGTCTTGAAAGTTCTTATAAGATGTCTTGTGCAGGACCCTAGTATGTACATATGTATATAATTTTTTGCGTCACGTCATGTCATTTCATCAACAACAGCATCAAATCATGTCAAAAGAGAAAGAAACAAAACAAAAATAATGCCAACGTAAAAGACACAAACAAACATATTGAAAGAAATTAAAAACTCAAAATTCTGTTTTCTTTCTAGAATTTTTAATTTGATGGCATTTGTTAATCACGCAATGTTGTCGCTGTCGCTTACGTTTTGTTAAACCATTCATTGTAGTTCAAAAGTCGGTTCCTCTCTTTTTTATACACATCTTTATACATATGTATGTATTAGTGATGTAACGAATGTCAATTTTTGATATTCGCGAATACGAATATTTGAAACGATATTCGAGAATACGAATACGAATATTTCATGTTAAATTTATAGACATTAAATTAGGGCTCTATTTACGCCTGCAATATGAAATCTTAAAAAATTGTTATGATTTTTCATACTCATACTCCTGTTGGCGTATTTTAAAGTTAATAAAAACTAGCTAAAATTTTTATGATCGTCATTAAATAATATTTAAAAATGATAGAAAGCACAAATTGCTATAAAAATTTAATAGATTCCTACAAAATAATATTTTTATCCATTTATTTTAATTTAGTTTAGGATTTATGCATTTATTTATTTATTTTTTTTTTGGAAACATATTCGTATTCGCCTAAATTTGACGAATACGAATGCTTTGTATTCGCATTAAAAATGGAAGAATATTCGGCGATTCGAATACGACTACGAATATTCGTGCATCACTAGTATGTATGTAATATCTTTTCGCTTAATGTTGTTGTAGCCAATGTTGTTTGTTGCTTTGACGGTTTTTTGATTTTTTGGTGATTTAGTTTCCAGTTGAGAGGGGATTAATATGTAGTTTAAAACTTCTTCCACATACATACATACATATGTTTGTACATTCTATATATCACTCCTTCCCTAATCAAATGTTTGGCTGTTTACTTAACGTGTTTGATTTATAATCAGTGGCTTGAAAGAATGTTTTATTCAGGCTGATTTATATACTTGTCTTCAGGTAACAACACTGCAAATCATTGTTCGCTGCATATCTACCCAGGCGACTCTTTTTGCTGCTTATAATCTGAATCTCCCTTTGATATCAACACGAATTTTCAGCAAATATTTTTAAGATGCCAAGCATCTTACATGAATATGACTTGAAAATCAACCTCAATTTAAGCAAAATCTGAAGCGGGGAAAAATTAGAATAAAAAACGAGAATAAAACCGTTACGTTGAACCCCGACAAATTTCATTAATAAATTAAAACATTATGTTATATTGATGCAAATTTCATTAATGGAGCGAAACCTTCCTAGTGATTAATATTTTATATATCGTAGTAGTATCATTAATGTTACGAAATAATTTTCATTCGGTTAATGAAAAACTTAAATACATGTTTTTATGTAGACTTCAGAGAAAAAAAATATTTTAAATTGATTAGGAGACATAAAAGAAGATCAAAGTATCAAACCACAATTGTAATTAATCTATAGTTATGGAAATTGTAGTTTTGTTGCAACTTCAGTGAAATATATTCGTAATTACACCCAGCTAAAAAAATTTTGTATGGTCCATATATTTTTAATATATATATGAATGTATATAACTATATATGAATATTTATGAATTCATGTATGGAAATGTATGGGATTATACATGGCAAAACTATTATATATGAACTAATATATGGACTAATATATGAAACGTATTATAATACATGAATACATATATGTAAATTTAATAGTGAAGCTCTTCATATGTGGATCCATATATAGAAATAAGATTTAATATATGGAGCCATATAAGAATGTATGCACACACGATATCTCACATAAGATCGTTTTTGCAATCAAAAAAGCTTGGAATTTTATCACTGGTGAATTGGAAATCCATTAGAAAATATATATGGTATGCAAAGTTTATATGCGTACAGCCTCAACCTTTAAAAGAGAAAAACTTTGTTACAAAAAAAACCATTCTTGTATGATTTTATACATCGTCAGTCATTAATTTTATAGAAAATAACATAATAATCTTGATAAGAAACAAAGTTCATATTACTGCAAAAAATTATATTGAAAACTATTGTTACGACGGATTATTTTTTCTTTTATATTTATTTGCATTAGTTTTTAATCTGAAATTATTTAAATTGTATGTAAGAATATGAGTTTTGGGTTTTTTAAATAATTGATTCACCTTTTTGGAGCAACCAAATGTTTCATTAAATACAACCTCCCTGTTCAAAATCTAAAAAAAAATGTGTTTTAGTAATTTAATTTATTGCACAGCAGTGCGCTTTTATGAATCAAGAGAGTATGAATATGAACTTTGCATACTGTAGAGGGAATATTTACACATACATGTATGAAAATGTATGAATATATATAATCATATATGCCCATATACCCTCATTTTTCGGATCCGAACCATATATGGGATATCATATATGCTCCATACATATTTTTTTATCTAGGCAATGAAGAAAACTTCCTGCTGCTGGCTAGTAGGCAGTGTGCTTGCAGTCGCATGTTCGAATCCTGGAGATAAGTCAAAGTATTTTTTTTTAATATATACATGAATATATTTATTTAAAGGGTGTTTTTTATTGGGGTATAGAACTTTAAGTTGGCATCACTTTTTTAACTGGCGGCCATTTTGTCAGCTGTCAAGTGATTAATATTTAGTTTGGTTTGCCATTTCATCATGAACAGGTTGACAAAAGAACAACGCTTGCAAATCGTGCAAATTTATTTCGAAAATAATGGTTCAGTTCGCGAAGTTTACCGCAAGCTCCGTCCATTTTATGGTCGACATAATCGTCCATCAGAGCAATTATTTCGGTTAATCATGGATCGTTTTCGCACTACGTTTACCCTATGTGATGATACGCATCCGCAGAGACGTCGAGCAGTGCGCACCGAAGAAACAATTGCCGCTGTAGAGCAAAGTGTTGAAGAGGACCCGAATGAATCGATTCGCCACCGTGCACAGCAATTGGAGCCGACTAACCGACTATTTTGTTCCCGAATTGGATGGCATGAATGTGGATGAGTTGTGGTTCCAACAAGACGGCGCTACATGCCGCACAGCGCACGTCACAATCGATTTATTGAAGGAAACATTCGATGAGCGCATAATTTCGCGGAATGGACCTGTCAATTGGCCACCAAGATCGTGTGATTTGACACCATTGGATTATTTTCTTTGGGGATATGTGAAATCGCTCGTCTACGCCAACAAACTAGAAACGTTAGGGGACTTGGAAGCCAACATTCGTGGCGTTATTGCCAACATACGGCCCCATATGCTCGAAAAAGTGGTTGAAAATTGGACCTGTAGAATTGGCTTTATTCGAGCCAGCCGCGGCGGCCACAGGCCCGAAATCATATTTAAGCAATAATGGCATAAAATTATCCTTCCAATTAAGCCAAATTGATGGACATTAAAACGATTTTCTTGTATTTTATTTCAATTCAAAGTTCTATACCTCTTAAAAAAACACCCTATATAAGTTATAACTTTTCAAATAAATTAAATACCCAGCTAAAAAAATTATATATGATCCATATATTTTTAATATATGAATGTATATAACTATATACACAGAGAAAACAGTGCCTAATAAATACCTCATAAAATAGAACAAAATTAATAAGAAATCTCTATGGTTTTTTTTTTCAATAAGGAAATCTTAAAACCTTTTTAAAAAAATCAAGAAGAAATCTTGTAGGTTTTATGAGGTTATCTTATTGATTTTTTCAATAAGGTTTTCTTCTTGATTTTATTAGGCTATCTTATTGATTTTTTCAATAAGGGTTTTTCTTCTTGATTTTATTAGGCTATCTTATTGATTTTTTCAATAAGGTTTTCTTCTTGATTTTATTAGGCTATCTTATTGATGTTTTCAAAAATAAAAGACAATACCCAGCTAAAAAAAATATGTATGGAGCATATATGATATCCCATATATGGTTCGGATCCGAAAAATGAGGGTATATGGACATATATGATAATATATATACATACATTTTCATACATGAATGTGTATTCCCCATATAGTATGCAAAGTTCATATTGATTCAAAAAGCTGTGCAATAAATTAAATTATTAAAATAATTTTTTTGTAAGATTTGGTACAGAAAGGTTGTGTTTAGTGAAACATTTGTTCGAACAAAATAATTCAAAACGAACTTAAAGACATTTCATTCGACATTTTAAGAGAAAATGTGAATCGATTATTAAAAACCACAAGACACACATTTGTACACGGCATATAATTTAAGAAATCAAATTAAAAACTAATGCTATATAAAAGAAAAATTAATCCGTTTTGATACTAACGCTAGTTTTTGATATTATTTCTTGGTAGTTATATGAATTTTGTTTCTTAAAAGTATCTGAGAATTCCGTTAATTCTTATAAAATTAATGACTGAATTATCTTTTTGATTATTTGATTTATTAAATAGGCCCACAATATATAAAATCCTACAAGAATGATTTTTTTGTTGCACGAGTTTTTATTTTTTAAATCTTGAGGGTCTACGCATATAAAATTTGCATACCGTGTGTATTTTCTAATAAACTTCCAAGTGATTAAAAAGAGAGAAAAAGATCGAATGAGATATCACATATGCATACATTTTTATATGGCTCCGTAGATTACATCTTATTTCTATGTATGGATCAACATACGAAGAAGCTCATAATTAAATTTCCATATATGGCTCATGTATTATAATTCGTTTCATATATTAGTCCATATATCAATTCATATATAATATTGTTGCCATGTATAATCCCATACATTTCCATACATGAATCCATACATATTCATATATAGTTATATACATTCATATATTAAAAATATATGGACCATATATAATTTTTTTAGCTGGGTACTTATTGATTTTATTTGAAAATTTTATTTATTTTCATTTACATATGTATTTACTTAGGAATACACACAATATAGTAATAATAAGTAAGTTTTGTTAGCAGTATCTTTTTGAATTTTTTAATTACATATTTGCTTATAAATATTGGGTAGTGTGAATAAAAAAAGCATTTGCTTTTTAATTAGAAATTTGTTTGAAACAAACAAAAAGAACATATACATTTAATACTTTACAACAAATTTTAAAGTAAAAAGCAAATGCCTTTTTTGAATTCACATTACCCATTTATACGTACTTAGGGCCATTATTACAACTTGTCGTTAGTTAAAGGCATGATTTTATCAGATATATAAATGGCTTTGCATTATAAAACCTTCATTTAATATTTTTTTGTCCATTAAGGGCCATTATTACAACCTAAAAATAGTTAAAAGTAGGATTTTATCGGACGTATAAAAAGCTTTCCATTATTGCAAATTGGATTTAACTTACCAGGTACGATAAACTTGCTTGTAATTTCTCGCTCACTTTAGGTTAAAGTAAAATTTTGCAAATGATTAACTTTTTATGCGTCCGATAAAATCCTACTTTTAACTATCTTTAAGTTGTAATAATGGCCCTAAGTATTATTATTATTAATAATGACATCAATAAAAAAAATTAAAATTGTAGCAATGCAAAGCTATTTATCGGACAGACAAAATCAGACAAGTAGTAATAACGGCCCTTAATATATTATAATTTTCATATATTTAAAAATTTCATATAATTAAAATGAATTAAAAATTAATCAACACACTGGTCACCCAACCTGTATTGAAAATCTCCACTCCAAGGCTCTTGTATTTCCAGAGATTATTCCTTACCAAAAAACATACTACGATTATATATGTACATAAATATAATAATAATATAGATATACATAGGTACGCACTATTTATAATTAGTTTTATTTTAATTTAGTTTATATTTTATGTTAGTGGAAAAATATTCAAATGTTCTTTCGACTTGTTCACTTCGCACTGGTTCACTTTCAACTAAAAGTTTAATTTTAATACATATGTACATATGTATGTATGTAAAGTAAAGAAGTAAAGTTATGAGCGGCAATACATATACAAAAATACATAAATACCCAGTTAGCCACGTCTTTAAAACATCTTCGACGACGGGTACAAGACAATGGTAAGTCGTACAAGACATATGTATTGAAGACAGCGCCATACAAATCGTCGACGAATTTTTCATACAAATGGAGGCGAGGTTACACAAGACGAGATGAGCGACAATGTCGCTCAGATTGTCGTCAACACGGCTTTATTGAAGACAAAACGGGGGACATTGTCGTTCAGATTGTCCTCAAAAAAGTTTAATTGATGACAAAACGTGACATTGTCGACGATTTCCTTTAAATTGTGATATGTCGTACATTAATCGTAGAAGACAATGGGTAATATGAATAAAAAAAGTATTTGCCTTCTACTTAAAAATTTGTTTGAAAACCCCAAATATGTGTGTTTTTTGTATTTTTAAACAAATTTGTAAGTAAAAAGCAAATACTTTTTTTTATTCATACTACCCAATGTCGTCTGCGACGATTTGGCTAACTGGGTATGAATATTGAAGTCTCTGCAGCAGAGATATTACGGAACAAAAACGAAAAAGATCATTAAAAAATTTTCTCTATGTTTATTTATATACATGCATACATACATAAATGTACGTACATACATACATAAATGAAATAACAAGAAACCTAATAAAATCAAGAAGATTTCCTTATTAAAAAAATCAATAAGATGCTTTACACATAATCATATAGGAATCTAATAAATTCAAGAAGAAAACCTTATTGGAAAAATCAATAAGATAGCCTAATAAAATCAAGAAGAAACCCTTTTTAAAAAAATCAATAAGGCGACCTAATAAAATCAATAAGAAATCCCTATAGTTTACAATTTATAAGAAAACCTAATAGAATCAAGAAGTTTTTCTCTATGGAATGTTTTTTTGGTGCCAAAAATAACGGAAATTGAGTAAAAAAAAAGTTGTGAATAATAAGATTTCTTCTTGATTTTATGTGGTTTTCTTCTTGATAAAATTAATAAGATTTACCACATAAAAACAATAAGGAATCTCTATGAAAAAATCTTCGCTTCTTTCTGCTGGGATATACCCCTTAGCCTAAAAACGTTTCATAGAGAAAATCTTATTGATTCTATGAGGCAGTTTTTTCTCTGTGTAAGAGAAATGACAAAAAGGTTATATTTAACCATTTAAAATTGATGAATTTAAATAATGGTTATAATCAACGATTATCGAAAGATACATATATTTCATTTTGGTTATTGTAACCAATTAAAGTGAGAAATATATTTTTTTGGTTACAAATAACTATTATAGCAACCAAAAAAATTTTTTGGTTACCAATAACAATTATCTAAACAATTTAAAATTTTTGGTTATTGCTACCTATAATACGGTATTTTAGAAAATTATTGTACGACTTCTACCTGTATCCGATATGTAAAACAAAATTTTTTCGAGCCCTTTTTAAATTTTAGGGCCTTAGGATTTATTTGCAAATTTCAGTAAGTTTGGCGAATCAGGTAATTTTAAATAAAACTTGTTGCTCTTCTGCATAACTTTAATTTTTTAATTTTAATTTGATTGCAAATTTTCGCGAATTTTGCCAATTTTTTGGCATTACTCATAATTTCACTTAACAATTTCGGGGTTGTTTGCAGTTTTGTGCTAATTTTCGCGATAAAAGTGATTTTAAGCCAAATCTTGCCATTTTTCTGATTTTTAATCCGTGTATCTATTTGATGTTAGAAATTTGGTGCGAATTTTTATAATTTGGCAATTTTTGCAGTAAAAGTGATTGTTCACAATTCTTTGTCTTGTTGCAGTTTTACTATTTTTAATAAGTATGTAGGTATCAGACTTGGATATATATTTGATGTTACCAAGTTTTTGCAAATTTTCGTAATTTTTGCGAATTTTTCAAGTTTTTTGCATTCCTTTTAATATTAGCGTTTAAAAATAAATTTTAAGTTTTTTTAATTAAAATATTATTTGCGAATTTTCGCAATTTTTTGCACATGAGATTATTTTTGATTCTTAAAATCTACGGATATTTTTTACAGATATTCACATTTTTGCAAGCTTTCTGGATTTACATATATGTTGTAAGCCTATTCTCGAGCTATTGCCTTTTTAGAGATATTTTCCATTATTTTAATCCCTTGCGAATTATTATTTTTTTTGCAATAAATAATGTTTTGAGTAGAAATTTGCTAAAGGAAAACGCCACGTATTTGAACATAATTGGACATTTTGTCGAAAAAAAAGTGAAAAAGCAAAATAACTAGTTTAAATACCTCAATTACTATATTTATGAAATTGATAAAGATTTATTATAAAACTGCTCGTTTTGTCAGCTTTTCCAAAGATATTTAAATTTCTTGTCCTGCATACCCCTTACAAATGCTTCTTTTACATATAAAATACGGTATTTTAGGCTGCAATGACCAAAAAAAACTTAAATTCTTTAGATAATAGTTATTGGTAACCAAAAAAAAATTTTTTGGTTGCTATAATTGTTATTCGTAACCAAAAAAAAAATATTTCTTACTTAAATTGGTTACAATAACCAAAATAAAATATCTCTTACGATAATGGTTAAAAATAACCCAAACCAAATAAAACACATTTTTCAGTAACCTTTTCATTTCAAATAAAAAAATAACAAAGAATTTGTTAAAAAATAAATAAGAAAAAAGAATTCTCTAGTTAAGAAACAAAGTTCATATTACTGCAAAAAAATTATATTGAAAACTATTGTTAGACGGATTATGTTTTCTTTTATAATTAATTGAATTAGTTTTTAATCTGATTTCTTAAATTAAATTTTAAGTACGAATTTGAGTTTTGTGTTTATTAAATAATTGATTTACCTTTTGACTTAAAATGAGGAATGAAATGACTTTTAGTTCGTTTTGAACTATTTGTCCAAACAAATGTGTCATTAAATGCAACCTCGCAGTTCAAAATCTAAAAAAAGTAATTTTAGTAATTTAATTTATTGCACAGCAGTGCGCACAGTGAAATGCGCATAGGATCCAGCTAACCCCCTCAATAATCAATTTCAATGTATTTTTAATTAAAAAAAAATATTTTACTTAATAAGTAAAATATTAATTTGGGATTATTAATTAATGAATCAGATTCATTACAACAATGAATTATGTTATTTGTTGTTAACACAGTGATACGATATCAACAAAAAATTATATGTTAAATCTCAGTAATGAAATACTGAATTTTTGAAGAAATCGCCAAAACCCATATTTGATGTCTGTGATTTAAGGCGTGGAATTTTCGCGTCTTGGCATTAAACTTTATATTTTGATAAAAGTGACATATTGAAGGAACTTGGCTTCTTGTATTAAAATGTTTCACAAAACCGTGTTAAGTGATTTAATTTTCAGACAAATTTTTGATTTAAGAATTTTTTATTCAAGGAACTGTACTTTCACATATACTCCCATTCATATGGATTTATGTACACAGAAAAAAATATCATCGAATTGTAACCAACAAAACAAATTGTTAATAAACAATGATCATTGTTGATATAACAAATTTTAATTTTTGTAATCAATTAAATTACTTAACAAAATTATTTGTTAAATTACATCATAACGGAATGCGCACATGTAGAAGAAACAAGAAATCATACATATTTTGTGTGTATTCATTATTAGCGTATCTAATAAAGTGTTGCTCTCTAGCTGAGAGGTAAGTAAGTTGGTTTATTAGTTTTGAGGTTGCCGGTTCAACTCCGCCCAAAGACATTTAGTGTTTTTCGCAGACAAGCAACAAATCGTTTCGAGGATTGTGATTGTGTATCAGAAACATTGTTAATATAACAATTATGATAATCAAAATTTGCACAAAAACTCAACAATTCGCATTGTTAATATAACAATAACTTTAATTGAAATAACTTTGAAATCTAACAAAAATTAATGTTGAAAAATAAATAAATTTCAACAAAATATTTGTTGATAAATTTAATTGAAAATATTTTTCAGATTTTCCATTAACTTACAATTTCGTTAATTGTATTTACAAAAATCGTTGTAGGTTCAAAATCAATTAATTATTTAATTGATATAACAAGAAAATTAATTGTATTTACAAATCATTTCTTTCTGTGTACATACATGTTTCCAGCGTTAGTAGTATGTGGCGCCTACATACATACATACATAAGTATGTTTGGGCATTGAGTTGTTGTTGTTTGTTACTACTATTTGACCCTCATTATAGATTTGTTCAGATCATTTTCGAAATTTATTAATTGGTTTCTAAAAAAAAAACAAACAACCAAACAAAACATCATATTTTCGCTTTAAAAAAAAAATTCAACAAATTCTAATGCGATTACGAAGGAAAAAGGTGGGTGCTCATTAAATAAAAATAAAAACAATACTAAAAGTTGTATACTTTAGATTTTACATTAAACAATTGTTTTCTTCAATGCTATCTATTAATTAAAAATGTGAGATATTAAAACTATGTATTTCTATAACTAACTCTAAGACTTAAAATTATGACATTAAAAAATGTAATTTTTAAAATGAAATTAATTTATAACAAAATGTGGCAAGGGTCGTCGTCACACGGTTTTATGATTTTCAATTTGTTTTCTTGTTTCTTTTTTTTTTTTTAATTAACATATAAATTTTTACAATTGAATTATAAATATGAAGTTGAGTTATCACCTAAAAAGATTTTTTTTATGATTTTCTTAGTTCTTTTTATAGCTTTAGTTTAATAATTGTCACATCAAATGTGTTATGCACCGTTGAAGTTGAATGGTTTGGTGGTTTCTGAGACCAACCAGAAATTTTGTGCGAGTATTTACCAAGAATTTTGACCTTTCACTTTAACGGTGTGCAATGCTGGAGTTAACTTGACACACATACTTAATACTTAACCATAATTGTAGAATATTACGAAAGCGTTAATTTATTGATGCGCTATGAATTGTAATTAGATTTATTGCTTCCTTTTTTGTAGGGAAAACTTAGAATTTTACTTCTGGTCATAATTGAAAGAGCAGAAGTTGTTATAATAAAGTAAAGTAGTTTTTCTTTACAAGTGAAGAAATTTAATTAATTCGCATTAGAAAGAGAGATAAGTTGTTGAACTGACGCTGCTTCGGTTTTAATGTTATATCCCTTTTTGACACGGAAAAAGCCTTAAGCTTAAATTAGACGTGACATAGCCATAACGCCATAACCATAACAAAACCAAAATTCAATTGGTTTCTATGGTGAGAGTTATGGCGTTATGACGAGTCACGTATAATTGAACACAGTGTTGCCCATTAGTTTGGTTCGAACGGCTGCTATGGTTATGTCACGTCTGATTAAGCCTTTAATTCAGCTGGGAGAAAGACAGAAAGAGATAGTATATATTTGTCCCTCTGTTTTTCATACAGCTGAATGAATACTTTGTAAAGTTAGTCCCGGTTCATACACTTCAACTTTTAATTCAGCTGGTAGAAAAAAAGAGATATTTGAATTTCCTTCTTCGTCTTTCTTACAGCTGAAATACGAGTTGATCAATAAAAGTTGAAGTGCGTGAACCGGGACGAAACTTTGCGTGTCTAAAATGGATATTATTATTTGTATATATGAAAATGATATTGTGATGATATTAAATCGTATTTGCCAGATTTGATTTTTCTTTAGATCTGGCTACGTTGCCTATAGAATTTTAAGGGAGTTTTTTCTGAAACTCTAATTTTTTTGTTTGGTATTTAAATACGTTTTTTTCAGTTTGTTAATTAAAATCCTTATTTACATATTCAATTAAAAAAGAGCTTCCAAGGAAGTCAATAAGATTGTGATCCGAAATTTCAATTTCAATTATTAAGAAAAGACCTCAATATGGACTTTATATTCCCGGAGGTCTTCTCTCTTAACTGGTCACTCTAGGTTGAGTGGCATACCAACAAAGAAGAAGAAAAAGAAAGATAATTTTCAACCTGTAGAAATATCGTTCCACAACTGCCAAAAAAAAACTTAAACGACATTATTTTCGAACTTAATATATTGACCAAAATCTATCATTTGCGTTCGTAAATAATCTACTTTTTGTCAAAAAAAATTAGGTCAAGCTTTTTTGTCGGCTATGGCGCTATATGTTGTGTACATATGAATTTATGAAAACTGAACGAAACTTTTAAATGCTCACACATGATGTTCATGAACATACCCTGAGGGAAGCTCGGGTTATGTGTCATTACTCTTGTCGGCTTTTTTGGTGAATTTTTGGCGATATTGTCAACGAAGCGTCTACATATTAATATTGATTTTGATGCGTATAAAATATTTTGTCAGATACACAAAACTATGTTTCTTCTTAAGCCCGATTAAGAAATTATTTCTGATTAAAATTCATGATAGTTCAATTAAATTTAAAATGTCTCAAAAAATAAAAATTTTAAGACCCTGCAATTCATCAACAAGAAAATTTGTGATAACATACAAACGGCTGGATCGATCTTTTTTTAGTAAAGGCTAAAAGATATTAGATGGAGTCAACTTTCAAACAAAAAAATTAAATCAAAATCAGGGGCCTAATTCCCGCATTCGATTGAGAGCGAGTTATTACTCGAATATGCGGGTTTTTTAACTTTTGGGATTTTCGCATTCGGTTTCGAGTAATACATATCGAAATTTATAATGACAGCATTCGATAACGTGCATACATTCGAATGCAACCGTTCGTGTTTTTACTCGCAGAAAAAATGGCATTCGAAATCATGTTTAACATAGAAAAAACGATGAAAAAGAAAATGTATGTATGTTCAATATTAGACTTACATATGTATTCATTTATAAATGAATGAGTGCACAAATGTACTTATAAAAAAAATACAAATTAAAGAATTTCTTGTTGAGTTGAAATATAACAAAACACACACACTGACTTGGCAAATAATGTTTTGCCTAAGAGTTGTCGGGGAAAATAAAAAAATCAACCAACTGTGGGAGCATCTAAATAACAAATTAACTGCTTCTAGTCAACCAATAAGAGAATTAAAAATGTGGCTAGTGCTCTATTCTCTAGCTTTACACTTATTTATTATTATTAAGTTATTAATTAAATTAAAATAAAAATAACATTTAGGTATATTCGTTTCTTTTTTCTGCATATACGTTTGTATGTACGTACATACATATGTTTTTGCACACATACATATATACAAACATATGCTTTTGCTTACAATTTATTCAGTGTTGTGAAATGAATTTATATATAAATATATTTGCCTTTTTCCAACACTAAAACAAAAACTCGATTCGGTTGGTAGCGAGTGACACCATCGAAAAATTTCTCGCCATCGAAACTAATTTCTATTCGAATGCAACTCCGATCACGAGTGCAGGAATTAGGCCTCAGCCCTCCCAAGGCGAATTCACATTAGGTAGTCTCCATTCACCAGCTGACGATCAGCTGATAATTTCTTTGCTGTCAAATTAAAGCAAAACGTTTGAAAATATTCTGTCAGCAGGAAATTTTACACTAACAAATATACAAGGCGAATATGCAGAGTTTCAAATTGAGACCACCCGGGATCAATTCCCCTTGGGTTCAGCCGTTTGGTCTATATGTGGACTTGCACAGATACACAGATACACAGATACATAGTACAAAGTTATAACATGCGTTTTTTTACTCGGGAGTTAAAAAAAACAACTCAAGTTTCAAAATCATTTACAACTCATCTAAATTGCATACAATATTTTGTTGAAAGAAACCTAAAGAATAAATTATCGTTTCTAATTTTTTAAAATTTAAAAACTCCATGAAAGTAGGGTTTCAAAATTATTAATTTTTTTTATTTTTATTTTTGTTTTTGTATCTCAGTTCGCAGTAATTATTTTTAATCCCAAAAAAATGTGCATTATTAGCAAAACTTTCACTATAGTCATGTATTAGCTCTAATTCCCTTATAACATAAAACTCATTAGCAAAAATTTAAAACTTTTTTTTTTTTTTTGATTTTTGACAATTCTCTTACGTTTTATAAGTTTATTAATAAACGTGTTTAGTTTTATATAATTACCTTTTCATCTTAAAATTGTATAATTAATGTTATTTTGTTGGTTTTTTTAACTCTAATAAAAATTTTCTTTCTCTAAAATAAAGACAAAAATCATCTTTTAAACAAGTTAGCACGCAAGCCCTAAAGACACAAAGAAAAAAAACTTCATCCTTAAAACAAACACATACAAAACCAAACATTTACATTATTAAAATATATACACACACATACATGCACAAATATTTGTCGGCTCACATGCATATATATATTTTTAATTTTTTCTTTCCGCTGAACTAACTCTCCGTGAGTCGTTGATATTGTTTATATGCCGATATATATCAAGCCGCTGTTAAGAGTTCTTTTTCGAAGTTGGCTACTGTTTCATTTTACACGGTAGCGTTTTTCTTATAATTGTCTTGGGATTTTTTATTTTCTTACGTTACCACCTGAGGCGCTCATAAGGTTTAAAATTTCAGTGTTAATTTATTTGATTGTTTTATATGCGAGAGTCTTACGGCCTTAAGTAATTAACCAAGATTTGTGTAAATAAAACTTTTTAATAAAAATAAATGCCTTCCAATATTTTTCTTACTGCATGTTTATAGAAGACAAGTAAAAATTCTGGTCCTCTTATTTATATTGAAAACAAACAAAAATTTGAGTGCTTTCTTTTTGTTTTCCATTTTTGGTTGTCTTCGGTAAACTGGCACACTGAAAAAACAGTTTCACATAAATTCAACGAACTCGCATTCATTGATTTAAATTGATTGAAATTCAACGTATTATACGTTGTTTCAAAAAAGTATTCCTTGAAATTCAACGCAAAATTCTATGTAGATATGAATTGAACGTTGAAACCATTCCTTGATATTATTCGTTGAATTTAACAACGAACTAGTTTATTCATTTAACGTATAATACTTTGAATTTAAGGAACACGTTCTTTCTTATATAAATAAAAGAAAAAAGTTTAGTAAATTTCAAGAAAGCGTACCTTGATTCAAGGAACATGTTCGTTGATTTTAAATAATGTACGTTGAATTTGACTTCAAGAAAAAGAAGAAGATGTTTTATTCAATGAACGAGTACTTTGATTCAAGGAACCACCATTTGAATTTTTGTTTTACATGGTCCTGATTCACACACGTCAGGTCTGAGTCGTCAAGTCTTGAGTTTTTAGGAGAGAGAGGAAAAGAGAATGGAAAGGGGTTCAGATTTGACCGTACCAGTCAAGTTTGCTTTTTCGTTTTGTTTTGTCATTCGTAATACTCTACTACAACACAAATTGATGAGACTTGATGAAACAAACTTGACGGTGTGTATGAACGTAAATGCAGGTTCAAAAGAAAATTGAACAAAAACTGATCAGCTAAACCTGATGTGTGTGAATCAGGACATGGTTCAATTCAACCAACTAGTTCCTTGTTTTATAACGGGGAAAATTCATAATGAAATGAAAAAATAAACAAAGAGCAATCAGTTGTTGTTCTTCGTTTAACAAATAAGTTTGTGAGCAATTAAAGAAGAAAATTTTAAATTAAAAAAGTGCCAAAAAGTAAATTAATAATAAGAAGTGATTATAATTAATTTTAATTGCAAAAATAAATATAGTTGTATAATATCCCGCATATCAGACACTTCCTGAACTACTTTAAAGCTGGAAAATAAGTTCCAAATGCATCTATTCCTGACATTATTGGTTCAAATTCCCAAGTTTTATGTAAGCAATTATGTTGCATGCTATTTAAATAGTATAATTTTATACATGTTTATCTATGTTAATTTTAAATATTCAAGAACTAACGCAGAGGTTTACGTTAGAAGCCTCCAATTTGAGTGCAGAGGGATTCAATAGCACTTGGCAGGCATGCAGCAATTCCAGAATTAATGAAGTAAACCAAGCTTCCACTTTAGCCGAAGTTTTTTAAAGATGGCCTAAGTATAAGAAACCGAGTAGATTTCGATATGTGAGTATACAAATCTTTACTGTTTTATACTTTTGTATTTATTGCAAAATAAATATTTATAACTATATTTCAGATTGACAAAGACTTTTACTTTGCTTTTGGGAACGTTTTCTTTAACTTTAATAAGGCGGTAAATTTTTATGTAAATACATTCTTACATATACAATATAAATTATTTCTTATTATATAAACTTTTAAATAAAATACTCAATTTAATATGAACTTGTGTATTATTATATTTATTAAAGTGAAATTTTGAATGTATAGGTGCATTGGTTCAAGGAATAAATTCATAAAAATCAATGAATGTGTTTATTGGGTCAAGGAATAGGTTCTTTAAATTCAAGGAACTATTTCATTAAATTCAAAGTATGTGTACGTTGATTCAAGGAACATATTCATAAAATCAATGATTGCGTTCATTGGGTCAAGGAATAGGTTCCTTAAATTCAAGGAACTATTTCGTTAAATTCAAAGTATAAATATATAGGTTTAATGAATTTACGTAACGTTTCAACGTATGGATTCTTAACTTCGACGAACGGGTACGTTGAATTCAACAAGCCAATGATTGGCATACGTTGAATTCAATGAACATGTTCCTTAGGGGAAAAATAAGGAATAAATTCGTTGAATTAACGAATTTTTTCGTTGAATTTATGTACCTTTTTGGTTCAGTGCAGTAAGTTAATGTTTTATTACACAAAGAATATATATCTAGATATGTGATAAAAATATATTTCTTTTTTTTTCTTTCTTTGCAGATGTTTCCTTGCAAATGGTAAGTGCTATTGCATTTTAAGATTTTGCTTAATAAACCCTAATGGAAAGCTTGTGTTGGACTATTAAAGCAATTAACAAAGTATTAACAATAAAATCGTTTAATTCAAATGTCAATTTTAACAAATTAAATAATAATTTGCAAGAAATAATACAATAAAATATAAGCATGCAACATGTGGCAAATATATTTACAAAAAAAAAACAACAACAACCTAAAACTAATAACAAACATCAATAAACAACAATAGCCAGAAACAAGAAATAAAAGCAAATAACCAAAGTACAAAAACTTGTTAAAATCAAAAGCCAAATCAGCAACAAACGGCAAAAAAAAATTAACAGACGCTCATAGCAGCCAACCAACTTCAAAACTGGACAACAAAAATACATTTAATTTGTATTTATTGGCGATTTTTAAATATAAAAGAGCAAATAAATGTTGTAAAACCAAATGCAGCAACAGCGATTCCAGCACGAGCATTACTAACTAGGCAATAGGGATAAGCAAGTTGGCTGAATTGTACACTTTTAGTAATTGGACTTTATTTTTTGGTACGCATATTTCATAGAAATATACTGTTTTGGCCTTCCAACAAGTATATTTTATCTCTTTGGTGTAGCCAAATATAATCTTAAACATGAGTGTGCTGTTAGCTGAAGTAGTTAATGAGTCGACTTCAGAGTAAATGACGGTATTCAAAAGTCCGTGAAATTTTTCTGACATGCATTAGTGTCTATGCCAACTCATGTAATAGTGCTCCCACCCCCTCGTCGATATTTATAGCAATGAATCGCCTTGAAAGTAAAATATTTAATAATAAATAAATAAATAAAACAAAGTGAAAATTTATCGGGTATTCAGCCGAATCTGTGTTGAAAATTTGAGCTCCACAGCTCCTATAGTTCCAAATATCATGCGTTACAAACAAACACGCTACTATTTATATTTCGGGAACTGGCAACACTAATGTCAATATCGGGCCACGGAGCTGGTGGCCAGGAATGTAGCGGAAGGTGATAACGTAACCTTCTACGTTGATAGCCAGGCAGCGCTAAAGGCTTTGAAGCGACACAATGTCAAATCGAAACTTGTTAGTGACTGTAGGAAAGCCCTCAACTTGCTTATGAATAAGTATAGTGTCAGTTTATGTTGGGTTCGTGGCCACAGCTGTGTTGAGGGAAATGAAATTGCCGATGAGCTGGCAAGAATAGGTTCGGACATATCGGTGAAACTACCGATAGGTCATTACTATAAAGAACTCAGTAATTGGGTAGAAAGCAGGATCAACAGTTCATGGCGAAGTAGAGAGGATTGTACACGCAAATAAAAAATATGGTTGAGGTAACCATAATCAAACAGCAGCATACTATGACTGAATTATATGGTTGCAGTCAAATCATATTATTGTTAATAGAAAGACAAACTTTAATAATATTGTTATCTGAGTTAATAATAATATTATCTACAAAAACAATGAACTTTGTTGCACCTAATCTTAGTATTGTAAATATGACAACACTATTGTTAGATGTGACTAAAATATAATTGAGACTAACCATACCATGTTCTAATATTATATTAATATTGTTAAATACGACCACAGTGTTATTTAATATAATACTACTATTTTGTTTTTTAATCATATATTTATTATAGAAACAGCTGTGCGTTAAATTCTAAATAAAAATAAATTGATATTGTTGAAATAAAATGTATATATAGAAATGTATACTTATACGACATACAGACATGTCTGTATAAAGAGATACACAAATGTTTATATATTTTTATTGGTCTACCCTTTTGTTTATACTTTATTTATTTATTAATTTATTCAATACCACCCGTGCACTACCGATAGCTTACAAACGAAATACTGAACTGACAGATATTTCTGTAAAAAATTTTGTTAAAAACTTAACATAGTATGCTTTTGGATATCATTATATTGTTATTTACATCATTTATTTTTATTATTATTTTTAAATAATAACACAAATTATGTTGTAGTCATAAATTTTTAATAAAACTATATTGTTAAACTCTAACCATATCATGTTTATTGTAACGAAATAAATGTTTAAAATAACAATAACTAGTTTTCAACGACCACACATTTGTTTCAGAGAACATAATATTGTTTTCTCAACCATTCTACAACCATATCTTTTCTTTGCGTGTAGACTCTCGAGGGGTTTTTGGTCAAAACTTGACTCAGGAAGATCTAAACTACTACTGGGCATGAATAGCAAGGCGATACGAATCATGATAGGCGTGTTGACAGGTCACTGCTTGGTCAGAGCAAGAACCAGTCTCAAGACTGACACTCCATATTTTTGTAGGATGTGCGAGGATGAAGAGGAACCAGAAACCATTGAACATATTATCTGTCATTACCCGAAGCTGCAACGTCATAGGCTTAGATGGCTGAGCAGACGTTTCCATGAAAGCATTACTGATGTCGGGAAGTGTAAACTAGAGGACATCAGGGGCTTCATCATGGGAATTCGGTGGCTTAGTGATGAATAATAGGGTCACTTCTGGCTGCAAATTGAAGGGTAAATACTACTTTTTTGGCAACAGAAAGGAATCACAATGGACCCAATTGGGTCTCCGAGTGGAGGTGCGGTAAAGCACTCTTCCTAACCTAGCCTAACATAACCTAATGTCAATATTTAAAATCTGGCAACACCATAACAAAGTTTGACATTTTTTTATCATAAACATACTCACAACGCTTTGATGCACAAGTGCTTTTTACTTTGTTAACAGTGAGTTCAGAAAATCAATTTGACCAAAAAATGGAAATTTCAAGAGAAGGTTTTCGTTGAATTATTTTTCACAACTTCCGACGTGGATTATTTCAACAGGAATGTGCTGATGAACTCAGTTCTTTGTATGCCGATGAAGCACAGTGTATCGCTGGTATAATGAATAATTCAATCGTGGTGTACACTCAGAAAATAATCCTATGAAATTAATAAGAATAATAATTATTTTAATAGTTTTTTACTATTGTTTTTAGTCAATGGGATAAATCACTTTAAATTAATAATATTCAAACTATTGAATCAGTAGTCGGTTTCTACTATTATTTTAATACTATTATAGTTTTGAATTAATAGTACACCGAATTATTTTTTAATAGTATGTACTATTATATTTAAAGTGAACCGTATTGATTTAATTCGGCTAAGATCATTAGAAACTAATGGGACTTCCTTTAAAAATAATAAGAAAATCATATTAAAACTCAGCAAAATACTAGTGAAGCAACTATTGTTTTAATAGGATTGTCATATTATATTAAACGTAGTATATTATTTATTCTATATTATATCCCGATTAAAGAAATAGTACTTCGCATTAAACTTTAATAGGATGTACTATTATATTTAATAGGATTGAAATATTACTTCAAATGGCGTAAAGCATTATTCAATTGGACCCTGAAATTTTCAAAAACTTTAATAATTGAATCAAACAAAGATTTCTTTAAATAACAGAATTATTATATTTATTAAAGTACATTTGATATATAATTTTTTTTAGCCTAAAAGCCCTTTTTCCATCTTTTAGAAGATGTAAATGAATTGGAAGACCGTCAAATTCGTCGACATCATGTAAAGTAAATGTATTAATGTGTGTATGTACTACTAAAGTAGTAAAAAAACTAGCGGTAAAATTAATAGTAATCCTATTGATTTAATAATATACCATATTAAATTAATAGGAATATACTACTCATTAGTTTTTGAATTTACTGTTTACCTCTGATGTGGTTGTGGAAACCTCGAACGCCGGAATGCCGTGCGATGGTTGTGGTCCTGGTTGTGGAAAAGCCGGAACTCCGTGCGATGGTTGTGGTGCTGGTTGCTGGGAACTCCGGAAAGCCGTACGATGGTTGTACCTCAATTGTTCTTATTTTTTGGAGCAGAATTCATACAATAAACACTTAGGTTTTGGAACAACATAAAGTACATAAGATAAACACTTTGTTTTTTGGAGCAACACAAAATTCGACTTCACTCTTCGCGTTGAAAATGAGAATGCATAAAAAAGAAAGTCAAAGACAGACATTTGCAAAAACGCGAAGAAGCATAAGCATCTGTACACGGCTGGCGCATAACGTTAACCGGTGGTCACATTATTTTAATAGTTTTTCACATTGATATTTAAACTTCATATGTTTAAACTATTAAATCAATGGGATTAACATTGATTTTTGTGTAAACTATTAAAATAATTGTATATCTTATAGAAAATATAATGCGAAATGTCCCATTGAAAATTAATAGGAACACCACATTAATTTGATACTGCGTTTTCGCTGATTTTTAATATGGTGATCACATTACTTTAATAGTTTTTCATATTGATACATAATAGTTTCAAAATAATTGTTTCAATAGTACAACACTATTCAATTCCTATTGTTTTAATGTGATTTGGAACAAATTTTGTCCCTATTAAATTAATACGGACCCTTTTGGCGAATTAATAGGATGCTTTTTTCTGAGTGTAGTTCCATCGCCGACGTAGGTCGTCCAAAATCGGTTGTTGTCCCACATAACATCAATGCACTGCATAAACTGGTAATGCAAGATCGTCATGTGACATATTACGAGATGGAGGCATCTTTACATATTAGTTCCACTTCAATACATGCGATTTGGCATGAACACTTAGTTGTAAAAAAAATTGTTCTCCTTTGATACTCCATAATTTATCAAAAAAAAGGCTCGCTTCAAGTGGTCTAAGAAAATTATTAAAAAGTTCATCCGTGGTGATTCAAAAGACGTCTATAAAATCGTGACAGATGACGAATCATAGATATATTCGGGAAAAAACAGCTATTGACCATGTGGGTATTCCAAGAAGAGCTAAGTGGAAGCAAATGGTAGCCTGTTTTTTCGGCTGAATGGGTCATGTAGCCACTGTTCCGCTTGAACAACGTAGAACTGTCAATTCTGAGCAGTACACGACCATTTTTTTTTTGCCGGAAGTCTTTGGGTAAATTCGGAAAACTAAACCCAGAAGACAAATCATTCTTCATCATGATAATGCGAGATCTCACACATCTCGTCAAACAATTATATTTTTGAGCAGTCAAAACATCGAATTGATGACTCATCCACCGTACATTTCTGTTTTGGCACCCAACTACTTCTTCTTGTTCGCGAATATCAAAGGTAAACTGCCTGGTCAACGATTTACGACCGCCGAAGAAGCAGTTGAAGCGTTCAAAAACCATGATTTGGAAGTGTTTAAAGGGGAATAGAAAAACTGCTATAACAAATGGTTTGTACGAATGCAAAAGTGAAAAAAACAATAAAGACATTTTCATTTAAAATGTTTGTTATTATTTGCAATTCCCGAAATATAAATAATAGCCTTCGTATAGATATTTATTACCTTCGTCGAGTGTAGAACATAAAGCTATAAGTAATATATCCATTCTCTTCTATTACATATTTATTTCCTTAAACTCCTATGAAGAGAATTTGGCTATTCACTTCTATTGAAAGCTAACAAATCTATTTCATTCCCTCCTTTAGTTTTTTTATAATTTTGGAATTTCGTCGTCTATTCAAGTGCCTCGTTGCTTTCGCAATGTATGTAAATGTCATAATTGAATTAAAATTTTTATTTGAAAGAAAAATTCAAAAGAATAATATTAAAATAATTTAAAACATTATGACAATATGAGCTTTACGACTACCGTTTGAATACCTCAAATGTATAACAAAAATTTAATTATTTTAATATTCAATTTGATTTTAACGCTTGACAGGAATACGAATTTAAAAAATTTATGTATGTATGTATGTGTATAAATAAATTCAATGTTACATTTTGGTACCAATTTCTCATAATTATTGGTGGTACATTTTATTATTTTCATCCCTAATAGACAAACATTAGTGGGTAAGCATGGGTGTTCGGACCTACACACACAAACATACAGAATAGTCTTATGTTGTTGTATAAAGTGGATACGTGTTGTGGAAATATGTATCAAAAAATTTTTATCAGAACATTAAATCGAGTTTACGATGCAATTTTGTAGCGAATTAAATGCAATTTGTGAAATTAATTTACGAACATTTGCACTTAAATACCAAAACTAATAGATAGGAAATGCAGATAAATGTTTTCTATGGATGTTGTTGTTGCGGTTGCTGTTGTTATTATTCTTGCAAGGAGGAGTATATACATACATATGTATGTATGTATGTATGTATATGTTTATATAGTAAAAGGCACAAGTTCACAACAACCTTAGTTATGGGTGCTGGTGGTCTTCACACATTTTGGCAGCTTTGTTATGTTGCATAATTAAAACCTGCCTGCTTTTCTGTCTTATCAGCTAACATGCATGATTATCATTCCTCTTCTCTTTGTTCCTATTGTTTTTATTGTTAATAGTTACATAAAAATAAATCACTAATCTCTGCTATTACCACACACACATACACATACATACATGCATATGTATTTATGTATATGGTTTCAAAATTTTAAGAAAAAAATCATACAAAAAATCCATGAATAAATGTTTGGTATGTTGCGATAATAAGGCGATTTATATTGTTACCAAAAGATGCATTTTTTTTTATTCATCCCTTTTTGGAATTCTGTTTTTTTTTTTTTGGACAGCATACAATATTTTTATAAAATGTTGCATTAAAATATTTGATTGTCACTTAAGATAATATGAAAATCCATAAAGATGTAATGAATTAAAGCATATTTTCAACACAATGAAAAGAGTAACACTCAGACCAATTTTATTACACACAGAGAAAAAGTCAAATCAGTTTCATTACGTTTATATGTAATTTGAAATATGGAATATGAAAGTAAGGTATTCAATTTTGCTGCTATTGTTATATAAATATTTTTAAAAGTAATGGGATGTGTAACTTTTCCGTCGACGGGAACGTTACTTTTTATTAGTATTAAATTAAAATCATAATATAAAAGCCATTCTGATGAAGGCATTGTCAAATTCCAAAGGTTGCTTTTGACCTCAAACCCACAAAAAAAAATTATTAAAAATTTCCTGTATTTATATATTTCAATATTACTCATAAAAATCAGCAGTCGTATTCTCCCCCTCAAAAATTATTTTATATGCGCCAATGACTGGATGTTTGGTTTTCCTGACTATTTGCTGACCCCAAGCAGATACAGTAAAACAGACTGTAACAAGTCTGAAGGACCAGGTACTCATAGAATATCTGGAAATTTTATTTATTATCTGTACTGCTCTCAGCAGCAACAATAAGAAGTATTATGGAGAAGAGACTAACTAGAATTTAAGAAGTGGTTTGCGATCTTATAGTGTTTTCACACTGACATGGTTTTAATAAAAGTTGATTTTAACGTTAAAACCAACTGTTAAAACCTGGTTTTACCATACAAATTGTTTTTGTTAAAACCAAATTAAAACCATTTTTGAATTGGTTTTAAGTTGGTTTTATGAAATGCAACCTTGTTTCCGCTGTGATAAATTCAGTGCTGCCAAGTTGAAATGACCGACAGCAGCTGGTAATGGTATGCCAGTGAATAACAATAGATGGCGCCTGAAAAATTTTCAACTTAAAAATTAATGCAGCAAAAACAATAATCAAAAAATTATGAAAAAAAAGAGTTTTTTGGAAGGAAAACAACGAAAATATAAAACGGCTGGCTGTTCCGTTCAACTATGTGTTGTTAGTCAGAATATTTACAACAGACTTTATTGTTATTTGTTCATTAATAATTATCACATGTAATTTGGCTTAAAAAGCAATACGAACCTTAGCCCGTTCAAATCACAAATATAGAAAATATTTTAAATTGAACTGTGGAAAGTGAAAATAGACAATATGACTGACATACATCTGCCTATAAAAAAGGTTTATCTTATAATGTATTTGTGCATTTTCATATTATTAACAATATTTCCAAGCACTTCTTCATTCTGTATAAGAAGTTCCATAATTTAAAAAAATTTTATTTACAAAATATAAAATAATTTTCATTTTAGAGCGCACTGTGAAATATCTCAGTTTTTCATACAAACAAAAACAGTTGAACAGTATGTCCAACAAGTGTTATTAAAAAGCAGAAAAAATGCAACAACAAATACACGCATTTCGGCAGGAGATTTATTTTATTTTGAGCAAAGTTATTAGACAGCCTGTGAGTTAAAAACTGAATTTAACAAACTTGCAGAGTGAAAGCAAAATCAGCTGTTTATGGTTTTAACGTTAAAACCAGGGGGCAAATCGTCACATCCGTGAACGTACAACTCGTCACGTAAAAACACCATTTTCGAATGATGACATACGTGAACGTATTGAAATCCCACTCAGTTTATACGATTGACTTATTAATTAATTTGTTTTCGTACGATTGCCGATACGATCACGTATGTAACGATTTGAACCCAGATTTTAACTTTCAGTGTGAAAACACTATTAGAGGCTGAGGTGCTGCCACTCTATCGATAAATTCCAATTTTCCTTCGAGCATATTTTTCGCTTAGATTCTATCGGCCTCTCTTATGGCCAGTATTTCAGCCTGATATATTGTTGCCTCATCGAAAAGACGGTACGAGTGTTGCACGCTAAAATCACTTAAAAGTACTACACAGGTGACGAACGACGCATAATGGGATGGATTTATACATTTTTGTATAAAAAATATTAGGATTGGTCCTAGATGGTTAAAAGTTTACACCAAGTATAATAATGACTAAATATAATCAGAATCGGCCACATCCAAATAAATTTTTTTTCCAGCAAAAGTTTAGAAATTCGGTATAATATACACTTTCTGGCTGGTTATAGAAGGGCCTGATGAAACCAGTAGACGACGAAAAATTTCAGTGTTTTTCGAAACTCTATTTCATTTTGTAGAAAAGATTAACCTAAACTTCCAAGAAAAAATTTTTTTAATCCAACGAACACATTTCCATTTGCTTGAAAATCAAAAATAACTAAATTTTTAGAGGCTTAAGCTTAAATTAGACGTGACATAGCCATAATGCCATAGCCATAACCAAACCAAAATTCAATTGGTTTCTATGGTGAAAGTTATGGCGTTATGGCGAGTCACCTATAACCAAATACAGTGTTGCCCGTTAGTTTGGTTCGAACGGCTGTTTTCTATGGTTATCTCACGTCTAATTGAGCCTTTACAAATTTGATCATATCTTCTATTTTTTTTATAAAAAGATATAACACTCAGACAATGAATGCCTACTGCTATTACTGGGTGTTACCTTCTTTAGGAAAGGGATAGTGTTGCAGCGCCTCTGCTGTTAATTAAATGAGGCATCTTCAGTTTTTTTAACCTCATTTTATTAATTATTTTACTTCGCCGATTATTCTGGTACACAACGAAGGAGGGCGCTCTGGTGTTACATTAGGATTAGTATCCGCTGAAGTCGGTGTAGTTTAGTGATCAGCGTATATGCCTTCATCACTTAAAGTTTCCTTCAACAACTGATACAAAGGGACACACACTAATGTACATCATTACCATGATCGAACCCAGCACCTTCGGTTTTGTAGTCAACGTGCTAACTACTTCATCCAACGCCACCCTCTATGCTCTCTGATATTGTTATCTCCTTCTATTTCTCCCATTTTTCATTGTCTTTTGGATAGAAATAAATTCAGCAAAATGCGACTACATATCATATGTAATGTTGCACGAACTTTAGCGTACACAATCGAATATCTTCCCTGATGCAGAATTTTTTTTTAATATAAGTAGCACGTAAACTTTTTTTTTTTATATTTTTGGCGTTTATTTGAGTGTTAGGGTTTTTTTTCGTTGTTGGCGATTTTTTTTATCCTGTTTTATTATTATTTATAACAATAAAAAATAATTTCTTAAGTGTAGTATCATATAAGAATGTCACACAACTTTGTCAATTGACAACACACACATACACAGCTCAAGCATGTTGTAAGTATGCTCGTGTTCCTTCATACGCACGTACATACATACATAAGTATGTATGTGTGTATGTGTAAATGTAGTTTGTTATAAATCTGATCTTATCTTGAGGTAATATTAAGCCGCCCATCATTAATATGTACATACTTTGCAGCCAGCCCAGGCCAGGCCAGGCCATTCAATATGATCGTTATGTGTTGGTGTCTAAATGCATTAAATGAAAGCCCTGCTTTAACATGCAGATCGATTGATCGGCAGGCAGACAAACACACAAACATAAAGGCAAATAAACAGACAGACAGTCTGACATAACGATATGCATTTTATTATTTTAACAAATTCAGAAACCAAAGGTGACAATATCGGTTCTTTTTGTCTTACTTCGTCTTTCTCTTCAACTTATTTCATTTCATTTCCTTTGTTTTTGTTTTTTTTTTGTTTTGTAGTGATTTTTGGTTTTGTGTTGCTGGTATTGTATAGTGTGTAATATTTGTGGCACAAGCCTTAAAATGTTTGTAGTGCTCGAGTTTATATTTTATGCATGCTGCTGTTGTTGTTTTAATCAAACCTTGTGTCTGTAAGAGTTTCCAATTGATTGGCGCTTTTTATAGGTAAAAAAAAAAGATTGGGATGCCTTTTAATTTTGAGCTTTGTTTTTTTTCCTTTTTTTGATCTTCTTCTTTTTGTTTGTAAAAAGACGTCAATCTGTCTGTGCTTGTCGATGGCTTCTTTTATTGAAGTTTAAATTTCTTTTGTTTCAACATACATACATAGTTATATATTTGTTTATACCTATAATGCGTTTTCTTCTCCATGCAGTTATTGGTTTTGTTGCTTTTCATCTGCACTAATTTCCATATTGTTTCATTTAAAATCTTATAAATAACTCAAGTTAATTTTAAATTCTCTTCGTATGAGTGCTGCCTGCTTTCAAACATTTATTGTTTTGATCTTTTTAAATGGGTTTTTTTTAATTTTTAAGAAAAAATCTATACAACATGTACAACAAAGTATATATGTATAATGTTGTTGTTATAATTAACGTTTAAATACACATAAATTTGATAAATTAGTTATGATGGCTCATTGTTGTGGAAATGTTATTTCAAATCAATTAAAAGACCGCACACGTTTAACAGAAATTTTTCAACGAACACATATTTGGGCATGTGGCCGGCCAGTCATCGAACTTATTGATTTGAGTTGAATTGAATTGGGACAGAAAATCTTAAAAGGCGACAAACGTGTGATAGATAACCTAAATATAACTTTGATCAAAGTTAAGTTGTTTTGAATGTTATTGGAAGAAAGAATTTACATACGATTTTCAAGGAAAAAGTAAAATTTGGAATATGAATTTTGTTGTTATAAATTGAAAGTGGATTTTTTTTATTTTATTTAAGAGAAGTAACACTCGAGCATTGAATGCTTTCTACTATTACTAGGTGTTACCTTCTTTAGGAAAGGAATAGTGATAGGGAAGACAAGGTGGTGACGAAATGAAGTAAAGCTTCATTCTTTTACAACTTTGCTCATTAGGATTAGTGTCCGCTGAAGCCGGTATAATTCAGTGACCAGTGTCTATGCCTCCATCAATTGAACTTTCCTAAAACAACTGATACAAAACGACACTAATGCACATCAGAAAAATGCGTGCTATTGTTATTTAATTACTGTCGGAGACCGGGCTCGAACCCTGGACCTTCAGTTTTCTAGTCAACGTGCTAAATACTTCAGCCAGCTCCATCCTCTACAGGAAATGTTGCAGAAATAAATTACGGTCGCGTTGGCTGAAGTAGTTAGCATGCTGACTACAAAACCGAAGATACTGCGTTCAATCCCTGTATCCAACAGTCATTAAATAACAATACCACGCATTTTTCTGATGTGCATTAGTGTTCCTTTGTATCAGTTGTTGTAGGAAAGTTCAATTGATAAAGGCATAGTCTCACTGGTCACTGAACTATAACGACTTCAGCAGATACTAATCCTAATGTAACATCAGAGCGCCCTCCTTTATTCTGTAGCAGAATCATCGGCGAAGTAAAATAGCCGATAAAATGGCTACTAACCACAGCTTCAAAAATATTTTAATACGCCTAATTTAACACCAGAGGCGCTGTAACACTGCATTACTTAAAACGTGCAAAGAGCGGAGTTGTAAAAGAATGAAGTTTTTTTCTGTCTCTTCCTTCATGGCCTGTGTAGTCTATCACTATCCCTTTCCTAAAGAAGGTAAAACCTATTAATAGTAGTAGGCATTCATTGCCTGAGTATTACTTCTCTTAAAAAAAATCAAGATTGCTTTTAAAGTTCTTTGAAACTTTGCATTTCATTAATCAACATATTTTTATTTCTCTGCATTCTTTAATTTGTGATCTATACATGCAATACACTTGTTTGTTTTACAATGTTACCTTATTAGTCCTTTGAATAAAATCCAATTTGAACTAAAGAAGTAATACGAGTAATATTATAAATAAAAACATATTTATATATATTATAAAACTCAAATAACAATAATAATTATTGTTGAAATATAATTGTAATGTAACGGACTTGTAAATTACACAATATTTCATTTAAAAATACTCACACAAACTCCTACATAACTAAAGTAGAATCAGACAAAGAGCATGATTACATTTGCATATCATTAGCCAATATGCAAAAAAAGTTTGAGTGTGTGTGTGTGTGTATGTATGTGTGTCGGTGTGTACAGACAACATCAATTTCATAATAAATTGATTGCTGTAACTGTTAAAAATTAAATTTCATTTTGGGAGGAAGAGCATTTTCCACATAAATAAGTTTGTAATACGAATTCTTAGAACTGTGAGCTTGATGTATGTAAGAAACTTTTGTTTTGCGAAAATAATATTTAGCCTTGTACATGTGTACATTTCTATTTTTGCAATAGAATTACTGCCAATGATATTTGAAATCTATTTGAATTGCATGTCAAGAAATCCATACACATGTATATATGTATGTATGTACTTGTCGTACTTAGAAACTCATTCATAAATAAATCTCATATGCCGATTTCATGCATAAGGATAATTATTAATAATTTCAGAAAAAGAGTACTTAAAACTCGAGATATAATATTTAAATATGTACACTATTTGGAAAAGTCGAAAAAAATAAAAAGCAAAATGAAAAAAAAATTGCATAAAACTTGCATGATGTAAACGAAACGGTCCTCTTCATTACCAAAATTCCGACATTTTTTTTTTTGATTTATTACAGTCCTTACTTATTAAAATAATAATTTACATACACATTCCCAGTCAGCATGTGGAAGATTTTTTCGCCAAACTTAGGATTTTTCGATTACATTAGGAGATAAAAGAGAGAAACGTCCACAAAAAATACCGAATCGTATACGAACTCTGTAAGACTTCACATCCACAAATGTATGAAGTGGTAGACACGAATTCTGACGGACATGTCGTGGAAGATATATGTACATATCTGACAGAAATCCTATGAAAAATCATGGGAAATTCTGATGTGATATCTTAAAGAATGTCGAATGTAATTCTAATCGATTGGTCGTACCGGTTGCTTACAAAAATCTAATAGGACACTTGAATAAAATCTAGTAAATTTTAGTTGAAATATTTATCAAAATCTATACTGTTTACACCAAGTTTATTTCATATTCATCAAAATTTTTTATCTATAACAAAAACCATTAATTTGAAAATTGTCCTCAACAATGACCAAACAACTGCAATTTAGGAAATTCACACACCTTTTAAAGTACAGAAGCTTACTTTTTAGTACGATTTTCAAAAAAAAAAGTCCACAGTTGCTTCGCTTTACTCTTCTAGATATTAAGTAGATTTGGACAAAACTTTGTGTGGGAAATTTATTAGATTTTGTCTCAATACTCGAAAGTACTATTCTTTGCTCAAATGTAAAAGAACTATAATAGAATTTCTGGTCTTGCAGCAACGTGATAGCAGAAATCAAAATAAAACCTGTTAAAAATGTTTTAAGACAGCTTCTTTCTGTACGTTTTATGAAATGAAATCTTGCAATATGTCCAGAACATAGGTGTAAACAAAATATATTAGAAGAAAGATTTCGACTGATATATATGTAATACACTATAAAATATAATTAAATATATTTCCAACTTGACATTACAATTTTCATAACAAAAAATTAAAAAAAACACCTTAATGTTGAAAAAGAACAAACAACAAAAGATAATTCTGGACAGAATTAATCCTCTTGAAAGCAAAATAAATTTTGTTTCTAGTTCTTATGAGTTATGACGTTCTCTGACGTTCAATGTGTATATTAATAAAATTTCAAAAAATAATTGAGAATTACTAAATATAAAAACGTTACAGCTGTTAATCTTCAACAAAAACTGAAAATCACATTAAAGTTTAAAACTATTTTTCCTACAACCTTTTTACAATGAGTTGCTCAGCAAGCAAAAGAAATATCAAAGTCGATTAAAGAATTAATTGAGTCAAGGAATAGTTGCTGAATCAGACTTAGTCAAGTTCAGTATTTTTTTTCATTCTTTTAGTATTAAATATTTGATGAATTAAAGTGGTATTAAAATGATTTTGTCAAGAAGGCAATAAAAGTTAAACTAGTACATAAATCTTTGATTTACGACGCTGTTTGAGCAAATAAGCGAACTCAGTCAGAAATCTATCAAAAATATCCGTGCTCAGAAAGAATTTGCAGGCAAAATTTTTTGTAATATGATTTAAAAATTTAATTGAATTTTCACCAGCAAAAACTTTAATAGCATCAATTAATTTTTCCACTCCAATTAATTACAGCCATTAAAAATTTAATAAATGCAATTAAAATGTTAATTGAAAATATTAATTGCTGAATACTTTATTCTGTGTACATAAAATAACCCCAATATATCCATACGAAATCGATCAGATAGCGGCCAGACAGAATGAAATCAGGCACTTGCATGAAATGTCGCACCACACAGAACAAATTGCTTACCAGTTAATATTTTCAATTAACAGTTTCATTGAGCTAAACCCCTCAATAATCAATTTCAATATATTTTTAATAAAACAAATATTTTACTTAATAAGTAAAACATTAATTTGGGATTATTAGTGCGTTTAAAAAAATTTAAACTTAGATTGAATTAAATTTTTAATTGTATTGATTAATTTGAGTGGAAAAACTTAATTGATATTACCAAAATATTTACCGCTGAAAATTTAATAAAAATTTTTATTGATATTAAAAAATATTAATTGATATTACAATATTTTTTCATACTACCTTTTTCTGTGTAATTTATTGGCTGGGACACTTCTGAAGCCATGTTGTCACTTATTTACATTCATATAAATTTATTTTCATTTAAATTCTTTTACACTTTAATTTGATCACGTTTGCAAAAATATTATTGCAAAGATAGATTATGGAAGTGTTGGCAGTACGTATGAAATGTTTCCCTTTTTTTGCATTATTTATAATTGAGTCGAAGGAGGTGAAAAGGAATTTTATTTTATAGTAAATAGCAAAATCTTAAGAAAACAAGAGAGGGTAAGTTGAAAATTGTTAAAATTTTGTCACAATGTTGTGTATTAGATTATGTGTTATGTAATGCATAAATATGTATGTAAATGTATACACATACCCCAGTAATATTTGCACGTACGTACTCGTATACTGTACATATCGTTACCTTAATATAGAAAGTCTCTAGCTCATTATTTTTTGAAATCGAAATTTTTGAATTTTTCGATATACATATTAGGCGTTCTATCGAAATATCAATGATGGAATAATGAAAAATTGAAATGGTACCGACCGCCAACAAAAAGAGTACTTTTTTCAACATTTTGGTACTTTTTATAAACATGGATTTTTTTTTTCAAAAATGAATTATATAAAATATAATAAAAAAATTTCTCAATCACAGCCCGTCTCGAAAGCCATCTAGTTTGGGCATACCTCAGAATCATGTGAAAATATTCTTGAAACTTTTGAAATTCTTCTTTTCGGCTCGAGCTGGTACAGAAGTAAAAGCTGATTTCTTTCATGAATTTCTGAATATGTTTAGGTCGACACAAATATGCTGCGGACGAAGCTAACAGTTTGTGTAAGACGTTGACGATGAAAATCGTAATGTAATAGACTAAGGAAAAGTTGTAAAAATTGCATTTAATCTATTACAAAAACACTAATATTTCTAACGTCAACGTCTTAAACGAACAGGGGTAAGTTTAAATTGTGGCATACACAACCATTTACGAACAAATTTGGCAATATTATTTCAATCTGGCCTGGCACTAAATTGTTCCATCATTATATTAAAATTATCAGCCGCAAACCCAATCGCGTTTTCCAAAGAAATATTGTGTTCCCGTACAACATATACAATTTCGTCCGTAATTCCCTTTGCCGGAGGATCGCTCATAAGTTCCAATGATAACAATCTATCCATAAGTTCTACGGCACCGTGCAGTCATTACTTTCATCAATAATAATTGATAAATAATTAATTATTGTAGTTAATATACACAATTTTGAAATACTTTTTGTATTTTCTGATGCTATTACAGATCTTATGATACTTTGGAACTTATGCAGATTAATTAAAATTTGTTTAGTTATTTGCTAATAAGAAATTCCGTTTGTTGATGTGGTCAAGCATCGCAAGTGGCAAGTTGTACTCTGCCACAAACAAACAAAGCATTATTTCCAATTTTTTGCTGTTTTTGTACTGGTGTGTGCTTCCTAAAAATGTATTAACCTTACAACAACATTAATAACGAATTTTTCTCATTCCTTATGGTCTTGTTTTGTAGCCAATGTTGTCAATGATTATAAAAACAGTAACGCTAGATTTCTAAACTGTAAACAAAGGAAAACAAAAAAAGAGTACTAAATATGACGCGGGGGTACTGCAGTATTTTTGTTGCGAAAAAGTACTGAAAATAGTACAAAAGTACTGAATTTTCCATCACTGCGAAATATACAAAAAACTCGATTTACAAAAATAATGAGTTAGGGCCTTTCTATATTAAGGTAACGATATAAAGGGTGTTTTTTATTGAGGTATAGAACTTTAAGTTGGCATCACTTTTTTAACTGGCGGCCATTTTGTCAGCTGTCAAGTGATTAATATTTAGTTTGGTTTGCCATTTCATCATGAACAGGTTAACAAAAGAACAACGCTTGCAAATCGTGCAAATTTATTTCGAAAATAATGGTTCAGTTCGCGAAGTTTACCGCAAGCTCCGTCCATTTTATGGTCGACATAATCGTCCATCAGAGCAATTAATTCGGTTAACCATGGATCGTTTTCGCACTACGTTTACTCTATGTGATAATACGCATCCGCAGAGACGTCGAACAGTGCGCACCGAAGAAACAATTGCCGCTGTAGAGCAAAGTGTTGAAGACGACCCAAATGAATCGATTCGCCACCGTGCACAGCAATTGGAGCCGACTAACCGACTATTTTGTTCCCGAATTGGATGGCATGAATGTGGATGAGTTGTGGTTCCAACAAGACGGCGCTACATGCCACACAGCGCACGTCACAATCGATTTATTGAAGGAAACATTCGATGAGCGCATAATTTCGCGGAATGGACCTGTCAATTGGCCACCAAGATCGTGTGATTTGACACCATTGGATTATTTTGTTTGGGGATATGTGAAGTCGCTCGTCTACGCCAACAAACCAGAAACGTTAGGGGACTTGGAAGCCAACATTCGTGGCGTTATTGCCAACATACGGCCCCATATGCTCGAAAAAGTGGTTGAAAATTGGACCTGTAGAATTAGATTTATTCGAGCCAGCCGCGGCGGCCACATGCCCGAAATCATATTTAAACATTAATGGCATAAAATTATCCTTCCAATAAAGCTAAATTGATGGACATTAAAACGATTTTCTTGTGTTTTATTTCAATTCGAAGTTCTATACCCCTCAAAAAAACACCCTATACATACATACATACATACATACATACATATATTCATGCCATCATGTGCTAAGTAATCGTGACAAAATTATTTATTATTATTTATTTTATTATTATTATTATTTTGGATTATTTTGATGATTTGAATCAAATATTCATATGCTTCCAAAGTTGGTGCTAAGTACCAGTGAATCCCACTACGCATTACAGAGAGAATTAATTTTTTAGCCGTACGGCTCGTATGTGTATTTAACTACTCTCGAAGGTCATTCCTATTACTTTCAATATCGAAAGATTCAAACCTAATATCCAGAAGCATAAGTTCCTATATCCTACCAACTGAAACCTATGTTCTTAGTTCTAACACAAAGCATTGTTTCGGAACAGACGATCCATCTCCTGATTTTCCATTAACTCAAAAAAATTTTATCTTGTTATAGCCGCAAGGCTACCACTTGACCAGACCCTAATTTTCCAGTGCAAGTTCTTCTAGGAAGGGCACTCTTCCCTATAAACCTTTCTTTCACAACATATCATTTGACTGGCATACAAATGTATAATACAATTCATTGAAACGGAAAAGGAATATCCATACAGTCTAGTAATGCTCTAATTCATTCAAGTGTGCATTAAATCATCTACATCATCGTTATCATTATCATTACTCGTATCAACCAACAATCTCATCTTATTTTCATCACAATCTGAATAGTCAAGTCAAACACACAAATCTATGTAGTATCTATACAAATTCTGAAGGTGTTGAAGCGTTGAAATGTTTTCGTTCATTCCATTTCAAAATCTTGTTATTCCAACCGTTTTTACCCTTTCCATTTATGTATTAGCGTAGGCCATCATTCTGCCTGTCCTACAGCCAAACAACATCTAAGGAGACGGACGTCCAATATCCCTATTAGCAAATAGTCTATGCATCATGTACATACATACATATGTATATTGTGTGCGTGCCTGACAGCGATGCCAACTATTTATAACCGAAACGCGCTACTACCCTTCTCAAAACGCGCTAGAACGCGCTAAATTACAGCATTGTCCAATATTTATAGCAAAAACGCGCTATTTTCTACGCGCTGAATTAAATTTCAATAAAATTTTATGTAACTATTAGTACTCGTATATACAATTAATTTTTCAGAATTTGCAATATTGCTTCCTTGACATTATGTTTTAATTAACTAAAATCATTTAATACAGAATCAGAATCGCCTTCCAAATAATCGAAATGCTTAGTTTTTACTTTTATTTTATTTCTAAAACTTTGTAACAACATATAAATTGTCGAACAGTTTTGCGATTCAAATGCATTTTGTACTTCAGCTATAATAGATGCTTTGTAAGGCTGAGTTTGCATCTGGCATTTCTTGTGTGTCATTTGCCCAAAAAAGCGTAACCAACTAATTACTAATGAAAATCTGTTTGATTCAGACATATATTTATTGATTTAAACAGTTTCCAATCATGTTGGATTCTATAAAATCGTCTATTAGTTATGTATAGGGAAAGGATTTTCATGCATTTAAAATCACGTTTTAAGTACATAAAATATGCAGTAAAAATATAAAAATATGTATTTAAAACTAATAAAATATGCATTTATCAACTTTTTTTTGTCAACATTTAATAAATGAAACTTAAAAAAATCACCTTCATTGCTTTCTTAACAAACATTTTGTCATTACAAACTTAAAAAACATAAAAAGCTCAGTTTCAATGCCTTCTTAATAAATATTTGGCAAAGCATATGGAATACAAAATAAAGTTCCGTCGAACTTTTATTTGCGTACATGAATGAATAAATTTTTTTTTTTCATTGTCAAAGATAAATCTTTGAAGATTTTTTCTGAAAAAATTTTATGTAATAAAAATGAATGTTCCACGTCAGCAGAAGTTATTGAATTTTTTTGTATAACTATTTCTAATTGATGTGTTAAAGTAACGAAAGCCTCTAACTGGCCATAGTGTGAACAAGAAAGCAATACTATGTGTATCCAAATATCAATTAGGATATTTTTTACTCGTATTAATAAAATTAAAGAAATTTTAAAGTCAAAAAACTTGCACCAAGTGTACGTTAAAACCAGTTTTTGCATGGAAATTTTAATTTAACGTATACTTCAAGCACACGTTAGTTTTTTGCATATGGAGAAAAGTTTTTTGACTTTAAAATTTCTTTAATTTTATTAATAGAAATTTAGTATCCGACAGCCTTCGGCCACGTTCCCCATCTAGTTACTATAGGATGTATCCGTATCATATCATTTGATATTTTTCATTAAAGGCTGAAACACGCAAAAGTGCTTTCAAAAGTACTTTATATCCACATGAAATTAATGCGGAACCAGTAGAGAGCGCTGAAAAATATTACACAAACATTTTTGAGTTTAAAAGGGCTATTATCCCATGCGATTTTTCTTTTATTTTCAATGGTATTGGTATACTTGACTAAACCCGAGGTATATCGAATATCACAAAAAATACGATCGTAAATTTTTCTCGTTTTCTTCTTTTGTTGTTCTTACACAGTCGTAAAAACTGCAGCTTTTAAATTCTTTACAACTAATAAAAAGACCAAAATTAGATTTATAACATGAAAAAATTAAAAAATGTATTAAAAATATACATTTATAATAAAATATGCAAAAATATGCATTTATTATAAAATATGCAAAAATAAAAAAGATATGTTATTTACGTTGATCTAAGACCAACGACAGAAAACATGTATTTGCATGAAAATTCTTGCCCTAGTTATGTATGAAACTGTTTAACTTAATAAATACGTGTCTGAATCAAACTGTTTTTCATTAGTAATTAGTGGTTACGCTTTTTTTCAGCTTGTGTGGCACATGGCACACAGATGGAAACCCGGCCTAAGTTATGTACATTTTTTGGGTCATTGTATGTATATAGTACATACTTTTATTTTTGAAATTTCAAAATATTTGTCATTACAGTATTAAAACGCGTTTTTTATTCTAACCAAAGTCAAGCGAATTTTGTTTGCGACAGCTGAATCATTAACTAATTTAAAAAATTTTATCGGAGTTTTGGATATTAGAAAATTGTCAAATTTATACAAAAAAGTTAAAAAAATATTGAACTGAAATGATATCATTGACTTTATTCAAAACGCGCTAACTTAGCGCTTTTTTTATTAAACGCGCTAAGACGAAAAAAAGCGCGTTTGGCATAGTTAAAACGCGCTAAATCTAGCGCGAAACGTGCTAACTTGGCATCGCTGGTGCCTGTGCTTGTGTATGTGTGTGTGTGGGTGGGTTTTATTTGCATGGTTGTGGATGTGTGTGTGTGTGTGTGTGTGTGTGTGTGTGTATGCTTACAACTTGATTTAATTCCCTTTGGAGCTGAAACTGTAAAATTGTAAAATGTGTAGAGTGGAAATGACTCTTCTATCTGTGTGCTTTTGTGATATACATGCATTTGGGTAAGTATACTTACATATGTATATGTATATATGTATGTAGTGGTAGCTTGTTGGCCCTGTTTTACTGTTGATTGTCTTCATAACTATTTTGTGTGTGTGTGTGCGTATATGTGTGGTTATTTGCATTTCGTTGTAATAAGTGGAAAATTATATTTGCCTTTTGTGTGCCGCAATGATGAAACTGACTGATGTGTATGAATAGTAACACTCACTCGCTCGTACGCGTTTATGAAAGTGTGTTTGTGTGTGTGTATGTGCGTGTTTGTATTTTCTACTAGTTAATATTCATAGATTGGGAATTTACAAAACACTACGCAATTTTTGATTGGTTTTTATGCCATTTTTTAATTTTCTTTATTATTTTGTTGTTGGAATTTGTTATATTTTACATGCAATGTTTTGCTCTTGTCTGTTGGGAGTGTAAATATGTAAATAATTTATGTATGTGGAAAAATTACAAATATTTTCCAATTTAAAATTATACTTATGTAAATAACATGCCCATTTTTATTTTTCATTTTGTGTACATCAGAAGGAATAAATTTGATTGAACTTTAATTCAGAATTAAAATGCGCTTTAATGGTTCAAAATATATTAATTAGATACATACGAAAATATATAAATA
The DNA here is from genome assembly GCA_949987645.1 of Tachina grossa. Classification (NCBI taxonomy): domain Eukaryota; kingdom Metazoa; phylum Arthropoda; class Insecta; order Diptera; family Tachinidae; genus Tachina; species Tachina grossa. The sequence continues at coordinate 107,037,525 of OX465277.1, read as the reverse complement.
TACATATATGTATATGTATGAATGTAAATACATATATTTGTACATACATTTGTATGGATGTATGTATGTATATGAAACATTAAAATTTACATATCGCTCATTTACTCAAATAACGTCATAATTCAAAATATTATAATTTTTAAGTGAATGATGCAGATTTAATCTTCATATCCTTCTTCATATTGTGTAAAAATTTTATACAAATATTTTGTTTAATTAACTCTTGAAAGCAAAACAAAATTTTCTTTTACCATTAAGTTGTTTGTAAATTGATGTATGTATGTATATTAGGGGGGCCGTAATTTTTTTTTTTCTTCTACTCTCACTCTCCCCCCCCCCCCAAATCGGTTCACATACATGTATGTAAATTATAAAACGTATTAGCGTATTAATTTCAATAAAAATTAAAATCAATTGTTATACAACTTTAATTGCCATATTCATAAAAAAAAAGGTTTACAAAAAAAAAATTTGTATGGAAATTTGATTAATAAACCTTTTATAAAATAAAGTAAATTTTTATGAATAAGGTCTTAAATGTGTATACACATTTAATATTAGTGCTTTTCGTATACATTTTCTACTCATGATGCCCGACCATCTGTTTGTTTTCATCAGGGAGCGTAACGGTTATAATTTTTATTTTAAAAATCACATTTTAATCGTTATTTCTTGATTTTTATTTATCCCTCAGCAAATAATAGTTATTTCTTGATTTTTATTTATTCGTCAGAAAATAACAGTTATTTCTTGATTTTTATTTATCCCTCACAAAATAATAGTTATTTCTTGATTTTTATTTATTCTTCAGAAAATAATAGTTATTTTGTTACTTTTATTTATTCCTCACAAAATAACAGTTACGTTTTGATTTTTATTTTTTTGATTAATTTTTAAAATGCAGAAATCGTAATTTTTGCGTTAAAATTAATAATATTCGATTTAAAATTGAATTTATCGTCAGAGTCTGTAAAAAAAACTCTTATATGTCAAATTAAATTGTAGTTTATTCATTTTAAAAATTAAAATTTTTTGAGCAAAAAAATAAAAATCAGAAAGTAACTGATATTTTGTGAGGAATAAATAAAAGTCATAAAATAATTTTTATTTTGTGAGGAACAAATAAAAGTCACAAAATAACTCTTATTTTCTGAGGAATAAATAAAAATCAAAAAAAAATAAAAATCACTGCGTCTATAGGTAGTCCATGTAACGTGGAGTATCATGATATATTCCTTGTGCACGTAGCACTTCTCTATTATTGTGATTTTTTCAGTTTAAATTTGGAAAATAATCCTTATTTGCGCTCCCTGGTTTTCATGAAAAATTAAGTTCTGCAGGAGTTGCAAAATGCTTTTCTGCTGGCAAAGTGTAAACATCAAATATTTTTAATATTTTTTTTTTTTTTAAATTAATATATAAAAACGCATGTACGCATTTGCGTATATATGGTAAAATCTTAATACACATATTAATTGTTTGACCCTTTATATAGGCAATAACATAGGTAGTGCAGTTTATTAAAAGGTTTAAAGCTGTACTAATCAACCACATAGTAGCACACTAAGCACAGCGAAGTTCTACACCCAGTTAATAGACTGACAACAGAGGAGAATATATTTTAATGAGCTACCAGATGTGTTTTAGGGTTTTAATGATGCTAGTTTTTTATGATGGCATCTTAATTATCTAGTGGCAATATTTTATTTTGTTTCAGTGTTGTTAGCAACATAAATTTAAAAGCGGAAAGATGAATAACTTGCTTTCAGCGAGAATTTTAGATTGTATTTTATTTAATTATAATAAATTGTGTATACGTTAAACAAAAAGCTTCTATATGTCTATATATTTGCTATCGATTGAGCTAGTCATGCATGAATAAACCAGTAACCTACAGAATCATTAGAATTATGAAAAATCGCATGATTGTTATCACTGTATAAAAAGTGAAGTAAAAGAAGTGCACAATGAGTGCCACTCCGCACAATTAGTTTCGCAAAATACAAAACAACAAAGGCAATAATATTAAAAATTTGCAAAAAATGAAGATCGTCAGCACACAAATAACTGTGATAGTGATATTAATCAGTTTAATTAATTTATCAAATGGTGAGTGAAGAAAATTAAACTTTTGTTAATTAAAAAATCGAGTTTGTGTCTTACAGTCTTTTGTTTTTATTTTTCTTTATAGAAGAAATAAAATATCTATTAGGCATTAATTAAATCATTTAAAGAATGTGTGAAATTTATTAATTTTTTATACCTAAGCATATCATTCTGGTATTTTTTAATATTTTTGTTGTTATAAATTTACTTTTATTTTAAAGATAATTTATATCAAGATCTTCACTTGGTAAGTTTTTTTGTTTTCTTATTATGAATAACATGTTGAGTTTCATGAATAATTTCACTTTCCTTTTTAAGTATTATCTTGCAAAATGTCTTTTAAAAACAAAAAAACTTAAAACAAAACTCGTTTAATGTTTTAGTTAAATACTTAACTTTACTGCTTAAAGAATAATTAACTAAAAGACTTCATGCTTTTGCCATGAATATTTTGTATGGAAATAAGTCGATAGGCAAACAAATTGCCTTTAATTTATTTGTAATCAAATTATTGTTTGATTTTTTTAATGGCGAAATTATATTTAGCTTTACTAAGGCGTTGTTATTCTTGTCGTTCACGAGGCGAATTAGGCAGCTGCAAGGATCCATTTACTTTCAATGCCACTGATGTAGAAAGTGAACCTGGCTTGGCAGCCATTCCTTGTGCGTCTGGTTGGTGTGGCAAAGTTATTGAAGGAGGTGGAGCCTACGCCGCAGATGGTAAGTGTTCTTTCGTATTTAATTTTTATTTACAATTTTACCACTGATATATTTCCGAATTACTCTTTAAGATTACGATCAAGCCATACAACGAATGTGTGTGCAACGAGGCCCCGATGACAATCAAGATCGTTGTGCCAACACAGTATACAATTACAAAAAGGTGTATATGTGCTTCTGTCAAGGTGATTTGTGCAATGGCAGTGAAACAATAAATCGATTCCAATTTAAGGAAATCTTAATTGGTGCATTACTGACAACTTTATACAGATTTGTTTAAAACCATAGTAGAAATTTTGTTTATAAAATAAAAAAGAAACATCATGTTCAGACCTTTTATGTAAATGGATTGGATTTGAAGTAGAGATATCGAATGGGCTTTAATTTGATCGAATGATTAACGGCAATAGAAATTAGTAAACATAAGTTTTAAAACTGGAAAATATTAAACTAAAACCAAGAAGAAAATCACCAAAAACTATTGAAAATTGTCTAATTTAATTTAAACTACACATATTTGTATGTAATTTCTCGACCTTGTTTCTAAACTATTTTGATCAAGCTTATATTCATGTTTAAATACTTTTTAGAACTATGTTCACAGCAACTGTTCTGAACAAATTTATATAAAGCTATGTAATACTCTATTGGAAAATAAAAATTTTTTCGAAAAAAACACGAAATTTTATTAATAACAGCTACACCCGGTGTGCTTCGCTACCCCCATCGTGTTATCGTTTATAAAAAATAAAATAAATAAATATTTTGTAAATAAAAAACTCCGAGGTCAGAAAACTCGGATTTTTTAATGCAACATTTCGAAAGTTTTAAAATTTTGTTATTGTATCATTATTAACATAGATTTTTTGTAAATATCTTCGGAACTACAAAACCGATTTAAGAGTTTGATATCTCGTTTTGAAAAACATGACAACAGTTTAAAAAAAAATAATAATAAAATAAAAAAGCAAAAGAAAAATATGTATATATATATATATATATATATATATATATATGTATATGGCATTGGTGGTGCAATAATAAAAATGGATTTATCCACGCCCCTCTGCCCGCAGACCGAAAATAAGAAAATCAGACTTCACAGTGTCACCCTCCTGTATATTCTGAAGATTCCCTGAAAATTTCATCAAAATCGGCCTAGCCGTTTTGGAGTCCATACGTTACATACATACACACATCCTGTTTTATATATATAGATTTTTAATTAAGTTTGTTTCATTGATTCTAAAATGATTGCAATTATGTGCAAATTTTACCGGAGGAAAGATTTTATATATGTATGTATGTATGCATTCATTTTAAAAACAAGAATTTTACTCAGGTTCGGTGTACATTTGTTTTCATCATATACATATGTATATATCTTTATTAAACTATTGATAGTTACTTTAATTGAATTAAAAAGTCAATAGGGCAAAAAAAAGACTTAGAAATATATAATATAGTAATAACTTGTTCATAAACATGATGGGCGGGTATTATTATATGTCGATTATATTATATCATAGTTTTTGTATTTTAATTAATCCATACATACATATATATGAAAAAAATGTGTTATGAAGGCTTATTGTGAAATTGTGCTAAATGAAAGACCATATAATAAGTTGTCGATAATGGAAAAATTATTGTGGTAATTTCACAGCTCAATTCCAAAAATAAACCTTTGAATAGATAAATAATATATATGTATTGATTGTGTTTCATCAACTGTATCAAATAACTGAAAATATCTTAAATCCTAGAATTAGTTGCTGTTTAAGTTTGAGTTTCCGTTGGAGACTTATTCCAAGCGTATGACACCTTCTTCATTATTATTGTCATTGACAATATTAGAGGTAGATAATTGAGTTTTAAATGAATTGACAATTTTAAATAGATTATGCATTTGTATTTTATACGATTTGCCAGTTCTCTCTAAAATTTCATGGCGATCCTTTTCTTTAGCAAATTTCAGTTCCAAATCTTGGGCACAGCGTTGTAGATTTTGATGATGTATAAGACCTAAAATAATCACAATTTGAATATCAATTTTTCTATTACATATTAATTTTTATATGTAAGTATGTATTATTATATTGTGTACCTTCTTTTATAACCTTATCATGTTGCCTTTTACAAGGTGGACACTTTTTCAAATCATCCAAGTTCTTTTTGTGATCATCGGCAACATTTGGATCATCTTCTTCGCGATGACACTGAGCATGATAATAAAATTTACATTCTTCGCACTGCTCTAGATTTATGCCAGCTTTTAGGCACTCGTTGCACATACGCTTTTCATCTGGTGAGCTAGAGGTCGAACGTGAAGTAGGTGCCGAAATCATTTCAGAAACATTATCGGCACTTCGTCTCTTAGTACGTTTAGCTGGCAAAGACTTTTTTACCTGCGGCGATAGCAGGAAAGCTTTGCGTTTCTTTTTATTAGCATCAACATCAGTCACCACACCGCTGGGATTATGCTTTGATAATAAAAAAAAAACGATAATTAATTCAATATCTATTACGAATTTGCAAGATTTCTTGAAAATAATTACAAAAATATTTTCTAGGCTCACCTCAATCCTTCCGTAATGGTAACTATTATTTTGCACGCAGCGCCTACGTCTTTTAGAACGCCTTTGCTGCATTTGAGCATGTTGCTCTGGTGTAAACAATTCAAACATTCGCAAAAACATCTCCTGGCCATATTCTTCGGCTTTAGTACGCGTCTCTTCAAACTCATCGGGCCAATAATTTTGAGGTGGGGTATTATCTCTTTCCGGTGTACCCCCTTCAGAGGATGACGTTCGGCCAGGCGATTTTCGAGAGCCTGAAGCAGAACCCGCGATAGTCGCTGCTGCTACTGTTGATGCTGCAGCTATACCAGCTCGATTAGCTCTACTCTTGGTTAGAGTAGATTTCTTTACAACTTCTGGAACAGTCACAGACGATGATGATTGTGTTGGTGGTTGGGGTGTGGGTATTGGTATGTTGACATTTGTTGGGCCTCTAACTGCTGCCTGTGCTCTTTTTAAGGCTTGCCTTAAATTCAAACGACTCATTTTAACATTTGTGGATACTGGCAGCTCTATGTCTTTATCTTTTTCTTCAGTTTTCTGCTGATAAATTTCACCTAAACTTTTAACAGGCTTTAAAATTCTTGGTTTCACATCTTCCACCAATAAGTCTGGGGCGATATTTTGTTGTAAAAGTTTTTCCTCTCTTTTCTTTTTGTATAAATCGCCCAAAGTTTTGATCGGTTTATTTATATTAGGCTTAACATCCAACGGCAGAGGGTCGTGGGTCATTCTCTGATTAAATGGTTTCAAAAGAGAAGGCTGAGTTGCCGCCATATTTGTATTTAGATTTTTTAAGAGACTTTCTCTACTTTCTAACGAAATGGTATTGCAATAATCTTTTTTACGATTATTGGAATACATTCTAGGAAATATTTGCTTCTCATCAGCAACATCGTCATCATCTAAATCGATAATTTCCATGTGATCATTAGTTGGCTGAGGATCTTGATCCTTAGTATCTTTTTGAACTTCGAAATATTTTTCAATTAATTTTTCCTCCCCATTGCGAATCATTACAGTTGTGGGCATAATTAATAAACTTGCATCGTTTATTAATGGTACTAGTTGTTTGGATATAAAGGCATTGGTTGTTTCGGCATCCGTTGGTATTTCATTTTTCTTTAACATTTTCATAAACTCATCTATAATACGCCTTAGGCGCAAAAAGATGAAGTTTTGTTCAGCATTTATTTCATAAATTTCTGTCTCTAATTCGTCAAGAATGCGTTTCTTTTGTTCCGGGTCCTGAAAATGAGTTGAAGAATCAATTACATACATACATACATGTGCATACATACATACATGTGCATACATACATAGTTGATAAGAAATTTTTAATGTTGAATTTTAGACAAAAAGTTTAACAATAACATTGGTGGATCATAATAATATATAGTATAACAGAACGTATATATGCAGTAAGTTATTAAATTTGTGGCAATTAGCAAATAGAAAAAGTTTTGTGCAACAAATGTCATGAAAATTCATTTTTCTCTCTCAATAGTTGAGTAATCAAGATATTTATATGAAATTTTTACACAATATGAAGAACGATGTGAGGATTAATTCTGTATCACTAGCTCAAAAATTAATTTTTTTGTGTAAATTAGCAAAATGTATACATATGTATGTATGTATATGCATGTGCACTAAATTTTTGGTGATTCCATTTTGTAGGTAGGATTAGAATTGTATATGTTGGTATATTTAGTAGAGGCATACGTACATACACAAGATCACATACACACACCCACCCACCCACTCACAGGTTCTTAAATCTAAAGGTTCAAGGCTCAAGGCTCAGTTAGCCGACTGTAATGTAATGTAACTGCAACAGTAAGGAACAGCATAATGTAAATTAGGTATTAGTTAAAAAAAAATCTTTATAACATACAGTGAAATCCCGATAGTTCGTCCTTTGTATGTGTAATTCGTAAGAAAATGTTGGGCTCTTGAAGAAATTGTGTTAACTCGAAATAATTCCATACATTTCACTCCCCTCGTTTATTCGTATTTTTTCAATACAAAGTCTGTTTAACCTTTTGTAAAGTAATTGACTGTTGCGCTCGCATAAAATAAGCTGGAACACCCAGCTAATTCAAAACGTTTTGATTTCAGACGGAATATACTTAGAACACACACTGTATTTGTATTTATGTACATATGTATGTGTTTTTTATTACTATCCAAATGTAAACCATTTGTTGAGCTCAGAACCGCCTGCACCAAAGAATCGTACCAGTATTTGATTATAAAAGCCAAAATTTTGTACTTTTTCTTTCAATTATATATCAGCAAAGTTGTTGGGAAATTTTCCATACATTTGGTTTAAACATACTTTCATTTTTAGACAAGCATGCGGCTCAGTTAGCCGACAGTAATGGAATGTAACTGCAACGTAGGAAACATCTGATCGATATTTTTATATGAAAAGTAGGTTACGTCGCATTACATCTCTATAACCATTTTCATTACTTTTCACATACGAGTAACAAAATCGATCAGCTGTTCCTTACTGTTGCAGTTACATTACATTACAGTCGGCTAACTGAGCCTTGAGCCTTGAACCTTTAGATTTAAGAACCTGTGAGTGGGTGGGTGGGTGTGTGTATGTGATCTTGTGTATGTACGTATGCCTCTACTAAATATACCAACATATACAATTCTAATCCTACCTACAAAATGGAATCACCAAAAATTTAGTGCACATGCATATACATACATACATATGGAATTTACATTATTTAATTTACACAAAAAATTAATTTTTGAGCTAGTGATACAGAATTAATCCTCACATCGTTCTTCATATTGTGTAAAAATTTCATATAAATATCTTGATTACTCAACTATTGAGAGAGAAAAATGAATTTTCTTTTTCCATTAAGTTGTGTGTAAATTGAAAACTTCAAACTCGTTTTCTTGCAAACTGATTTTTTTGAGTTATGACGTTCTTTGAGTAAACTAGCGATATGTATATATGTATGTATACATATACATATGGACTTATATCAAAGATGCGAGAAAGCTCAACAACGTATTTTAGAAGCATGTAAATAACACTATAGCCTACGTGATAGCGAGAACCCTTTGGTCTGCCCTAAACCCCCACAGAACTAAAAACCTCATGAACTTCACTAGGAAGCTCTTGAGGAATCTCTTGGCCACACTGAGCGGTCACTGCACTTTCGGAACCCATGCTAAGCGTATGGGTCTTCCGTACAATTATTACTGCTATAGTTGTAATATTGATGAAGAGGAGGGAGGCATCTCGCATCTCCTCTGCATCTTTCTTGACAGATTATCCTTCAAAAGCTTATCCGAGTTATCGGAAATAAAACTCAAAAATCCCAGTCTTTGTATTATATTATATTTTATATTTATATTAGCCGTTCACTCTCTTTTAAGGCGTGTGTACACATTACTCCTCTGCTCTAGTAACCATCATTTATATCTACCTCTTTCATCTTTATCCTCCATATATATCAATTTCTATATACAATTGCGCTGAACTCTTAACTTTCATCTTCCAGCAGCAAGTTGCTAACTAATCTAACCTTCGGTAGTCTGAAAGAACTAGGAATTTCCGTCCCGAATGCACCTGTTCCTTCACCATGTACATAGTATATATGTATGTATATGTACATATATAAAAGGGATGGATAATAAGGGGTAAAAAATTAAGATAAAAACTGGCCTAGAGATTCAACCACATATGTATATGTAAGTTTTCGAGTTCAAAGAATAATTTATGTAATAGGATGTAACTAATCGTGCTACAGATTTCGATTATAGATAAATCTTATTTTTATTATAAAAAAAGCAAGCAATCACCATGATTATTAAAATCAAATCTAAATGCGAAAGTTTTGCTCCTCCTTCTACTCCTACTATTCCTTAACATGATATATTTACATATTTTCATGTAGTATAATAAGTCCGACAGTAATTTTAGCTTCAAAATCTTTTTTTTTTTAATGGAACAGTAGTAAATCGACATTGCCAAAAGCAAAATAATATTTCCTATGACCAGTGCTTTTAACTCAAATACTACAATAATTAAAAGTAAAATCTAATATCTAGGTGGAATATAACAACGATCATGGACATTTCAAATTAAAGAAACCCCCATCGGAAGAAATATAAATCACTCACTTCATGGACACCTTTTTTATGGGAATATACACAATAAAAGAGTGTACATGCAGTTACATACATACATACATATGTACCTATATAAATACAAATTATGTAACATTTAAAATTGGATTTGAATATGGCCATACAATTATTTACATCCAATTAATGTTTAATCATGATAAGTATAAATTAATATTTTTAATATTAACTTTTCCTATGTCTCAGACAAATTAAAACAGAGCACTTGGATATATTTGGCATCATCTCATTAAATATTATTAAAAGCAAATGCATAACCCTAGATGATAAAATGTATGAAATCAACAAGAAATCTCATACCTTTTCTAATGTGTTAAATACAGATGGCAAATCCTTTTTGACTAAATATGTAATTAACAATAATAAACTTCAAATGATCATATGTAATTCGGAGTTTGGCAGATACAAGCGTACATAGTATGTATGTATATAAATTCCTATCTACATATGTACATATGTATGTATCTACATACTGATGGAAAGTTCAACATAACCTAATATTGCCTCTTGCAAAAATATTTATGCACATACACATAAATATGATGTAAATATATGTTGTAAGTACCATCGTTATTATATTACTGCATATTAAATACGAGTATTTTTTCAACTAATATGCAATAAAATACTTACACTTATGAGTAAAAATGTAATAAAATAGCCATCATAGGTACCAATGTTATTGCTTTTAAAAAATCTTAGCTTTACAAAATTTTACACCTAGTAGGTACATACATATGTATGTATGTATGTATATACATATATGCATTATGTGGTCCATAATTTGTATCTGGAAAATTAAGTAAAGAAGCTGATTTAAAGGCACCCTAACATACTTATACATACATATGTACATATGTAGGGATAAGTATAAATGTATGAATGAATTTAACTAATAATCGTATTTATGTTATTGATGTGACATCGTTTTAGGTTGTATGCTTATTTTATAAGAACAAAGACTTTTTGTTGTACAATAATTAAAAAAATGTAAGCAAATTATTAATCAAACTTTTTTACATACATAAGTAGGTATATGTATTATATAGATATGAAGGTACATAACACAAAAGAAAGTGAAAGTACATACATATGTATCTTAAACAAATTATCAAACAGATAAAAATGAATCTAGCACAAGATGTTAAGAAAAAAATAATAACAGACTAAATTATAAAACGTGTACATAAAATTCTCTGGATTAACTAACTAACATTGAATCAAATAATAAGGCAAATAAAAAGTACATATTTTAATAAACTGAATTTATGAAATGCATTAACAAATATGTAATTATGTATGTAAGTATGTAAATGCAGAAAGCTACTCATACTTTGTTCATAATTTTTTTACTTACTGCATCTGGCTGTTGTTGAAAGACATCCAAAACCATCTAAAACAAAAAAAAATTAAATAAAGAAATGGAACTTTTAATAATATTTTCATTTTATACTATTTTAATAAATTTAAGAAACTTAAGTGCTTAACTATTATAAAAAATTAGAGGACCAACGTCCAAATTTTTTACTAACAAGTTTGCAAATTGTTCATTATCTACATATATACATACACAAATATGTATGTACATATGCACATACAAACGTGTTAGTATGTATGCCTGTGCGTATGTTTTAATATTTTAGACTTCTTATATATACATTTCCGAGACACATTCACTCACCTGATGAACCTTGATGTGAGCCTTCAAAGCTCTTTGGCAATATATTATATCATGGCTTATATCTTTAGGTATTTTAAAAAAACTTTCCAAATAAAATTGAAATAAACGATTATCTGTCATTTCACGGGATGGCAAACTCATTGTTGAACTAGAACTGGCAATAATGGGAGCCGTGGAAGACATTTTATTGTTTCTCGTTCTACTTTAGTTATATCTTGATGATTGGTGGTTATATTAAATAGCACAATTTGCCTTTAACTGTTTCCTTTATTAATTAAGGTGTTATCAGCTTATTTTTAAAATTCAATTGTCTATTTAAGGTATTGTTTGCTTAAATTAAACACAATTTAACACTCTGTACGAAATGTTACTTCGATTTTTTAAATAATTTGTAAGTTGTAAATCCTTAATTTTTTCAAAAAGATATTACACAGCACTTCAATTAAAACGTTGTTTTTCCTCCAAAAATTTTTAACCAAGTGTGGAGTATTAATGACGGGCAAGACGACAATTTGTATGTTCTTTTTTGAAATTGTGAACAAAAATTACATTCCTCAAGAAAATTAGTTCTCTTTACTCTATGACCATTCTCACAAAAATAACAACGTCTCATTCATTGATTCAATCGCTGTAGCTTTTTTGACAGTTCATTAACAAAACAAGCCAACAACAAGAACCAAAGCGCGCTCGTTTGTAAAATCGTTTGAATTTAAACTATATATTAGCAAAGTAGGCAAAAAGGATATAAAACAAAGAAATTTATTGTTAGTGAATTTCTGCACTTTTTCTATCTAAATATTTTTCATTCCACTTTGCAAAGACACAAATTTGTTTAATTATTTTAATTAATGCTTGTTCTTATTTAATATGTAACGTTGTATTTATTTGACACTTGGCAATTTCTTACGTCGGAGAGAGCGCCAGTTATAGAAAATTATTTGCAGTATTAAGCAGCAGGTGTTAATTAAAAAGAAATAACAGTGGGGGTGATAGTCCAATATCCTATTATCCTCTTCGGACAACTAACTTATGTGTAGTGTGAAAGTTAAATGAAATGTTAAAAAATATCCTAATAAATCAGCGTCAGAAAAATTAATAAATTACATGTGTTTAAGAAAAACTTGGCATTACTTAAGTGATTGATTATTAATAAATTAAGCATTGCCATACCAAATTACACATTCTTACACTTTGAAAAATCCTTGACATTCATTTATATTTGGGTGTAGTATGACTAAACAATAAAACGTACATATCGTTGGTTGGTTACTGGTTTGATGTATGGAACAAAAATGTGTTTTCGAGAAAATCGATGAAGAATGTTCAGTTCATTAGTTTTATAAAAATACTCGATAGAATTTTTTTATTTAATAATAAAAGTAATACATAGACACATATGTTTTTTTATTCAAACTTAAAGTTGATAAACTTTTTACATCCAACATGAGAAGTTATTAAGAATTAAAGAAAAAAATGACAGAAACCTCTGTCAACGTATGTCACAATCATAACAACAATGTTGTGCACTACTTGTTCAAGTAGGTTAAATTACTGTATATATTTAAGTAGATATAAAAGGTGAAAATATCAGTTTTATTCATATAACAATGATAAGCAAACACATACATATATAATATGAAAGAGAGTAAAATGCATGCTTGTGCAAATGTACGTGAAAATAAGAGCATAATGAAGTGCCTTTTGCTTAACACTGCTTTAGAGGAATAAATAAAAGACAGTTTGAATATATTTAATAAAATAAATTTTATTAATAAAAAAATAAATATCAATTCAATTGCTTAAAACATAACACAATAATTAAATTTTTGTACTTTGCTTTGTTTCACGTTCTTTGAGTAGAATATGGATTGACATGCATCATAACAGATGCGAATAACAATATTCAATAATTGTGGGAATGACGCAATATTGCAGCTCTATATCTCCTGATATATTCAAGATATCGGAAAACTGATAATGAATTTGGAAATAGGACACATTATACATATATAATCAATCAATAACTCGATTTTTTTTTAATGTTACATGCATCAAACCAGAAACCAACCGACGATATGTACATAATAATAATAATATCGCTCTTTTACTTAAACAAATTCATAACTCCAAAAATTCGACTTTTGGGTTAATAATGCAGGGAAATTTTCTCCCGCTTTATGACGGCATTTGATGTCGAATAAATTTTCATAAAATTTTAATTGTGTTTGTATGTAAATTTCTATCGATATCGAATGGCGTAATTTACCCCCAGAATTAAGCCTAATAGCGATATTTACATTGTATAATAGTTTCATGAAAATAGTTCTATATTCATCTCTTGAGATAAAAATTTAATTTTTTGTCCTTAAATTGTGTGTGTACATGCAAAACCTTACACTCGTTTTCTATAAAATTTGCTTTTTCCAGTTATGATGTTTTTCAAGAAATGTGCGATATGAACTGTAAGGAATAATAAGGGTTTTCATGAGAATGTTCAAAAGTCTCGCAAACTGTACAATTGAGTATTTTTACACTCTCGTAAATAACAAACATTTTATAGAAATTTATTTACACAAACCTGTTAAGTTTGCCCAATAACTTTGACTCGTAAACTTAAGCTGCGCAATTGTGCATTTTGTTAACAACAACTTCTTGCTTTTGTGGGTTTCTTTAGGAATTTTTAGATTCACATACATACATTTATTTATTTTTATAGAAATAAATAAATATGTTTTAAAATTAAAAATTGCTTGAAATTTTGTTATTTTATTTCTATTAAATGATCTTTTTGATGGATTTTTAAAATTTACATAAACTGTCAGCTCAAAATTCAAAAGGGGCTTCATGAAAAAAGTCTCGCAACTTTGCTCAATTGCACAAATGGCTATTTTAAGAGTTCTCATGAAAATCCTTAATGATTTTCAATGATACTTTCTTATTCATAAAATAATATTTTTAATCTATGAGAGGTTTATAAAACAACTTCTCATATAAAATTTGTTTTATATGCATTTATAAAAAAGATTCTTTTGACGTGCATGAATTTACATGTACATAATATCATAGTAAATGAACGTCACCACATTACAATGGGACCTCTAAGGACACAAGTGAGTCATATTCTCGTGCAACTGGATACACAAGACGCACAAACAAGTTTTGGATGCTTAATTACCAAAATAACATGTTTAATAAATATATCGCATGTGTTTCTTGTCAACTAACCTTGCGGCTAGACGTTAAATAAATTGCTTTAAATTTTTTCACATGTATTGTTTGTCAAAATTTGCTAAAATTGAAGTTGTGACGTAGGCTGCAAGCAATTTGATTTCCAATTTTGTGCTCAAAATGCCGTCGTCGAGGAAGCAATGAAAATTTTTTTATAGATATTGTATTTCAGCAAAGAAAATTACTTCTGCTTTAATTTTTTTACAAACACAAAAATGATTTAAAAACAGTTGTTAAATTGAAAGAAAAATTGAATGAAGCGTCGAAAGAAAAATTGAAGTCCACCTGGTATTCAATTCCCAAATGTATGAGTGTGGTAGTAAAAAAGTGTGAATGTATTGAACTTTAAAGCAAAAATTGAAGAAAAAATTTAACGTGTAGCCTCCAAGTAAGAATTTACAAAGCTCAGTTGCCATTTTAACCGACTATATAATTCAATAAGTTATATATAGTCTGGCATCCCTTTGCATTAACTCCCATAAAAGTGATGCCAATTGGCAATCCATGCAAATGTCACTTTGCTAGCAGCCAGAGAACGAAGCCGATCGTGGTATAAGCCGGTCACCACCGCCAATTTTTGACGAGTCGCAGCGGCTTTTTATAACAATGTGCCTTAAGCTTAAATTAGACGTGACATAGCCATAACGCCATAACCATAACCAAACCAAAATTCAATTGGTTTCTATGGTGAGAGTTATGTCGTTATGGCGAGTCACGTATAATCGAATACAGTGTTGCCCATTAGTTTGGTTCGAACGGCTGCTTTCTATGGCTATGGTTATGTCACGTCTGATTAAGCCTTTATTATGAGTGTCGATTACGACTTCGACTATGACGGTTTTCTACTAGAATGAATATCATTGTTACAGTTTTTCCTTAATCTAGTACAAAATCGTCTAGTTGAAATACGACACTCGTAACAAAACCTAATATACCAATTTATTTTAAACCAATTATGTGCACGCTTCTGACATTACTGGTAGCCGACATGGTGCACAGAGGTGACACGAGACTGAAGATAAGTGTTTTTCTATATATCTCATTTTCAACGAGTTTTAAAAAACCTGATCATAGCTTATTTTACCTGTCACTTGCTACACTTCTATATATTTTGTGATACAGAAACCACCGACAAGTTTATATGTCCGCAGCCGCCGCCGTAGGTATTTTTGGTTGGCCACTGCCGACAAATCAGTATCGGCCTCGTTCTCTGTTAGCAGCTGTTCAGTATCATTATCACAGCAGCTGACATTTCGGATTTCGGGGAATAGTAGGATCAAAAGGTTTTCATAATTTCCACGAAATAATTGGAAACTTCCTACATATTGAAATAAGAGGTAAGTGGCATATGTATATATATAGCAATGGTTTTAATTCCCAGCTACGAACGTATATAATGTGTGCTAAAGCAAAAAAAAAAATGTTTTTGTGCATGGTCATAACCTACAAAATTACATAATGGAAGAAAATGATAGAATTTTGGAAAACTAAAAGGTTTTGGTGCTATTCTAAGTGTTATTCAATTTTTAGGTCATCATGTCTTTTGCTAAGAATGCTCGTATGTTGTCAACCCGCGGTGCCCGCCTTGTTCAGACCCGTGGCTACGCAGACGAGATGAAACTCACTTTTGCTGCCGCTAACAAAACTTTTTACGATAATGCCGAAGTTCGCCAAATCGATGTACCTTCATTCTCTGGCAGTTTTGGTATTTTAGCAAAACACGTTCCAACTTTGGGTGAGTTCAGTATTATTTAAAGTAAATTGTTAATTATATTTTTTTAATAAATCTTCGTGATATAAAGCAATATGCTAAAAGCAGAATAGTTTTGATTAAAGCAATTAAAAATGTTTTTGATATATGATAATATTATCTGGACCAAGGGTTCTGAGTCACTTTTGGATATCCCATAAGCCAAAATTGTTTGTTTGATTCAAAACAGAAAACTATTAACGCTGCATATACACAGGTACCTACACACATATATGTATATGTTAGGGTTGTTATCGCTTAATTTATAAAAAGAAGACAGCAGAGGTGAAATTAATTTTTTCCAATAAAATATTAAATACATATCAACCTAATATTTAACATAGAATATTGAATCTTTTACCCAACGCCATCAATATGTGTACATGCTTATGAAGGTACAATTTAATACCTTCATAAGCCTGTACACATTTGAGAGTATTTGCATACTTTTTTTTTATTTTATTTTATTTTAATACAAGTCTATGGGCACTGCTACAAGTTCAATATATATTGAACGCGATCCAGTATCGTGATATTTATTTAACGTGTAGCATGCAGTATTGATGGATCGCTATCCATATCGCAGAAAGGCCTAAATTATGGAATCCAGATCGCGGATCGTGTGATAAATATTGAACGTGTAGCATTTTCATGATATTAGATCGCGATACGTTAATAAAAACTGGGTAATAAAACAAATAAAATAAAAAAAATTAACAACTAAAAAGTAAAAAAGTTTATTACATTTACACAAATGTAATAAACTTTTGTTTTAACCCAGATGGCGTCGGAAAATTTTTTTCCAAAATGATTTTAAAATTATCATTAGACGTGCGGAAATAATTTTCAAAGTCGTCTCTTTCTTTACAAAGAAGAATTGTGTCCTTCAAACTTAAGTGTGTGTATTTTTTCCGATCCTGCAACAACTTTTTGCTCCAACATTTTCTTTCCACTTTTTTTTCAATGAAAAAGCAAGCAAAATAGCTAAACAGGCTTTTATTTTGGTTTTCTCGCGACATTTTCTTAATAAACGATCCACACAGCACAAAAATAATGTAAATACTGACGCGATAAATATTGAACGTGTAGCATACGCTCGTGATCCATCCATCCATTAAAATGGATCGCGATCCAAATATCACAATATATATTGAACGTGTAGCAGTGCCCTGTGGAGAATTCCTTGCAGACTACTTGGTATTCAAGAATAGTTTATATATAAATTACATTATTGATTTAAAAAGGATATGACATTGCATTTAATAATATTAACATTCAAAGAAAAGTCAATAAAGTGACACATTTCGTTGAAACAGCTGCATAATTTTCTCATCGGATCAGCCATAGCATAGTTAGTTCGGCAAGCCGCATTATAAAGTGGGTTATAATAGCGTAACGAGCGTTGGGGAATATTAAAAGTTACGTTATTCAGCAAAAACTCAGAATTGATGTTGCCATTTATAAGCTTGACAATAAAAGATATGTTAAGCATTCATTGTTCTTCGGCTTTTTAAAGCAGGTAAATTAATTTCTGCTAATCTCGATGAGTAAGATGGTAGTGCCAAATGATTTTTGTAAACGTTTTTTAGGCAGAAGATGAGAAACTGTTTTTGAACGGATTCTATACGATCATTGTGGATGTTATAGATCGGTTCCCAAACAATGCTACCGTATTCTAATATTGGCCTAACAAGCGAGGTGTAAAGACTTTTTGTGATAAAGGGATCGTCAAATTCATTTGCCCATCTTTTAATAAAAGCCAGAACGCTACGAGATTTATTTACAGCCTTGGTTATATGTTGTACAAAATTCAGTTTTGCATCAAGTAATATTCCCAAATCCATTATCGAGTTAACACACTTTAAATTACAGCCATCAAGAACCTATGAGTAGGCACAGTGGTTTAATCTTGTAAATTGCATATGTTTGCATTTATTTAAGTTTAATTCCATCATATTTAAACGACACCATTTATAAAAATTATCTAGATCATTTTGTAAATATTGTTGATCGATAGAACGTTTAACACTTAAAAATAACTTTACATCGTCTGCATACATCAAAACATTACAATGATTTACTGTTTCAGGCAGATCATTAATAAAAAGAAGAAAGAAAACTGGACCGATATGACTATCCTGCGGGATGCCAGATGTAACATTTATTTTTTTAGAGACTGCTGTGTTAAATTTTACAGATTGAGTTCTACAACTCAAATAGGACTTTATCCAATAAAGGAAATTGTTGTTAAATCCCATGACATCTAATTTTTGCAGCAACAGCGTGTGATTAACTTTGTCAAACGCCTTACTAAAATCGGTGTAGATAACATCTGTGTGCTGTCCGTTGATAAAGGCTCTATTCACTAACATTGTTAAATGGAGAATATTGGTAATAGTAGAAAATCCTTTCCGAAAAACATGTTGAATCGGTGACAATAGGGAGGAGACTCGATGTGTGAGAATATCCATCAAACATTTTTCAAATAGTTTTGGAATATCACTCAATTTAGCTATACCTCTGTAATTACGTACATCTGATTTATTTCCGGATTTAAACAACGGTATGATATATGACTCTTTCCAAATTTTTGGAAAGTACCTTATATTTTAAAGAAACGTTAAACATTATCGATAAAGGTGTTGCGAGAGCAGACGCGCAATTTTTCAAAACACAGCTTGGTATGCCATCTGGACCACTAGAAGACGATGACTTGGTGTTTTTTAAACAGTTTAAAATATGAGATGTGGAGATAGTGCACGGAGATATGTTATTCTTTTGAGTTATGTTGTATGAGTAAACATTTCCAGCATCATACGTAACGTCAGAATATGTGGTCGCGAAGAAGTCTGCGAACAAATTACTGATGACATCCTCATCAGTCGATTCGGAATGTAGATATTTCATGACTTTAGGAAAACCTGTGGCCTTCTTTTTAGTGTTGGCAAAAGTAAAAAATGATTTAGGATCTTGAACAAAGTTGCGTTTAACATTACTGAGGTAAGTTCTGTACAGTTCTGAGTTAAGTAAATTATATTCAGCCCGTGCAACTGAGTATTTTCCATAATAAAAGGAAGACCCGGAGATTTAGAATTTTTCGAAGTATTTGTTTTTTAAATTTTTCCAAGCAGAAAGTTGCCTGGAATTCCACGGCGGGCCAGATTTATTGCGTGGAACGTGCTTCGGAATGCATTCCTCCATATAATTGAATAAGGTCTTATAAAATATGTTTATCAAATGATCAATAGAATGCGATGAAGTTAACGGAACGGACAATCATTGAAGCCAGTTAGTGGTAAACAGGCAATTGTTTGAAACTGAAAATTTTATCATTATTTTTTGGTGAGGTATTTCTTACTAAATTATTGGTAAATAAGTTGTAGGATATCTCAATAGTAGGATGGTATTTATCCTCTGGTAAAGTAACAGGGTCAATACAATTACAATACATTCGTTTGGCTCATAAATGCACATAAATATCACTGCAAATATCATTTAAAATGTTGGAAATGGAATGTTTATAACACAAGAATTCATAAAACTGAGAACGCAAAATTATTTAAAATTCAACCGATTACACATGAAATATAACTAACCCTTTTTACGCAATTCCATCGATATTTTAAATACATCTCGATAATTCTACATCTTAAAATAACATATCTCAACACTCATCAACATTGTTATTTATTGGATAATCTGGAAATCCAATAAAAATCAATTCCCTTTTGTTAAGCAATGGAAAAGTGAAAAATGTCTTAAAAATTAGGATTTTCCCGGACGCTAATTTTTTTCGAGGGCAGAGATCCCAAAAAGAGGACATTGCCCGGGAAAAAGAGGACGGATAACAACCTTAATGTATGTATATATGTAGATGTCACGCAAAACTCTAATAACATTTAATAATCTTGCGATTATTTTACGGTTCATAACATAATTAAAAAGAATTTATATAAATTTCGGACTTGTTTTTTAATGGATGTGTT
This sequence comes from Tachina grossa, assembly GCA_949987645.1. NCBI lineage: Eukaryota > Metazoa > Arthropoda > Insecta > Diptera > Tachinidae > Tachina > Tachina grossa. The sequence goes on along the minus strand of OX465277.1, from coordinate 107,017,293 downwards.
TTATAAATACAACTTCATTTTTTTTAATACATATACATATTTATAACAATTTCTTTTAATATAATAACAATAATATATTAGCTGTCTTGAAACCTGGTGTTGTACAAGTCTACGAAGCCGATGGTAAAACTGCCAAATATTTTGTATCCAGTGGTACCATCTCCGTGAACGAGGACTCCTCTGTGCAAGTTTTGGCTGAGGAAGCTCACAATGTCGCCGACATTGATGCGTCTGAAGCTCGGCAGTTATTGTCCCAGTATCAGTCAGCTCTTTCTTCTGCTTCCTCTGACGTGGTATGTTGGATACAACATGATTAAACACATTCAATTTTTAAAAAATCATTTTTTCTTTTCAGGCTAAAGCAGAAGCTGCCATTGCCATTGAAGCTTGTGAAGCTCTTGTGAAAGCTGCCGAATAAACTTTATTAATTTCTGTTTAAGTCCAACAAAATATATAATAAATGCTTTAAACATAACATTTTTGAAATTACGTGAATAATTAATTTGGCAATTTTTATTTAAGTGTAATAAAAGAAATAGTTTTAAAAGGCCTTACTTTTAATGTTGTTAATTTCAATTAAAAAAAGTGCAAAGTAAGCATCAGTGGTCCAACCATTTCAAGAGTAGTAAATCATGAAGGATCATTATATGTGAAACAATTGAAATTTTAAATAAATATCTTAAAATATAATGTAATTTATTGCTATAACTTGGTGATGATTTCTTTTATATACATACATACATACATAAAATACCCCCAAGTTAATACCCCTTATTCCATTTGTCGACATCGACGACACTTTAACACAATACCAAAAAATTGGCGCTTGGCTACTCGATTTACATAACAATTTTATGCCACTGACAATGTATTTCGGTTCCCTAAGGTTTAGAAAATAGCATAAACCTGCCAACAGGAGTCACTTGTTTTCGACAACGGGTAAACAAACAACCTCCAATTTTTTGGCATTGTGTTAAAGTGACGTCGATGTCGACAACTGGAATAAGGGTGAATAAAATAGTTTTAATATTTTATTTTTATTTAACGTGCGTCAAAAAGAGGACGATCCTTAAAAATTTATTCATTTTGGGTTAAGCTACGAAATGCATCTAGACGCTAAACCAACAACAAATAATTTTTTTTATAATATCATTTGTGTACAATACTTCCAACGTCATGGCGTTTTTACCATCCAGCTCGATCTATAATACTGTCAAAAATATACTAACCAAATCTTCAAAAATTAAATTAACTTGTGGATACGTTTTCTGGTTTTATTTGTAATTATGTATTTCGAGAACTTGCTGCAATAGGGACAGCTAAAAAACGTGCTTTATGTTTTAAATATTGTTTGAGAGTTTCATACAAATATATTGTGCACTAAACTCTAGAGAAAATAATAAAATTATTAAGTTGTTAGTAAATTTAAAACTTCAAACTTGTTTTCTGCAACAAGTTTTTTGTTATGACTCTATTGAAGCAAAGGCTCGATTTTTGTTTTGAGTTCAGCCGTTACTTTTACCCACAGGAGCCTTTCTGATATGGCAACACCAGAATATCTAACTAGTTCTTGTCAATTTTACTCTGCTGCATTTTTCTTCTTCATATTTACTATATTCGTAAATTATAACAGTGCGCGTTTAGCTTGGCAAAATTATTTACTGCACATTAAAATTAACTTAAAAAATATGTGATTAAAAAAATAAAAGTGATTTGTTGTGTTTCACTCATTGAAGAACTAATAATTTGTTTAGTATTTGTAAATAATAGGTTATTTAAAAGTTTTGTTGTGTTGTTAAAACGCAAATTGCAATTTTTTGCATGTATGTGTTTTCTGCTTTATCTTGTTATAAAAAGAAGCGGAAATAGAAAAAATATCTTACATAAAATAATAAAAAAAGTTTGATAAAATATGAAAAAAAATTAGAAAATAATAACCATTTTTTTCGAAAATATATATTTGTGTCCTAGTTTTTACAAAAGTTTCCTACAAGTGGTAAAAAGTATTTAAAATGTGTGTATTTATGTATGTCGATACATACATATGTATGTATGTATCTATGTACGTATTTATGCATTATAAAATGGAGGAAAAAGATGTGATAAATTATCATTGAGTGTTTTTGTTTATGATTTTTTCAATAGTATTGGATAACGGTAAAGGAGAAAAAAGGCACGTTTAGTAAATTTTCGTTTAGTTTAAAAATATCATAAATCAGAAAAGTTAGAAGCTAGATTTAATGCAGAATAATTCCGCACATCGTATTTTTTTATCTTGAAGAAAAATTTTAGAAAAAATGAATTTAAGTACCAAAAGACAAAAGTGCCTTATTGGAAAGAGAACTGAAGAACAACACTGATCTATAGACCTCTGAATTTCCAGTACAAAGTTGTGGTTATACGCTATATGTTTAGCTTCGCCTTTCGAAAATGACCTTATCCGATAGAAAATTGAAAATTAAAAAAAAATTAATTGTGGTCCTACCAAAGATTTGCTACACAGATGGGCTTTGGCCGTGTTTATTTTTCTTATTGTCATATGTAATGCAAAAAAAAAATATTAGTAGGTAACATAAAATACGATCGAATACCGTGATCCAAAAAAATTGCAGCCATCGAAATATTTCTCTACACGAAAGTACACTCGATTTCGATTGCAGTGATTTGCCCCCAGTATTAAGTGCCAGTTTATAGAAGGCAAGTGAAAAGTCTCCTCTGTGTATTTATATATACACCTTTGCTTTTAAGCCCCTCAATTTTAAATTTTCTAATTGATATTGTATTGTATTGCTTGAAAGGTGAATCTAAACTAGATTTAGGCCAAACGTTCATACAAATGGCATGAACAATCAATCACCTCTTGTGTGTGAATTGAAAACTTTAATACTTGTTTAATTCACAACAATCTTTGTCGTATATTTGGGTATCAAATACACTTTTTTAATTGTGAACTCCCTCTGCAGCGATGCCAACTTGGTGCTTTTGGCACTATTTTTAGTGCTTTTTGAAGACTCAAAACGCCAAATTTTTAGTGTTAGTGCCAAACTAAGAAAAAGCACTAATTAGTGCTTTTAAGAAATTTGCATATTTCTTAAAATTACTTTAATAAAAACTTGGTGTATTTATTTGTTTAGGTTAAAGCATACATTTTTCGTCTGATATATTTCATTAAAAATGTTGATAATATTGCCGAAATAGATAATAACTTAGAAAACATTATTAAACTTCACTCGTTTTTTACGTTAGTGCTTTTTACGCTTTTTATATTTCAAAATTACGCTTTTTAGTGCTTTTTTAAAATTCTGATGTGCTATTAGAGCCAAAAAAGTTGGCATCACTGTCCCTCTGTGTTGTGTATTAATGTATTTTGTATTTTTAATAAAAAAAGAAGAACAAGCTACATACAAATTCTCTCAGAGAGCCTCTCTTTGAATGCAACATTTTAAAAACATATGAAATAAAAGTGTAATTGTGTCTGTCACGACTTTCAATTAGAATGAAAATTTCCGAATCGCAAAAAAAGATTTGGTGTCTGCGTACTTCCGAATATTTTTGCAAAATTGGTTGCTAATGTGGGCATGTTTTTCATGTCCACTTTTCTATGTATTAAAACCAAATATATATTGGTTTAAATTTTCGAATTAGGTAGATGAGATATCAAGCCTAATTTTAAAAAAAGATTTCGTTTAAATTAAATTAATTTTAATGTGGAAAAAAGGCGGTTCAATTTACTTTCACATTGCTTGGTGCAGTCGAAAGTAAAACGAAAAAATTATTCGGAAGTGAATGTCAGGACACCAAAATATGCGGAAAAGATTCACTTTCACACGGATGGGAAAGTCATGACAGACACGAGTGTATTTCATTTTTATATGAAAATTTCATACAACAAATGTTACACTCTTGTATTTATAATATGATAATTCAATCGATACAGAGATAACAAGAGGTTTTGTGAATTAAGCAACTTTAAATAGATTTAAAAAAAAATCGTTTCTAAACATTTCAAATTTTGTATGAAAAATAACGATACTATTTTTTCAAAAAAAATTTTTGCATACAAATTTCAAAACCGAAAGATTCGTTGGAATTTAAAAAATCTACACTTAAATCTATTAAACAAAATTAAAAAATTTAAAATCCCCCGAATATATGTATCTAGAAAAGATGTAATATCTTCTAAACGGCTGAACCGTTTTTCTTATAAAAAAGCTAAGCACTTTCTCGATCAAGTCACCTTTTAAACAGAAAAAACTAGGTAAAAATCGGTCCAGCCATTTGGTCTTTACGTGGCACGGACAGACACACAGACACACACTACAAACTTATAACACCCCTTTCTTTAGTCGTGGCTAATAAAATTATATTTGAAGTATAATTTTGTTACATGTACATACCTACATATATACGTATTACAAATACTACAAGACACTCTTTTTTTCGTCGATTTGCTTTATGCTACCTACCATCACTTAATAAATACAAAGGAATGTTCTCTTATAAAAAAACAAGTATAATAAGACTTGTTTGTGTTTGTACCAAATAAGAAAAGCTAATTTGAGTGGCTTAGGTATGTCAACAAAGCAAATAAAGAATATTTGAATGATTTAGTATAATACTGGAGTATTTTGTATTTTATTTATTTTATTTGTACGTTTATTAAAGTTAATGTTTTTGCCCTATAACTTATTTTTTACATCATATTGTTACGTTTTTCTCTCTATAAAAACGCTTTTCCGTAGATCCGAAGATTTGCAAATGAATACAAGAGCCGAGTGTAGTAATTAGGTTTAAGAATGATACAAGTTTTATTTACAAATACACTTAAACTAAATTAATCAAGAGCTTATACAGGGTGGGCCAAAAGAAACCAAGGGGTGTAAAAGTTTAATAACTTTTTTGTTTATTAACTTTTTTTTATTTTTTCTTTCAGATTATATAATATACAAAATGGAAATTTTTTTACACTAAGTATGAAAAATGATGTCTCTTAAATGACCACCGTTTTCAGCTTCGCACTGATGGGCTCTTTTTAGAGCATTTTCCATAACATCTTTCAAAACTTGTGGCTGTAGCGTTCGAATTTCTGCAACAATGTTTGCCTTGAGTTCAAGGATTGTCTCTGGCTTGTTCACATACACTCGCTCCTTCAAAAAACCCCAAAGAAAATAGTCGGGTGCTGTCAAATCTGGCGATCGCGCTGGCCAAATAATTTCCGAATTTCGAGAAATTATTCGCTCTCCAAAAATTTGACTTAAAAGTGCCATTGTGTCTCGGGCAGTATGGGCAGTGGCTCCGTCCTGCTGAAACCACATACCAGGTCTGTTTTCAAGAGCAGGACGTAAAAAATTTTCTATCATAAACCGATACCGCTCTCCATTTACGGTTACAGCACTTCCATCTTCATTCTCGAAGAAGTAGGGCCCAATGACATTTTCAGATGTGATCCCACACCATACTGTACACCTGATGGGGTGCAATTGGCGTTGATGAATGGCTCTTGGATTTTGAGAACCCCAGAACCTACAGTTCTGCTTATTAACAAAGCCATTCAAATGAAAATGAGCTTCATCACTCATAATCAAATTTTCAATAAAGTTGATTTCTGGTTTAAATAATAAAATTCTATTGTTCTGGTTCTCTGTTCAGTTGTGAACCTCTCCATTATAAATTCTCCAAGTGTTGTCTATATAATCTGAAAGAAAAAATAAAAAAAAATTAATAAACAAAAAAGTTATTAAACTTTTACACCCCTTGGTTTCTTTTGGCCCACCCTGTATAAACTAATACAACTTAAACTACTGAATTACACACAAATATTCACAACTGGTTACCACTATGCCTTCCTCGCTGTAGTTTACGCACGTTTCTTATCTGGCTGCGCAAGTATTCACGTGACACCTCTCTGTCTGCTGCCGTCACTTACGAGACTCACTCTGCCGACACTCACAGTTGATACACCAATACCTATTTGTCTGCTGCTCGTCACACACGGCACTCACTCTGCCGACACTTACAGTTGATACACCAATAAAGACTCACTGGCTTTACTTACACCCTTATACACGTCTATTCGCTGCGCTGTTCCCTTTACTCCAGTCGACACGATAGACTCCACAATAATCTCAATTCCACGACAGACTATTATTAATTCACAACTTAATTATCAACTGACTTGTTTACTTGCAAATGACTGACTTGTTCGCGACTGACTTGTTCGTAACTGACACACTGCAACTAACTCACTCATTGGATGCGTCACCTCTATTTATATTTCACACAAATTCCACCAGAAGTTTCAAGCAATGTCTAGACGATCATTATCATCTTATATGCTGCCTAATTAAGTTCATGTGGTAACTATGTACATACATGTGTATATGCATACGTGTGTACATCATTAACTAAGCAATACACGGTGGTTGTTTATCTTTTGCTTTTCGTTTGAATTGGCATGTATGAATGTGTGTAAATATGTGAATCTTCTTAATAAGCAGACGCTTTTTTTGTTGTTGCTTTTGCTTGTTTAATTAAGCTAGGCATGCTTATTTAGTTGTTGGCTACTATTCTAGACTATTCTTTGCTTTGACCCTGTAGGAATATTTTCGCGTAGCACTTACATTAACCATGTTGGAATATTTTTGTGTAATGCTGCTTAAACCTGTCGACGGCTATTTTCGTAACAATATTATTAACATATTGATAGAGGTTAAACATAAAAATAAAATTAAAAAATAAAAATCAAGAAAATTTCTGCAGAAAATAATCAAAAAGACTTATAAATATTATTTAAAAGGAAATAAAAAAGGGAAAAAGTTGTAATTAAAAATTAATATAATGAAAAAATAAAATAATTAAAAATTTAACGGTTAAATAAAATAATAATACATACATACATATATACATATGTACATAGTTGAGAAAAACAAATACTTTAAGTATATTCGATAACACATGACCTAATTCAGTAAGAAGATTTAAGAGGTTTTTTTTGAAAATACTTTTGAATTCTTCTTTTTTAATTCTTCAAATTATTTTCTTCAAAAATGATTGTTGTCTTTGATAATGAAAGATAAAAATATTATTGCCATGTTCTTAAAATATAAAAATTAAATGAAAGTATTACACCTATTTCACACGAAGACTTTTATGAAGTCTATTTTTCGACGTCACTTTTTGTTTGTGAGCGAACGGTGTAGAGAAGAAAGAGGGGTAGAAAAAATGACTTGATTTCTGTTTTTCATGGTTTTTTTCCTATTTCTCTTCACATTGCTCTTGTTGTTATTGTTGTTACGTTTCAATGTTACTCTTCTATCTTATTGTATTTTTTTATTCTTGCTCTTCTAACTTATTGGCTATATGGGTGAAGAGAAGTATAATTAGACGTCCAAAAAAAACATCGTATGAATGCAAGGAATTTTTGGTAGCAACTTCAAAAGAGAATTAAGAAAAATAGACGTCCTAATTTCACCGTGTGAATTAGCACTTATACAATATTTTGAAAAATATATGAAAAAATATGTGTTGGATCCTATAATGTTTGGAATAAAATTATAAAGCAAATAAATACAAGCACCTTCTAGCAGAGACTATTACTAATAATTGTTTTAAAGAATCACAACTGCGGCTTTTTTCCGTCCATAGACAAGGCGGCACAATCGTCGAACAGAATTAGGGGCATTAGAGTGTACCAGCAAAATTTTGTTTTGCTTTACTTTATTTATGTTTTACAAGTCTGAGTAATATAAATTATTGGGACGTATAAAGAGAGTAAAATTTTGTATTTGTTTTTTTTTTTCTTTGCATTAGCTTGCTTTGTCCATCATTTGCATTTGAGTTACGCGGAGAATGTTTAAAAAAGCAAATGTACTTAATTTCAAATACACTCAATGCTATGCCCTAATATGTACACATACACATACATATTTACATATGTAAGTTGAGTTTTTTTTATCTCTAGAGCTATTTTTTATCAATGAAAACGGGACCCAACCACTAAACGCAATAAAACTTACAGTTTTTTGAACAAAACATAATTTATGAAATATATTTTTCACTATTTAAGAACTAAATTACACAAAATAAGTTTATAACGTAACAGTACAGGTACATACATACATACATACATAATGAGTATTTGTGTGGTGAATGTGGGTGCATTGTAAGTGTATGAAAATGAAAGAAATTTCTCTTAGAGAAAAAAGCAAAATTTAAATAAACTTTATTAGTGTGATGGTCCATAAGATGTAGCCGGAACACGAACAGGTTCAGCAGATGTGAAAGCAGGTACCGGTGCACTATAGTCACCAACTGGTGGAAGGTATTGATTAGAAGGAGACGCTAGTTGGGAAGCAGACGTTTGCAACGGTGGCAAATAACTACTGTCAGGCGCAACAGAATTGGAAAAAGATCCAACCGGAACACTGTTTTGAGCTTGCACATGCTCATGGATAACTCGTATAACTTTAGCTGGAGCACTAAATTGTGGTTGAACAGCAGAATCCGAACCGAAAGGAGAGCCACCGTTTTCATGAATAACTTTTATAACTTGAGTAGGGGCAGAAACAGCCTGAGGGGCCGGTGCATACTGGTGAATAACTTTCACAACTTGTGGAGCAGCTTGCCGTGCGGATTCTTGGTGGATGACTCGAACAACTTGAGGAGCGGGTTCTATGTCATGGCCGGGATCTTCCTTGATAACTTTCACTTTAATAACCTTGGCGGGAACTCCACTACTATGGCTCCCACTATAAGCAGGATCACCTCCAAATCCAAGACCGGAACCTCCACCAAAACCTCCAGGACCCCCACCGTAACCATCAGAACCACCACCGTAACCACCAGAACCCCCACCGTAACCACCAGAACCCCCACCGTAATCACCAGGACCGCCACCGAAACTACCAGGACCCGAAAAGCCAGCATTGGCAACAGCCAATAAAGCACTCAAACATACAAAGAACTATTAAATGAGAAATTTATTAAATTTTTATTTTTAATTTAAAAGTCTAAATAAAATTTACCTTCATTTTGATAATTCCTCCGTTTTAGTGCTATAAATTGTGCTTTTGTCTATCTCACAAAGTGTTTGCCAGATGAATGTTATTATTTAATGACAAATCAAGACTTTTTATACTGTTCGTCATCATTTTTCGATATAAAAAGTATTAAACAATAGATTTCAATTTCTTTGAAAACTTGTCAACAAATTTTGTTGTAACTCTCTTTAAAAACTTGTTGTACATGATCATCAGATCATCTTCAGTGAAAATCTTTTGCATGCGTACATAAAATATTCATAATTAATTTGATTTAAATTTGATGAATAGAATGTGACCAACACGTTTAAGTGTTCCCACTCAAAAGATTTTTATATATTAATAAAAGTATGTAAAATAAAGCCAAATACATATACACAGAAAAAATTATTCCCAAAAAATTTTCAAACAACCGTGTTTTGAAATATAATTTAGTTTCACTAAATATTTTTTACTGCTCCAGTAAATTATTTGTTCCAATTTTATTTTATGTAAAAAAAACTGTATAGAATGAAAATTATCTATGTATATAAAGTAAAATTTGTAAAAAAAAATTTTAGATTTATTTTTTTTTTATATTTAAATTTGTTATTTTCAGTTAAATTTATTTTTATATACTGTAAAAAAAATTTGTCTGATTTTTTTTAATTTTTTCACTTAAATTTATTTTTATATACTGTAAAAAAATTTGTCTGATTTTTTATATTTTTTTCTACAAATTATTTTATAGATATAAAAAACATTTTATTTTTTTTATAGATTTTTGTTTGCGGTTTTCAAACTTATTATGTTTGTATATTGTGATTCTCAATATAGTATTAAGAGTCTTACTATAAACATACGGAGTTTGTTAGCTAAATTAAAAAAATTTTTGGGTTGAAGTCTACTGACGAGTTCCAAAAGCGGGAACGAAATGCTTAACCATAAAAACAAGCCAATTTTTGAAAGTAAAAAAAATAGTTGAACCTTTCATTTGATTCAGTTATTTTTTTTTTTCAAATAAAACTTACTAATTTTTTTAAAAAAATTTTTTAAGAATTGTTATTGATTCAGTTAATTTATTTTCTGATAATACGAAAAATTTTAGTGAATGTGTTTGTAAATTATAAAAAAAAAAATTTGCTGAATAATACAAAAAAAATCTGCAAAAATGTTTTTCTGTTCCTATTAATAAATTTGTCTGAAAATATTTTGAGTTTCAGTTAACTTTTTTCTCTAATGCCATAATAAGTTAACTAAAAATAATTTTTTTTTCAGTTAAATTTTTACAAAATTGTTATCAGAATCGACAAATTTCTTTGTAGGTCCGCATTCACACAAAAAATTTACTGATTCAATGAATTTGGTTACTGAAAACGAAATTTAGTTTTTTCTGTGTAGTGGGTTGGTTACTGGTTTGATGTATAGAACATTTTTAAAAAAATTGAGTTATTCCAAATTCGTTATAAATTTTCCGATATCTTGAATATATCAGGAGATATAGAGTTGCAATAGTGCGTCGTTTCCACAGTTGTTAAACATTTAAAAATTTGTTTTACGGCAATCGACAATTTTTGGGATATGTCGCACATTTTCAACGTAAAAGTATTAATATTGAAATAATTCTTAGTTATTTTATGACTATTTAGACAAAGCGAATGCAAATAACAAAATAAATGAATTCGTATTTAAAATATATCCTGCAAAATCAATCGTTAAGCAGCTCTGATTTGAGGAACATCTCTCGCGTCATCGTAATTATTTCTTAAGTGCGGTCAGGCTTGTATGTGTTGTTTGGCCTTCGAGAGTTTTTCGTCTCACTCGCACTGGTTGACTGATCTGCCACGGATAACCGTATAATCTTGCGGTTTTGTGTGGAATTTCTTTAACAACTACGTTGCCTACTTCCTATGTGAAGGCACAGGTCGTGTACAGTCAGTCAGTTTTAAAATACTGTTAATACCATCTTGGGTATAGGTATGGTCAAGTTACTCCACCCATACTTGTGCAACACCATATTATACAAATTTAGTAGTTATTTAGATCCCACAACTAAATAGGTCTTAAAATTTGTGGGAAAAAATATAAGTTTTATATAAAAAATTAAGAAAATCAAAGAGTACAAACAGTGAAAAACACTTATTTAAAATATTAAATCGCGAAAATCGTATCCAGGCCCACTGTGCAAAATTTTTTTCTGTGTTTTATTGAATAGCAATACAAAAAAATTCTGCTATTTGGAAGAATATTTAAAAAGTAATGAGTATTTATTTGAACATTTCTTATAGCGCGTATTTTTTAATATTCGATATCTTTGTAACCATAAGCCGAAAAATCTGAAAATTTTCTGAGATGTGCTGTTGAGAAGGAACATCAACACACTAAGAAAGTAAAGGAAATAAAAAAGTATTTTTCTCTAAACTGTCCGATTTGAGTTGGATTGCCCAATTGTATGTCCCGGCCGTGATATATACATATACATATGTATGTACATATATACTATATACATATATTCTTTTATAGTTTAAATTAATATGTTGGTCACATTGTTTATGCCGCCGATAATTTTACAAATTTCTTCCGTTTACATGATTAAAAATTCGCTTGCAACATTTCCACTTTTTTTTTAACTGTTTATCATTCCAATATTTTAAACAAAAAAGTCGGTTAACAAATTAAGTTGCCGACACACTATTAATCTAAATTTCTTACAAATCGTAAATAAAATAATTTTATAGTAAAACCTTATTTTTCATAATACGAGTGTTAAAAATTGCTTAATTACTAGTTTTTTTTATTATTTCGTTTGTAACAGACATCATGGTGACGGCAACACCATCTTTAAGTTTATTAATAAAGTTAAGCCAACAGAAAGAAGTGTTCAATACATAGTAATGTCGATGTAAAGCCTACGGAAGGGAGTTTGTTTACATATGTATATTACATGCAAATGAATAGCAGCGGCTGCATAAAATGCAATAAAATAATAAGATGCGTTTTGTTTATTTTACATGTGGTTATGATATAAAATTTTCATGCATTTAATTTACTAAAATTTGGGTTAGCAAAGCGTGTGAAAGTCTGGATGCATTTTCTGAATAACCTTGAAAAACAAATTGGTTGTAATTTAATGTTTGTACTACATACATATGTTAGCTGAATATTTAATCCATTTGCCGGGAATAGCTATCATAACGATATAAAATTATTAGGTGTGTTCCACAAGATTTCGTACAAGTTCGGACTAATGAGAGTATAAAGAAAATTACTCTCTGAATGTGACAAACAAAATTGCTGGAACACAAAAAGCCATAATTTCACATCTTGAATTACTTTTTAATTTAAATTTAATTTAAGTGATTTTAGTCGCGTAAAATGCATAACATCACATAAAACAAATATTTGCCTAATTGTAACTGATCCGTAAAATAACTTTAATATATTAAAGTGAGAAATATGCACAAATGCACTTGCAAATTCAAGTTTTTGAAAACAAAACGCTTTTGGGTAACGTTGTACAAGTTCGGACTATTTCGCTATGCATGTGGAACAAACTTATTATAAAAATTTTATGATTGTAATAGAGTTATCGCATAAGATATTTTTTTATACATTCGTGGAAACTTAAGCTAAAATTTTCAATTAAAACTTAAATCGAGTTACATTAGGTGCATTCGTTTACCCTAAAATTTTTGACATATTTACTGGATTTTACCAATTCAGAGAGTAAACTGATAGTATAAAGTATAAAAAGTATAAATTTTTAATAAAAACATTTAAAAGAAGAACATTTGAATTAAAAATTCAGCAACTGAAAAACTGAAAATTACTAGTTTCAAACAACAAACAAGTTAAATAATAATAATAATAATAATAATAATAATAATAATAATAATAATAATAATAATAATAATAATAATAATAATAATAATAATAAAATATACCCCTCTTGTACTGTTATTTTATTTATCTATAATATCAATATTAATAAATAAATAAATAAATTACATTTTTTAGATATTTAAAGCTTATTATTTCAATATTTGTTCAGGGTATCAACTATCAGGAATCAAATATTGATGTATTTTCATATGCCATTGAACCAGAATAAAAATTAATAAAATTAAAAAAATTAATAAGTAAACAGACTATCTAGGAATTGTATGACACCCTTAAGATTACAAATTTATATAACGCATAGCATATTTCTGTATTAGGTATTGTGGCAAAGAAGAACTTGGTCAAAATTTATATCTCACAACTTTTAATGGCCGAAATTTTGGATAAGAACTTGGCCGTTTTTCACATTTATGTTTTTGTGAGGATCTAATTACTTTTTGAAAAGAGTTCGATAATAATACTTCCCTGCAGAAAGTGCGAATAGTGAAATTGTGGTGATTTACTAGTGACGTTGTCGGTAGTACTACTGACCAGGTGTACCCCAGCCAATGTAATCATCTATTGACATTTAACATTGGCTTGTCATTGAAAATCCACCACTAGAATGTAGCAATACTGACTAAGCAATACTGACTAAGTATATATCCTGTCTCGTTGTCAATAGTAAAATTATAGTGATTTTCTAGTGACATAGTCAATAGTGCTACTGATTACACAGAAAAAACTAAATTTCGTTTTCATTAACCAAATTCATTGAATCAGTAAATTTTTTGTGTGAATGCGGACCTACAAAAAAATTTGTAGATTCTGATAACAATTTTGTAAAAATTTAACTGAAAAAAAATTATTTTTAGTTAACTTATTATGGCATTAGAGAAAAAAGTTAACTAAAACTCAAAATATTTTCAGTCAAATTTATTAATAGGAACAGAAAAACATTTTTGCAGATTTTTTTTGTATTATTCAGCAATTTTTTTTTATAATTTACAAATACATTCACTAAAATTTTTCGTATTATCAGAAAATAAATTAACTGAATCAATAACAATTCTTAATTTTTTTTTTTTTAAAATTAGTAAAAGTTTTATCTGAAAAAAAATAACTGAATCAAATGAAAGGTTCAACTATTTTTTTTACTTTCAAAAATTGGCTTTTTATGGTTAAGCATTTCGTTCCCGCTTTTGGAACTCGTCAGTAGACTTCAACCCAAAAATTTTTTGAATTGAGCTAACAAACTCCGTATGTTTATAGTAAGACTCTTAATACTATATTGAGAATTACAATATACAAACATAATATGTTTGAAAACCGCAAACAAAAATCTTAAAAAAAAAAAATAAAATGTTTTTTATATCAAATAAGACATTTTTAGATTTTAATTGAACTATAGTGAATTTTTAATCAGAATTAATTTTTAGTCAGCCTTAAGTTCAGTAATTTCAATTCTTTTATTGAATGAAATATTTTTATTAATTAATGTGAGTTTCTAAAGAAGAGAAGAAAAATTAAATTAGACTTTTAAGCTGGGGGAAATACCGATATTTTTCTGTGCAGCAACGCACTTCATCAGCACCCTAGATAGATAGAAATATATATATATATATATATATATATATATATATATATATATATATATATATATATATATATATATATATATATTATGAAGTAACAAAAAAAAAAAATAGAGACGAATTGTTAACCTCCTCATTTTTTTGAAATCGGTTAAAAGTGCTGCAACACGCGTTTTTGGAACGCCCGTTTTAAGAAACTTTAAAGGATTTTCCGAGCATCCATATTTTTTTTAAACAAATTATTTAAAAATTTCTTCCTAATTAATATAGTTTTTGAGAGCTTTAGAAATTTTTAGGGACGAACAATTTCGTTTTCCTCGACAACCTGTTAACCTAATCTATGTAAACTGTAAAACCGATAGTATCAAAATTCCTTCTGGTCCATTGTGATACAACGGAGACTCAGCTTACGAGCACCTTGCAGTTCAACCCTGGCAATTTCAGGAAGTTCACTAAGTTCGAGAGTGCCCATAGCGGCCCCCTAACTTTCTTGTTAATCCAGGGCAACGACATTGACAACTGCGGCAAAAGTCGTTTTATTGAACCTTTGTGAATGCCTACCTATGAGACAGTGTCCAGTCAACACTGACACTAAAACCGAGATTTGTTTCAATTTCTTGAAATCAAGGAAACCATATTTTTCTTATTAGGCAAGTCCTTAGCTGCCTGTTGATCATGCAGTCATTTCTTGTAGCCCACCTGCCATTTGTTTCTTCATCAGTCATGCGCCTAGTTCTGGAAGTCTACTCTGTAATTCGAAGCATTTTCATTAGTTTCCAATTACACAGTAGACCCCTGAGTTTGCACGAGAGAGAGAATAAATCTATACATTCCATATGTAGTGGAACCTGTAAGGTGCAACGTCATCAGCCTTGGAGTATACCTGAAAGACTCTATGCCTCAAGATCCAGATTATCCTAATATTAAACTGCTCTGTCATCTCGTTTAGAGATGCTCAGCAGTCGAGGTCTGTTGTTGTTCTTAGAAGCGGAGATTTTAGGGCCATAATGGCGGCTCAACTATCTGAGTATGTATGTGGTAATTACGGTTGTTGCATAGATATGGCTTTCCACCAGCAAAGTTTACTTTGCAGAGTCTTGAGTTTCTAAAGTAAACTTGACGTTTGGAAAAGCCGTATAACATTCATGGTAGTTAAATTTGATTGATTTGTCATTAAAATTAAGAACTTTTCATTGGAATTTCCACTTTTATACTTATCACCACATGTTCGAAAATTCATTGACATCATATCGTCCCTACCACGTCAATCTATCCAATATGCAAAATTGGTTTTTTAGATTCGTTATCTTGGTACTTTAATTTTAACGATATGCCACGTTTCAAAATGCTGAAATTCTTACGGACGACAGGTAACTCAATAAAAAATATTTTAAGCGTGGTACTTTTAGGAATACGATGACTTTAAATTCATAATTGACGGGTGTTCGTCCTCTTCTGAAAAGTTCGAATTCGCATATTGGATAATTTGACGTGGTAGGGACAATATAATGTTTGTGTGGACAAGGCTACGTATCTTTTGAATCGCTAAAGTTCATTTCAAATACTTTGATTTTTAAATGTTTGAAATAAATAAAATCATATTTTTTTAATTATCGAATTTAATTTTTGTACAAAAATAATAAGAGAAATTTTATTTACACGGTAATCGGCAACATAGTGCACGATGTTGCCGATTACCGCCAGCCGCATGAGCATCAGCTGTGGCTCCGTGGGTAGGTTTAGCGGTGGTAGCCTCTTTGTAAAAAAATGTTTCTATCTAGCTCTACGCAAATTAACATAAAGATTTATGATCTTAGGCTGGGTTTCCATCTGTGTGCCATGTGCCACACAAGCGTAGAAAAAGCGTAACCACTAATTACTAATGAAAAAATTTTAGATTCAGACATGTATTTATTAAGTTAAATAGTTTCATACATAACTAATAGACAATTTTATAGAATCCAGCATGATTGCAAACTGTTTAAATCAATAAATACATTTCTGAATCAAACACTTTTTCATAAGTAATTAGTTGGTTACGCTTTTTTGTGCAAATGACACACAAGAAATGCCAGATGTAAACTCAGTTGAATTGGCTGCCGCCCTAAGCGTACACTTGGTTTGATTAATAGGACGTTTCGTTGTAATTTGCAGTTATGTTCAATTACAAACATTCTTTGTTTTTCTTACCTAAAAAGGCAATTTTGAAGACCTTCGTGCTAAATTTCTTTATACATATTTTATTTATTATATTAAAATGAATAAATAAATAAAAATTTTCGGGAATCCTTTGAACAATTCAATAAGTGGTGTCTATTATTACTAAAACAAATATAAGTTACTAAATACAACCTTAACTAAAAGCCTACATAAAATGGCACATTACCATCCATGGCCATGACCATGTGATTCTTTGATACGCCTTATTTTAAGTACACCACTTTCCACTACATGTCCACCAGAGTGGAAGCCCTTGCTACGTCTAATAACTGCGTCGCCCATATGCCCGTAATGGGCAACTAGCTGAGAGTGTATATCATCGCCACCGCCGGATATGAAACTTCCACCAGAGATAAAATTGCCGCCGGCACCATGATTACTAGCAGAATTTTGTAAAATTAGCGGCAGAATTTGTGGCAAAATAGCATGAAGTTGGGAATCATAATTCTGAGAATCGTCATGTCCATAACCGACGTCCAGACCACCTGAATCTTGGCTGATAATCTTTATAATTTGAGCTCCACCTCCGCCTCCACCTCCATTACCATAACTAGATGGCCCATAGCTATATCCGATCCCGTGAGGATCACTATGACCTGCGCTCAAAATTATTTTTATAATATGTGGGGAACCATTATAGCCATGACCATGATCATGGCCATGACTTGAAGCTGTGGCACTACAGGTACACACCGTTGCTAAGAAACAAAGCAAAGTCTAAAATGCAAAAGAAAACACTTTTAGAATTGTTTGATATTAAAAACAAGTTACACTACATAAGGAAATTAAATACACACCCTCATATTTGTTCAGGCTGCTTTTAAGGCTTGTTGGATATTCCCAATTATTACTTAAACTGAACCGGCTAACAGCTAATGGCTAAATGATAACACTCTCGTGCATTTCTCCAGTTTTTATACTTATCCCATATATGACTGAGGATGTTCCCATTTTAATGCCACTTAGCTGTTTTGAATATCAGAATTTACATCGGTAGCTGCAGAGAAATCAACAACAATATTCAATAAATACATATGTAGATTTAAAATATAATAATTACTTCATAGCCCTAACAGAAAAGAAAAACAAAATTGAACACATTTCAAAACTAAGTTTTAAAACTGAAATAAAACTCACCAAGCAAGCGGCTCAAGTCATTGATTGCCAGTGTTTCATTGCGTTTTACCAAAACAAACTAAAAGAAGTTCGTTGATGTTTCAATCGTTTTGCATAAATTTTAAACATTTACACATGTTTAAAACTATTCAAAATATTATTTTTTTCTTAATAAAAATAAGAAAAAAACAAACAAATTGAGAAATTAATCCAGCCTCATTATCATACCCCAAACCCCAAGTGAAGAAACAAGAGAAATTGTTTTTTTTCAACTGGAATCACTAACCTTGGTCAACGCGATTGTCATTGTGTGTTTTTTGCTTCCTAGCTGCGCTCTATTGATTACTAGTTTCTTAAATTTTTTTACTTATTGAATTTGATTTTGATTATCCCTCTCTTTTCTTTTGTTAGTAAATATCATCTGTTAGTATTTCTCTGACCTAATAAAGTTTATGGTTTCTTTAATACTTAAAAAAAAACTTATATTATATGTGTCAAATATTGCAATCATGAATGAAATAAGTTTTTGATTTTTTTAAGACCGATTAATTTCATTTGTGTGTTTCAGATTGTAGGCTTTTGTAAGATTAATTGTTTATATTTTTTTTTATATTATACTAATTACTAAAAGCTCGTTGAATAAAATTGCGTTATACCGGGCAGTATTGTGCATGATGGGTTTTCTGTAATAATCTTTCATTTACAAATGATTTGAAGCAAATAAGAAATACTTACAACAAGTAGTAATTAAAAAGAAAAATAAAAAAACCCAACTGCTATCAACTTTGAACCGTTAAATATCGCAAATGGTCATTCGAAATGAAAAATCATAAGAAAAACCTAAAAATAGTTTAAAAATACCTGTTGAATAATACCCATTTTAATATAGTTCGCCGACTCTTTATTGTTTTACAAAATGGAGACTGTTGGCCGCCATATTGAGTTTTGGCTACTTTCATATCTTTGATGACACTCCCAGGATTATCTTTAATGGGCATGACACCCCCCCCCCCCCCACACTTTTTTAAGCAGTTTTAAGTCGAAACTTTATGCCAAGTTTCGTTGGAATCTGATAAGTAGAAGTATATATAATTTAATACTAACCTTTCATGGGCTAGCCCCCCCCCCCCATCATTATTTTTCCCTACAAGTGTAGTAATAATCGATAAACTACAAATTGCAATTATAAATATTAAATTTTAATGGACGTGGCCCCGCAATATTTTGTTTTTAAGAGCTCAAGGTGTGTGCCAACTGTCGTAAAAATTGGTTAAGTACAAGTACGTGAAAAATAATATTGAAATTTAAAAGGCGCGACCCCCACTTTTTTTAGCTCATAGCTTTATTGAAAATGGTTCCGCCCATTTTTTCAACTTCGAGATTGTGTCGTTGAATAAGTTTCGTAGAAGTCGAATAGGTAAATTATCATAAAATCAAACAAAAAAATTAGTGGACGTGTTCCAGCCCTCTTTTTTATAATGGAACCTAATTGAAGCTATACCCTCAGAAAAAAAATAAGTTTTTATAATCGCTCTAAAATGTAATAGACGAATTGAAAACCTCCTCGTTTTTTATTTTGAAGTCGGTTAGAAAATATATATATATGTATAATAATTTTTCATATTCTAACGCGTTATCTGATTTTGATAAAGCTGTTCTAACAAAAATAAGTGGGCACCTTGTGTGCATACAAAATTAAACCAACCAACGATATACCAGTATTTATAATATTTACATTCAATTTAAAAAATTTACTACACGTGGATTCTCCTTATTAATATTATTACATTTAGACATGAGAGCGCAAGTTCGAAAAACTTAAATACTCACACGTTTTTACTAATACAATTAAATATTGTCTACTTACTGCTCAACTTACAACACAATTTCATTGTAAGTAGATTTATGTACGTAAATAGTAGTTCCTATAATAATCCTCTAGTCAACCTAGAACGAAATGTTTCTATATCAATACTCTTTCTCCAGCGACAATTGGACTAGTTAAAAGTCGACAACTTTCCTTTTATGCGCAAGTAGAGAAAGGTTAGAGACGACAGTTCTAGTGTATTTCTGGTGATATTGTCAATGAACGCGTCAATAGTTTGTTTTTCTTTTTTATTATGTTGTGCAATAATATTAAATAAATATATGTAGACGAGCGTCACTAAAATCTACGAGTGAATCTTCGGTTCAAATATCTCCATATGGTCGTAAAAGAACTACCTTCTCAATAGTGCTAAAGTCTACTGATAGATTTTGAATGACAACCCTATGTTATTTGTCAACAGGCATTTGCATTGGCTGCGGTACAATTAGTCAGTAGCACTATTGATAATGTCACTAGAAAATCACTATAAGTTTACTATTGACAACGAGAGAGGATATATCGATATTGTAGACTAGAGCCCCTAAAATTTGCTAGTGAATATTTGGTGCCAATGTCTCCATGTGGTCCCGAAAGAACTACTAAGTCAGTAGTGCTATAGTCTAGTGGTGGATTTTCAATGACAAGCTAATGTTAAATGTCAATAGATGATTACATTAGCTGGGGTACACCTGGTCAGTAGTACTGCTGACAACGTCACTAGTAAATCACCACAATTTCACTATTCGCACTTTCTGCAGGGAAAAGTAATATTTATTGCTAATTTCTTGCGTATTTATAAAAAAAAATAATGTAAAAAGAACACAACTATGCAACAAAGCATCTTAAGGTATTTTTAAACATCCGACTTATAAAAACTTTTATATATTAAACCATGAAAAAACGTCTTTGAATCAGGGAACATGTAATTGCACTATTCATAGATAATTTGGCCCACTTTTTAGGCAAAAATTAATTTCAGCCAATGTTTTGTACCGATATAGCTGAAATGTTTAATATAAGAGTTTTTCATGAGCGCGCACAGCTTTGTGTTTAGATTCTTGTAATAGTGGACATTTTTAGGATTGCCACCATATAAAAAAAACTTATGGGCTGTTTCACAACAACGAAGCGAAACTTTCGACTTACAATTTATATTGAAAACAAAAACAAATTTTCATATTTTATTGTTGTTTTCAATATAAATTTTCAGTCGAAAGTTTCGTTTCAGTTTTCTTTCGTTATTGTGAAACAGGCCATTAAAACTTAAATATCTCGAAAATGAACGGTTAATTTTTTTTTGGAAATTCAGCACGATGAAAATACGATAGGGTGCTAACCAAATGGCGTAAGCGCCATGTAGGCACAACTTGTTTGGAAAAGTCGTAAATTTTTCCATGCGCTTTGTGCCACCTTAACGATAAATTTTTCCTTTTAAAACAAACAAGTATTTCATTTCATTCATTTAATGTTTCGTCATCTCCAATTTTTCTAAGCATGAAATTTCTTTTTCCACTTGTTTTTTTCTTCGAACTAAACTTTAACAAGTTCGCTAAAAGAGAAGTAGCCTGGAAAAATTGGTTACCTCAAAAAACACAAAAATAGCAAAATTTTACTGATTTCAGCCTTAAAAAATTGTTAACTTTTTTAAATCTAATCCAAAGTTGCACAAGAACATTTTTTTTTAAATTTGAGATAAGACAAGTGAATGATTTTTCTCACCAGTAAAGTAATTATTTTATTTAAAAAAATGATTGTGTATTTATTTAGCACTTACTATCAATATTGCTTTCCATATATAACTTTATTTTTCTATCGTTCTTTTATTAACAACTATTATCAGGTCCACATAAATTGTTGCTTGAATGCAATGAGTTTAAGAGTCACGTGATTGCTGATTATTTGTTATTTATAAAAATAAACTTTATTTCTATTTGCTTTGATTTGTTCTTTATCACATTACAATAAGAAATACTCGATTTTCTAAAGTGCGAAATTTGAATTTTGACCAAAAAAATTTATCAAGTTGCTGCCTATAGTGCATTATTTCGAGTCATGTATTTTAATAAACAGAAATTTATGTAAATTTCCACACCAACACATGATCTCCAATGACATACTAATGTAAAAATCATGCATGTTTCCCCTAAATCGAACCAGTTCGAAATGGCTTGAACCCACACTTTTTTTTTGCTGGGAATGTGCAAGTATCCGAATTTTTTACTCATTTTGCTTTTGTAATTTTAATTTTATCTATATAAAATTTGTCAACGCTTAGCTTTGTGTTTTACAGAATAATTCACTTAAACTACAAAAACAAAACGCATAAAAAATTTGTCAATTCTTAGCGTTGCGTTTCTCAAATTATTGCCCTTAATATTCTTGATGGCAAACGGGACTACTGGATAATGTTTTAAAATAAATTGAAATAATAAAATAATGGAATTTCATCAGATTCTCGAGTGCTTGCAGTGAACGGTAATTTGATTAATTTTTCCCATAGATTAATAAAAAAACATAACGAAAACTTTCTTCAAAAAAGTGGGTTTATCAGTCAACACTTAATATATTATTTATTAATGGCAAAAGTAGCCTTACTACTGGCTAAAATAAAAGAAAATAAAATATAGTAATATAATTTCATCAGATTCTCGAGTACTTCGACTAATCTGTAATTTAAATAATTTTTCTCGTAGATAAATAAAAAATGTTGCATCAGTCAATTCTTATTGCAAATAAATTTACTGATAAAGTTTTGAATGGAAGCGAAATTATTTATTACTTAGTAATTTTGAGAAATAATATATGTAAAATTAGTAAGTTTAACTTTTTATGATAAAAATAAAATCATTATAATTCCTTACGCTAAATTATAATCTTTGACATTGACGCTCCTAGAGTATAAATCGGATGGTTTTCCTAAGCGGCAGCATGCGACATAAAGCTGTCCATGTGAGAAACGTGGATTTGCTAAATTTATACCACACACGGGAAAAAGGGTAAAAATTTCAAGGCTCTCCTAATACTAATTTTCAAGATATATGTATATATTTTTGTTCCTTTTAATGCATTAAATTCATTCACCGCAGCAGGCAACACGAACATATGACTTCGAATGCCACTGGCTGCATTTGTCGCTTTGTAGCCAGTTACTTAATCCTATTTATTCTATTTTGTGCAGTGAACATCTGCAGCTCCGAAAATTGCGAGAAAAAAACCTCCATTAAATGGATCTCGTCAACAGCATCGCGTTCAATTTGCAAAAGACCATATGATATGGGACTTCCAAAAACAATTAAGCGATAACGATTGGCGAAAGGTCGTCTTTTATGATGAAAAAAAAAATTCAACATGGATGGACCTGATGGCTACAACTTTTATTTTCACCAATCGCCAATCGTTATCGTAGGATCATAGGGCTGTATTTTTCAAGCTATTAGAGTTGTGTTCAACAGCTCTTTTTGAACTAGTTCGTTCGCATTGGAATCAAAAGTTGTTTCAAACCCATTTAATTTACATTGACGTTTTCGACCGGACTTGTGTCCAACAGCTCATTTAGTTCTAGAAAATATCTCAAAATAAATATTTTCTCTTTATGGGAGATGCCACACCCACGTTGTCCAATCCGTACTTTTTGTATGACAACGCACACTATAAAAAGATTTATTTACTCACACAGAAAATCTAAATTTTCTTGCTGCATTATCTCTGAATATATTCCAAATATTAAATGGGAGGGGCCACGCCTACTCATTTTATTTCGAATATTTTATTTAGAACAATTCATAAAACTAACTAAACTAATAAAACTTGTCTTCTCCTTAATATAATTTCTTTAAAAACATTACAAAAAGGGTTACTCGCACAAAATGTCAATTTGATGCATAAATACTCTATATGGGAAGTGTCACGCCCACTGTACATATATTAACAAAATATGGCCTATTGTTTCTTCCAGAGCATCAGTAATAATTAGAGTTTCTACGCGGGAAAACAATCCCGGGAATTCCCGGGAACTATTTTTTTTGCAAATCCCGGGAAATTTTTAACGGGAATTTAATATTTACATTTATGGAATCTGCTTATTTTACATTGCTGTTTGTTATTTTATTACTTAAAAGTACAATTTTGTAACGATGTAATAGAAGTTTCAGAGGTGACTCCAACAGCTTCAAGAGTTACGAAATATTTTCAACCTAAAAAAAACTTTATAGGAAATAGTATCTAGATTGGCAGATGTAGATGGAATTTCCATCCATGCTATAACTCACAGCATACGAATTTATTTATTTTTGTTTTTGAAATATTGTTGTTCTTGATATGAACGAATGAAGTTATTTTGATTTTAATTTAAATGCTGTATTTTAATTGAAATTTATTTGCGGGTGGTTAAGCATTACCTATGTATATATTTCATTGGTACCTAGCCAAAGCATCAGTAGACTTCAACCATACATTTTGAACAGTCACATTCCTCTTATGTTATGCAAAGGCTTTTAAGAACTAAATATTTGAGAATTCAGACACATATAATAATATTTTTGAAAATCAAAGACAATGCTTAACCACCAGCAAATAAACTTCAATTAAAATAAACTCAAATAATAAATTTCTTAAATGTTAAATGTTGTATGTTTTTCTTTTCATAAAATTATATTTTTATTGAGGCCATTTAATTAAATTTATATGTTTTCGAAATTCCCGGAAATAGAATTTTTGTCTCTATTCCCGGGAATTGGAAAAGTAAGGGAAATTAGAAACCCTAGTAATAATACTGTGAAAATTTCAGCAGAATTGGTTCACTGGCTCATGAGTCTATAACTTTTACTATTATATATGCATACATATCGTCAGCTGGAATGCAAAATCACGTAACTAACAAAAAAATTCAAAATCGCATTTTAAATTAATTATTAAATAAACTATCACACTGTTATCGTAACAATCAGCCGAACGAAAAATAAAAATAAAGAAACTTTACTTCAGTCACTTAAATAATTTCGTTTAGTTTTTTCTCTCTCTTACAAAATTTAAAAAAGTATAGTTACGTGATTTTGCATTTCAACTAACAATATTTAGATGTATGCAGATTTTATTTTAATAAAAAAAAAGATTAAAACAAAAACGTTTGTGTAACACCTTTTAAATGAAAAATTAAAAACTTAGCGAGGGCTTGATTTTAACACTTGTATTACAGCCACAAGCAACAAGCTTCTCCCCTTAAAATCTATAAATTCCCATTCCAGTTAAATGGATTATGGATTAAAAATAAATAAAACAGTTAATTAATTAAAAACAAAGTTTATTAATCTTTAACTGAAATTACAAAAAATTAAAAAATATTTGCTCTAAAATCTTTTTTCATTGTACACTTATACAACATCTACACCATACGTTTGTTATGGTTGACAGTGCGTGTGATAAATTTAGATTTATTGTAAGTTTCAAATGACTTTTTTTTTGTAATTCAGTTGATTTTTTCAAAATCTATCCAAATGCCACCATCCAATCGTAGCAAGAAATATGTGGGATCCAATTTATTGTCCTGACGGGTTTTAGAATTCACATGAATTTTATATGTGCGCAAAATTGCCACCAAGGCTGCCTTTATCTGAGTTAAAGCGAAACGCATACCTAAAAAAATAAAGAAAAATTTAAAGGAAAGAAAATTTAATTAAAGTTGAATTTTAGACTTAAGTGTGTTCTAAGACCTACAATAAAATTTCTTAACAAACATTTTCGCAGAATATTTTAACTAAGGTGAAGGTTATTTTTGCTTTTTGTTTTAATTGTTGTTTGTTAAAAAAAGACTAAAAACCGAAAAAATCGCCGAAAAGGAGAAAAGGCGCCAAAAGTAAAAAAAAATCGTTTAAACTAAAAAAACGCCATATTAAAAAAACAAAAAATTACAAAAACGAAAAAAATGCTAAAACTGTCTATTTTATAGACTAAAGTTCATATAGTATTACATATCTAGTGTCCGTACGGAACCCTTCGTGCGCGAGTCAAAGCCGCACTTTACTGAATTTATTGTTTTAATAATGCAGAGTTGCAGCACCTCTGCCATTTTATTTTTTATTTTACTTCAACGATGATTCTGTTACACAATACCGAACAAGGAGGGCTCTCTGATGTTACATTAGGATTATTATCTGCTGATGCAGGAGTAGTTCAGTGGCCTGTGTCTATGCCTTCATCACTTAAACTTTCCTACAACAACTAATGCAAAGGAACACTAATGCACATTAGAAAAATGCATGGTGTTGTTATTTTATATAATTGTCGATACGGGGCTCGAACCCAGGATCTTCGGTTTTGTAGTCAACGCGCAAACTACTTCGGCCAACGCCGTAAAATGAGTTTCAGATGTAAACTTGTAAAACTACGATACACATATATCTTTCTTTATTCCCCCTCTACAAGAATAATTTTCCAGAATATTGTTTTTTGCGTGTTTGACAGTGTTATTATTATTATATTATATTATTTCTTACCCAAGCACACTCTGGGTCCATCGCCAAATCCAAGAAAAACGCCCCTGTCCTTATACATTTTAAGACCACCATTCAAAAAGCGCTCTGGTTCGAATTTATCTACATTTTTGTAGTGATTTTCATCCGTCATTATAGCCTGAATTGGCAAGATTGCTGGTGTTTTACTGGGAACTTTTAAAGTGCTGCCATCTTTATTTACCAATTCTATGGGTTCAGTGCAAAGCTTTACAAGATGTGAAGCAGGAGAAAAAAGTCGGAGAGTTTCTAGAATAATTAAAATAAATAATTTAAATATCTGTTAATTTTGTCAAAAGCACTAATTAACCATGTATACAAGCATCCAAGTATTCTAAATCCGTAATAGCATCAAAATCATTTTCGTGACCTAATTTTTCAGAAATTTCTTGCCGCAGCTTATTTTGTTTGTCGGCATTACGACCAAGCTGTAATAATAACCAGATGTTAGATATTTATAAATAATTAATTTCATCCAAAATACAAAAGTATACATATCGCACATATATATACTTCAATAGTGGCATAACTCAAAAAATGAGTTTTTTAGTTAATAATGCAGAAAGATGCGGCATTTTGGAATTTTTGTATTTTATCTTGTGTAAAAATTTCATATAAATAGCTTGTACAATCACCTCCTGAGAGAAGAATTTTTTTTCATTTCTCCATTGAGTTGTATGCAAATTGAAAACTTAAAACGCGTTTTCTGCAAAACTGGTTTTTTTGAGTTATGCCACTATTGAAGTATATGTGCGATATATAAAAGTACCAGCAATAGGCAGTGGGATAATACTCCAGCAGTTGTTTCAAAACCATCAACTAAGTACGTCATGGTATGTGCCGTCAACTGTGCTATTGAAAGATTTTTTTTATCTTGCAATTGCAATAAAAAGTTCATAAAATCAACGCGCTCTTCGTTTACACCTTTCTCCCATTGAGTTCTTCTTAAACTCAAACAGTTCCGCATTAAATCAATGAAAAAGTCTTCTATGTGTTTCGGTACCAATCGGATTTTCTTAATTTTTGCCAAAGCCGGAAATAGGCCGACCACAGTCATGTAGATCATTAAAAAAAAGGTCTGCTCGAACATTTTGTTAGCATTATTAAAGATAGGAGCAGATTTTTCAGTGAAACTATTAGCTTGTATGCCTAATACACAGTCGCTAACTACTTCACAGGTAAAACGTAAACTTAACTGCAATTAGAAAAATTTGGTTATTATTTGTCAATGAATTTTCTTTATATACCATAAACATACATCTTTGGCATCTATGCCATCTTTAGAACCAACTTTCATTTCTTTTTCAATATAATCGGTTAAAGCTACACAGACTTTTTTTGTTACCGGAAATACCGTCTTTATCTGAAAATTTTGTAGGTTAGTTTTTTGTTTTTGAAAGATATTTATAATAAGAGCAAGCCAATGCCGAAATGGAATATCATATCGTTTGAAAATGCTGCTCGTAGCGATTATACACACAGTCATGAAGTGGAGAGATCAGTGCAATTGAATTGAGAATGAAATCCAAAAGAAGCCCTAGCTATCTTGTCGGTGAATCCAAAAACGTATACAGAAAAAAATTATTTTGATATTTGAATACGAAAATCGTTGATTCAATAAAAAAATCTTTCGAATTTTCTGTGATGACGATTTTTGCATTATTGATAAATAAAATTGTATGCACGTTTATTGAATATATTTTTTTTCAGTCAACAAAGAAATTTAATGAATCAAAGAAAAAAGTTGTTGACCGAAATTTTATTTTCAGTGATAATGTTATGGTGTGTGTGTGGATGAAGGAAATATCGATGGTGAAAATGTACTGAGTCGCTTTTGACTTCGTCACCAGTACTACTCTACAATTATGCCCCATACAATACTTTGTGCTATAGACATTTATCATGTGCTTGTCATTGAAAATCTACTAGTAACACTAAAACAATTGACTAGGTAGTGAATTCATAGTTCTTATGGGAACATGGAGACATACCAACCAGACATTTACTGGTACATTTCTATACCTTACGTACATACAAATTTATTTACATTGACAAGTTGTTGCAAAATCCACCAGAAATACACCACATCTGTTTTCTATCTTTCTTTTATACTGACGAATAGAAGAGAAATTGTAGACAATGTAACTACCACTAGAATTTTAATGTTGACATAGAGACACTTGGCCCCAGTCTGACTGCAGGGAAGCAACAAAGTAATTTCCTGTAGGCTTCCAACATTGACACGCGCTTACAAAAAAAAATTTATTATTTAGAAAGTTTAATTATCTTACCCTATTTTGGGTAAAGCCTGGTGTTATTTCTGCTCTCCTTTCTTTCCATTCCCCTCCAGTTAAAAAGAATGGATTCTCAGAAAATATTGAGTCCGATTTTTCGTCCACCTGAAAACAATAATTGTGTGATTTTAGTATTTTAAATAATACCTAGATAAAAATGTTTTCCTCTTGGCCAGTAGGCAGTATAATAGTGTTCGGACAAGCCAATAAATTTAAATATTTATCTGATATTACCGGCAATATATTTTACGTTAATATAAGCTATAGAAAATGTATAATGACTTTCCTAGAAAGAGTTTTAATATATGTAATTACTTTCTGAGATCATAAACCAATAAACCAATTTTTCCATCAGTGGTGGTGGTATGGAATATAAAAAACGTGTGAATGTTTACATTATATTGTTACGTTTAAATTTTAGTAAACGTGTGAGTTCTTTTGATTGCTCAAAAATAAAAATAAATAACACGCAATTTTTATTTGCTACTGTTTTTCCTTTTATTCTTAACGAAGCAAATTACAACTTGTCTTTACTTAACTACTTCTTATCGTTATTATCCACTTTCAACGAGGTCTTAACTTGACTACTTTCTGATCTGCTGCCACTTTTTATAGTACAGGAACCGGTTCTCGAATGTTCGCCCGATAGGTGACGTAATAACATGTCTGTACTTAGTAATGACCATGGTACAATTATACTAGGTACATATACGACTACAACAAAATTACAACACCAAAAAACACATTCATTTTGTTGGTATAAACAAACGAATAATTGTCAGAAACACATGCCTTTTGTTTTTAAAAATAACAATTACAGGGTAACTAAAGTACAATTTCAGACGCGGCATTCATGAATGATTATAGTCATTCAGTGTTGCCAATAGGTGTGTAATTACACAGAGTGTGCAATTACTCTCATTTGTAGGCCATGTAATTACATTCATGTATAATCTGTCTGTAATTCTACTTTGGCTTGTATTTTTATTTATATTTGTTTTAATTTTAACCTACACAAAAGATGTGTAGTGTAATTTTCTTCAACATATAATTGGAAACACAGCCATGTGTAGTTTCATTGGCAACACTGTAATCATTTTATGCACACACATACACTAACATATTTGCAGCTTGTAAACAAAGTTTGACAACTGTAGGTATTGTATACATTAACAGGCTGGGCTTGTGCATGTACCTGTTATAATTGTATCATGGTAATGGCATCTATGCATGATGCCATCTGTATTGTCATTTAGTATTGGTAGCCAGATGTTCAAACAGTCCTCTAGCACAATCGGGAAAATTCATGTTGCTGCTTCTAGGCGTTTGTAGATAATTCGATTGGCCGTTATTTTTTGAATTTCAAAGTAATGACTCTTATGTTGGCAATGCGGTGGGCTACTGGTAGTACAGGGTGGTTACCATAAGTGCTCGCACTTTTATTTGTATGTGTGTATGTTTGTAGCTACTAGAGTTGAGCGATATTTATAGACCTGTTACTTTTTCACAGCGATTGAAAAATCACAAATCAAAACTGTGACTGAATTTATCAAGTAACAGATTTTGAAAATATAGTTCTTTCATACAAACTGTGATTGTTCTTGCATACTTACTTTACAGTAAATAAAGCTACCACATTAATTTTTTTTATACCTTCAGCTTTTGTCAAGAAAAAAAATCGTCAAATCGTGTCAAATCATCTTTTCTGGCAAATATGTACAACTCACATTTTTATATTTGCAATTTTATTGTCTCTCTGCCTCTTATATAATTTTTTTATTTATTCTCAATATTTGAACGGGGTTGATTGCTAATTGCTTGTTCTTGCTGCTCTTCTTATTAATATTTAACAAAACACCAATACTAATAAATACTTTTAAAGCAGAAGAGCTGAAGTGTATTAAACCGTGATTACAGTCACTGTTTAATTTCACTGCTGCTTTTCTTATTAGATTTTTTCAAAATAACAGAACTGCTACAAACAAAATACTGCTAAACTGTGATCACAGTCACAGTTTAAAAGAACAGCGATTTAGAAATTACGTTCACAAGGAGCAACATTATTAAAAAATCACGCTTTCGCTCATCACTAGTAGCTACCCTGCAGAAAGTGCAATTGTAGTGATCTACTAGTGACATTGTCAGTAATACTACTGACCAGGTGTACCCAAGCCAATGTAATCATCTATTGACATTTAACATTAGCTTGTCATTGAAAATTTTGGGACCACATGGAGACATTGTCACCAAAGATTCACTAGTAAATTTTAGGGGCTCTAGTCTACAATATCGATACATCCTGTCTTGTTGTCAATAGTAAAATTATAGTGATTTTCTAGTGATATTGTCAATAGTGCTTCTGCCTAGGTGTACCCCAGAAAATGTAATCACCTATTGACATATAACATAGGGTTGTCATTGAAAATCTACCAGTAGACTTTAGCACTATTGATAAGGTAGTTCTTTTACGACCATATGGAGATATTTGAACCAAAGATTCACTCGAAGATTTTAGTGACCCTCGTCTACATATATTTTTTTAATATTATTGCACAACATAATAAAAAAGAAAAACAAACTATTGACGCGTTCATTGACAATATCACCAGAAATACACTAGAACTATCGTCTCTAACGTATCTCTACTCGCGCATAAAAGGAAAGTTGTCGACATTTTAACTAGTGCAATTGTCGCTGGAGAAAGAGTATTGACATAGAGACATATGGTTCTAGGCTGACTAGAGGGTATGTACACAATTATTGTTGTTGCTATAGTGTTTGCACGTAAATATGTGTGTACGTTTAGTGCTTTAGTTAAATACTTCCAGATAGTTCTTTGCTTTAAACCTGTAGGAATATTTTTACGTAACAATATTTTACTTCATTTTTATATCTCAATGTTTGAATAAGAAGATGAAATTTTCAGCAACACTTAACGCCTACTAAAAAGTTAATATTCCAAATGCGTAAAATTTTTGTAACACATGCATGTGTGTATACTTATACAAGTGTTTCAAATACATACATACATACATACATATATACTTACAAACATTGAAATTTCATTATCATGAAAATTTTTGAAGTCCGTAACTAAAATACGGCGAACCAATTCCGCATTGGTAATCAACAATTGTGGAGTGCGACAATTGAAAACACCGACAAAGTTCTCCGTATTTTTGTAAGATCTATTGAAAATAAAATGTCTTTACAAAACTCCCGCAATATAAATTTATTATAAACAAAATTAAAATTACATACTCATAAATATCTTTAATATCCATGACCATATGTCTTTTTTGTGTATAAATACTTGGAAAATTGCCCACAAATGGTTTGGGCTTTGGTCCACGTATTCCTCGTTGTTTCCAATAATTAAAATTCCATGTTAAAAATATATAAAATGAAAGCACTAAGCCTACGCTTACGCCGAGTATGGTAAAGAACATTTTGCGTTGAGTTAAAAGTTACCGTTCATTACGAGCTTAAAAATTCATCTGATATTTACGCATTCACATTCAGTAAACTGCAAAAATAATTCTTAAATTGTTTAAAAGCTTAAAATATCTATGAAAAAGCTTTAAAATTTATTGTTTTCAATTAAACAATTGTGTATCTCTATACCAATATATTTGTTGAATTCGTGTATAGAATGCAAAATTTAATACTGTATGTGTGAGTGTCAGAAAAAGAATTCTATTAAATATTACACTTGAATTCTATATAATAAATGATTTTTTATTTCATCAAATTCATTTCATCAATTTCATCAAATATTAATCAATTGCAAAATTTTTAATGCTATATAAAATATTCTTTATACATATCGTCGCTATTTTAACTAACTGACTTAACTATCATTTTTAAAATTTTAAAGGAGAGCAGATTTTATGATTTTCTTATGCGAGTACATACGTCTGAATTTTAGAACCAATCTGATCTGTCTGATTATTAGATTCAATATCCACCCTTATCGGGATTAAAAGACGAATATACTATTTTGTTCACGGGAACAAAAATTAGAAAATAGTATACTGATACAACAACAACGCAAACATTGGCGATAACAATTATAGGAAAAGGGAGGGAACACATTTCACGTGAACTTTTATTCCCAATAAGGGTGGTTATGTTCTGTTACACTTGCACAATTTTTTTTTTTAATTTTTTATTTAACTTTTAGATAGGAAAATCAACTCGCAAAACTTTTTTTTTTATCAGTTAAAAACCCGGTTTTTATATCCGTAACTCAAGATTTTGGGGGGTGTTTGGAAAATTTCAATTTGTTATAGTCGACAATACCTACCAGAAAAAAATTAACACGTCACGCGTATTTTTTTTGTCACATAGTGTAATTTGTTACATTTTGCATGCCGTAATATAAGTATAAAAGTTTTTAAACCAGAGAAACCGAAAATGTTTTCTTAAGCAATTTTATATCCTGAAGTGAAATCCTCACTTCTTTCTTAAATAGCATTTTTTAATTCATTGCCTTTTCAAATAAATTCGTTAAAGTGAGACTTTGACTCGCACACTAAAGGTTCCGGAAGGATACTACATATCTAATACTATACGAACTTTAGTCTATATAATCGAATATCTTACCTGATGTAGACATTTAAAAAAAAAAATTAAATATATAAATTTTTATCGGTTTTTGCCGAATATTTAGTTTTGGCGCTTTTTTCGTAGTTTTATTGATTTTTTTCCTTTTTTTTTTGATGTTTTAGTTTGGCATTTTTTCGTTTTGGCGATTTATTTGACCGATTTTTATAGTTTTTGGGATTTTCCAAATCCATATTCCAAATACAAGTTGTCTATAAAAACATTATTATAACTCGAAGATGACGTAGCTGTAAATAATGCGCCTACTTGACATCAGAGGCGCTGCAATTCAGTAAAGTGCCACTCTGACTCGCGCACGAAGGGTTCCGTACGAACACTAGATATGTAATTTAATACAAACTTCATCCTATATAATATATAGTTTTGGCATTTTTTTTTCGTTTTTGGGGGTTTTTCGGTTTTTTTGTTTTGGGGGTTTTTGCGATTTTTCGGTTTTGGAAATTTTTTAAAGTTTTGGCTCTTTTTTTAGTTTTGACACTTTATTTTCTCGTTTCGGCGATTTGTTTCGGCTTATGCGATTTTTTTTATATAAATTTTT
This sequence comes from Tachina grossa, assembly GCA_949987645.1. Taxonomy (NCBI): domain Eukaryota; kingdom Metazoa; phylum Arthropoda; class Insecta; order Diptera; family Tachinidae; genus Tachina; species Tachina grossa. The sequence goes on along the minus strand of OX465277.1, from coordinate 106,983,635 downwards.
TTTAGTTTTAGCGCCTTTTTCGCGTTGTGGCGATTTTTTTTAGATTTTTGGCGTTTTTTTCATTTTGGCGATTTTTTTATTCGAGAGACTTTTTCGAATTTGGCGATTTATTTTAGTGCTAGAATTTTTTTTTTAATTTTGGCGATTTTTTTTCGTTTTGGCGATTTTTTTTTAATTTTTGGCGATTTTTTTTTGGTTTGGCGATTTTATAATTTTCGGATTTTTTAGTTTTACCGTTTTTGAAATTTTCAAGTGTTTGCCTCTTATGGTTTCCAAGATATAGCAAGTTGTCAAAATTACATAGTCAAAATTGCATCAACTGATGGACCACCCTTTAATTTAAATTTTTTTAAATTTTAGTTTTATTTGTTTTAGTCTCTATAAAAATACACTAATTTTACAAAATTCAATTTTCAATATACATATGTACATACAAATGTATGTATATTACATGAGATTTTAAAATTTTTCGTTGCTCGTTTTGGAATACCCTTTAATTTTTAATTCTCATGTATTTGCTGTTGCAGCGGCCAAGGTTCTACATACTCTGTCCGTAGCTCTTACGGTTCCTGAGAAAATACCGTATTACGGACAGCGTAGCGAAAACAATAGGGTTCCTTTTCACCTTTGGTGTACGGAACCCTAAAAATGAGCAAAACTCGCAATAGCAGAGTTGTAAAACGAATTAAATTTAAAGCATATCATTTGCATGAGTGTTACTTATCTTAAAAAAAGCATAACTCGTTTTCGGGTTATCTTATGTTTCAAAATAAATAACTTTGAAATCCCTAACAACATTGGAGGGTACTCGTTGAATATGTTAAATGCCTCTCATACCTCCTAGATTTTACTATAAGAGATATTTGGCAGCCTAAACGAATACCCCTATTATTTTTTAATCTGCGTAGTAGTATTGTTTAGTTTGTTTCTGCCATCTTTTTTTTTTAACCTTGCATCTTCTGGCAACACTATTGATAACCTTATTACGCATGAATCAAGAAAACAAGATTGCGCATTGCGCAGGTCCGTTATTTTATTTTCTGACTGTGACCTAGATGTAGAATTTTGTTGTAAACAAAATGCATATATTTGTTTGTGGAATTTTCTCTCTCTTTCACACACTTTTTACAACAAACACACGTGTGTATTCTATATTGACGTACATGCGCAGTAGAAATTTTTTTGTACGGCTGAGTGCGCAATCTTGTTTTCTTGATTTATGCTTATTACGAGTAAAGGTACGGTCACACCTGACAAACATTTGGCAAAAAAAAGTGTAACCACTATATATTAATCAAACCCCTTTTTAATTCAGACCAGTTTTTATTAATTTAAACAGTTTTATACATAACTAATAGACGATGTTGTAGAATCCATCATTAAACAAACATGTTTCTGGATCCAAAGTTCATTGGTATATAGTGGTTACGTTTTTCTGAGACAATGTTTGCCAAGTGTGACCGTACTTTAATTTCATATCAGAAACCATGACAATGAACTAGTGAAAAATATAAATGGTCTTATCTTGTTCAAATATTTTTACTTCGTGTGCCCCCTTTCTCTCTCTCTCTCTCTCTCTCTCTCTCTCTTTTAAACAACTAATTAAACAGTGTTGCCTCCTTTGGAGAGTTCCCTTCAAGTAAGAGGAACTTTTCTTTACAATTGAAATTTCATAACGAACAAGAATTTGTTTCAGCTTTCAATTAATATTCTACACAAAATGAATTAAAATAATTTTTTTTTTCTTTTTTCAGATAATGCAATATAAAAACGGTGAGTGTTTTGTTTATTAATTTTATTTAATTAAAATACATATATTGTTATCAAATGTTTTAAAATTCTATATAGTTATCTGAAAATGTTCATAGTAATTCAAAGTCCAAAAAAATGCCACCATCTAAACGTGCCAAAAAAATAGTTTGGATCAAATTTATAATCCATGCGAGTTCTTGGATTTGATTTTACTACAAATTTGCTTAAAATTTCCACCAAGGCTGCCTTAATTTGAATTAAAGCAAAACGAATACCTAAAAAAATTTAATTATTCTCCATCAATCAAATCGAAATTGATCATTTTGACCAAAAAGTTACCTAGACAAATTCGCGGACCATCTTCATAACTCCAGTAAGCTCCCATATCGAAATACTTCTTTATGCCGCCATTTTCTTCGAGAAAGCGTTCTGGCTGAAATTCAAATGGATCCGGGTAAATATTTTCATCCATCATTATGGCATAGTGAGGTACAATAACCAAAAAACCCTTTGGAACTAGAAAAGTTTTACCATTTTTATTGGCTGCTTCCAGAGATTCTGTGCAAACTTTACGTGAACAAAATGTTATGGGAAAAATACGTAGAATTTCTGAAAAAAGTACATAATATTTTTTAAAAATTTAAATTTATTTCGATCTATGGCAGCTACCATGTATACAAGCGTTTAAAAATGGCAGTTCGCATGTGGTGTCGAAATCTCTCTGTTTACCAACTTTTATTTGTATTTCTGAACGTAGCTTCTGTTGAATTTCTGGATGGCGACCCAACTTTGTTTTTTTTTAAATAATTAGATATAATGAAAAATTTGTATTATATTTGTTTTTATATAGGGTGTTTTTTTTGAGAGGTATAGAACTTCGAATTGAAATAAAACACAAGAAAATCGTTTTAATGTCCATCAATTTGGCTTTATTGGAAGGATAATTTTATGCCATTAATGTTTAAATATGATTTCGGGCATGTGGCCGCCGCGGCTGGCTCGAATAAAGCCAATTCTACAGGTCCAATTTTCAACCACTTTTTCGAGCATATGGGGCCGTATGTTGGCAATAACGCCACGAATGTTGGCTTCCAAGTCCCCTAACGTTTCTGGTTTGTTGGCGTAGACGAGCGACTTCACATATCCCCAAAGAAAATAATCCAATGGTGTCAAATCACACGATCTTGGTGGCCAATTGACAGGTCCATTCCGCGAAATTATGCGCTCATCGAATGTTTCCTTCAATAAATCGATTGTGACGTGCGCTGTGTGACATGTAGCGCCGTCTTGTTGGAACCACAACTCATCCACATTCATGCCATCCAATTCGGGAACAAAATAGTCGGTTAGTCGGCTCCAATTGCTGTGCACGGTGGCGAATCGATTCATTCGGGTCCTCTTCAACACTTTGCTCTACAGCGGCAATTGTTTCTTCGGTGCGCACTGTTCGACGTCTCTGCGGATGCGTATTATCACATAGAGTAAACGTAGTGCGAAAACGATCCATGGTTAACCGAATTAATTGCTCTGATGGACGATTATGTCGACCATAAAATGGACGGAGCTTGCGGTAAACTTCGCGAACTGAACCATTATTTTCGAAATAAATTTGCACGATTTGCAAGCGTTGTTCTTTTGTCAACCTGTTCATGATGAAATGGCAAACCAAACTAAATATTAATCACTTGACAGCTGACAAAATGGCCGCCAGTTAAAAAAGTGATGCCAACTTAAAGTTCTATACCTCAATAAAAAACACCCTTTATTATAATACCATTAATAAGCCATGGGCTAAAACTGAAGATGTTGTTTCGAAACTATCCAATACAAATGTCATGGTATGTGAAGCGATTTCCATTTTTGTGAGATTTTTTCTCTCTTACAAGTGCAAAATATAATATAAAAAATCAGCTCTTTTTAAATTTGTTGTATTCCTTAAGTCTATAGCTTCAGTCATAAGATCAATAAAATAATATTCAAATTTCTTCGTAATAAAACGTTTTTTGTAGAATTTCAAAATGCCGGGAAAAAGTCCTGTCAAAGTGTTGAATATAAAAGAATATTCAAACATTTGATGTTGCATGATAAGCATAGGCGAAGAGTTCCGATTATTAAAACTATCACTCTTTAAACCCATTACGCAGTCTGCTATAATATCAGCCATAAAACGAGATGATAACTAATTAAAAAATATATATGTATAAATGTATGTCCAAGTAGATTTATGAATATTTAATTGTAAATGTGAATGAAGTATCTTACATCCTTAGCATCTAGACCATCCTTGGGTGGTAACTTAATTTGCTGTTCAATATAACTGCACATGTGCTTAGATATTTCCACAGTAACGGTAAACATATTTTTAATCTCAAATCTAGTGAATTATGGCTAAATGTGTTAATATATATATTTTTTTGATTATAAACTTACTCTTTGCGTACTTAAGGCGGGTGTAATTTTTGATCTTCTTTCCTTCCATTTATCACCGCCAGCAACGAATGGATTCTTGGCAAACAGGTAGTCGGTTTTTTCCATCAATCTAAAGGCATAAAGGCAATTTGAGATTCAATAAATTCTCGAAATTTTTTGTAACAAAATACTACTTGCCAAGTTTACATGCTCATTATCATGAAAATTTTTAAAATCACTAACATAAACTCGTCTAGCCAACTCTGGACTTAAAATTAAAAGCTGTGGAGTACGATTTTTAAATATGCCCACAAAGTTACCTGTATTTATATACGATCTAAAAAACAATGCATACATACATATGTATTTATATGTATGTGTTAGTGATGCACGAATATTCGTATTCGAATTGCCGAATATTCGGCCATTTTTAATACGAATACGAAGCATTCGTATTCGTCAAATTCAGGCGAATACGAATACGTATAATTTTCCAAAAAAATTAAATAATTAAATGCATAAATCCTAAACGAAATTTAAATAAATGGATAAAAATATTAGTTTGTACGAATCCATTAAATTTTTTATAGAAATTTGTGCTTTGTATCATTTTCAAATATTATTTACGATCATTCAAATTTTGGGTAGTTTGTATTAACTTTAAGTACGCCAGCAGGAGTATGAAGTTCTTTTTCATAACAATTTTTTAATATTTTATTTAATGCCTATAAATTTCACATAAAATATTCGTATTCGTATTCGCGAGTATCGTTTCAAATATTCGTATTCGCATTCGTATTCACGAATATCAAAGATTGACATTGGTTACATCACTAGTATGTATGTATATAATTTATAAAATGCTTTAAATTTACTGATTCATTTAATGCAGAAAAAACTTACTGATATATATCCCATATGTCGTACATAAAATGTCTTTTCTTTGTTACTGCACTTGGTAAGTTGCCAATAATTATCTCTGGCCTAGGTCCGTTAACTCCATGTTTATTAAAATAGCTAAAGTTCCATATCAAAAATACATAATATAATAAAGAAAGAACGCCCAATAATAACCAAAGAGTTATTAAAATCATAGTATTCCTCTTGAAATTTTATGTATTTAATCAATGAACTGCAGTGTTAGTTATGAATGATTTTTTGTTCCGTTTGAATTTTTCCCGCAGTTACGGTGCTGTCAGATGTATTTTGACTGTTATGGCATAATTTAATGTTAAAAATAGCTAAAATCGCCACAATCGCGTTAGTCTTTTTTAGAATGTGTCCACATTATTATTATTTTTTTTATAATTTTTAATTATGAAAATAATTTTTATAAATTATAAAAAATAAATTGAAGCTAAATAGCTAAATTTTAATCTTTCAGTAAATATATAAAAAAAGTTTTAATTTACAGCCTGGCCCACGATATCGACAACTTTCGACTTGTCGCACACTTACATTCAAAACAAAAACAAATTTTAATATTTTGTTGTTGTTTCAAATGTAAGTGTGCGACAAGTCGAACGTTGTCGATATCGTGGGCCAGGCTGTTAAAGTCGGTCCTTGAAAGTGAAAAAATTTCTACATCCTCAAAAATAATTTTATTCTGAACGCAAGAGTAGGATCCGGCAGAAAGTGGAAAAGATTCAACATATGCATGTATTTAGTGAAGTATACACAATAAATATTGTTCATAACGTATACGTATGTATATTGATACTAGTCTCCTGCATAAGACATCTTATAAGAACTTTCAAGACATGAGAGATTTTTCAAATGTTCTACTACAGCGAAATCTTATAAAACAAACGTTAACAACACTGTTTGCAAGAAATTTGTTTGAGTATTGTAGGTATAAGAGTAAAGAAGAAAACACTTCGTGACGGAAGAATTTGTGATACTTGCTTCTTTCTACGCATGAGCGCGTGTACAAACGTCATGCATGTATGTGTGTATGATCTTTTATTTTTCTGCGCACATGCAAAGGCACACACATGCATTAACATTAGTTGTATGCGGTTAATCACATAATAGCTTACCATCTACATATTACACACACAATATGAAAAATAACAAGCATACACTAATCAACAGTACTTCTTTTGAGTGTTTGTTACAAACAAGCTGTCTTGCGACATCGCTTGTTACAACTGATATACACGTACACCAATACATCCATCGTGCTTCGCTTATAGTACGACAGCATTTATTATTGGTTTAGTATAATACATGCGACGTGAATACATTTAAAAATCATGACGTTTTTACATTTCAAGACTGTTTACGCAGCTCTCTAATTGATACACACCAAAGAATGACAATGAATACTAAAACAAAAACATACTCAAGCAAGTAGTCTTAAGTGTAGTAATTGCGTATAACGATGATTAATACGCAAACAATTCGTACGCTCACATTTTTCATCTCAAGCAAAAAATAAAATACGCTAACCTTAAAAAAGGTATTTAGATGCTTATAGTCGGAGTATGCTTATACACAGACTATGGATTTATTAGTTGGACAAAAAAATATACGCATGATACTCGGGATATTTATTCATCATTCGCCACTGTATACAGACATACACACATATACATACATTTGTAAATAAAAAATGGAATGGAATATGTGCTTTGCCTGTTTGAAAACATGCTTTATGTGTGTGTATGTGTGTATAAATAAAATAGCCCTGTATATACGCCTGTATAGCTGATTAATAGAGTATTTTTGTAATCATGCGTATAATTGTAGCTCATAAAGTTTATAAATTTTAGTTGTCGTTTGTGCTGTGTTAATAAACAGAGTTGTTGTTGGTTGTTTATAGTTAAACGTATACGGTTTAAAATTAATGCGTGTGCTTACATAGGAGCGTGTTTTTTATTTTTAGCTGTATGCATTCATAGTTATTTGACGGCCAATACCCAATGATTACTTAATGAGAATAGAATAGGGGAAAGATCTGGTCCTAAGACCGGCACAGCGACATCTGATAGATGTGATTATTTAATTGCGAAAACATTTGATTAAATTTTAATATTATTGTAAAAGGAATTTTTCAGATTTACCATGTATTTTATATATGTATATATTATGTAAATATGTTTCTTTCAAAATTTTGCAATATTCACTTTTTGCATTTTCTCTACTCTTTCGATAAAAAATTCAGTTTTATCTATCTCTGTGATATGAGAGTAAATTAAAAAAAAAATTAATTTGTTTCTTATGAAAATTTTAAAATTTTGATAAATTGAGTTTGAAAAAATTAACTTCGGCTTTGGCCTTTTAAGAAGTTTCATATTGTTGCAATATTAATTAAAGATCACGTATGTAATCAAAAACTCTACAGGGCTTAAACTAAACAACCAAAAACGTCAATTTTTTAAAGACGCTGAATGAAAACAAATCGATTTTTTGAGTTTTTGCAATATTATTGTGCAATAACTGATATTGTAATATAGAATTGAATCTTTATATTATATTGGTATATGACACAATATGTCGGATAAAATCAAAAACTTTTGATTTTCCGTTTTTTAACTTGCTTAATTAAAAATTATTTAAAATGTTTAGATTTTGTACGTACTAGTATCTGGTATGTATCACGATAAATTAATTTTAAAATTTCTTAAACACACACGTGTGTTTAGCTTTTGTTTACTTTTACATATACTGTAAGAAAAATTGCGCCATATATTTGTTTAAATATTCTGCAAAACGACGAGTAATATCTAATATCGATAAAGTACTCAATAACATTCAATAGTCTATGGGTACGTTAAAAGAGCTGAATCGCTCCAGCATAAAATTTTTGGGAAGAAAAAAATTTTCCTTTTGTGGCAACTCTCACTCATATTTAATGTAACTTTGTATTGAGCTTTTTCAAGTAAAGCTTTTCAAAGTTTAGCGAAAATCTATTTAAGCATGTACTTAAACGTGTTGAATGTGATCAGCGTTGCCAAATGTGCAGTTTTCACTGGTTTTAGCAGTTTTTCTAAGCATTGAGCAGTTTTACAATTTTTTTGCTTACAAAAATAAGTTTTTCTATAAATTGTGCAGTTTTTCATTTTTACTTTTTAATCTCAATTTTGTTTTTTTATTTCCGATATCTGCAGCCATAGTTTTACCCATTTTGCTTAAGGTTTATTAGTACTTTTTTAAGCATCAAGAGGGAATTCACACGAAAGTTGTATTTTTCTATATGGAATTCGGTCTTATTGTTTGAAAAATAAATTCATACGGACGTAGCACTTCCTGTATTAATATTAATTTGCCTTGCCTTATTGAATAACAAAAATTAAAAATTTTAAAAACCCCCGACTTTTTTCAGAAAAGATGTTATATCTTCTAAACGGCTGGACCGATTTTTTCAAACATAGCTAAGAACCCTCTCGATCAAGTCATCTTTCAAACAGAAAAAAACTAAATGAAAATCGGTCCAGCCGTTTGGCCTGTACGTGGACACAGACAGACACACAGATACACAGACACACAGACACACACTATAACACCCCTTTTTTTAGTCGGCGGTTGAAAAGAAAAACATTCTTATAGAATGCGATAAAACACGACGAAATATATACCAAATTAAAGAGTAGATCCCAAGGAATTTGAAGACATACAAATTTCTTCAAAACTCTCTTACCGAAATTGTAGTAATTCACAGAAAAAACAACACTTTATTTTCGCTAAGTTCCTGTCCAGACTTGCAATTTTTGTTGCAGCAATTCTTGAGTTCATTGGTGAGAGAGGTGAGCAGATTGGGGCAATTCTCTTTTAAATTGAAATTCGTAATTGTTAATTTCAAGTTGTTAGTTGTATTTGACGTTTTTTATAATTTTATTTCTTCTGTGTTGTACATATACACAGAGAAAAAACTACCTGATAGATTTCTTTTAAAAAGGTTTTGTTCTTGATTTTATTAGGCTATCTTATTGATTTTCTCAATAAGGGTTTCTTCTCGATTTTATTAGGTTCCTATATGATTATGTGTAAAGCATCTTATTGATTTTTTTTTAATAAGGAAATCTTCTTGATTTTATGCGGTGTCTTGTTATTTCATATCAATAAATAGACACAGACAATTTTTTTCATGATCTTTTTCGTTTTTGTATAAGCATGTTTGCAAAATTATTTCAATGGTTATTCAGACTGCTTGTTAGCATATTGGTTAGAGTGTTTGTCTATCAGTCAGAAGTTTGCTGGTTCAATACTTGTCTCCTTTCAAAATATATGGTATAGAATTTAAATGAAAATATATAAGTAAAAAAAGCACAAAGAATAAAAAAAGACATATTTTTTTTATTTTATGAGGTCGCCTCATAAAATCAAGAAGAAAGAAACCCTTATTAAAAAAATCAATAAGATAACCTCATAAAAACTACAAGATTTCTTCTTGATTTTTTCAAAAAGATTTTCTCTATGAAATTAATAAGATTTCCTTATTGAAAAAAAAACCATAGAGATTTCTTATTAATTTTGTTCTATTTTATGAGGTAATTATTAGGCACTGTTTTCTCTGTGTAACAAAAAGTAAATAGAATTGTTAATTTTTCAAGGAAATTTGTGGTGTAATAATTTTTTAATGCATAATTGCAACATTAGAATTTAATAATGTGGGCACTTATGCAATTTGATAGCAGAATTTTGAGAAATTGCAGCAACAAAAATTGCAAGTCTGGACGAGGACTAAGCAAGTGTATTAAATAAATGAATCAATGTGCACTTCAAAAAGAAGCAAAAATTTTAGTTACCTTATATATAGAATTTTTGCTCCACTGACGTGTTTATGTTGATTCGGAAAAAAGAATTACATTTCCTGTGTAATTTAATGCGAAATATCCCATGTGCAACTTAAACACTTCCCTTTCAATTAATTAAAAAATTTCAAAATTTGAAGAGCTATATTTTCCTCCTCCGAGGAAGCCTCCGAGATAGTAACAGGTATGAACTTGAGGTCCAGTCCTTAGCGTTGGGGACTGTATATTGTATCTAGTTATCCAATACAGTAGCGTGACCGGAGTCCATTTTCATAGTTAGTTTCTTTGAATTTTTTTTTACTTCACGTTACCTTAAGTTTACATCTGATATATTTTTATGTCATATATATTATTTATTATTATTTTATTATATTCATATTATTATTATTATTGCGCCAAAAAAAAGATGGTATATCAGAACAATAAAAATTCACGAATTAAGCGACGAAATAATGTATAATCTCATTTTACTCATGACTTTATTGCGGTAAGCCAACGAAAATTGGTACATTGTGCCGATAGTGTGATCTAGGGTTAAGAAACAATATTTTACCTAAACAAATAAATAAATAAAAATAAATTTAAAGCAACAGTAAACAACAACTAAGGAAAAACAGCTAAAATTAACAAGTCATGATAAAAATATATAAGGTATAGACGTAGGCAAAATATATAAAAATATCAAGAAATTTTTTATGTTCAGTTTTTTCACCTGAAAATCATATTCAGAGTTGTCAACTTTTAAATTTCAAAAAGCACTGAAACCAGGAAAAACGCGTAATTTAAATAAAAAAGCACTAAATTAAAATTTTTTGTTGTATAAAAAAAAATTTTGTATATAAAAAATATAGAAATCGGTTGACCTTGCATTTTATCCCTAAAGTTTCAAAGTTGAAGCACCCGATGCACATTTTGATTTTATGAGAATCAGTGAATTCTAAAATTTATTTGACGAAACCTTTTTAAGTTATTATAAAAAATTTAATTTAAGTCTTTTTGACTTGCTGATTAGATTTTGAAGTCGATGGGAGTAGCAGTTAATTTTTTTTTTAAATCAAGACTTTCGAAATTTGATTTTTATTAAACAATGCAGTGGAAACATTCTTTCACAGCAAACGCAATATTCACAACAAAGTTACAAAATTAAAAAAAAAAGTAATTTGCAAGTTAACCAAGTTATATAAACTTAAATTATATGTACTATTATTTTAGAAAAAAGGAACGAACTAGGTTATAAATATGTAACCTAAAACGGCAGCTATATTAGCAACACAATTTTCTCGTTTCAGACCGCTTTTATATAAAGCCAAGTGCAAGGATAATTTTTTACGTGTTTTAGACTTAAATAAAGTAATAAAGGTAAAAACGTGATCAACTTCTGCCCTTAAACATTGAAGTTTGACTAGAAAATATTTCGCTATTAGACTATACTTGCATTATGTCTTCTTTGTCGGGTGGCAAAACACTGTTTCCATTAATTGTGCTTAAAATGTGAAAGTTTGAGAATAAAATGCACGTATTTCTTCAACCAAGTTTTGTGCAATCTTATTAGAATATTTTGAAATGTTCCATTTAACTTCAGTGCTTATGTTTTTCAAATGTTAGACTTCTTTAAAAAAATATATATATATATTATATAAGGAAAATTCTTTTTGAATTTTGGGTTTAGTGCCACAGCCAAGAAATAAAAAGCACCAAAAACTAGTTTAAAAAAGCACGAGCACTAACTTCAAAATTTTTCGCGTCGAAATTTTCAAAAAGCACTAAAAACGGTGCGAAAAGCACCGAGTTGACAACGCTGCACATATTTAACTTTGTGTAAATGATAGAAAATGCAAATCTGGCACCAAATAGTACCTACATACATACATACATATTTATCTCTGGCAATTGTTTAAATTCAATTTATTTGCTATTAAATTAATATTTGATAGCATATTTATAAGAGTATTGGGGTTATTATATACATGTGTACTTGAACCATTTTTAATATAATTCCCTAAAAATATATGTAGTAGAAATACATATACAGTAATTTTTAAATATGGACATTTCCACAGAAAATTCCACCTTTTGTCTCGTTACGGTGCTTGGTGACGTAGCCTGTTTTTGAAAGAAAATCTTATGTTTTATATAAACCCAGCAAAAAATTTCAAAAAAGCTAATCGAGTTTGGAATTAAGTATTTTTGATGGAAGCGCTTCCATACTTGTGTATGTATTAGGGTGATCGACTCGGTTTTTCAACCGGTTTTAAAATCCGGTTTTTTCAAAATTCGGTTGTCGGTTTTTTCAAAATGTTGATTTTTCGAATGTCAAATAGTCCGGTTTTTTTACAATTTAAAAACCGGCTGAGTCGAATACTTTTCGATCTGTACATTTTGCATGTTTTGTTGATTTTCGTAATTATTATTTTAGTGTAAAAGCTCTAAGCTTTTTAAGAGCATGGCAACATTTACTGAAACATGAAATTTAAGGGAATTTATTTTATGAGTTAATAGCAGAGGCGAATTTAATTGGCCTTATGGTGTGCAATGGATGTCAAAATACAGTTGCAAAAAGTGTTTTTTTTAGTTTTGTTGCCATTTTGCTTCATATTTTATATAGAGGTAGATATCAACCTTGTCCATACATTCATATGTACATATTTTTTTTTTTAATGCATGTATTTATTTATTGTATCTTCATATATGAACTAACAATAAGTATTCAAATCTTAAATCTATAAAAAAAATTATTAGGCCCGACCAGTGTCGGACATAAACTTAGTGGTAGTTATAAATAATACATTAGTAGTGATAATCAAAACAAAAAAAAGGGGGGGGGGGGGAAGTATTTTCAAGTAGTCCCATCTGGAGTGTTAGGTATAAGAGCCCGTGTGTCCCTCTTTTTTAAGCGGACGTGTCCAGTAAAGTTCAAAATATTACGAGCAAGCGGATTAGGATGTGATTCGAGTTTTGTTAAATATTTGCCTGCGTATTTTGCAATTTCTTCAGTCACTAGTGGCATATTTAAATCACGATGTATAATAGAATTTTGGATGTACCATGGAGCCGATGTTATTAACCGTAAAATTTTGTTCATATATACAATTAAGGAATAAACTCTACATACAACCATAATTTTTGGGGTTTGAGGAAACTTAGGAAGAAATTCAAAAAATTAAATATGCCAATATTTAGGTTGCTAATATATATGTTTATACAAAAAATAAAAAAATAATTATAATAACAACAACATAATAGACCATATTTGTGTGTATTTCAAACAAGTTGACGACATCAAACATTTTGCACATATTTTTTCATGTATTTTATGCCTGTATGCAGACTTTTGTCCTATGTATTTTTAATATTTTTGCTACTATAGGTGCTATAATTATTTTTTTATTTTTTGTATAAACATATTTATTATTGGCATATTTAATTTTTTTAATTTCTTCCCAAGTTTCCGCAAACCCAAAAAATGATGGTTGTATGTAGAGTTTATTCCTCAACTGTATATTATATATAAATATTTATGTACTATACATAAGTATATGAAGTTAATTTTTATGTTTTACCTTTAATTTCTGTATTGTTTTATGGTATTTACATGAACTGTTGTTTGTATAATAATTTTCTTACTAAAAAAACCGGTTGACCGGTTTTTCCTGAATTGTAAAAACCGAAATCGGGTTTTTCATAATTTCAAATATTCGAACTATTCGAAAACCGGTTTCTAAAAAAAGTCGAATAATCGATCACCCTAGTATGTATGTATGTATGTAACGTATGGACTCCAAAACGGCTGGGCCGATTTTGATGACATTTTCAGGGAATCTTCAGAATATTCAGGTGGGTGACACTGTGAAGTCAGATTTTCGGTCTGGGGGCGGAGGGGCGTGGCAAAATCCATTTTTCATATTGCACCACCAAAGCCATATGTATATATTATTTTTTTTTGGTTTTTTATTTTATTTTATTTTATTTTATTTTATTTTTTTAAAGCTGTTGTCATGTTTTTCAAAACGAAATATCAAACTCTTAAATCGGTTATGTAGTTCCAAAGATATTTACAAAAAACCTTTGTTAATAATGATCCAGTATCAAAATTTTAAAACTTTCGAAATGTTGCATTAAAAAATCCGAGTTTTCGGTTTATTTACAAAATATTTACATCATTCGATAACACGATGGGGGTAGCGAAGCACACCGGGTGTAGCTATAATACATAAAATTAAAAAAACAAACAAAATCCCAAGCTAATTCAATTTATTGAACTCTCTTCCTTTAAGAATTGTGGCTTTCATACAATAACAAATAAGAGAAAAAAATTGTTAGATCAAGACCCTCTAGTCAGCCTAGAACCATATGTCTCTATGCCAATACTCTTTCTCCAGCGATAATTGCAATAGTTAAAATTTCGACAACTTTCCTTTTATGCGCGAGTAGAGATACGTTAGAGACTACAGTTCGAGTGTATTTATGGTGATATGTATTGTCAATGAACGCGCCAATAGTTTGTTTTTCTTTTTTTATTATGCTATGCAATAGTATTAAATAAATATATGTATGTAGACATGTAATCAGTAGCAGTATTGACTATATATATACAAGGAGCGAGGAAATATCGATATTGTAGACTAGAGCCCCTAAGATTTACTAGTGAATCTTTGGTGCCAATGTCTCCATGTTTTCCCAAAAGAACTAATTAGTCAGTAGTGCTACAGTCAAGTGGTGGATTTTCAATGACAAGCTAATGTTAAATGTCAAAAGATGATACCATTGGCTGGGGTACACTTGGTCAGTAGTACTACTGACAACGTCACTAGTAAATCACCACAATTTCGCCATTCAATCCTGCAATTTCTGCAGGTTAGAAATACTACAAAGACACAAACACACACTCATGTTTTGTTTCTTTTTTACTCGTAAGCTAATAAATGCATGTGTAATATGTGTGCATGTAGTAGTAGCAATTTTAAACGCTTAAAGCTCCCAAAATACTAAACCGATTTCAATGTAATATAGATTCTGCACATCTGCACAGAAAAACCTTTAAAACCATATAAATCTTTTTAAAATCGGTGCAGTAGTACCGGCGTAAAAGGGATTACAAAAAACTTGTTCGTAGATACCGGCTACTTTTGACTGTTAAAGTGCTTAAAGACTCAGTTAGCCGACTGTAATGTAATGTAACTGCAACAGTAGGAAAAAACTGATCGATATTGTTATGTGAAAAGTAATGAAAATGGTTGTAGAGATTTAATGTAACGTATCCTAGTTTTCATACAAAAATGTCAATCAGCTGTTTCCTACATTGCAGATACTTTATATAACAGTCGGCTAACTGAGCCTTAAAGTTCACTTTGAAAGTTACCATGAGAATAAACCTGCTGTTACTTATCAGTCACTTTTACATTAATGTTTACTTGTAATAATCATAATATATTTACCTGTCAGATAACATCCTAAAATTAACTTTTTGTAAGTTGTAATAATGGCCCTTATTGTTATCCAAAAAATTTTTCTAGTTGAATAAAGGTGTGAAAAAATAGAATAGATTCATATAGAATATAAATTATTTGCTGGGTTTTATTAAAGTTTCTAGGCCTACTGTGATTTTCAAAAATACTATTATTTGTGAATTCTCAAATAGTTTTTGAAAGTCTGTGCATGAGATAAGAGGTCCAAAATATGTGGTTACAGTCTACTGATGATTTGGCTAAGCACCAATGAAATACGATATATATACAATTTTATTATATTCTGCCAATTTTATTTCAAAAACGTCGTAATATCTCAAAAATTTCATTACAACTGACACAAATTTTTTTTATTCGGTTGGTAGATACGTAGGCTTCTTCGTATAAAAAACGGTATAAAAAATACCGTGTATCCAAAATTTAATAAAAAATTAATTAAGAAAATAGAAATTTACTTCGTCCTAGAAAAATTTTCCTATCAAAAGATTGATTTCCCACAATTTGTATTGTTTTTGATACTCATAAGTTATGATTTACGAACTTCGTTTTACATGCTTTAAAATTTTCTCAAAAAAAAAATAAAAAAATATATATATATACATATATTTATATATAATTTAACTGAAAGATTCAATTAAAACGCGAACTTAAGATAAAATAATTAAATTTCGTTTGCTAAACCCTTACAGTTCGACTAAAACTCATGACGCAATTAATTTTGGTTTTAGAAAAAATTATAACAGTATACTTTCTTGATTAATCGAGATTAACCGATAATCGCGATTAATCGCATATTTTTAATCGTAATCGCGATTATGGAAATCTGCGATTATTTACAAAACCCTACTCCAGCCGAAAAAATAATTATTAACTTATTTTCAAAGAATTAAAGACAAACGCTGAAACGCTGAAACGCTGCAAGCAGTACCGTTTTTATAAATGCAGAGAAATATCTTCCACGTTTTTTTTTGTTCACTCCAACTGCGTGAAGCATTAACCCTGCACTATCATACTTCGTCGAAATGACGACGCGCGATTTTATTTTCGATTTAAAACATATTTTTTGTGATTGTTTTTGTTTCGTTTTTCGTATAGCGTTAGCCGCTAATATCAGTTACTCGAAACTAATGTTGCTTTTTTAGTGTAATAAATTTATTATAAGAAACTACAAGACTTAATGGAAAAAAAAATGTGTAATATTTCATACAATTGATGCTATAAATGCTATGTTTTAAGAAAAAATGCCAATTGATAGAAGTCTGTGAAATGTTAATTTTACGTTAAACGATTAAAAGAAATATATGAATTTCGTTATATGATAATTAAAAACTAGCTAAATATCAATAATAAATCTATTTTCGTACTTAGTTTTGCTCAAGACGTTTTTTATTGGCTCTTGAAATAGGTCGTAGGCGATTCGACGAAGTATGACGTTTGCGATATAAAAATAAGTATGATATTCTAGGGTTAAACACATTCACCACAGCAAGCTACCGACTACCAAATGTCAAGGATAGAATACACATGTTTATATGAGAATAATTCTTTTGAAGACAGCAAGGCAACAGGGCGTCAGGTTGTTGTCTATGCTGATTTTGTCGTTGTAGTCCAATTAAACTAATTTCTATTTCTTTGGCTACAGTGAGAAAATTCAGTATTGCCAGTATAATAGAAAATGTTGAATGAATGATTTTTTACAATTATTTCATATTATTTAACAGAAATAATATCCAAAAATTGATGTAAAGAATAAATTGATTCATTGTTGTACCTTTACGTGAAATAAGTACATTTTAAAAGAGTAATTAATTTTTATAAATGCAAAACATATAAAAGTGGCAATACTGGACTATGTATTTGTACTTGAATATCAACTGCAGATGATGCTGCTGCCGTCTACAAAATAATTAAGTAGCCGGCTGCGAGGCGACAAATGCTGCTAGCGGCATTTGAAGTCGTGTGTTCGTGTAGCCTGCTGTGGTGAATATGTTTAATGCTTGAGTGTTGCTGGGATAAAAATAAATCTCATCAATAAAAATAATACTATCCCTGCAGGAAATGAAGTTCACACAAAACTAGGCATGTGATCGGTCCCCAAGTGATAGGGACCAGTCTGAGTTCTAACACTTCCCATGGAGCAGACCAGTCACTTTTACATGGGAATTGCTTAGGACGGGTTTAATTGATAGTTTATATTATATGCACCTTGTAACTTGTCACTGAACTATCTTATAGGGACCTATTTAATGTATTCCGACAATCAATTGTAACAATTGAAAAATTATACATTTTTTTATTGTTACAAGTGCAAGTACATATATTTTATTTTTATACAGAGATTTTTTTGGGATTCAAACTGGCAACCTCCGTCATGACAGGCTTGCACACTACACTCTACTCATATTTCAAAAGCATAAATACCAGTTAAGTTTGGGTTAATATCTATCTCTAGTTACGAGACTTGGCGGTCTCATTGGAGGGAATAATTAACATTATATTTATTTTATAGGTCCTACATTCAACCACATCGAACTTGCTCAGTGCCGTTTACCATCATAATAGACACAGTCCCAATTAAATTTACTGAATATTACGACAATACATCAACCATTTACACGATTTGTCTCCCTACTTTTCGTAAAACTCCCATTTTCTTAAGTCATTGGCATTGGCGTAGCTAAAACTTTTTTCTAAGGGGGTACTATGACGAGATTTTCATAAGTAATAATAAAATAAATAATTACATAAAATTTTTAATAATTTTAGGGGGGCAAAAGTAATTCTTGAGGGGCAATGCAACCCTCCCCAGGATGACATTTCTACGTCTATAGTCATATGACGATTACGTTTGAATCAATTGTCACTAAACTTTCTGCAGAGATGATTAAATAATGAGTTGACTGACTATTCAATTATAACACGAAAAAAAAGTGCAGCAGAAAGCTGCTTAGCACTCCATTATATATTTTACAATAGAACCATGCTTTATTTAATATCCCTTGCATGCAATAATGGACGTTAATAATATAATTACATACATGTACATCAAAAAAATTAACTCAATTGTAATAACAGTGCAAACAAATATCAAATCCTATATATCAATTCACATTAGAATTAATAATTTAATTTCTGCCTACTCTCTTTTCTCATACACAAACAAAATTTATTTAGTGCCAGTTTGCTTTCAAACTCAGCTGACGCTGGTTGTGCTTGTTTATTTAATCATTTACAAAAATTTAATAATGATTATTATAATAATAGTTTTTCTTACAATAATTTATAATTTTCTGACTTGGAATTTCAACTATTGGCGGAAGAGAAATGTGCGCGGCCCCAAGCCAAAGCCATTATTAGGCACATTTCCAAATCTGCTGTTACGCAAAAAACATTTTGCCGATGATTTGCAAGATATATACAAGTTTAGTTAAATTAAATAAACCCAATAGCCCAATTCACAATCTTGTGCAAATGGTCTTGCATCGTTGCATGTGCAAAATGGTATAGTGTTGTTCAAACTTAGTTGAACATAGAACTACATATGTTCTTGTGTAAGATAAGAAAAGTGCGCCTGAGTATTTTATTAGTCTAAGGTTTTCATATGCTTAACATATTTTATCTCACTAAAGATTGGTTGATATTTATTTACGCAACATATATTTCATTAGTTTGTTTTGTCGTACTTAATCGGCATGCATCTTATTTACTTAGGCTGCATGCATCTTATCTTGCACATGGTATTGAAAAATAACATTTTTTATCTCTTCATAAAATATATTCTATATTAGTTTTAAGATTTTCATTGTAAGTATTTAAGGCAGATGTATTTTAACAATAAACCAGTGTCTTACAAACATTCAAAAGTATAAAGTTCTTTTAGAAAATATACAAGTGTATTGATACTCAACACTAAGAATTTTGCACATGCAACGATGCAAGACCATTTGCACAAGATTGTGAATTGGGCTAATAATGTTAAAATTTCTAAAATACATATTTGAATAAATATTGTGATTATGTATGTCTTATTTTTAAGATGTTATAAAAACACTGACAATTTCGTAGGGGTTTATTTAATGCGCACGCCACAGCTTATGATATTAAATCCAGAGATAGTACATGAAATATTCGTGACAGCTTTCAATAATTTCGAAGATAATGATGTGGGAAAATTGGTGAATATACATAAATATCTTTAGCTATTTAATTGTTTTTTAGTGAAAATTTCAAAATATTTTCGCTCACAGATTGATAGAAATAAGGATCCCTTGATCGCCAATAATCCTTTTATATTAACGGGTGAAGAGTGGCGCTTACAAAGGTCATTAATATCGCCAGGCTTAACAAGTTCCCGCATTAAACACTCTTATAAAAATATGCAAAATATATGTCAACAGTTAGTTGCATTCGTTGAAGCCCAAAGCTGCCAAGAAATTAATGGCAAAGATGTAGGTTTTTGGCTAATTAAAAAGTCGTACTATTCTAAACGAAATTTGCGTTCGCAAAAGAAATATACAATTCAATATATACTAGCCCAATTCACAATCTTGTGCAAATGGTCTTGCATCGTAGCATGTGATTCTCACCACTTAACAATTCTTAGTGGTGAGTATCAATATACTATATCATTTTGCACTTGCAACGATGCAACACCATTTGCACAAGATTGTCAATTGGGCTACTGTTTTTATATTTTTATATTCAACAGCTCGCCCTACGTTTCACCTCTGAAAGTTTAAGTGATTGCGTGCTGGGCATTAAAGCTCATAGCTTTTCAACTTGTCCACTACCAATAGCGGAAAATGTTAAGAAATTTGCTGAGCAGAATATCGCTTTCATAATTTACACCATAATGGTTGGTCTGTGGCCGAATATTTCGTACGTTTACAAATCAAAATTTTTTCCCCAAAATTGTGAGAAATTTTTTATGGATCTAATGAGGAGAGCCTTTAATTTACGTTATACTGAAATAACCAATTGCAATGACATATTAAGTTATTTAGTGAAAATTAAAAATATACATAAATTACAAGAAAACGATATATATTCTCATACAATGACATTTTTAATTGATGGATTGGATACAACAGCGACAGTAATATCACATTGCTTGTTGATGGTGAGAGCGGAATGTATGAGATGTATTCTTATATAATATTTATATATTTGCTCAAAAAACGTAACCACAAAATATTAGTGAAAAAGCTTTCAATTTAGATACGTGTTTATAGAGTTAAATAGTTTCCAATAATGTTGGAATCCATGACGTTGTCTATTAGTTGTTTATGAAACTGTTAAACTTAAGAAACACTTGTCTGAATCAAATGGGTTTTCACAAACATTGAGTGGTTACGCTTTTTTGGGCAAATGTTTGCCAAGTGTGACCGTACCTTTAATAATATATCTAAGTTTTCTTGATTTAAATCCATATGTAGTTGGCTTGTGAATCTGCATCCCAGGAATTATTGTATCAAGAAGTTTTGGCAGCCTATGGTGATGATGATTCAATTAGTTTTGAAAAGCTTAACGAAATGCCTTATTTGGATGCTTGTGTATATGGTAAATACTGATACATACTTCATGATCAATTACAGATTTTTGTTTAAATTTTGATTTCTTGCAATTAATGAACTTTTCACTAATTTTAATGAGTTTTTGAAATTATGATGTTCTTATTATTAATATTGTGTAATTCGATTCGAAAGCAAAAATGCTGAGATTTGTATACTTCTAACATAAAAATTCCAAAGTTTTTTCTCTGGTTTATGCATACTATTTTCATAAACCACATCCATCATGCGATTTTTCACAAATCAGACGTGCTATAATTTGTGGTTTACTTTCAAACTAGAGTTTTTTCCCGCACTATTTCATTTCCCGGGAAAGCGGTAATTTTTGTTTAAATATCCCGGGATCCCATGCAATAGAAGTAATCACTCTTATTCTAGTTGTCGATATCGACGCCACTTTAACATAATACCAAAAAATTGAGGCTTGTGTACTCGCTGTTATCCGCTGCTCCCGCGTAAAAAATCCCGGGAAATGGGGAAATTTTTAGGGAAAAACTATATATCAAAGTCATTTAGTATTACTTCATTGCAATTGCTTATCTTATAAATTAAATAGATTGTGTTATACTTTTAATTGAAAACCCAGCAACCCCATTGCATTACATTGTAAAGAGCTTTGAAAAATTCCCTCATTAGCTTTGCCTTTTTTGAGCGCCAATATTGTGAAGCGCTCTAAAATAAGTATTAGTGATATAATGATAATAATAAATAAATAAAAATTCTTGAAATAACAAAAAGTAAAAAAAAATCAAAAATTAAAGATTTTCTTGCCGGTTTTCGGCAATTTTTTCTCATTTAGTTTTGCTCAAACTTCTCAAAAGTTGCTTAAAATAGTGTTCGGCCCATCTCTGTAAACCGATCTATTTGAAATCGCACGATTTTAGAAAGCTAACTCCGACAATAGAAATATTTTTTTCGATTTTTTTTTTAATTTTTAATTAATTTTTATATGTATAAGAAGTACTGAAGTATTATTATTTGACATTGAGCCTCTATTTACTGCCTGGCCCACGATGTCGACAAGAAAGTTTCTATCGCTTAAGGGTCACTCAGTCAATTATACATGTATGAAGACTTTCATCACATTTTACGCGAAAGACATCTAAGGACATTTGTTTCGATTGTCAAAAAATCTAACGTAAAGTGACATTTTGTGTTCACACCATCACATCTCAAATTTCATTAAAAACATAAGTAGAAAGCAAACAACTGCTGAGGATTAACATGCATACAAAGCAATTTCATGCAGGCTGTGGACTTGCCGGCCCTTTAAAATAGACGGCGGTTACATTAGTTTATTTAAATATATATCGTGTATATTTTGTATCGTGTAATTTTTTTCTTTAATTGATATATTTGCACTGTCTTAGATATTATCTTAGATATTAGGTTTCATTTTTTAGCTCGATCCGACGGTGCCTTCTGAAGTCTAGTGGGGCCTAAAGTACTCGATACACAGTGGGAGATTTTGTTTGAAAAAAATGGAAATAATTCTGCAGTTTCTAAACGAGCCGTCCGATTGTTATGAAATTTCATACAGCATTTGAAGAGGTGTCACAGAGATTAAGTCTGGAATTTGGACTACATAAAAGGGGCGTAGCCACAAAGTCCCAAAGTGGGCAACCTTGAGTTAATGAAAAATTAAAACCGATGCGCAGCTGATGTTTTGATCTGATAACAACAATTTTTTGCAAGTGGATTTTTCCAAGAGCTAAAAAAATTTTGCTACATTTATGGATTTTTGCTTACAGTTTAGGAAATATTCAAGAAAAAAATTTAAATTTTTGCTTTTTTACCAACCTTAATCCACTGTTCCAAAAAAAAAAATAACGAACAAAATTTTTGTTAATTTTCATTTAATGCTAGCATCTTCTTGTGACTTCACTCATACCCAGAAAGAAAATGAAATTGTGTATAAACTGTATTTATACATACCAAGTTTAGCAAAACATATCAGAAAAAGTACCAAAAGTATAAATTTGCACCCACTTAACCCTTAAAAAGTTCCGAACAGTATGCTATTCGTCTATGAAATTACATCCGAATCCATTAAGTCGTTAAAGTGGAACAAGTTCGCAAACTTACAAACTTTTACTCTTTTTTTTTAATTAGTAAGATTATTGGCTAGTAAGTCCCAAATCACACTATGCAAGTCTTATTGCTAAGCTGATTAGTTTGTTAGGAGAGAGAGACGGGGGAAAAGAAACGTTGCTGTTCCCCTCGTCTCTCTCTCTCCCTGAAACGAATCAGCTTAGCAATAAGACTTGCATAGTGTGATTTGGGACTAAGGGAAGTAAAAAATCTTTGCGTACTAAGATATACTAGCTTGTATTAAATACAATTCTAAATTTTTTTTGGGTAATAATTTCAGAATCATTACGTATTTACCCGCCTGGATTATGGTCTACAAAATGTTGCACCCAAAGATACGATATGAAAAATAAGGATGGGCAAACACTTACCATAGAAAAGGGTGAGACTATAATAATTCCCATTTATGCTCTGCACCATGATCCGGAATACTATCCAGAACCGAACAGATTTAAGCCCGAACGTTTTTTACAAAAAAATGCTGATGTAAAAAATTTCAAAGATCGTGGTTTATTTTTAGGCTTTGGAGATGGACCGCGTACATGTTTAGGTAAAAATTACTAAATTTGTACAACAACTACAATTCATAAATTAATTTTCTCTACTTGTTAAATTGTTTAGGCATGCGCTTTGCTTTGGTTCTCTGTAAATCAGCCATTTCCTGTCTTATTAAATCATTTTATATTAAACTAAATGCGAAAACTTGTCGTAAATTTAAATTGGATGCAAAAAGTTTTCTGGCTTTACATGATGGTGGTGTTTGGTTGGATTTTGAAAATCGTTAGAAAAAAAAACTGAAAGTTGTGAATATAAATAATAAGTCCATTGTATTGCGTGAATATTTTTGTGTTCATTATTTGGTAACATTGACCTTCATAAGTTTTCGATGGTATGAAACTACTTTTAAAAATGAAAGGAGAAGAGGTGACATATTTTTGAAAAACGCCATCTATTTTTTATGGGTCACTATAATATGCAAATATTTTGCTCTTTGTTGTTTATTTTTAATGGTTTATTATAATTCCTAAACATTTTGGTCTTTATTGTTTTCGACTTTTGGCTGGCGTGCATTATTTTCAATAAAAAAATTAATGTTATTGTTTTGTTTGACAGTGATTGCGTGTTTGTATTTGATGATTTTGATAATGTCCATGTATAAATGCTAGAGATGGGACTGTGAGTAATTTTTTATTCATGTGAGTTAGTGTTTTTCATACGGGAAAAATTTCCGGGGATCCCGCACATTTTCCGGGAAAAAAATCCCGGGAAATTTGTGCGAGAATTCCCGGGATTTTTTAATTTTATTATGGCAACTTTAGTTTGTATGTAGACATCCCTTTATGAGTGTCCGTTATTCACTTTATAGTACGAATAATGGTGCAATTTTTATTTCTGAACATAAGCAATAACGTTGGCAGAATTACGTCCTAAAAAAATTTGTGTTAAAACTATTCTATGGCTAGACGTATAATGTTAAAAATCCACATTTAAGTTGTCGCATGCACACAAAGCGCTAGTTTTAAGTTTTGATTTTTTAATACTTCTTGATTTTTTTTTGTAATAAAAATATAATTTCTACTTTTCCGCCACTACTTTATAAGAAAAAAGGTACATTTTACAGCTTGTGTTATAACATAATTGCTCAGACTTTTGTTCAAGCAATTATTTCCAAACATGTGTTCAAACACCAACATTTTCGATTTATACATCATTTTTTGTGTTAGCAACAGATTTTGACAATTGCAAACACAAAAATGTCCTATCTTATGTCCCGTGTAATCTCACTGTTATGAATGTAATGGTGCAATAATAAAGTGTTGGCACTAGAAAAATAGCTAAAACTTTACAAGTAAAGTAGATTTTACATCTGGCACAAATGTGCTCTGACACTTAGAGGTCCTTATTTGCCAAAATCGGAACGGGATGTTCAAAATTTAATTCTACAACAATTCATAAAAGTAAAAACAGAAACGCGCAAAGCAATAAAAGAAAAGTTACAAAATAATTACAGTCTCTCTTGGGCAAAACGAACGATTCTGTTAATGCGTATCCTGTACTACAGTCCTATTTCCAAAGAAATACCCCCTTATGCAAAAAAATATTTTACTTTAGCTTTAAAGTTCATATTAGTTGCCAAGCACTTTAAGGCTAACATAGCTTTGTTAAGAAATCATATGCAAAAGACAACTTTAATTATTTTGTTATCTAATAATGAATACTGGTAACACCACCGTGTTCAACAACCACTTCACAGCTTATGATGTACAAAATCGAATACAATTTCATTCGGGTATTCAAATAATTTTTTTTTTTATTAAATAAATTTTCATTATCTTGAAGTAAAGCAACCTAATTTAAAAAATATGAGCTTCTGACATCGTAATAATACAGATAAACACAACTATGAAGTAAAAGTAAAAAAATTTGAAAAATTATCACAATTTGTTTTATTCGAATGAAACAAGTATTTGAATATCCAGCTTTTTTCGATTTGTTTTGATTGTATGTACATCACTAAAACATTTTTGTATAATTTTATTTATTTTAATATTTTTTTATGGATTTTGCTATGTATTTCGAATCAGTTGGATAATTTGGTGATGTTTCCCATTACATGTCAGAAATAATAAATTTAAGATAAGAGCAGGCACTTCAACTTCATTTTCAGATGTAACATGAATCAGTAAGTGCTATATTAACAAAAATATATGAGGTACAAAGCACACATTTTGGAAATGTCAACTTAAAGTTCTCTTAACAAACGTGGGTGCCTACTTTAGAATTTTTATACAATAATTTTTTTAGAATACAACTTTACTTAACATTGCTTGGCAAAGCTTTATTAAGTTTTTTGCATAAGACCCATATTTTGTAATATTTTTTTAATAAGACTCGTAAAATTGATATTTATGTATTACTATTATATAAAGAACGAAAACGGTATTATTTTTTGACTAGTGTTTATAAAACGTTATTATTTAATCGATCTCAATAATTGTAATTTGTTGAAATAAATTAAATTTAAAAATATTTTGCATTGTTTTGCACTGGGCAAGAATCCCCGGGAATTCCCAGGAAACCGAAAAGTCGTTCCCGCTTTCCCGGGAAATGAAAAAGTCCGGGAAAAGAAAAACTCTAATGTGAGTAGAAATAAATTAATGACAAGAACAAAAATTTTAAATTTAGTTACATAATTGTGAAGTAAAAGTAGGAAATTAGGAAATTTTGTCAGAAATTTGTGAAATATTATTTTCGATAACAAAAGCACACCGATCAGGTGACTATTTTCGCTGCTTGTAATTTAAATATACGTTGTATGTCAACACATATTTTTCAGTACATTTATTTTTTTTGACATTGAAAGTATAAATTTCTCAATGCGAGTTCAGCGGATTTTACCTTATATGAATTTGCCTTGCCTACATACATACATACATAAAAGGCGAATCCGATCTTCATCTTCTGGGTGTGGGAGTGTGGTCACATAGTGGAAATTTAGTCGGGACAATGGCTACACTGGCTGGTAGTGCAGCAAGAATACCAGTGTTCGACTCTCCGTTAAAGAAAGCATGGTCACTACGACCCACTCTCCCTGCTCCCTGTTGGATATGCGCTTCTCAACAGCAAAGCTGCCCTCTCACTATTGCTTTGACTCTTTTCATTCATGTAAATACACATAAGTGTTGTCAATTGTATTACTTTATTTTAAAAAAGCTACTTTTTTTCTGCCTTAATCACAAAATTCAGAAGCATATTAATTTTAAGGGCCTGTCCCAGGATGCCGACAACGTTCGACTTGTAGCACAGTTACATTGGAAACAACAACAAATTTTAAAATTTGTTTTTGATTTTTAATGTAATTGTGCGACAAGTCGAACGCTGTCGACATCGTGGGACAGACCGTAAATAACAAAGTATTACATCAATTGCAAACAAAATCTCGAAAGAATTATGACGTAATTTTACTTATTTTACTTACGTTCATGTGTGTCCACGTAGATTAACAACGAAACTAATCACGCGTAATTCACACACGATAATGCCAATCATATGAGAGACACACATCTCTAGTACATATGTACATAAATATATTTATATTTGTTTTAATTTCAATTGATTGTATACTAGTTTATGTTCAAAAAAACGTTTAAATGCATCGTAGCAAGGCCTATTTATTAGGTCTATGCAACTTTACAAAAACACAGCAATACAAAAAACAAAACTGTGCTTAAGTTGTCAGAAACACATACAAACATGAACTAATTTGTATGCTGCAAACAACTTTCGACAGTTTAAACACGAAAACACAGAATATCATCAGGACGATTGCATTTTTATATATTTTTTTATAATTTTGCATGCCCCTCAAAGCCAATGTGTATTACTTACCACTATTTCAATCTTCCACTCCAATACCAAGTTCGAATACAAACCTGTTAATTTAATAATTATATATTCAATATAAAACATTATAAATTACATAATTTATTTTATGTTAAATTTGGCAATGCAAATTAAATTTATTCGTTAAAAAATAACAATAAAAATATATTTCAATCACTAATAAATGTTTAAGATTAACAACATAAAATCAAAACCTATGTTGGCAACATGGGAAAATAATAATTTACAAACTAATTTAACAATGATGAGAAACAAATCAACAACAAAAAGTGAAAAATATAAACAAAATACTTAAGATTGGTTAAGAAGTTTGACCTTGGTCACTGGAATGTATTGAATGAATATAATTATGAAGAAATTACTAAATCTAATCAGTACAATGTGCTACAGAAAACGCAGCTCAATAATGAGACCGGAAATATACACACAAACACGATTTTCCTTATATATTCTAAATAATCTCTTGAGGAATATTTAGACACAGTGAGACCTCATTTGGTCTTTGTATCTGTCTTTGTTTTAGCTTCTGGATTTCGTTTAGTTCTAAGTGGTAAATACCTTTGCTCAAGTGTCGTCTGAGAATTGGCATTCGATTCGGCAGTTTGTATACTCTGTTTAACTCTTTTAATAGTTGGTAGGTCGTTTTCAAAAAATATCCTTTGGTTGCCGTAACGATCGTAAGGCTTAACATTTCCCACATAACTACTTAAAGTTTGGCTAGCTGTTTTCTTTACGGGCGTTGAATGGTCAGAACCGGTGTAGCTTTGGGAATCGGCAGCCGGTGGTAAATAGTCGGGACCTTTGAATACTTCAGATTCATGCGATATATCAAAGGGATTTAAATACTCTGTAACTGGTGGCAAATATTCGGAACCTCTGAACTCTTGCGATCCAGTAGTTGGTGTGAAATATTCCGAGCCTTTGAAAGCTTTCGATCCAGTAGTTGGTGGCAAATATTCGGAACCTTTGAAAGCTTTCGATCCAGTAGTTGGTGGCAAATATTCGGAACCTTTGAAACTTTGCATTCCAGTAGTTGGTGGCAAATATTCCGGACCTTTAAACGATTGCGATTCAGTAGTTGGTGGCAAGTAATCCGGCCCTTTAAACTCTTGTGATCCAGTGGGTGGTGGCAAATATTCCGCACCTTTTAACTCTAGCGATCCAGTGGGTGGTGGTAAATATTCGGAACCTTTGAAAGCTTTCGATCCAGTAGTTGGTGGCAAATATTCGGAACCTTTGAAACTTTGCGTTCCAGTAGTTGGTGGCAAATATTCCGGACCTTTAAACGATTGCGATTCAGTAGTTGGTGGCAAGTAATCCGGCCCTTTAAACTCATGTGATCCAGTGGGTGGTGGCAAATATTCGGAACCTTTGAAAGGTTGCAATCTAGTAGTTGGTGGCAAATATTCGGAACCTTTGATCGCTTGCGATCCAGTAGTTGGTGGCAAATAATTCGGCCCTTTGAAGGTTTCAGATCCAGTGACTGGTGGCAAATATTCGGAACCTTTGAAACTTTGCATTCCAGTAGTTGGTGGCAAATATTCCGGACCTTTAAACGATTGCGATTCAGTAGTTGGTGGCAAGTAATCCGGCCCTTTAAACTCTTTTGATCCAGTGGGTGGTGGCAAATATTCCGCACCTTTTAACTCTAGCGATCCAGTGGGTGGTGGTAAATATTCGGAACCTTTGAAAGCTTTCGATCCAGTAG
This sequence comes from Tachina grossa, assembly GCA_949987645.1. Taxonomy (NCBI): domain Eukaryota; kingdom Metazoa; phylum Arthropoda; class Insecta; order Diptera; family Tachinidae; genus Tachina; species Tachina grossa. Next base: position 106,954,480 of record OX465277.1, on the reverse strand, counting down.
TTGGTGGCAAATATTCGGAACCCTTGAAACTTTGCGTTCCAGTAGTTGGTGGCAAATATTCCGGGCCTTTAAACGATTGCGATTCAGTAGTTGGTGGCAAGTAATCCGGCCCTTTAAACTCTTGTGATCCAGTGGGTGGTGGCAAATATTCGGAACCTTTGAAAGATTGCAATCTAGTAGTTGGTGGCAAATATTCGGAACCTTTGATCGCTTGCGATCCAGTAGTTGGTGGCAAATAATTCGGCCCTTTGAAGGTTTCAGATCCAGTGACTGGTGGTAAATATTCGGAAAATTTTAAGGCTTTAGATTCAGTTGGTGGCAAATAATCCGGACTCTTGAACTCCAATGATCCAGTTGTTGGTGGCAAATATTCGGAACCTTTGAAACCTTGCGATCCAGTAGTTGGTGGAAAATATTCGGAACCTTTTAAGGCCTTAGATGCTGTAGTTGGTGGCAAATAATCCGGACCTTTGAACTCTAGGGATCCAGTGGCTGGTGGAAAATATTCGGAGCCTTTGAAAGTTTGGGATCCAGCAGTTGGTGGCAAATATTCCGGACCTTTGAACTCTTGCGATTCAGTGGCTGGCGGCAAATATTCAGATCCTTTGAACGTTTGCGATCCAGTAGTTGGTGGCAAATATTCCGGACCTTTAAACTCTTGCGATTCAGTGGCTGGTGGAAAATATTCGGAACCTTCTAATGCTTGCGATCCAGCAGTTGGTGGCAAATATTCCGAACCTTTAAAAGCTTGCGGTCCAGTTGCTGGTATCAAATATTCATCTTGGAAAGGTTCTGGTGCTTTACTGGAAAGCACATAGTTGACGTCATTACATTCCTGCTTTAATGATTCCGATAGTTGTTTGGATTGTCTTTGATTTAGAGACTGGAATATAGAGTTCTGATCAGATTCTTGGTATGTTTGAGATTGATGATTTTGGACGATTTCTTTTATCTGTGCATCTTGTAAAGCTGTAAGCTTTAAAGTGTCACCATTTTTAGTTATATGTGCTTGATTCGTCTCATAAGAATTATCGTGTTCATTAAAAGGACTTGTAGTTTGTTCGGCCTTAAGAAGGTTTATAGCTAGTTCTTCGGGCAATTTGTGCAATTCTTCAATCGCCTGTTTGGCGTTGGGAGGTTTTTCATCCCCATCGTAACCGAGGGGTAAGCTGTTGAGTTCTTGTTGAAACTCCAGAATATTATTATCTAACAAAGGAGATAAATAACTTGAATCCTTTAAAGATTTGTTTGATTCATAGCTTGAAGATTTTTCGAGTCCAGTAGATTGTATTTGTGATATTGATAGTTCTTCGGGTAGTTTATGCAGTTCTTCAATCGCTTGTTCCGCGTTGGGAGGTTTTTGAAAATCATAGCCAAGAGGCAAGCTTTGGAGTTGTTCTTGATACTCCTGTATATGATTGCTTATGGATGAAAGTATATAATCTGGACGTTCGAAAGATTTATCTGATTCTTCTGGTAGTTTATGTAGTTCTTCAATCGCCTGTTCTGCGTTGGGAGGTTTTTTAAAATCATAACCAGTAGGCAAGGGTTGGAGTTCTTGTTGATACCCTTGTATATGATTGTTGCTGTCTAGTGGCGGTGAATTATTTGGGTCTTTAAAAAATTGGTTTGGTTCATAGCTGAATTGAATATGTTGGTTCTGTGGGGGCAAAGTGCTGGAAGTTATTTTCTGTAACTCTCCTATTGGCGAACTATCAGGTTCATTAAATGGTGTGCTGGGCCTAAATGGTTTACTTTGTTGCTCTGCATTGTTTTCTTTGCAGGGGGGCAAGTAACCAGGTCCCTTAAATTCAACTTTTCGTAAAGACTCATTTACAGTTTTCTTAGAATTATGTTTACGATCAGCAATTGGTTTTAATTTTGTGGAAATGTGTTGATGGGAAGACAAATAGCCAAGGCTACCGGAGGCAACATTTGATATCAAATCATGCAAAGATTGTCCTGAGGATTGAGGTGATCCATGCTGTTGGAGTGATAAGGAATCAGAATGATCAAAACTGACTACGTTATCAAAGTCTGATGTCTCTGAAGATTTGTGCTTATATTGCTGTATTGGTTGGTATTCGCTTACAATTTTTTGTATTTTGAAGTTTGGAGGTAAATTGTTCACTGCATGTGGCTGATTTTGAAATTGTTTCAAATTTTGTTGCTTATTTGAAGTAGCGTGAAGGAAAGAGTCAGGACTATTACTTTCGATAGATTCATGCTGGGCAATAATCCGTTGATTGCTATGCAAATAAGAAAAATTGTCCAATGGGAAATCAGCTGATGTCTTTTGTGACGGCCAATACTTCTTATCGGACTTCAGTGTATACGATGATTTATGTTTGCCATTTCCCTTTGAATGTTCATAATTATCGTGAACTTCGAAGGCTTCATATTTAGAGTTGGCATAATTTTTCTCTTCAAATGTCTTTGTGGATAATTTGTGTATAGTTGGCGAAAGATATTGTTTATTTATTAAAGCTTCGGTACCAGATAACCACAAGTCCAATAGAAAAAATCCCGCAAAGAGGCTTATAACCTAAAAAGGTATTTTTGTTAAAAAGAAAAACAAAGTTTCGTTTATTCAAAGTTAATCCTTAATATTCAGTTGTGTGAGCGGTAATCCACAGGTGCTCGTGTTTTTATTTTTCCTTAAATTGGGGATCCCAATCAAATTTTAAACTCACCTTCATCTTGATGCTGGTCGTGTGTGTCTTTCAAGTCTTCAACATGCAATAATTAGCTTAACTTACCTATCCGCATAATTTATACTAAACTTTGAATTTATTAAAAAATAAATTAAATTGAAATCGCTACGATTCATTACAAAAAAAAAAAAAAAACATACAACAAAATATGTGAGTGTTAAAGTGTGCATTTGTTTATTGAAAAACTCATCAATTCAATGAATTTTTTGTGCTCCAAATCTTTGCAGTTGATAGATAATTAATTAATAAAGTCTCATCTTCGTTTTGCATATTTAGTTTTTGATTTAGTGTATTTTGTCCCAATACTTGTGTGAAAGGTTGTTTGTTTTGAGTTTATTCCACCTAATTAAGTTTTCAAATGAATTGACATACATAGATATGTATATATTTAAATGCTTACAGGTGGTACATTTAATAATTATTGTTATTAGTTATTTTTTTTATGTAAAAGTTGTCTTGTGAAGGTATGTTAGGTGGAAAATGAACTTGTTGGGCCATAAAAAAACGGAAATCGCATATACTTAGGCGTAGTTTCTACATTGCAAACATAAAATTTGTATAGATACAATTAATTTCTTAGTAAAAATTTTTTTATATAAAAAAAATATTTTTTTTATATAAAAATATTTTTTTATATAAAAATATTTTTTTTATATTTCCAGCTGATGAAATTGCTTACGCTTGATTTTAAAAATATTCCGATTAAATAGTTATTCGAACAATTTAATTTCAATTAAATTCTTAGTAAATATTTTTTTTAATCGACTTCAATTCGTCTGTATTTTTTTTTTGTTTGTTTTTTTTACATTGTTACTTCATAACTCAGTGTACATATGTACATATTAAAACGATTGCAAAAAAATTTTTGTCTGAGAGGGTATAGCTTCAAATTGGTTCCGCTGTAAAAAGAGTGTGCGAAGACATGCTCACATTTTTTTATTTAGTTTATAATATTCTTATATACTTATTTTATTGCTGCGAAAGCTAGCATACACCTTTGGTCTGGTTATAATTTAGTGTGAATGAAGGGAAAAGTTGTAACGAAACTGAAAGTGATTATCAACACGATGATATTAATAGAAATAAATTAATAAAGAAACGAATTTGGCTTATATACACATGTGAGGAGTTTTATCTGACATATTAAATACATATGCGTAAATGTTGTAAACTTCTTTAAAAATTAAAAAAATGTTAAATGTAATAATTAAGTTCTTAATTAAGAACTTAGAAAAGGCAAATAATGAATTTTCAAAAGATTTAACCTTAATAAAAATGAATGTTTAACATTTTTTCAAATACACTTTCTTAAAATTAAAACTTTGAAATAATCAACATTAACAAAAAAAACCAAAAAAAAACAAATACGAAATATACCATTTAGATTATGACTTTACAAATAAATTTGAAGTTGTTTGTATCGCATATTTTGTAATAAAGTACGTGACAAAATCGATGATAATTGTATTCAAAATGCTCTTATCATAAACGCTCGCAATATTTAAATTAAACAAAGATAAATATTTGTAAATATTTGTATGCCCTAAAAGTGGTAAAATTTTCTTAATTAAAATACGAAGCTGGCAAAATAAATATATAACCAAATGTGGCTGATTTTAAATTGTAAATATTCATTATTTGGTTGACATGACTATATATGTATATTATTCGTACAGTTTTGTGTTTTATTCAGATTTGTCTCAGGTATCTTGTTTCTGCACATACATATGTATGTAATTAAACAAACTTAAAAATATTGATACTGATAGTGAAAATAGAGATAGAGGAAAGCATCATTCTTTTACAACCCTGCTTTTTACATGTTTTTAATAAAGCGCCTCTGATGTGAATGAAGCGAATTAAATTTTTCGAAGTTGTGCTTACCAGCCATTTTATTGGTTATTTTACTTCGCCGATGATTCTACTACTCAATACCGACGAAAGAGGACGTTCGTCATATTACATTAGGATTAGTATAGCTAAAGTGGGTAAAGTTCAGTGACCAGTGACTTGAACTTTCCTAAAACAACTGAGACAAAGGGGTGTTGATATATAATGACTTTGTCGGTGACCGGAATCGAACCCAGGACCTTCGGTTTCCTAGTCAACGTGCTAACTACTTCAGCCAATCGAAAGTGGTCCTAATCACATGAACAGAAAAATTTTTATATTTTTTTTTTGAAAAGGACATTTAAAATTATAAATATTACATTAAACTTTCATATTACTGTTGTTAAAAAAATGCTCTTTCCGATGGTAGTAAAATTTTCGCTCTTATAATCATCTCATCGGGAGTGAATTTCGCTTTCGTTTGTGCACAAGAAAGTTTTCAAGATGTCTATACAACGCAAATTCATATAAGGTATAATCAGCTCAATTCGCTTTGAGAAATTTATACTTTAAATGTCAAAAAAAGGTACTGAAAAATGTGTGTTGACATCCAACATGTATTCAAATTACAAGCGGCCATAATAATCATCTGATCCCTTGCGACCACCTAGTATGGATTCGCCTTGATGTTTATAATTTAAAAAAAAAACTCACGTATTTTTATTTCCAAAGAAAAACTATTTATCGTATTATAATAAAATTTGTTATTTACATTATTTACATATACACAATATTTAAAAATAAAGGAATAAAAACAAAAGAATAATTCTTAAAGATCATTATGCCCAACCACCTGATGGTTGCCACCCACCACCACCTCCCCCGCCGCCGCCACCGCCTCCTCCATGACCACCGCCACCCCCTAGTTTAATAATTTTGATAATTTTGGTTGAGGTACCACCCCCACTGCCTCCACCACCACCCGAAGACCAACCACCACCGCCTCCTCCGCCCGATGACCAACCACCACCGCCGCCACCTCCATGTCCACCACCACCGCCGCCACCTCCACCTCCACCACTTCCCAGGCTAATGACTTTTACAATTTTAATGTCGCCACCGCCACCGCCGCTGCCGCCACCTCCTCCTGACGACCAACCTCCTCCACCTCCTCCTCCACCACCTGACCAATCACCACCACCTCCTCCTCCACCAGAAGACCAGTCGCCTCCTCCTCCTCCGCCACCGCCACCATCTTCGGTTATTATTTTAATAATCTGTACATCTCCGCCACCACCTCCTCCTCCACCACCACCACCAGAAGACCAGCCACCACCACCTCCCCCACCACCAGAAGACCAGCCACCTCCTGGTTTTGGTTTAGCTGACACGGATGCAGCACCGATTAAAAGCAAGCAGACAAAAGCCTGAAATGGAAACGTTCAATAAAATTATTTTTTTTACCATAAATAAGAATAAATTTTAAAGTGGCACAAACAATTTCAAAATTTGGTTTCGTACGACGACAATGACCTAAAAATTGTTAATTGTGTCACTACAAACATATCACGCTCCTCAATTGCAATATGTATAGTTAATCATGTCAAGGAAAATCTGTTTTTAGAGTAAATAATTCAATATATAGAAAAAATATGCTTCCTATCTCTAAATTTGTATAAAATAAAGCGTGTGTGTGAGATAAATAATGTCGATGCCTTTATGTATGGAATATAATATCGTGCAGATTTTCCCATCTTATTGTCCAATTTTCCATGACTGGCGCATAGATCCGGCTGAATTTTACCAATGGCATGGCTTATATTAGCTTTGAGAGTGATTTATCCGCATATTATGCGTTTCCGCTACTACCTGGTGAATGTGCCTTGATATCTTATTATATATAATTATTTGTTTTAATTGTCTATATTTTCTTCTGTCAATGTATTTTGTGCAATATTTATTCATTTATTTTTATTTTAAAACATTTGTATGCATGGCAACCTCAAGCATTTTGTTTGCGAATAGTGCGTTAGTCGTGAATAATTTTCGTGAGTTAGTAAGTCGCAATAAGATAATTAATAAATGGCAACAACCAACCAACCGAACTGTGATAATTTGTGTTTGTGCCGTGATTATATTTTTATTTATACAATTTAATTATATAAATTATTTTTCAAATGTTGTGTTGTCCAGTTTTAATCTTATTAAATGACAATTTTTATACTATGTCCGTGATGTCCAGTTTTATTTGCATATAAGTTTCATACTAATATGTAAAAAATCATAAACCTTATTTAAATAAAGAAAGCGTGGAGCAAATAAAGATGTAAAAAACAACTACAAATCAGAAAGAAAATTTTTTTATTAAAAATCTAAAACAAAAAATTTACCAAAGATTAGTCTAGGGAAATCTCCACGAATACTTAAACAACACATTGGTCAAACAACAATATAAACACAAATTTATTTATCACCAGAAAAATCGCCGTGTCGCCAAACCAAAAATTTGTACGCCAAACAAGTTTGGCGAGAAATCGCCATATCTGACAGCCCTGGTCATAAGCCTAAAATTTTTATATTAACTTTAATATAAATCAAATGGGAATTCCATCATACATCGATGTCCGTGTATGCCGATTTTGCAATGAGTTTATATATGTATACTAGAGTAGCCCTGCCCGCGTTAAAAGACAATACAGTAACATACGTTTACGTCTTTGTATTAAAAAAAATACATTTTAACTTTAAAATTTTTAATCGCACTAATAATCCCAAATTAATATTTTACTTATTAAGTAAAATATTTTTTTATTAAAAATACATTGAAATTGATTATTGAGGGGTTTAGCTGGCCAATGTAGCAATAGTAAAGTAAGAAAATAAAAAACATGTTGATTATTGAGTTCTTGTTTCAACTTTGTTATTTGTTATTGAGCTTCTCATTTGTTTAAATGAAAGTTTATAATATAATAACTCTAGTTGTTCTAAGAAGCTTTGGGTAAAGGTTCCCTGATGATCTGCATTAGCAACAGTGAAATTCGCATAGGATCCAGCTAAACCCCTCAATAATCAATTTCAATGTATTTTTAATAAAAAAACTAATATAAGTACCTGAATTGAATACAAACCAGAGAAACTCTATCACCCCTTTAGTAACTATTTTTTCTTTCGAAATTTTTTTCCCAGAAACATTTTCCCTTTTTTGGTTCCCCTTATCATGAATAATCTGCCTTGTCGTGGTTGGCGTATTTCAAATACGACTACGACTGTTTGGCAATAGATTAAAGAAAAACTGTATTCTTTAATCTATTACCAAACAGCCGTAGTAGGCCCTATGCTCCTTGTAGAAACGACGAGAACCTATATATAAACAGCCGTAGTCATATTTGAAATACGCCAACCACGATAAGGCAGAATATTTTCAAGTGAATTTTTTCACTTTTCCCTTGCTTTTGTTCACTTTATTTTTGCAGGCAAACTGAATTATTACATCGATATTTTTCTTCGAATTATATATTAAAAGCTATAATTATTTATTTTTAGGACAATAATTCCCTACAAAACATTTTTTCATAGAGTATGAATCTTTTTGGTTCACAGACAGTAAATTTCATGGTGATGCACCACGGTGGTAAACTTAATGAAAAAATAGCTAAATCAACAGAAGCACCTCCATGAGTACAACTTTAAAGTTAAATAAGTTTCATTTATATAACTTAAGTTTGTCCGATTTTCAATTAATTTTTAAGCTTTACAAAACTTCTTCCTTTTTTACATTCACGTGGACTGATAGCGGGGAAAAAATTTCACGGGATATTCAAGATAGCATTTTTCTCTTCGAAGGGAATGAAAATTTCACATGAAGAAAAATTCCATTTGTTTTTCACGATATGGATGATTATTTTTAAATCATCATTTATCTTTCCAGCATACATACATATTTATGTACATGCATATTTTTAAAACCGAAACCGAACCGAAACCAACCAGTTTTAGTAGCTTAAAACCGGAAACCGCGGTTTTATAATTTCGACGGTTTTTGGCAAACCCTAGTGAAGGTCTACTTCCAACGCATGTACTCGTTTGAAATCGGTTGAGTGGTTCTCGAGTTATAAAATCACGAACATAGGACAACTTATTTTTATATATGTAAATATATAGATTTATATATTTTTTAGAGAAGAATGATTTTCTCTCATAAAGGTTTCTATCAATAAATATTATTCGGCAAGAAAATTCCTTAAATGAATAAGTGCTACAAAAAACTTAAATAATTTTAAAGTAGTGTTTGGCTAATCCAAATAATAGAAGTAAGTAACGATTTTTCCCTCACTATGACAGAGGAACGAACCCAATATGATGATCCAATAGAAAATTATATGTACAATGGAAATGTTGACCACATAACAGTTCATAACACGAAATTGACATTCGATAGCCACTAAAATCTAACGCTCAATACATCCAAATTTCTGGGGTTTTAATGTTACTCATCGCGGTTTGCGTATTTGCACTAAGACAGTGATATTTTGGTCCTAGATCAAAGAAAAAATGTTGCGATGTTCTTTAATTTATACAAAAACGTCGCAGTCGAAGTCGAAAAATGCCAACCTCGATAAGGAGAATATTTCATTTCACTTGAAAAAAATGTGAGGTGTATGTATGTGAATATCGTTATCGTTATCACCTTAATGGAGAAAGGCCCTAACACATATGTTTTAAAATCGAGATTTTATAATAATGAGTGGGGGCCTTTCTCTACCAAGGTAACGATATGTATTTAATGAAAACACTATAAACAAAAAAATTATTTATTGCTGTTCCTTGGCAATAATTGGCTAAATTTTAGTAGGTTCAACTAAAATATTTTATTAAATCACAATTCATGTGGCTATAAATTCGAATCTCTTGTTTTATTTCTTTATTCCAGTCCTGTTGAACTTTTTCAAGTTACTTTTTTAAATCACTTAATGCCACTTTCTATTTATTATACGAGTACTATATAATATTTTTTAAGATTAACTTACTTTCATGATACTCTAACTTCAGTTAATCCTTTGAATTTAAAATTGTTTATGCAAACTTTGCAAAGACTATTGGTTTACTGGCGACATGTGGCAGATGTACAGTACTTTTATACTACAATTGTGTCAGTAGTATAGACTCAGCCAAATGAGCATATTGCAACAGGAAAAACTTTAATAATTGCAATTTTTTTGGGAAAACAAAAATAGCTCAAACAAAAATGCAACTGCATCTTCAGCAACAAGTGCAAAAAAAACTATGCTACATCTGTGGCTGACTGGTTTTTCTTTTAGTTTGCCCCCTTCTTTCTCCAATGAAAATGAAAACGAAGATGCTTTTACTCAACATCTGCAAAGCACCGCATACATACACATGCACACATGTACCCACCTAGCCTTTTCAATCGCAGTAGAGTCCATTGTGAATCGTACGTACGAGCTCATATTTTAATCGTGGAAGATGGTTCGCACGGGAGAAACTGTTACCGAAGACGATTCGTCTACAAGAGCTGCAGAAGGCACTTTTTTTAGTCTAAGATTCAATTGATTGTTGATTGATTGATTGAATTGAGATTTATCTAAAATTTAATTTAATTTATTTAATTTTTTTTTTAACAAACACAACTCGTAAAGCGATTAGCGTGTCTACGAAAAACACCCAGGGTCTATGGTGAGAATCGAACCCACGACCTTTGGACTGAGAGGCTAGCATCGCTACCACTCAGCCACAGGGGCGCCCTGTTTTGGAGAATCTTACGTACGATGCTAGCCTCAGTCCAGAGGTCGTGGGTCCGATTCCCACCATAGACCCTTAGTGTTTTTCGCAGACAAGCTAATCGCTTCGCGGGTTGTGTTTGTGTTTGCAAAATAGGTCATTAATTATTATAAAAAATAAAAACAAACTTGAAACAGCCGACGAGATTCTTATTCAAAACTCAAATGAAAGCATCAGCGAAGAAATTAAGAAAAAATAACAATTTATAACAGTAAATATGAAAATAAAAAAGAACAAACATATTTTAGATAAATGTATCGTCGCTTAAACATGACAAGATTTATAAGAAAGAGTTAAACAGAAATGCTACAATATCACTCTCCAAACAATCAGCAGACGATTCGTTTGGGAGTTGTATATTAAACACTATCGCCTGTTAAACAACTCTTGGCCAGCTGGGTATATAAATATATGTGCATAAAAAAAGAAAAGAGCTTGCTTTTATTGTATAAAGAAGAAATGTCCACTTGACTTCTGGTGCTGCAACTGCAATGGCATCTATTGTTTAATAATAGTGTTGCATCAATTTATTGCAGGAGCAAGCCTGTTTGCTATTATGGATTTGACTTATGTATTCAGTGCTGACAGTATTTAAATTATTTTTTGTTTACCTAAGTAAGCCGCTACTCACAGAGCATGCAATAGCAGATGCTCCTTTCCAAAAGCTCATTGCAACAATATTGCGCAATAAATTTTGTTGGCAGATTTAAACTTGTTTAATCAATTTGAAATTATAACATCGAAATCATTTTGCGATAATACTCGTATTCTGCTTTTATAACGTCAGAGGAAAGTTGCATTTTCCCATCATAAAAACAATTTTGTTTGTGGTTAAAACTACATAATATTTGATTATCAAATAAATTTGCACAAATTAGTAAAAAAGATGAAATGTAGAAAACAAAACAAAATACATATGTATGTATGTACATATCTAAGTGCATAAGTAACACATTGAAAATTTCCTTAAAAGAAAATTATGCAAGTGATTGATTGTCTTCTTAAGCTGGTGTTGTTTGAGCTGTAAAAAAAAACTTTTTTTAACTTTAAGTTATTATATATTGTCTTAAAAATGTTGAAGTTATGAGTGATCAATTGATTTAATTTTTTTTTCTATTTTTTATAAAATGGGGATCATAACGATGAATGTAAATATGTTGTTTATGATATTACAAATATGTGTGCATAAGTGTCGATGTAGTAAATATGTAAAAAAGTAGGCAGTATGGTAGTGTTTATTAGGGCCTGTCCCACGAAACAAAAACAAATTTTAAAATTTTTTTGTTGTTTCCAATGTAATTGTGCGACAAGTCGAACGTTGTCGACATTGTGGGACAGACCCTTAAGGCTCAGTTAGCCGACTGTAATGTAAAGTAACTGCAACGTAGGAAACAGCTGATTGACATTTTTGTATGAAAAGTAGGTTACATTACATTACATCTCTATAACCATTTTCATTACTTTTCACATAACAATATCGATCAGCTGTTTCCTACTGTTGCAGTTACATTACATTACAGTCGGCTAACTGAGCCTTTAATGTTTAATAATGCAGTTTGGAAAGTAATTTACTAAATATTGTATTGATGAAGCCAGTGTTGCCGAAAAAAAGAAACTGGTAAAAAAAAGTTAAATTTAAGAATTTAGTTCTGAATTATGTCTGGGTTTTCACTATGGTTAGCGCGAAGTGGGCAAACGATGCAAATGAGTGCAAAAATGTATACATTTACACAGCACAACAAAAAAACATACGTATTTGCAATTTGCTTCATTTTACTTCGTTTTGCACTAAGAAAACGTTCAGCAAATATAGTTGTATTTTATTTGTAATATGTACATATGTGGGGTATTCACAACGTATCATAAAGTCATATGTCATAAGTTAAAATACTAAATATATATGACTGTTTCGAACAACCCCTCATATTTTAGTGTACCATTTGAAACATAAACAAGATGAGAACAAATATTAAATGAGAACAAATATTGCAAAAATAAAATAATATTTGGTAAGACAATGCAAAATTATGTGAAAATAGTTTAACGGCTTCTATCTGTATCCCAAAATTATTTGCGAATTTTTATAATTTTTGCAATACGTAAAAGACCAAATTTTTTGAGCATTTATCCTTATAAAATTTTAAGGCTTTTACAATTTATTTGCAAATATTAGTAAGTTTTGCTACACAGGCAATTTTTAATAAACCTTATTTCTCTTGCGCATAGTTTCAAAAAATTAGGTCCGACTGAAGCCAATTTTTTTCTTTGCCTTTTTCAGTTATTCCTACTTTTAATTAATATCATTTATTTGTTTTTCTTAAAAACAAAAAAAAAGAGAATAATGATTTCAATAAATGTCCTTTGACAATATATCTTTAAATGTAAAATTTGTTAGAAAATCCGCCGCTCGCAATAAATTTTCGCAAATGCCAAAGTGAAAGCCGCTGTTTTCTAAATGTAAAGTTGTCAAATTTCCCGGGGTACCGCATAAAAAATCGGGAAATTTTAAAAGTGGAATTCCCGAAAATTCCTGGAATGGGAAATCCCGGTAAAAACCCTAGTGGCAATATATTATAGATTATCTTGTCTTGTTTACAAATTTTTATTAAAATATATACTAAGGCAGTTTGATAATTAAGTGACTTCACTCGTTGGGATTACGCCTGAGCATTGGACTACTTTGAAGTGGTCACACGGTTGCGCAAATTAGAATCACCCGACTAAAAAAGTGGCTCCCATTTGTGAGAGTCTACTGTAGTAACATAATTTTTGTATATCTTAGTTCTTGAACTAAAATAATAACGAAAAAATTGTAAGCATACCTTATTAGTAAAAAACTATGATCTTTCTGAGAATTACACATTTTTGAATTATTCAAAAATTGCACATTCTCTTCTATATGTCGAACATAACTTTAAGACCAAAATAATTAATGAAATGTGGTATAATGTACAGTAAAGTTCGGTTATAACGATGACCGGTTATATCATAACAGTTTATATAGCATTAAAAAAAACATTTGCTCTCAGCTTAAAATTAAACAAGTGTCTGCCAACTGGTTTTTAACTGGTTTCTTGAATTAAATGAAAGAAAGCATGTCTCGCTTGTTGGTCGACCACTTGACACGTCTTCATTTATTACAAACATTTGACGCTCATTTCCTCAAAGAACGTCATAACTCAAAAATTCCAAAATGGAATTCCATTTTTGAGTTAATGATGCAGAATTAATCCTCATATCGTTCTTCATATTGTGTAAAACTTTTATAAAAAATATTTTGTGTACTCAACTTGTGAGAGAAAAATAAAATTTTATTTTCCCATTAAGTTGCGTGTAAATTGAAAACTTCAAACTCGTTTTCTGACAAACTGGTTTTTTTGAGTTATGACGTTCTCTGAGTAAATGAGCGATTTGTATATATGTATGTATGTATGTGCATTTGCAAGTAAAAGGCAAAACCGAAATAAAAAGTTGTGTCCTTTCAAGCAAATTAAAACTCTCTTTTTAACACTTTTATGCTAATAATTTTGAAAAGATATTTATATTGTACATACAGTGAACTTGCGATAATATGAACATCCTAATATATGAACACCAATTCCATTAACTGCTCTGAAATATGAAGTTAGTGCAAAAGCTATAAAATATGAACAACATATTTTTGTTATTTTTAATGGAATTTATGTATGCTGTTTTGAAATCTAAAATCTGATTCAACTGTTTGCTGTTTGCTTTTAAATTGTCTTCAGCTGTTAACCAAAATTTCTTACAAAAACGTTTTTATTTGCGCTGAAACTCCATATTCATTTATTAAATATAAATTTAAATATGCATATAAAAAAGCATAAGTTTTTAACCTTAAAAGAAAGATCACAAATTTTAGAACACTTTAATCGGGCTTAAGTACAGTTCAATAAGAATTGAAAACAGTGAACTTAAGACCGATTAAGAAATTATTTATTTTAGATGTCATTCGCAAATATGAACAATCTTGCAAAAGTGAACTGGCTTGGTTTTAATTAGTTCATATTATCGCGAGTTCACTGTATCTACACATAAACACCTTTCAAACCATATATTTTTCAACAATACTTAAAAGTGTACTAAAAAAAAATGTGTGCCGTATTTATACATATATAAGAAGATTTCAAACAAAGCCTTTTGGTTTGTCTGCAGGAACAACCAGATACTTTGACGAGAGTCAGACTGACAACCTTGCAAGCTACCAGCAATTATTTTAACATTTTCAACCTCCAACCATTTTCATACGTAAAAAATTATTACATTCACATTTTCCCAGTATTGTCATAAAACCTTTAAAAGCAAAAAAAAAAACAAATTAACTTTGTCTTGTTTTCCTGCACACGTTTTAAAAAATGTTGAAGAAAACTGCAACTCTTCCATTAACTTGAGGTTATACGAGTATGTTTGTGTATAACCTTTTGAAATAACATTTGATGATTACCAACAAGGAAAGTGGTAAATGATGTAAGAATGGATGTTGAACACGTTTAAAGCAACATGCCCCCACAATTCGGCTAACGAATGGTCTGAATATGTGAATGCTGGAACGCATTGTTAAATTAAAACAACAATAGTGCAAATAAAAATTATTTTCTATATAAACGTTACACTTGCACTTTTTAATATTAATGGAAAAGAAAATGCAACAAGAAAATATAAATAAATAAATTCATATGCACAGAAAAATGTGCATGCACTCGTGCATATCTTCACCTTAATATAGAAAGACCCTATCTCATTTGTTGAAAGCGAGATATTTGAATTTTTCAATATATTAGATGTTCGATTTAAAAAAATTATAAGTTAGGGTATTTCTATATCAAGGGAACGACAAGTACTTCGTTAACTTAATACGAAAATGCCCTAAATCATTTTTTAATATTTTACAGGAGGAGGAAAAAACTAGATAAAAAAAGATGCAATATTGATACAAAATTTTTTTAAACGCAATATTATGTGCTTATGTAAAGTGTTTTAAATAAAAATTGCGTTTAAAAAAATTTTGTATCAATATTGCATCTTTTTTTACTTAGTTTTTTCCTCCTCCTGTAAAATATTAAAAAATGAGTTAGGGCCTTTTCGTATAACTTAATGTATACATAAATAAAAATACATAAATAAAATTTTTCGTTAATTTAAAATAATACCCAATAGAAAATGCTTCACGGCGGCGAAATAGATGTTCACCATTTTTTTATAGTGAATTTTAATTATTTCAATATCGTTCCATTTTTACATTAAACAAATTAACCACAATAGGCTACACGAACACACGACTTAAAATATCCGAACTTGAATTTTCGTAAAAAATTTTTGGTTCTTTATTCTTTTAGTGGAATTAGGATTATGTACGTGTCATTTCATTTGCCTACATAATTATACTTTTGGTGGAAAATATGATATTTTTGCACTTCTTTTTTCTCATTTTATGTTGCGATAACGTTTCACGACTTTGCATCCAGCAGTAGTCACTCATCATAGATATTTTTTACTAAATATGGGTGCGTTTGAGTACTTTTCCAGTAAAATCCAGTAACTTAGTAAATACTGAGTAATTTAAAGAAATAAAAAAATAAATAAAAGTTTGCATCTAAAAGTACGCGAACGGAAAAATTGTAAAATCCAGTAAAATATATACAACAGCTGATTACCAATTTTGGCGCTAAAAAATATACATATGAGATACACGATAGAACATTTTGTTTAATAATAAAAGTAATAGATATGGACATATGTTTTTATTTAAACTTATTTGGCTGGTCCACCCACGATGTCGACAAGAAACTTTCTATAGCTTACTTACATATATTGAAAACAAAAATAAACTTTCTTATTTTGATTTTGTTTTAAATATAACTAAGCGATAGAAACTTTCTTGTCGACATCGCGTGTCAGGCCGTCAAAGTTTCTAAGCTTTTTACCCTGGGAAAGAATTTTAAAAAAGTACACGAAGTAATTTTTTTTTAATGTTCCGTACGGCAAACCAGGAACCGTCGACCCGACGATATGTATAAACAAAAATTTTAATATAATAATCTATTAACTTTATTCACGTTTAAAAACAATCGGTTATGTTCTGAATTCCAAGTGAAATTAAATCGTTCGGAAATGCAATAGCATTGTTATTATAAATACATACATACATATTTCCAACAATTCTATGGAAATTCCGCACGTTTTAATTTCATGTGGAATACATAACATAACCGATTGTTTTTCTAGTATCAAACTTAAATAAATGTTATAATGCTTATAACTTAATACATTTGTTTTTTGTTATTTTAAAAATTTCATCAAAAATTAAAAATTTTTGTTTCCCTTTGCTTTTGTTTGTTTATATTTAAAAACATATGGTTTCGTTTTACTGGATTTTACTGGCAAAAATTTGTCCAGTAAAAACTTGCATTTACTCAGTAAATGAACTGTCATTTTTCTCTCTCAATTCGCACTCTCATTTACTGGATTTTGTGTACTCGAACGCAATCCAGTAAAAAATAGTAAAAATTTGTAAAAATTTTTGTGTTCTCGAACGCACTTTATGTCTCAACTTTTAAATTTTTTGTCCGATAATAACAATTTAACGCTTAATACGTTTGGTACAAAATTTTATTTCAGATACAGGTTTAAAAAAAATTAGATTTTTTTTGACTTTAAAAAGTGAATTTAAAAAAAAATCTTAAAATATTGATTTTTTTTTAATCTAAGGGGACGTAAATCAGTTAATTTTTAACGGTGTAAAATTCATGTTTAATTTAAATAAACAGTTCTCAAAATTTTTGGAAATATCTTTGTTAGCTGCAAAAAACACGTTTTACGTAGATATGTATATCGAAAACGCTTATTAAGAAAAAATAAATGAATGCCACATTCGTGTTTAGCTAAAAAAATCTAATTTTTGAAGTTATGGCAAAAAGATAAAAACAAACGTACATATCGCTACCTTAATATAGAAAGGCCCTAACTCATTATTACTTTAAAATCGAGAATTTTGTATATTTCTATAGAAGAACATCTACAGCCCTATGTATAAGAAAAAACTAACAAGAAGTTAGCATAAGTGGCAAAATTTAATAATATCTTGAACGAGTTTTGGCGTACAATTTTACATTAAAAATCTCACTAGGATTTGGTAGTGAGTTAAAACTACATTATGAGCCAGTTGATAAAGTCACCTAGTTAGCACCTAGTTCAATGTCGTCACTTATGCTAACTTCATGCCATTTTTTGCTTATACATAAGGCCGCTAATGTGTCGAAAAATTCAAAAAACTCGATTTCAAAAAAAAAAAAATAATGAGTTAGGGCCTTCCTATACATATTAAGATAACGGATATGTACATACAGAGTTGGGCAAAATACATGGCTTGCGGTATTTAAAGTACAAAATACAAAATACTTGCTGGTCATGTATTTAAAATACAAAATACTTCAGGCTATGTCTTTAAAATACAAAATACAAAATACTTACACGTCATGTATGTATTTAAAATACTAAATACTTTAATTTTTTTACGTATTTAAAATACAAAATACTTCCACATAATTTATATATGTATGTATTTAATAGTGTATTAAATTAATCTGGTTTTTGTTTTAATCGGTTATTCACTCGATTAATTAATCGAGGTTTTGGTTTAACCGGTTAATAAGCGGTTAACTTGTGATTAATCGGTTCACCGATTAAAAACAATTTTTATAAATTTATTCATTCCAATAAATAAAAATGCATAAATCATTCATTATTTTGAGATTTTAATTATTAATGAAAAAAGGATAACGTAACAAAAATTAGACAAAGAAAAATTTATATACATACATATTATAGCATTGCACAGATGCATCTGTTTGCACCAGTTTTGCGTGTTTTTTGGTTCTTGTATGAAAAAATATGTTATTTAGCGTTTCTTTTACTAGTTGCAAATGTTGACTTTTAAAGCAGTTATTGTATGGTTGTGCAATGACCAAATGAGAAAAACACGTTTGTATGTATTTGTTTTTTTATAACAACCCTGCAGAAAGTGCGAATAGTGAAATTGTAATGATTTACTAGTGACATTGTCAGTATTACTACTGACCAGGTGTACCCCAGCCAATGTAATCATCTATTGACATTTAACATTAGCTTGTCATTGGAAATTCACCACTAGACTTTATCACTACTGACTAAGTAGTTCTTTTGGGTCAACATGGAGACATTGACACCAAAGATTCACTAATAAGTTTTAGGGGCTCTAGTCTACAATATCGATATTTCCTCGCTCATTGTCAATAGTAAAATTATAGTGATTTTCTAGTGACATTGTCAATAGTGCTACTGTGTACCCCAGCCAATAATTTACTAGTAGATTTAAGCAACCCTCGTCTACATATGTACATTTTTTAATATTTTATTGCACAGAATAATAAAGAAGAAAAACAATCTGTTGACGCGTTCATTGACAATATCACCAGAAATACACTAGAACTGTTGTCTCTAACGTATCTTTACTCGCACATAAAAGGAAAGTTGTCGACATTTTAACTAGTGCAATTGTCGCTGGAGAAAGAGTGTTGACATAGAGACATGTGGTTCTAGGCTGGCTAGAGGGAAATAAGATACATAAAACTGGTTTTAACATAAGTACCACATGGGGGTCGATTCTGGTTCTGTGATAATGTGAAATGAAAACTTTTTTCATCTTATCATAGTGTTTCTGATTCTAGTTCAGTGAAAAAATAAAAACCAAATTGAAATGATTTCATATGAAAAAAACCATCGGAATGAAACAAAGCGTTTTCACAGTTACACGTCATTACTGATTCTCGTTTTATGAAAAAGTGTAAACAAGTGTCAAAACCTTTTCATATGAAAAGATTTATTACACACACAATTCATTAGTGAAAAAGCATGGAAACCCATGAAAAACGCATACAAATACTACTTCTACACTTTTAAAATATTTAATTCACTTATCCTCATCCGTAATTTCGTCTGATAGGTCCATTAAAACATTTTATCCCGACATTTTCTATTTTTATTCATGTTCATTTATTTATTTAGTACATATTATACAAAGTAAATTTGTATAATATGGTGTTGCACAAGTATGGGCGGAGTAACTAGACCATATGCCCAAGATGGTATTAACAGTATTTTAAAAGTTTTTGTGACTGACTGTACACGACCTATGCCTTCACATAGGAAGTAGCAACGTGGTTGTTAAAGAAATTCCACAAAAAACCGCAAGATTATACGGTTATCCGTGGCAGATCAGTCAACCAGTGCGAGCGAGACGAAAAACTCTCGAAGGCCAAACAACACGCACAAGCCTGACCGCACTTAAGAAATAATTACGATGACGCGAGAGATGTTCCTCAACCCAGAGCTGCTTTACGACTGATATTATTCATGTTCATATTTGCATAATTTGGCAATTGATCAGAAGCCGAGGGAGGCATAAGTTAAGTTATTATCGGCGGCAAAAAAATAATTTGGCGCCGAGTGAAAGTTAACTTGAAATGTTTACTTGAATAGTTTTTATTATGAAATTTTATAGTGATTAATATATCAAAATGCCATACCACACAAAAATTAATATGTTTTCTTGAAAAAAGTTTCAAACTCCAATTGCGAAAGAAAATATGTAGCTTTCTAGTACTGAAAAGAGAAATCAATGTAACATTTAAGAAATTTATTATTCTGTGTAGAAAAATAAAATAAATCGAATATAAATTATTTGCTGGGTTTTTTGTATTAGTCTCAAAGCCTACTACGCTTATTTTTCTTTTGTGATTTTCAAAAATATTATTATTTGTGAATTCTCAAATAGTTCTTGAAAGTCTGTGCATAAGATAAGAGGTTTGTGACTATTCAAAATGTGTGGTTGAAGTCTACTGATGATTTGTTACAGCAACAATGAAATATATCGACAACGCTGAACCACCAGCAAATAAATTTCAAATTAAAAGAAATCAATGTAACAATTCCAAAGTCTTTAAAAACAGTTTTTATTTGTGAAGCACTATGAGGAACTTTGTAGAACAATATGTCAATTTCTACATGAAAAATATGTGTATTTACATAAATGTGTACATATGTACGTATGCTAATTTGTGGGTGTTGGTACATTCATATGTACATATGTAGGTATGTTTAAATCTTCGTATGTACATTCTTAAAAAATAGGTAAAAAAAACGCATTTTGTTTAGCTTGTTTATCCTTTTTTTGAAATCCTGGTTTATGCTGGTATTTTACACTTTTCTCTACCTGCCAGAAACATGCACACTAGAATAAAATACATAATATATATAAGTATGTATGCATGTTCATGAGTATGCATGAAAAAAAGCAAAACAACTGTGTTGTTTGAACTTAACTTTTCCTCATGTATTTAAATTACGTATGTATGTACATTGTACATATGTGTGTAGTTGCAAAAACAATTACTATTTCTTATTATTTATATATTTGTTTTTTAATAAATAAATCAGACTCAAAACATAAGCCAGATTATATACTTCAATCATAAATTTAAGCAGCGGCAGCGGCTCAAGCAATAACAAAAAATTACATGCGGCTTAGCGCGGCATCATAACTGCAAAACTTAGATCTCTGCTTTTGACAATTAAAGTTAAATAACATGAATACAAACTTTTCACAGCTACACTGGAATGAAACATTTTTTCATTACTTGAACCAGAATCGCAATCTGTGAAACTGTGAAAAGACGGTGTGAAAAGTTGCTATGAAAACGAAAATGAAACGTTTTTTTTCACTTCACATTATCACAGAACCAGAATCGACCCCATGGTGTGTTGAAAAAAAATCCATGGTTGATGAATGAATGAATGAAAGTAAAATTTCACATACACATGTAAGTAAATGATACATGTACATGAAACACATGCATTTGTAATTACTCTCAGAGCAAAATTGTCTCTTTCTCTCTCTATACCAGTGTCCCGCAAAATAAAAAATGTTTGTATTGGTGAGAAAAATGAGAGTAAAATAAACTTGCACTTGAAGAAAAGTTTTGTAATATAAAATACATGATGTGGTTATTAATTGTTTGAATTTTTTTTTTTTTTAAATAAAATAAAAACTTAAATAAAAACTATAAATTTTATAACCATTCAACAATTTAGTGTATAAACTCAAAATTAAATTTATCACTCTGTTGATACTATTAAAATACCTTTTAAACTATTTTCCCTATTATTTTTAAATATTCCATAACATAAAATGCATCGCATATTGCCTAAAGCATTTTTAATCACGAAATATTTCCCAGCTTCCATAATTATATTATCAATTTTTTGTCTGTAGAAATTTATTAAATTTGAACTTTAATTTCGTTCCGTGTGCTGAAAAAAACTAAACAAAAAATTAGGGAAAAATTCATACATGCGTGCACAACTTAATTCGTCGCTGGCTCAGTGATAGGGCTGCAAAACTATCGATAGTACTATCGATAGTATCGATAGTTTTGTTGTAAATGAAATATCGATAGTTTTTTCCACTATCGATACTATCGAAAAAAAAAAAACAAGTAATTAAAAGAGTAAACATAATCGAAGTCAGTAAACAGTAGCCGGCAGCTTTGAAGCAAATTATCCGTAGTTGATTTATGCTTTTGTACAGCGATGGAAAAGTTGGTACAATTGTAAAATTTAAGCGCTATTTGAATGCCAAAAGTACCGTAGCACCGCAATGACCCATTTAGCACTACTGGAATCTCTTTATATTTATTACATGCCAAATATAGCATTAAAATATATTAACCCCCTTATGCAAAAAATAATGCGTGCTTGAAGTGTACATTATAAAAAATTTCCATAGAAAACCCGGTTTTAACGTTCACTTATTTTTTTGCACAAGGGGTTAATCTTTAGCTCAAAGGTATTAGAAAATTAAGTAAATCAAACGATGTTTTCCGGTACTTAAAGAATTGCTGGAGGAATGTTATTTATTCCAAATTCATCTGCAAATGTGGAAATTTTATTTTCCTACCAAGGAGAGAAGCCGACTATTTGCATCGACTGTGAACAATCGAATAAAAAAAAGGTTATAAACGTAGTATATCGTAAATGTTACTTTTATATTCAGATCCCAGCAAATAATATTCTTTGTGCACCTTCTGGCGTTTTGTTAATTGATTTTTAGTTAATTAAAAAGTACAAGTATTAAAAAAATATAAATAAAGAATTAGGTACAATCGTACTGAAAAAATTAAAATTTGTTTTGAAAGTTAGTACAATTTGTAAATATGACATCGCATCCTTGCTTCTGTATACATAAGTACTTAAATACATATGTATGTATATGAATTTATTTATAAATACAAGTGTTATTCGACAAATAGTAGTCACAAGTATCTTAATAAATTCAACATAGTCGACACAAAGATAAATTTTCGTGGTACTGATATCGCGACGGCCGCCAATCGTCTCTTACGATAAAACTTTACAGTTAGTGTCTTAAAAGTTATCAACAATTTTCGCATTTTGATAATTCTAAACCATGGGTAGTCCCATAAAATTTTAAGTTCAATAAAAAATTATATTTTCGATAATATGCCGCTTACGATAAAATCGAAAAAAAGGCTTGATATATTTTTATATACTAATGAAAATGTTGAGGACTCTGGATTTTTTTCGAGTCAAATGTAGTTTATGTGGCAACTTTTATAAAACTCTTCGATACTATCGATAGTATCGATAGTTTTACATAAAACTATCGAAACTATCGAGTGGAGCGACTATCGATAGTTTTGCAGCTCTACTCAGTGACGACTAAATGAAAGAGCATAAGCATGTATGTGATTTTCATCCGCACAATTGTGCTATGGCTTGCGGGTTACTGCTCTATACTTTGGCTGCGCCACAAAATAACATAACGAACGTCCGCACATACATCTCCACATCATGTATTTGTTTCAATAGTGGTTTTTTCATATATTTGTATTACAATATGTATTTTTGGGCAAAAACTGATCAAACAGTTGCTCAGCAGCAATACAATAAGCAATTGTTATTTGTTTTAATTGTATTTTAATTTGGAAAAGCACACACACGCAATAACTCTTATACTAGTTCTGTCGCTCACACTACAATTATATGGTACATACCATGGTACAATTATACTAGGTACATGCACGACTACAACAAAATTACAACACCAAAAAACACATTCTTTTTGTTGGTATAAACAAACGAATAATTGTCAGAAACAGATGCCTTTTGTTTTTAAAAATAACAATTACAGGGTAACTAAAGTACAATTGCAGACGCGGCATTCCTGCATGATTATAGTTATTCAGTGTTGCCAATCTGTGTATAGTTAGACAGTGTGTAATTTCTACTCACATGTGTAGGCCATGTAATTAAATTCTTGTATAATCTGTGTGTAATTCTACTTTGGGTTCTATTTTTATTTATTTTTGTTTTAATTTTAACCTACACAAAAGATGTGTAGTGTAATTTTCTTCGATGTGTAATTGGAGACACAGCGATGTCTAAATTCATTGGCAACACTGTAATCATTTTATTCACACAAATACACTAACATTTTCGCAGCTTGTAAACAAAGTTTGACAACTATTTGCATTGTATACATTAACAGGCTGGGCTTGTGCATGTACCTGTTATAATTGTATCATGGTACATACCATGGTATATATGTTTTGGCTATACAAACGAGTATACAAATGCAACCCTATAATACATATGCATATGTATTAATTAAAAAAGCAAACACATAAGTGAGTTTTTTAAATTGTTTAATATCCCTGCAGTCAGACTGGGGCCAAGTGTCTCTATGTCAACACTAAAATTCTAGTAGTAGTTACATTGTCTACAATTTCTCTTCTATTCGTCAGTATAAAAGAAATAGAGAAAACAGATGTGGTGTATTTTGCAACAACTTGTCAATATACATAAATTTGTATGTACGTAAGGTATAGAAATGTACCAGTAAATGTCTGGTTGGTATGTCTCCAGTTCCCATAAGAACTATGAATTCACTACACAGTCAATTGTTTTAGTGTTACTAGTAGATTTTCAATGACAAGCACATGCTAAATGTCTATAGCACAAAGTATTGTATGGGTAATAATTGTAGAGTAGTACTGGTGACAAAGTCAAAAGCGACTCAGTACATTTTCACTATTCGCACTTTCTGCAGGGATATTATACAGATCTTCTAAAATATTTTTTTAGAAATAGTATATAGTTCAAATCTTTAGGTTTTAAAAGTTTTTCTTTAGTTTTAAAAACTTGACTTAGAAAAAAAGCCTTTAATCGTTATCGCATAAAACAAAATGTTTTTGGTTCTTTTTTTAATTTTATTATAGAATTAAATAAAATGAATATCACTGAAAATACTTCTTTGTTTGCATGAGAATCAATTTCACAATATATGTATGCCTTTTGTTTATGAGCAGAATAAATTATTTGCTTTATAAAAAATATATCGCTGGTTTAACATGCAAAGGCTCTATATATATATATATATATATATATATATATATATAGAATATTTCTTATAACATCAATAAATAACATTCTTATGTCTATAAAGAAGCAGTTTTAAAACAAAAATGTGCGTTTTGGTTTTAAAAATTCAGCACTTTTAAAAATTATTTTTAAAATAAGAATGTTTCTTGTATAATATTAATGTATAACATTCTTATTTTTATAACAAAGCAATTTTAAAACAAAAATAAGCGCTTTCATTTTAAAAATTTCAAAAACAATAATGTTTTCTTATTAAAATAAAAATTGTAATTTTTGAAGTCATAATGAAAAAGAAAATGTATTATATATATTTTATTATTATATCAAGAATTTAAATTTTTGAAAATTAAGGAAATTATATTTTTCACCGAGTAAAATTTTATATTTGTGTCGTGTTAAAAAAAGAGAATTAATTTATTATTATGACGAAGTGTATATTAATGTCCATTACCCTGTATGATCCTGGAGCACAAAAAAATCGTCATAACCCAAATAAAAATTCGTTTCATTAGCGGTTGGAACTACAGTCGAAGATCGAAAATTGTTCATAAAAAGGGCATTTTGATTCCAAAAAAAAAAAATAATATTTTAAATTGTAAAACGAAAATTCTATACTTTTATTTTAAAGCGTTTCATTTAAAAAGTCTACATTATTAATTTGGGACGTTTCATTCTTAATTCAAAAATGCTTCATTATTAATTTAAGACCATTCATTCTTAACTTAATAATTCTATATTATTAATTCAAACGCTTCATTTTTGATATAAAAATAATAAGTTTTAAAATAAAAAATGCTTCATTATTACTTCAAGAATATTTCATTCTTAACTCAAAAACATAATCCTTTAATTTGAGTATGTTCAACTTTATATCAAGGTTGCTGTCCTTTTCAATCAAAAAATATTCTTTTTTGATTTCAAAATATTTTTCATTTGTAAAACAAGAGTGAAAAATTTTAAAATAGCAGAAAACAAACTAGGTTCTATTTCATAAAGGTTACGTTTTTAAAATCAAATTATTTTTTCTTGATTTTAAAACTTTTTTTTTTTTTTTTTGGTATAGATCCACTTTTATTAGAAATTGAGATTTTAATGCAGTAATGTACAATAAGTAAAAATACATTGATTACAAAGAATTATCTCGTTTTTGTTGTTGTTTTATAGTAATGAGCAAAAGTGCTTAGTCCAATTTATCACAAGGAAAAGCTCTAAGTCCTTATAAAAAGTACAGTTTAACTATTTCTGTGAAATTGTTGAATCTCATGTATTAAAAAAATCGTCTAACTGACTTATAATTAATGTACGCTTAATTTTTTTAGCATCAACTTGTTAGTAGTTTGATTATTCTTTGTCTCCCCAGTAAAATTTTAAAATATGAACTTAGATTCTTTGCATGTTAAGCCAGCGATATTGAAATAGTACAAAAAAAAAATTTTTATTTACACGGTTAGTCGACCGAAATTGCCAGGCATTTAGCTTACCGGTTTAAAATCACAAAAATTCAAAAGGTTGTGTGTGCAGAACACCTTTCTTGTGATTTCGAATCACTTTCACAAAAAGTTATTTTCAGAACATGCCTGCATGTTGACAACACAATATCCCAAAGCAAAACCAACCATGTTGTTTTTGTATTGTTATAATTGTTGACGTAATAGTACTACCTGCAAATAAAACGCCTTATAACAAGATGCTTCATACGTTAAACTTCGCCTTTTTCAACTGACATTAAAGCAACGACGGAGAAGGTTGGCGCAATGAGTACTTTATTGACGGAAGCATTTGAACAGCTTCAATAGGTTGATTCTCCATTTTACATATTAAACTCCACTTTTTAATTTATTTCGTTTATTTCTTTTATTTAATATTATTTTTCCTACCACAAAACACAAAAATTTAAATAAGAACATACCAAAAAAACCAACCGATATCTGTCAAACTACTCAACGTACGCAAAAAGTTAAAAGTTGACAAAATTTTGCACTTTGCGTTGACGCACACGTACTGAATGTAACAGACCTCATAAGAAACCATGTATTTCAACTTAGCTGTCAGTTGAAAAAGGCGAAGTTCAACGCATGACGGATTCATTGTGCCCCGGCCTTCAGAATTGACAACTGAATTGTGGTGATGCCAACTCTAAGAGTTGGTATATTTACGTTTTTTTTAGCGATTGTAATATTTTGTTATTAGTTTGACGAATGATAGATTATAAATTGATTAAAATGCAAAACACCAATAATATAATGTATTTTGTAAATGTATTTTGTAAATTATGTATTTAAAATACAAAATACTTGCATGTCATGTATTTAAAATACAAATTCCTCTACGTCATGTATTTAAAATACAAATACAAAATACGTATTTCAAATACATTTATTTCAAATACTGCCTAACCCTGTGTACATATGTTTGAACATTTTTGGGGAATATTTTTGTTTTATAAAATTTCTTTCCATTTTCCCGAAAATAATGAAAATATTTTTCCAATTAGTCCATAAAAAATAATGTGTATACATAGTGTGTACAGCATGTACTTCAAACATTATAAGTTTTTTTTTTAGCGGTAATATGCGATTTTTAATGAAAAGCAAAAAAAAATCTTTTGTATTTTGCTCTCTCGTTAGTGCTTACAACAATATGCAACAACAAATTAGTCCCTGTCCAGACTTGCAATTTTTGTTGCCGCAATACTATAGTTTATTAGTTAGGGAGGTGGGAAGATTGGGGAGGGATACACAGTTTCATGTGCTCTGCAAATCTCTTCTGTTGTGAAATTCGTACTTGTTAATTTAAAGTTGGTAGATGTATTTGACGGTTTGTTTTATTTTATTACTTCAATTCAATGAAAAACACCAAATATAACAAAAAGTAAATAATAAATAATTGTTAATTTTTCGTGGACATTTTTGATGTAATAGAATTTTTTTTAATACATAATTGCAAACTAGAATTTCGTAATGTGGACACTAATGCAATTTCAAAGCAGAGTTTTTAAAAATTGCAGCAACAAAAATTGCAAGTATGGACGGGGACTTAGGGAACCGTTTTCATTTTTTATGTAGTAACACCTCCAGCGACTGCAGTGACCAACAAAACAAAACAACAAATATAAGCAATAATAGACAATTTATTGAATAAAATAAATGTATGTACATATTTCCATTTGTAATATACATATATATGTAGTATCTACAGAAATTTGTTTATAAAATAAAAGCTTTGACTGAGATTAAGATCACGCTTGTGGTGTCGTTTGGGTTAAATCTTTATTACAAAAAATTAATGAAAAATATTTATTATTACCCACCATCATTGCAATATTCATGTAAAGCCTATTTTTGTATACCTTTTCTAAGCCGGATTAAATCCTCAACCGCCCCCCCCCCCTACGAGCGTGACGTAATGTGTGACCAGCCACTAATTGCTAATATTCTTTTACAAGCTTTATGTTAAGTATAAAATGATGACGCAACCGCTAATCAGACAATATTCTGTAAGGAAAAACGAAGTTAACATCGTGGTATTCCAGCAGGAGAATATTTAACGTTATGTGCTTAGTCTGATCGGTGTTGGACTAATTTTAAGATTTTATAAGAATTGAGCGCTTGCGACTTTTGTTGATTGCAAATATTCAAAACTAAAAATGTTTGTATATATAAATCTGAATTACGTAATGCACCCATTTTTAATATAACATTGTATGGAGGAATTCGTTAACACCTACCTAATTCAATTTCGTCACTTATGCTAACTTCATGCCAATTTTTTCTTATATGTACATAAGGCCGTATATGCCTAAAATATTTTGTTCAAACGTACATGCCTTTCATTACAAAATATGCTACAATCTCTTAAAAGCGTTTCGCAAAAGGATTTTATTTATACATTTATACCACATGAGATGCAACATCCCTAATTTAAAATATGAATATGTATGTACATATTATTTCAACTTCTATTCAGATATTTATTAAAAATAACTTATTAAATAGCGTTAAGAGCTTATATCTTTTAACCCACCAAAAAAAGTTTTATTAGTTTCACAAAAAAATTGTTTTTATTAAATCTAAAAAGTAATATTAAAATGAAGGGAAAATTAAACTTTTAATGAAACATGAAATACATAGAACACAAGACTAAAAAACATTATAATTAAATTCAATTAAAGTTATACGCTTTGATGATGAACGAAAATTAAAAATATTGAGTTGAAAATGTAAATATGTATTACAAATAATAGTAATAATAATAATAATAAGTCCTTGTATATAGAGCAGCAAACTTCAATAACGTCGAATTGATGAATTTTCAAAAAATTTAACCATCATCATAAAATTTAACCATCATATGAGGTACATTAATCTTAGGAGTTGTACGTCCAGCTCCTTGTTTTGATAAACTTAAATTTGCTGACGTTGAAGCGTGAACATGGTTATAACGTGATGGGGTAGCTATACCTCTTAAACTGTTATCTACTTCACCTGGACTGTCTTCATCCTCACTTATATCACCAAGATGTGAAGGGTCACGTCGTAATACGTAATACGGTTTGGTGTTATCTTGCATTTTATTATTTTCTTCTTCGGCATCACTATCATTAACACTTATGTCGGAATCCTCCAAATCGTAATTTTTTGATTCAAAATGTAAAATTTCTTCATCACGCAAATGGGACGCTCCTTCAACAAATGCTGCGAAACGCATTGGATCACGTAATTTACTCATAACCTGTGAAGAAATACATAGATCAAAACAATTCAATAAATTTAAAAATTTTTTATTTTAAATAAATATATATTCATTCATAGATATAAAAACTAAAAAAAAAGTAATGCAATTCTACTGTGCAATTTTATCTTGAAAAAGTCTGATATATCCATATTGAAAGGTCGAATAACTAAGAAACGAATAAAACTATCCATAGCTAAGCCAAAAACAGTCTGAACTGAAAATGTATTAAAATATAGTGTTTACTTCATAAATTGTTTCACAGAACTAATTTGTACCAGCCTCCTTCAACTTCAAAAATACTTTTATGAAAGATTTTATTTCTTTATGAACATTTAATTGTGACTGTTTTTTGATTTAGTATGCGATATTATTCTTACTCACCCTCCATTGATTACAATCTGGGCTGCTGGCAAACTTGCGTAATTCTGCTAATGCTTTTGTCGTCTCACGTACACCCTGTTCATAATACTCCTCGTTGGTTAGAAAACGGCGTTTTGGTGGAAACTTACGCAGCCAAAATGCTCGACCCTTATACCACAAGGAACGTGGAAAATAATGAGAAATTATTACTAAAATAATTATGGCAGCAGTAGCTTCTTCATAACGACTTGAAAAGTATATCATAAGCAATGACATCAACTGCAGGAGCCACTTAATAATTTGTTTTGAACGTTTATTGGTAGGGGGACCCCAGCGATAACAGAAGAAGAACGACACAATACCAGTGATGAAAATATACCAAAATACATATGTACGATACGTTATTATAATCACTTGTATATTCTCCCATAGCATTTGTATAACATATAAACCAATGGTCCAGCCACCAATCAAAACGCCATACATCATAGTGCGTCTGAAATAGTTTTGATTTATATAATGCATAAATCTAAAATATTATAGCTCACCTAGGGACTAATTTACTCGACAACCATATTAGCAACATAAATGAGGAACATATGCCCAAGGCAACACCAGTAATATAATAAAAAGCAGCATTTTGTGATAATTTTCCAGCATAATAGAATAGTAAACAGCCCAGTGTAAGTTGAATGACACGCCAGAAATCTACTCTCACTTTTTGTAAGTGTATACGATAAGGTTCAATCGTCTCAATACCCATACAACTGGATGCAAACGGGGACAAATGTAACCGTGTGCGTTTTTGATTGAAAAGATTAAAACTAAATAAAGAGCGATGTTCATCGTAATGCTCCAGAACTTCTGCGGGTGTCGCACCACCATATTGCGTATAATCATCATTTTCAATTTCCAATATTAGTTCAATCGTTTCAAAGAGACGTCCCAATGTTTTTTGTTCTCCACTATAGCAGTACGTACGCAAATCTTTTTCGAAAAAACCACGATGTCTAGGCAAAGGTTCATAGATATGAATCTCACCAGCTTCCAAATATGTTACTAAAAGCGATGCGACTTATTTTAGATTAGTTGCTTTAAAATAAATTCAAATTTACCTTTGCCTCTTAAATTTCCTCGATCACTTTTACTTTTTGCAACAAGCTCTGCAGAGCTTGTAATAGTTACAAAGCACCCCAATATGAAATAATTTATCAAATTCATTCTTCAAGTTAATTTATTTTCCAACATTAATATACATAGTTTAAAGATTTATACACGAAATTTTAAAACAGAAAATAGAGGAAAATAATAAATTTAACACCGGCTTCGTTTACGTTTGTGTCCAGGGCTGCCAGAAGATTCTGCTGAAAAATCGGCACTTTATTAAAAAATCATCGGCACTAGTATGGCTTAATTTATTATAAATACATGTGTAAAAAACAAACACAAAGGAGAAATTTGCCTTTTTTCAAGCAAATTTGAATTCTTTTTTACTATTTCTGAGCCAATAAATTTGAAAAAAAAAAACATTTATATTGTGCATATCTACAGAAAAATACCTCTTAAACCATATACATATGTATGTTTCACCAATATTGGTGGACGGTGGGATACTTAAAAGTGAACGACAAAAAATGTGTGCCGTATTTATATTTAAGATTATAATATATGAAGATAGATATGATGTCATGTCTAAAACATGTTTAACATCCCGCGGATTGACGGATTTTCAGTTGGTTTGATCAAAATCGGCATATTTTTACCTGAAAAAAATCGGAACTTTTGACAGCCCTGTTTGTGTCTGTCAAACTTGTTTTTGGTGAAGCCAAGGTGTATCTAACTAGGTGGCAGGCTACTTCAGCTGATAATTTTTTGCTCTGTGTGCTTTGTAGCTGTAGAATGTCAAAAACTTCGTTTTGTTTTGGTTTTAGTACAATTTTTTGTGCTTTTAACATTCTTCGGTTCTTTACACAGCTATGGTTGCCGTATAAGAAATCCTTACGAAGTCACCTGTATAATTACACCATGGATGAAGCAGTACCAGATGTGATGCCAACCTCTTTTTAAGCAACTGTGTTGCCAGCTTAAAATGTCAGATAAGTGGTGCCAGGAACCTGCGCCGAAGGGTTTTCATCGGCGGCGGCTGGCTCATAAAAAATCATCGGCGGCGGCTGAAAATCGGCTGTCAGCCGGCTGAGACAAATTCAACCACAATGCATACGAAGTTCGTATACGAACAATACATTTAATTATCATAGGGCGATCTGGATCTGGACAGCAGGTTCAGCCTCAAGTGGCACAGCCTACCCAAGTTAAAGCCACTTTTGTTAATTCCCAAGGCCAGCCACAAATGACAGCTGCAGCTATACCAACCATCAAATACCATTGTCGCAAATCATAAATTTGCAACAGCTACCGCAACAATTGTTACTACGTTTATACGCAGGGCTTATTTGCAAATAAAACTGTAAATTGTTGCCATATTATTGTTTTTATTGCGACTTACTAATTCAGAAAACTATTCACGTTTAACGCACTATTTGCAAATAAAATGCTTGAGGTTGCCACGCTTACAAATGTTTGATAACAAAAAACAATAAATGGATTAATATTGAACAAAAAACATTAACAGAAGCAAATAATGACAATTAAAACAAATAATTATTTGATATTTTGCACATTTACACTATTTTTTTGTCAAAAAAAGTAAATTTTCTATAGAAGTGCTACCAAGTTTGTGTACTTTTGCTATTCCATATAAACAGTGAGTTAATTTATTTGCGAATATTTTTATTTGCAAATAGTGCGTGTATAAACGTAGTATGTATTAAAATTGAATATATACATAAAAAATAAGTTTCAGCCGAAAAATATTAAAAAATTACGTCAATCGGCGGCTAATTTTCAGCCGCTTATAAGCCGGAAAAAATCGGCGGCGGCGGCTGGTCAAAAGCATTCGGCGGCTCGGCTAAGCCGGCTCTCAGCCGATCGGCGCAGGGCTCTGAGTGGTGCCCAAACATATCAGTTTCTGTAGGGAGTCAAAAAATTAGTTACTAGGTATGTAATTATAATCCGAATAAAAAGTTTCAATGATATTTCCGAATCGAATTACAGATTAGCTGTATTTTCAATTAATTTTAAAGTAAAATTTAGTAAAAACCATAATTCTGAAGCAATAAGGAAACAATGCGTAAGTCATATTTAACTGCTTTGCAGGGGAGCACTTTTAAGCGGTTAAGTCGATTTTTAGAAATTTATTTCTTTTACAGTTAAATTCCATTACGTTATCAATGAATAAATAAATAAAAAAATTTAAAATTCACATCGTTCTGCACATAATACAATCAAGTTAAAATATACCAAATTATAACCTAAATTAAGTTATTATTCCAAATGAGATTAGAAGTCTAATAAAGATAAGCCGCAAGCCATTTTGTTATAAGGTCTTGAAAAATCGCATAAATTAATTGAGATTTTTTCCAGGGGTACTTTCAAATATGCAGATTACGGATCTATCATTAACTCAAAATCAGCTTATCTCGACTTAAGCACGTTTTCCTTTTTGTCACAGAATTAGTTGAGAATTAGAATTCGTAACAGAGTGAGTGGTACGGAAATTTGTTTATTTCAAAATTATATTTTTGATTTTGTGTTTGTATTTTAAACTAATTGTAAGTTATGCTTTTAGAAAAATAAATTGGTGACGTAATGTCTACGAAATTGGTTGATTACAAAATTGTATTTGTGTTAAACGCAAATATTATGTTAAACCTGTAAATCATTTTGATAACTCGAAATACAACATACATAACCATGATATAAAACGGATAAATATCTTGTCACCGCGTATTGATGTTGACGTATTAATCATACAAGAAAAAACATGCAATTGCATATTTGCGGTTTCCCTGTACATAACTTATAGAAACGAGTAATAGCTCTATTGCAAATTTCTACAATGGATAAAGATGTTTTTAAAACACATTGCCGCATGCATATTCATAGCCAAAACAAAGTACATATACTTTAAAAGCAGTATTTGGTATGGTAATACTGGTTTTACATTTTAAAAGTATACTTTGTTTTGACTATAAATATGCGTCATTAATTTTAAGTGGAATAACATTATTCGGCTATTACTTTGCTTAATATCACCTCGATTACGAGTATCGGGTGAGGCTATACTAGGAGTTAAATTTGTTAAAACCAAGCAATCTATATCCAAAATAATTTGGAAATACCGCTTTGTCCCAATATTCCCAAATGAAATAAAACTCACTAAATAAAGATTTTAGGAAGAAAATTATCGTAGATTATAAACGTGCATTTGTTTTATTGTTATTTTTTTCTGTTGGTTTCATGTTTCTCGTTTTATATTTTATTTTTTAAGGATAGGTACTTGTATAATGTTAAACTTAAATTTTATTAAATAAATAACATTTATTTTATTGATAATCATAATGTTTGTCAATTATCAGTTTTATGCTTTATTATATTATATATATTTATCGAAATTAGCAAAGATATACTTATTTATTATTAATAAAAATTGTTTTATTTGATTAATTTTATGCGTAATTTTCGCATTATTTAAATATATTTTTGTAGTTTAGTTGTTAAGAAAGATTGCATTAAAGTTTTACACCGTTGAAAGGTTTTGGTTGCTTATTGAAAGAATGTTGATTTTTTATTTTTATCTTATTAGTTTTAAAAATATTGTTATAGAAAAAATATTTAAATTGATTTATTATGACTACACAGAGAAAATTTTAATCTGATTTCAATTATGGACACTACATAATCAATTATTTTTGTTATGAGTAAAATTTATAAGATAATTTAGTTCTTGATCGCACAAGTAATTGATCCAATGGCGTCACAAAATTGAAATCATTTTTATTATTCATGAATTTTCGATTCGAAACTATTAAAGTAATTTATTTTCTCTGCGTAAATATGTAAGATATCTTCATTTTTTTCATTATTAATTTGTTTATGTTTTCAATAGTTTAAACAAATGAAAAAATTAATTTTGTATAAAATGATAGTTAGTTATATTAAAAAATTTAAGAATTTGTTTTAAAATTACTATTTCTAAAATATAAACAATAACATTTTTAAGATTTGACAGTAGGTAAAAATTTATTTTTTAAATAATCTTACTTAATTGTATTGCATGTTAACAAAATCTTTCTCTAATGTCATGTCTGAAATTTAGTAAAGACTTTTGACTCAATAAACTAGAAATAGTTAAAAATGATTTCGCGGGGTTTGCAACTGTAATAAAATATATTTATCTATGTATATACACATGTTGTACATATGTAGATATGCATAGCAAATGTTCTCTTTATTTACTCTATATTCGGTACCTGCCATAACTTCTAAGGCCTATCGGCACAGTGTACCTATTTTCGTCGGCTCACTTAAATAAAGTCATAAGTAATAAGCTAAAATGGCCATCCGCCATGCAATTTCGAAAAATTTTAATGAAAGTATGTATGATGAAATTTTCGTAATTTTTTCCTTTAAGTTTTGTTTATACATAAATACATACATATATATTTTGTTTATGCTTATCTAATTTGTAAATTTATTTCTTCTAGTTAAAAAATTGTTAGATGTTTATTACAGCCTTGTGCAGATGTTGTTTATGTGAACGTTGAAAATGCAAAAACACATGCATATGTACATATGTATGTATGTAGGTATTAGTGTCCTGCACAAGATATCTTATAAGAACTTTCAAGACATGAGGGATTTTTCAAATGCTTTACTACAGCGAAATCTTATAAAACAAACGTTAACAACACTGTTTGCAAGAAATTTGTTTCAGTATTGCAGGTATAAGAGTAAAGAAGAAAACACTTCGTGACGGAAGAATTTGTGATACTTGCTTCTTTCTACGTATGAGCGCGTGTACAAACGTCATGCATGTATGTGTGTATGATCTTTTATTTTTCTGCGCACATGCAAAGGCACACACATGCATTAACATTAGTTGTATGCTATTAATAACATAATAGCTTACCATCTACATATTACACACACACTCAAACGTACAATATGAAAAATAACAAGCATACACTAATCAACAGTACTTCTTTTGAGTGTTTGTTACAAACAAGCTGTCTTGGCGACATCGCATGTTAACACTGATATGCACGTACACCAATACATCCATCGTGCTTCGCTTATAGTACGACAGCATTTATTATTGGTTTAGTATAATATAATATAGTATAATATATATATATAATATATATATATATATATAATATAATTAGTATAATATAATATAAATCATGACGTATTTACATTTAAAAACTGTTTACGCGGGTCTCTAGTAGGTACATATGTATGTATGTACATATGTATATACAAAGAAAAAATGCATGCACATCAGTAAGTTAAAACCCTAAAGGAAATGTCGATGGTGAAAATGTACTGAGTCGCTTTTGACTTTGTCACCAGTACTACTCTACAATTATTCCCCATACAATACTTTATGCTATAGACATTTAGCATGTGCTTGTCATTGAAAATCTACTAGTAACACTAAAACCATTGACTAGGTAGTGAATTCATAGTTCTTATGGGAACATGGAGACATACCAACCAGACATTTACTGGTACATTTCTATACCTTACGTACATACAAATTTATGTATATTGACAAGTTGTTGTAAAATCCACTAGAAATACACCACATCTGTTTTCTCTCTTTCTTTTATACTGACGAGTAGAAGAGAAATTGTAGACAATGTAACTACTACCAGAGTTTTAGTGTTGACAAAGAGACACTTGGCCCCAGTCTGACTGCAGGGAATATACACATACATACATATATGTGTGTACGTATGTATGTATTTTATTTGCTCATTAACAAAATGTATTAGAAATTTAATGATTAATAAATATATGTTTGAAATGAAAACAGATTTTTTTTATTATTAACAGTAATATTTATGTGTTAATTTCAACAGTGCACTTTTGAACATTTCTCGAAAACTAATTAGAATTAAAAATTGCAGAAATGGGGGCAAATTACGACATTCGATATCGATTAAAATTTCATAGAGTTTAAATGGAAATATTTTTAAATTTCGTTCGATATTGAATGCTGCAATTTGCCTCATGATTCTGAAAAAACTGTTTAGCTATTTTTTCTTTTTTAAACCTGGAGGCATTCGATACGATTCGAAATTTTAAAATAATTCCATATAAACTCTATTGAAATATTCCGTAATTTCGTTCGATAATGACTGCCGTAAATTGCCCCGTTTTTATCGATATTCATACAGACACAAATATACCTACATACATATCGTTCTGCAGTAAAAATTTGCCAAATACTCAGTTAAGAACTGTCACTTTAATCTCTCAATTTGTGTTCTCATTTACAAATGTTTTATTTTGAAATTTTACTGTAAATAAATATGTACATTGTACGAGAAGCATTCAACTTCTACACTATTACGATAATATCGTCGATATATCGCTAGTTTTTCTAACTTTCGATAGTCTTGAATCGGTATATTGATAAAGTTTTTTAAACTATCGAAAACTTTCGATAGTGACACTATCGATATCGCTCATTTACTCCAACAAAGTAGCCCAATTCACAATCTTGTGCAAATGGTCTTGCATCGTAGCATTTGCAAAATGGTATAGTATATTGATACTCACCACTAAGAATTGTTAAGTGGTGAGTATAAATATATTAACCATTTTGCACATGCTACGATGCAAGACCATTTGCACATGTTTGTGAATTGGGCTAGTGATAACTCAAAAAAAACCAGTTTGCCAGAAAAAAGTTTTTCAGATTTCAATTTACACACAACTTAACGGAAAAAAATTTTATTTTTCAAGAGTTGTTGTGTAAAAATTTCATACAAGTATCTTGTTTACTAAGCTCTTGAGAGAAAAATAAAATTTTCTTTTTCCATTAATTTGTGTGTAAATTGAAAATTTCAAACTCGTTTTGTGGAAAACTGGTTTTTTTGAGTTATGACTTTGTTTGAATAAATGACCGATATATAAATTTAAAAAAAAGGTACAATCGAAAGAAGTCCATAAGTAAACAATTGATAAACTCAAAACGAATTTTTAAATTACACATTTTTAATTAAAATCGTAAAAAAAACTTTACAGGCGTTCCTTAAAAAATATTAATTTTAAATTACTCATCATTTAATTTTATCTTTAAAGTGCAGTTTAAATAAAACACAAAATTTCTACCGTTTTAGTTTGTCCGAACATCTATTTGCTGTTTTCTCAATTTAACTTCCTGCCTGCCTATTTTGTAATACATATATAAATATGTACATATGTAAATACTGCAAAATATATTCAATTAAAAAATCATTTAATAATATACCCACATGTTCATAAGAAAAATAAAATGAATTTGAAATACATTTTAACAAAATTTT
This sequence comes from Tachina grossa, assembly GCA_949987645.1. Lineage (NCBI taxonomy): Eukaryota > Metazoa > Arthropoda > Insecta > Diptera > Tachinidae > Tachina > Tachina grossa. The sequence continues at coordinate 106,916,088 of OX465277.1, read as the reverse complement.
ATATGAAAAATTTAAAATAAAATATGGATTATGAACATGGAGGATAAAATTTAAAGTTAAAGGTTTTTAGTTCTAAATAATAATACCGAAACGATATCACCTATGAAATTATCATAATCGACATCGTTTTAGATTTGCAAGAGGTAGTGTTTTCGTACTAACGCGTACATACGTATAATATTATGGAAGGTTCGTGATGTGATACCGTTTCCTTTATATCGTTCTTTGGTTTATTGCGTTACTATATTTCTTAAATCATAAAAAAGAAGTTTTGAAAAAGTGGTAGTAATATGGCGATCACAACTTTGGTTAAATTAAAAGTGATGAAGTTTCACCCATTGAATCATTTTAAATTAACAACATTTGCAGTTTTCTATGAGATCACTTACATATCGAGCCTTATTTGCGATTTTATCGTAAGCGACATTTTATCGAAAATTTACTTTTTTTATTGAAATTAAAATTTTATAGGCCTATCCATAGTTTAGAATTATCAAAATGCCAAAATTGTTGATAACTTACAGATACAGGCTCTAAAATTTTAGCGTAAGCGAGAATTTGCTTACAAAAACATATTTGAATATTTTAAAAAACCCTTCTCCTGAAAAATTTAATTTTTGTCGCTTACCATTAAATCGAAAATAAGGCTCGATATATCATATAACTGTATATATGATTATTTTTTCTTTTCATTCCAGAATTAGTAACTTTAGAAAAAATTTTAAAATTAGCCTTCCGTCTCAAAAACTTTTTAATTTAACTAATATTTTCCAATTAAATAGTTTTGCACAAAATAAAAAAAGTTGTTTTTAACTTATTTTAAAAAATTAAATAACTTTATTCATGAAACATTTTAATAATTGCCAAAAATAAGCTGTATACGAATAAAAATAACAGAAGCAGAAATAAATTCAACAAAATCAAATAATTTAACTAAAGAAACAATAACGAAAGCAAATAAAAATACATAAATATATACGGCCGTATTCATAACAAATATTTAAGGTTTATTAAGTGCTTATTTGACACATTTCTATGGGAAATTTGTCAAATAAACCTGTAATAAACCTAAAATATTTTTTATGAATTAGACCGATAATATATAATTAATAAAATAATTAATATATAATTAAATATTCGAAAACAAAAATTAAAATACAATTAACTGAAAAACTTAGAGATTCTTAGAAAGAGAAAAACTCTCAACAATTATGTTATTTCACTTTAATATTTCTTTTTTTTTCTTCAACTATGTGTTTAGTCTTAAGTCTAACTTTAATATTTTTTTTTTTGTTATATATGTTTTGTTTCCTATATCTCAATATTTTTTTATTTAAAACTTAAGTCTCGGTCCAAATATGCAATTTTATTGCAGCAACTTTTTATTTTTTCAGTGAAAAAGAGCGAGAGTCAAATATAAAATGTATGTGTTATTATTTCAACACTCACCCACATTTTCATGAATTGCTGCTACAAAAATTGCAAGTCCGAACCGGGACTAAAGCCTACAGTACACGGCATGTAAAAAACGACATATGTATGTGGTTCTGACGTAATTTTGACGTCATCACGATGCTACATGTGCTACATGCCGTGTACTAGCAACATATGTACATGTAGATATTAACATGCTTACAGATGAGCTGCCCCAGAAAATGTCTTCGATTCGGCTACATGTGCCACATATGTATGTGGCTTTTTACATGCCGTGTACTGTAGGCTTAACACGTTTTAATTATGTATTTAATTAAAGTAATAATAAAAATGACTAACAATGTTTTTAAAGTTTAAAATAGATGGCACGTATGTTGTATGTATTTAAAGACCACGTTGGGTATGATCACTAAGTATGTTAAAAGTAGTGTTAAAACTGATGAAGGAGTAGCTTTGTTATGAAGAATGCAAAAGAGAAGAGTTAGCACTGAATATAGTATGTATTTATATGATTGACGGAATGGGTAACACTTTTTTAAAGTATTTTTTACTTTTTTTTACTTTTTTATACAAATATAAAAATAACCAATAGTGTTTTTATTTCTTTTAAAAATAGGCATACAATATAAAATAGTAAGAAAAGTTTTAGTTTATTTTTTATATTGGTTTAAGATTAGTTAAAGCTATCTAAAAAGTTTTATTTTTATAGATACAGGGTGAAAAAGAAATTTAGTTAGTTAAAAGTTAGGGCGAGAGATTTAGAGTTAAAAGAGGTATTTTTATAATATATGTATATTAACTTTTTGTATTTTTCTAATTGTTTGAAATATTTTTATGAAATCTATATAAATTTGTTTGAAAGTTTTTTATCTTGGCTAACTTTTATTTTAACTGCATAAATATAGAATTTTAATAATTATTTTAATTAAGATTTCTTTTTAAATTTCAAAAATTTTCAAAATTGATTTATTTTTATTATTTTGTGTTGTTGATTTTTTTGATATACATACATATGTATGTATGTATGTGCTCGTCTGCTTAAACTAAATTTCCCCTCACGTGCTTCATTTTGCTGTTGTATTACTCCTGTAAATATAAAAATATAGAATATTATTCTTAAAATTACTTAAGTATAGAGAGTTTTAAAGTAGGGTGGAAAATTTAAAAATTTTAATTTTTGATCAACAAGAGGGTATTAAGTCAAAATGTCTAAATTTCACTTTTTGCAAGAAATAAACTAACAACATCAATATCTAGGTTAGGAAGGGTGGTGCTTTACCGCACCTCCACTCGGAGACCCAATTGAGTCCATTGTGATTCATTTCTGTTGCCCAAAATGTAATATTTACCCTCCCATTTGCAGCCAGAAGTGACCCTATTATCCATTACTAAGCCACCGAATTCCCATGATGAAGCTCCTGATGTCCTCTAGTTTACACTTCCCGACATCAGTAATGCTTTCATGGAAACGTCTGCTCAGCCATCTAAGCCTATGACGTTGCAGCTTCGGGCAATGACAGATAATATGTTTAATGGTTTCTGGTTCCTCTTCATCAGCGAACATCCTACAAAAATCTGGAGTGTCAGTCTTGAGAGACTGGTTCTTGCTGGTTCTTGCTCTGACCGATTTGACCTGTCAACACGCCTATAATGATTCGCATCGCCTTCCTATTCATGTCCAGTAGTAGTTTAGATCTCCCTGAGTCAAGTTTTGGCTGAAAACCCCTCGAGACTCTACAATCCTTCCTACTTCGCCTATCGGTAATTTCACCGATCTGTCCAACATTCCCTCACCTAACGCCGACCCTATTCTTGCCAGCTCATCGGCAATTTCATTTCCCTCAACACTGCTGTGGCCAGGAACCCAACATAGTCTGACACTTATCTTATCCATAAACAGGTTGAGGGCTTTCCTACAGTCACTAACAAGTTTCGATTTGACATTGTGTCCCTCAAAGCTTTTAGCGCTGCCTGGCTGTCGACGTAGAAGGTTACCTTCTCACCTTCAGCTACATTCCTGGCCATCAGCTCCGTGGCCCTAAGGATCGCCAAGATCTCAGCCTGGAAAACACTAAATTCATTCGGCAGTCTGAAAGAACTACAAATGTTCGTTCCCAAGATATAGACACCAGCCCCTGTGCCTTCCCCCATTTTTGATCCGTCTGTAAAGACTGCACTACCCTCATACAGCCTATCGGATCTGACCCAATAGTCAATATCCAGAATTGCCATTAAGAGTGTTCTACTAAAATCGATTTCAGCGACCTTATAGTCCACAAACCCCGAGGTTACGGATTCCTGATCACTAAACCGATCTTATTTAAGATTTATGTGTGACCTGATATTCCTGTCCTTACCAAACCGATTTCTAGGAGTCTAAGGAGACTTCTAGTCGCCGTTCCCATCACAAAGTCCTCTATAGGAAGTATATGAGGAATGACGTCCAAGGCAGCCTGAGGTGTTCTCCTCTGATGATGCTCATCGAGACACATCTCTGAACCTTAGCTAGTAATCTCCTGTGACTTTCCTTCCTCAATGCCTCCCACCATACCACACAACCATAGGAAATAACCGGTCTGACAACCGATGTGTAATTCCAGTTTACTACCTTCGGTTGCAGACCTCAGTTCCTTCCTATGGAGTTCCTTCTAGGAAAACACCCAGGTATTCAGCCCCCTCTGCTAGTCTCAACTCCACCTCTCCCATCATGGGTATAACAAAGCTTTCTACTTTGTATCTCATGGTAAATAGGACTAGCTCGGTTTTCTCTGGGTTGACTCCTAGTCCTTTACTGCTGGCCCAGGAGGATAGATCGCCCAACGCCGACTGCATGATTTCACTGATAGTGGGCAGAAACTTTCCCGGTACAAGTAAAACCACGTCAGCCGCATATGCAACTATCTTCCGTCGACTGCTTTTATGATAAAAATGCTCACTTTTTTGAGTTGTTACTCTTTTCCCCAATAATTGCAATATTTTAAAGTAGAAAACAATGTAAATATATTTTCAAATGGAATTTGCTTACTATGATGGATTAGGATTTTCAAATTCTCTTAAAATGTAACCACAAACAGTTTTTTGTTTCTACTGAAAATTTTAAAATTTTGCGTTAATACCCTGTTGTTGATCAAGTGATGTATTTGTATTCGCTTAATAGACCTTCTAAAATTTCAAATGTTTCATTTCAATATTCTTCAACATTTGAACTAATCCAAATACTAGGTGAAACAATGTTTGAAACCCAAACTTAAATAGAACTAATAGTTCGAGCTGCACTAATAATTAGACATGTCAATGTAAATTAATTTTTTTATATGAAAAAAGAAAACCAAAGAATACTGTATTGAAAGCAAATTATTATATAGATTACATATACATATAATTATGCTCTTAATTATAGTTATATAATTATATATCATATATGAAAGTGGTCTAAATTTCTTTGGTAGAGATATGTCTACTACATTACATTTGAATAAATCGAAAAATATTTTTATATTATCCAACATTTTAATTTAGAGATGTACTACACAATTTTTCATTGAAATTGAGAAAATTCGTGATAATATTGAGAAAATTCCAATTGAAATTGAGAGTTTCAATTTTAAATTGAGAAAATTCCAAATTAAAATGAGAATTTCAATTTGAAATTGAGAAAATTTCAAATGAAAATAAGAATTTTAATTTGAAATTGAGAAAACTCCAGTTGAGATTGAGAATTTCAATTTGAAATTAAGTTGGCATTCAGAAAATTTATTTATTTATTTATTTATTTTTAATATATATATATATATATATATATATATATATATATATATATATATATATATATATATATATATATACATAAATATGTATGTAATTTAAAAATAATTATATAGCTATGCCCAACAGGCACATCTCCAAGTCCATACCAGACTGGTAAAACGTTGTAGTATGCTGTACAGCTCTACTGCAATCTTCAACAGTTATATTTGCCTTTGAAACACTAGTTGTCTCTTCTAAAAACACGAGTCTCTGCTCTCCAACATTTGGGTGACTTACGTTTGGTACATTAATCTTTGTTGTTACCATACTTTTTATTTTTGATCAAATAATTTCAATAGGATTAGGCATCGGTAAATAGGGGCTCAGTGGTAAGTGTTGTCGAAAACATGTTATAGACGTTTGTGGCAGGAAGCTTTGTCACATAAAAAAAATTATTTGAAAATCTCATTTTTATTTGGAATTTTCTTAATTTCAAATTAATATTTCTCATTTTCATTTGCCATTTTCTAAATTTCAAATTAATGTTTCTCATTTTCATTTGGAATTTTCTTAATTTCAAATTGAAATTCTCAATTTCAACTGGAATTTTCTCAATTTCAAATAGAAATTCACAATGTCATTTGGAATTTTCTCAATTTTAAATTGAAAATCTCATTTATATTTGAAAATTTCTCAATTTCAAATTAAAATTCTTATTTTTTAATTGGAATTTTCTCAAGTTCAAATTTAAAATTCTGATTTTCATTTGGAAACAGTGTAGTACAGTACAGTAATAAATAGTGTAGTCTCGATTAATATAAATTTATTTATTAACTGTTAATTTTTTTTAAATATTTATTTACTATTTCGAATCAAAAATGTGTATGACTTATACCACTTTCATAATTAAGGACACATTAAAGTACTTGTATATGAGAGTATGTATAAATATTCTATGTATTAAGTACCATCTGTGTTTTTTATAATTATAAAATTATATTATCTATCTATCTATCTATGCATCTATCAAGACTATTGACACTTGACATTCTCCTCTGGTGCCAAGGAGACTACATTGATAGAAAGCGAAAACAAAGACAAGCAGTAGTAGTTGTTTTAGTGCAAACTAATAATTAAATTGCCATAACTGTATGATTTAAAACCTTGTTAGAATTAAAAAAAAAAAAGTGAAAGAATTCGTAATTCACTGTGTATAATACTAACCTTCATTATCCTTATGTATTATGTATGCTCAACAAAAATTGTTGTAGAAGACTACATCATAAATTTGATTTTTTTGTTTGTTTTCGAGATAGAAGAAAAAACATTAAAAAACTTGTTTTCTTTTGTATGGTTTCTGGAGGTTTTTTTCTATTGCATTTTGACTTAGAATTATCCATTGATTGAATTCGCATTGGCATTGGCGGCTGCAGCTGCTTGCTGTGACAGTGTCTTTTGACCTTCTTCAGCTGGCGAGGGAGTTGTATCACGGCGCGGTGGCATACGCTCATTAACAGCATCCAAGCCTTTAGCTTCCGCAAACGATGTAATTTTGTGATTTGGGGAAAAGCCTTGCATAGCATTTTTTAATGATTGTTTGCCACCTGATAACGCGCCTAAAGGCAAAGCGCCGGTCGGTGTTAGGCCCTTCAATTGGAGAACCGATTCAGACTCTTCACGTAAAACAGAGAAAACGCGCGCCATTTTGCCAATAGCACGTATCTTGTTGCGTATGACTTCTTTGCGTAAGGCAGCCTCATCGTCCGAGCAGGGTTCTTCGTTTTCGGTCATCAGTTCATCGTCCGAACAAATGTTCAAAACATTCACCAGCATTTCCGTTACTTTTTCGCCTACAAATGGCAATGACCAAGTAAAGACGTCCATAAAGTTTGGCAGCCAATAAGGGTGAGGGGAACAGTTAAATTGTCGTATATTCATGACATTGTTTTCATATTTCAATACAGCAGCCTTATTATTGTAAACATCCAAATAGTTGGGTGCTGAGAATATGGTGATTAGCGACGGAAAGCCGGTGGTTTGTGATTTACGATACATACGGTAGCCAGCGTCCTGCGCTTCGTGTGCTCGTATAATCGAAAGCAGATTGTTGTTTTGCAAAAAATCACAACATGCTGCATAACTGTAGAAATAAGAGCAGCCTCTTACCGAATTGTGCGTATAGAAGTCAGAATTCTTTTCATTGCCAAAGTCCTCCAGTGGATCGGACCACAATAAATCACACATTGGCCCAAAAGCGGGAGGTTCTTTGAAACGATCCAGACGGCGTATGTCCTCCAGATCGTGAACTTCAGGAGACAGACCGCCATGGACACAAAGGAACTGTTGGTTCATTAAAGCCGCCAGCGGCAAACAATCAAATGCATCCATGCACGCATCATAAACACGCTCCGAGTATTTTATCTTGCATTCTTGTTTAAAAGTAAAGTATTCAGTTAAATGGCGACACTCATGATTGCCTCGCAGTAAAAATAATGTTGTGGGATATGTGATCTTGAGCGACCACAAGTACAAGACACACTCAATACTAAAATATCCACGATCTACGTAATCGCCCAAAAACAAATATTTTGTTGAAGCTGGTGAGCCACCGATTTCGAATAACTTCATTAGATCATAAAATTGCCCATGTATATCACCGCATACTGTCACAGGTGCCTCAATATCGATCATGGTCTTCTCTTGCCTCAGCAAGGCAGCACCATCACGTATAATTTTAAGAGCAGCGTCCTCTTCGATGCGACCCTCCAAAATAAAATGCTGCTTAAGTACATCGTGGTTGGGTTTACCAGTTCTTGCATCGAACACATCAGCTAAATTAAGTTTACGACTGGGCGGAAAGGGTACACTATCGATAACACGATCTTTAGTATTTATTGGTGGTTTCTTAGTGGGACTATTGTTGAGGCTATTCGAAGCTGTATCATTCCCTCCGCCACCACCTCCACTGCCTGCTGATGATGCTTGTGTTGTTGTTTGTGCTGATCCTTTTGTAGTTGCATGTACGGCTGTTGATTTCTCATGTACAATATTATTATTTGTTGCTGAGTTTTGTTGTTGTTGCTGCTGCTGCGTTGGTGGATGCTGTGTTGCTGGCGAAGACATCTTTTTCTTATTTTTTTTAGCTTTTAGTTTTGTTTGTTAAAGCTTTACCTATTATTTATTGTGTATTGTATAAGTATATTTGGTTTTATTTGGTTCTAAAAAATATTTTTTATGAATTTTTTCTTGTGTTAGTTTCACTAGAGGTTTTTCTTTATTTTCTAGGCCTCAAGTCTTTTTTTGCCTTCTACTTTTGCTTTTAATTGCGTTTGCTGGATTGTTAATGGTTGTCGATTGTAGCAAAATTTCATACATACATATATAATTTATTTTATTTTTTGAGTTTCTTTTTTCGGGGGAAGCAATTGTTCTGGTATATTTTCTTTTTTCGCTAGACTATGTAAACGAGAACATCACGGAGTGACCTGAAAATTATAAGAGGTGTAAAAGAAAGTTTGAATCCATAAAAACAGTTATGCAAATGCCTACATACATACATATAAATTTACGCATTTATGACATGGCATACATATGTATGTATGATTGTATGTATGTATATATGTATGTATGTACACACATAAATGCAATACAAGCGTGGTAGAAATTAAATAAAGATTAGGAGCGCTCAAAACGGATATTGTAAACTGAGAAAACAAAGCAAATGTGTACAAAAATACATATTTTTATCTACAGAACTATAAAATATACATACATACATACATATGTACATATGTATGTATGTATTTAAAATTTACTTTTATTTTATTTAATTTGCACTATTTGCTCAGTTGCATACCACAGGCTCAGAAGTTAAGTTGCATACAATAGAAAATAGTTGTTTTCGCCATAGGTATCCACTGTCATATCATTTACAAGAAAACAAATAAGAAACAAAAAATAAATACAACCTAAATTTATTATTAAAAACTCTAGAGGTTCTTCATTTTGTTTTGCATAGACTTATGGAATTTTTGAGTTAATTAAAATTAAATTAATTAAATTTATTTCAGTTGGTAAATGAATCCTGCTAAAAATGGGACATAAAACTTCTCACAAGTTACCATTCGCAGCAATACTATCACTGGTATTTGCAAAGCAAAAGTAAAAATCTTGGTATTTCGGTACGAAAAATTTCAACTCTTCTAGTTCCTTCATAACTTTTCTATACCTACTCTTTCAAAATGATAATCTTATATATAAATACGGGACACATTTTTTTGTCGTACACTTTTAAGTATCTTATCGTCCACGAATATTGGTAAAACATATACGGTTTGAAAGGTGCTTTTGTGTAGATATGCACAATATTAATGTTTTTTTTTTAAATTCTTGGCTTAAAAGAAGTAAAAAGCGATTTAAGTTTGCTTGAAACAGGACGACTTTCTTCTTTGGGTTTTTGGTACACATGTGATTGTAATAAATAAAGACAATATACTAAGTGTTAAATGGTCTTATTTAGACCACCGGGCAATCCTAGTATAAATAAATACTACACCATTTTTCATTGAAATTGAGAAAATTCAAGATAATATTGAGAAAATTTCAATTGAAATTGAGAATTTCAATTTGAAATTAAGAAAATTCCAAATGAAAATGAGAATTTCAATTTGAATTTGAAAAATTTTCAAATGAAAATGACAATTTCAATTTCAAATTGAGAAATTTCCAAATATAAATGAGATTTTCAATTTGAAATTGAGAAAATTCCAGTTGAAATTGAGAATTTCAATTTTTAATTGAGAAAATTCTAGTTGAAATTGTGAATTTCAATTTGAAATTGAGAAAATTCCAAATGAAAATGAGAAAATGCCAAATGAAAATGAGAAATTTTAATATGAAATTGAGAAAATTTCAAGTTAAGTTGGAATTCAAAAAATTTATTTATACGGCAGCTTTTTAATAAATATATGTACACATATGATTTAAAAATAATTATACAGCTTTGTATTATTGTCCAACAGTCATATAATCCAGATCCGTAGCAGGCTGGGAAAACGTTGTATTATGCTGCATAGCTGTACTGCAATCTCCAACAGTTATATTTGCCTTTGAAATATTAATTATCTCTTCTAAAAACACAAGCCACCGCCCTCCAACATTTGGGGGACTTACTTTACTCTTGTCATATAAAAAAAAAAATAAGTTGAAAATCTCATTTTTTTTTTGGAATTTTCTTAATTTCAAATTAAAATTTCTCATTTTCATTTGGAATTTTCTCAATATCAAATTGAAATTCTCAATTTCAACTGGAATTTTCCCAATTTCAAATAGAAATTCTCAATTTCATTTGGAGTTTTTTCAATTTTAAATTGAAAATCTCTTGTCTTTTTTTAAAATGCCTAATATAAAAACCAAATTCTTTATGGAATTTATTTTATAAACCCTTAAATTTTTTTACAAATAGTGCTGTACAACTTTAAACAAAAGACAAGTTATCAATTCACTATAAATAAAAGCGAATTACTGTTTTGAATAAATTTTTTAAATTTCATTTTTATGACGTTTATTTTTATTCTAGTTTAATTAAAAAGATATTAATATAAATATAAATTAATCGCTATCTATATATGTATGTATATTCGTTTTTTATTGGCAATAATATGTATGTAAAGCAGTGATAAAATAAAAGTATTTATTGCAAGCAAGTTTTCTGGTTTAATATTTACAACTTTTCGGCAATTAGAACTCGAAAAAGTTAATGGTTTTATATGTTATTTTTTCTTATTGGTACGCTCCTCACACGAGCCTCAAATTTTTTTAAATATATGTATGTACATATATATGTGCGTACATATGTATGTATGTATGTATATCATTAACTGATTTCAATCTTTATTTGACTAAAAACAAGGTATGTACCTTCTACACTTATGCAAATAGTTTTAAGCTCTAACGAAAAATATACGTTGTTATTTCTGTTTATTATTCGGCGGCATCAAATAACTTAAAAAAATATATATATAGAGAGCAGCAACAATGATTTTCGGGGGATTATTTCAGTTTTTTGCGGTTTTATTTCATTTTTATTTTTGGGGACTTGTTTCATCTTATACATATCGCTCATTTACCCAAAGAACGTCATAACTCACAAAAACTAGTTTGCAAGAAAACGAGTTTAAAGTTTTCAATTTACACACAACTTAATGGAGAAAGAAAATTTAGTTTTTCTATCAAGAGCTGAGTGAGTAAACAAAATAATTGTATGAAACGATATGAACATTAATTCTGCTTCATTAAATCAAAATTCGCATTTTTTTGAGATTCGACGTTCTTTGAGTGAATGAGCGATATGTATCTACATACATACATACAGTGAACGACAAAACTGTTCACGAATATATGAGTTTGAATTTGTGTAGAATTTGATTAACATGATGGAGGCACAAACAGTGCAGTGGAAAACAAATTCAGTATTAAGAAGAACACAAAGGGATCATTATAATGGACCCTGCTAACCTAAAAAGAACTCATGGAGTAAACGTGTGTAACAGGACAATTCTGCAAATGTCTTAAAAATAACGGTATTAAAGTAAGAACAACCATAAAAAAACATTTTTAAATTAAAACAATCCCAAAGCGTGATTAAAGTTTGCAAAAGCATACGAAAACAAAAAAGTAGAAATCTAATCTATGGAGGTATATACAATTTTATAAAATTTTTATAATATTATAATATTTATCTTTTTCTGTAAGGTCAATAGTTTCGTAATATTAAGCTGCATTTACGGAATACGTGAATTGTATTTTTGATGAACTTTTGAAAATATGTATGTATGATTTAGTGAGGAATCCTCACTTATGAATTTTTTACGGGAAATTTCGCTCTGTGACCACACCCTTCTTCTTACTCTGCTCATTAAACCTGTGGGGAAGAAGTCGATGATATTACATCTCTATATATGTATATTGAGTCATCTTTTTCACTAGGCATAAATTTCTTCTTTAATGAAATGCTGTGAAGCACAACTCACCGAATCAACCGGCTTTATTATCTGACAAAAATATACCTTGAACAAAATTACGTTACAAAAAAAATTATCAGTCCCATTTTAAGGGAGTAAAGAGAACACACATCAAACACATCACAACAAAAAATAAAATAATCAGTAAAACATTGCAGAGTCCATAAAAATTAATTATAATTCATTAGTCGATTAATGTATATACAAACTATTGGAGTTATCCTTTAATGTAAATCGCAATTTTTCTTACTCGAACAATTAATCGAGCAATTAAGGAAAGAATTTGTGGAAAAAATCACAAATATTTTTCAATCAACTTGCATTTTAAATAGAAACAAAGTACAAACATACCAACTTTCATTCCACAACGTTTAAATCAATCACATGTGCTAATTCTAAATGTCGAGCAAATATTAAACTAACTTTTTTACAGCAAATTACTTGTTTCTTTGCTAAATAGTTCTAAACAAATAATTATTTATTTTAAAATTTTTTGCAAAATAAAAAAGCAATAAATTTTCAAAATTGTAATTTGGTGCTGAGGTGCTAAAAATAATTAAAAACAATCATTATACTACTTTGAAAACAAACAAAAAAGAAGGAAAGCGGCACAGGGAAATATTTTTTTAGCGAACGCAAATATGTATGTACATATTAGAGACCTGCGTAAACAGTCTTTAAATGTAAATACGTCATGATTTTTAAATGTATTCACGTCGCATGTATTATACTAAACCAATAATAAATGCTGTCGTACTATAAGCGAAGCACGATGAATGTATTGGTGTACGTGTATACCAGTGTTAACAAGCGATGTCGCCAAGACAGCTTGTTTGTAACAAACACTCAAAAGAAGTACTGTTGATTAGTGTATGCTGGTTATTTTTCATATTGTACGTTTGAGTGTGTGTGTAATATGTAGATGGTAAGCTATTATGTGATTAACCGCATACAACTAATGTTAATGCATGTGCGCAGAAAAATAAAAGATCATACACACATACATGCATGACGTTTGTACACGCGCTCATGCGTAGAAAGAAGCAAGTATCACAAATTCTTCCGTCACGAAGTGTTTTCTTCTTTACTTTTATACCTACAATACTGAAACAAATTTCTTGCAAACAGTGTTGTTAACGTTTGTTTTATAAGATTTCGCTGTAGTAAAGCATTTGAAAAATCCCTCATGTCTTGAAAGTTCTTATAAGATATCTTGTGCAGGACACTAGTACATATGTACGAAAAAATAAACTTAAAACGAATACTTTCAACGAAATTTATTAAAAGTAATTATAATAGCAAACAAATTATTGTTTTAGAAGACGAAAAACTACAAAGAGAAAAAAACATTTATGTAGAAAATATATACATTAAATAAAAAAAAACTATTTATTATACCATTTGCAAATGCAAAAGAAACTGCGATATACAAAAATATTCATAAAAAATTTATTCAACCACAAGTAAACTTGTTATCGGGAGTCTAAAATAAACAAGATACAATTTAAACAGAGATATAAAAGAATCCGACAAAAGAGTTTCTTTTGAGAGTTACAATTTTATACATTTTTACTATCCTACTACGAGTATGTTAAGCAATTTTTGGCGCGATTTCGTGTAAAAGCAATAAATTACACTGTGCTAGTTTAAAAATGTAACAAGCGGGGGACCTGGTGGGTAAACCTAATTCGAATACGTTGAACGGTTAGCACGTTTTTTAGGTTAGCTCTTGTTTGAAAAATAATGCAGATTGAAAACTTGGTCAAAAGTAAAAAAAAAATTAATTTTTTCCCCCATTTTTCTACCATTTATTTACATTTATATCGATATATGTAACGCGCAAAATAGAAAGGGACCTAAGGGTAAAAACCGGTTTTGTTCAGGAGAGCCATTTTAAAGATTTAAATACGTGTATCTTTGGTGTACCATCACATCATAAAACGCGCATATCTCTGGGAGGGAACACTTTTGGGGCATGGGATTGGTCTCATTCGATGCTCAGATGTTGTCCACATCAAAAAAAAAAAAAAAGTGAAAATTGATTTTTTTTACCCTTAGGTCCCTTTCTCTATGCGCTGTCACATATGTATATCGATTGAAAAAATCCAATTCCTAAAAAAATTATAACTGATATATGATACTATGGAAATCTATCTGTTACCTGTTGTTACATATGTACATATCATTGCCTTAATATAGAAAGGCCCTAACTCATTATTTTTTGATATAGAGCTTTTTGTTTATTTCGATAGAAAAACACCTAATGTATCGAAAAATGCAAAAATTTCGATTTAAAAAGAAATAATGTGTTAGGGCCTTTCTATATTAAGGTAACGATATATTCTTAATTGGACATAATTTATATTATTGAGTAGAATATGAATCGTATTTCGCCTTAAAGCCTAGTACTGTGTTCGAAGTTGCGAAAAATTTTCAGCAACATTCACCCTTATTCCAATTGAGTACCCGTTGTCAAAAACAACTGTTTACTGTAGGCAGATTTGTGCTATTTTCTAGACCTTAGGGAACGGAAATAGATTGTCAGTAGCACAAAATTGTTATCGAGAGCGAGTAAAAAAGCCTTAATTTTATTGGGGCTTGTTGTTTTAGCGAATCCTCACCAACAGCTGTTATCACGATTTCGCTTAACTCAGAAGTGGGAATTTCGATTCATATTACGTTTGATCCCGTACTCCACATTGGGCGCCCGCGGGATCCCAATTTTCCCGAAAACTGTTCCCGTACTCAAAGTTTGGGCAAGTACGGGATCTTTTGAGCTTTCTTCTTCTTGCAAACAGTTTTTCATTAGTAATTAGTGGTTACGCTTTTTTGGGCTCATGGCACACGGATGTAAACTCGACCATACAAGATAATTTTCTTTCAGATATGATATTTGAGAATCTATATAATATAATAAATTAAAAAATGATCTAAAAAAATATTTCTATTGTCGGACTTAGTTTTCTACAATCGTGCAGCTTCAAATCGATCGGTTTATAGAACAGGGCCGAATGATGCAGAATTAATTCTCATATCGTTCTTCATAGTGCGTAAAAATTTTATAATAATATCTTGTTTACTCAATCAACTGTTGAAATCAAAATAAAATTTTATTTTTCCATTAAGTTCTATGTAAATTGAAAACTTTAAACTCGTTTTTGGCAAACTAGTTTTATTGATTTATGACTTTGTTTGAGTAAATGAGCGATATGTACATACATAGACACATACATACACACATATGCATGTATGTATGTACATAGTACATAAAATGAAAAAATTCTTTCATATGCTGACACAAATAGCAATGTACAGCATACCAAAAGACAATTGTTTAAGCAAAACTACGGTACAGGTGGTATTTTTATTTTTTGTCAAAAGTAAGAAAAAACAATTGGCTGATTTTCAAAACACAAATTTGGGAAAATTAAAAAGAAAAATAATACATAGCAAAATGTTGCGAAAACGTTATAATAATAAAAAAAATTAAAAATAATTAAATTCTGTTTACATATGTACTACAACCACACATTAAACTAGTGAGAAATTTTAAAATAAATCCAAATTATATTCGCTCTTATGCGATTTTAAATATGAAAGTAAAACCAAATATTTATGAGACGTTCATACCATGCCATAATCTTAAAGCTTAAATTAGACGTGACATAGCCATAATGCCATAGCCATAACCAAACCAAAATTCAATTGGATTTTATGTTAGAGTTATGGCGAGTCACCTATAATCAAATACAGTGTTGCCCACTAGTTTGGTTCGAACGGCTGTTTTCTATGGCTATGGTTATGTCACGTCTGATTGAGCCTTAAGCTACATAACTTTCGAACTTAATTTTTTACCAAAATCAATCATTTGCGATCGTAAATAATCGATTTTCGCAAAAAAACGAGGTTCAAAATATGTGTCGGATAAACTTTTTTAGCGGTTATAGCCAGGGTGACCGATGACATTTTTCAAAAAGTGGCAGCAAATAGGGGATCTATCAAAAAAGGGGCATAATTAAAAAAAAACGAGAAAACTACACTAAACTTTTTATTTTTATTGTATTTTCACATAACTCATCCTAAAAAAAGTGGGAACAAAAAGTGGCAAGGCAGTCAAAAAAGGGGAAAGGCAGTCGAAAAAGTGGCAATTTGCCACTTTAGTCGGTCAGACGGTCACGCTGGTTATAGCTCTATACGTACGTTTATATGTATTAGTGATGTAACGAATGTCAAATTATGATATTCGCGAATACGAATATTTTAAACGATATTAGCGAATACGAATATTATACATATGTGAAATTTATAGACATTAAATTGGAATTTTATTCACGCTTGAAAAATAAAAAATGAAAAAATGTTTATGAAAAAGATATTCATACTCCTGTTGGCGTACTTTAAAGTTAATAAAAACTACCCAAAATTTATTGATCACAAATTTCTATAAAAAATTTGATGAAAATTTATTTTTAGCCATTTATTTAAATTTCGTTTAAAGGGCTATTAGACAGGCATACTTGTCTGCAGACCCGTAAATAGTAATTAAAACCAACATTTTACCAAATTCCACTTGTTAGGGACTATGAATGTATGTCACTACGGTCGTTCTGAATAAATGATAGCTTATATACCAACAAGAGCTTTACAAAGTCCCAGTTCACACTACACGAGTATTATTGCTAAACTTATCCCTTTTTCTTCTTTGAACTTTCATCGGCGTTCACACAATGCAAGTCTTGTTTTTGAACACATATTTTTTATGCATAGTTTTGTGCATGCATGTGTGCTTTTTAACATTAGGAATGAGAAAGCAAAATGTGTTGTCTCTCTCCTTCAAACTAATCAGCTTAGCAATAAGACTTGCATAGTACGGACGGGGACTAACTATTGAAAACGTTACTCGCGGTCTCTACATGACATAAATTGACTAACTTTAACATTAAGTTCAAGTTAATGTTAAGTGTAGACTGCTCAAGTTAATGCTTTTTTCAAGTTATAACATTATTGTTAGTGCATTTGTTTTAACAACTCAGTTATAACTTCAAGTTACAGGAAAATTTCATGTCAGTTGGAGACGTAGAGTAACGATTCAAAGCAAATATGTATAAACGTATTCTCAATTTTGGAGGAATTTTAAAAATATACTGTTTGTTTTTGTACTTGCTCATTTTATAACAATTATATTAAAATATTTTCAAAAAAGATTGTTTGTTGTTGGTTAAGCACATCTAGATGCATTCGGTGCTGCTTAAGCAACTCATCAGTAGATTCATTTAATATTGGACAACAATCTTTTAATAGCATACTCTTAATGGGCAATAGAAGAGAATCACAATGGACCCAATTTGGTCTCCGAGTGGAGGTGCGTTTTTGGCACCACTCTTCCTAACCTAACCTGCATACATACATATCCACATCAGTGATGCCAATTTAGCCATTTTGTGGGTAAATTTAGCAATTTTTCATCCCATTTAGCCGGAAGAAAAGTGAGTTTAGCTATTAGCTATTTTTTTAGCCATTTTTATTTTAATCTAGCTATTTTTTAGCTATTTAAACTCGGAACATGGGAACATTAATTAACTACAAGAAAAAAAAAACACAACAGAGTAATATGTTATTGTTTTCGCATTAATATCTATAAATCCCGGTTCAAACTTGCCATTTTTGTTGCAGCAGTCTAAAAGCGCTTATATGAAAGAGATGGCTCAATTGGTAACAATAAGATTTGCTACTGCATTCTTATAATCATTGCAAGGTGTTTATAAGTTGTCGGGTATACAGTGAAACCTCTCATAACGGACACCTCCTATAACTGGACACCTCTAATAACCGGACAATTTTTGTAGATCCAACACGTTCATTAGTTTTTCCATACAAAATGCACTCCAATAACCGGACACTCTCATAAAAGCACAGAAGCGATGAAACACGGCAACAAGAGTTGCATTTAAATAGTAGGTCTTTCTTTATTTAACTCTGATTCATATTTATATTAGTGTCGATGATATTGCTGGTTCCCTGGTTAACGCATATGTATATACTGATTCGTTGGAGACGCAAAGAAATTGCTGTTTATATGAAGAAGTTGTTTGCTTAGCTGGTGTCCCAAAATGACAGTGAAAAAATTGTTTTTATTAATTACAGAAAAAAAAATTATATTTTAAACGAGTTTGAAAAAGGAAAATATTCGGTGCACGAACTTGTAAAGATATAAAGTTTCTTGTGTATTTTAACAATTCATATTGCTACATTTCTTATACAAACTGCCTTTTCAAAGAATTTTTCTAGAGACGACT
Source organism: Tachina grossa (assembly GCA_949987645.1). Classification (NCBI taxonomy): domain Eukaryota; kingdom Metazoa; phylum Arthropoda; class Insecta; order Diptera; family Tachinidae; genus Tachina; species Tachina grossa. Next base: position 106,897,589 of record OX465277.1, on the reverse strand, counting down.
TTGTTGTATTTCAACAAATAAAATCATTGAAAGTCATTTGAAACCCAACAGCTGAAATTATACCAATCTAATTTGAAGAAGTCTACTCTTAAAATAATTTTTCAACTATATACAATGAAATCCAAAAAAATGTGTAACTCTCTCATAAGAGGACACCTCTAATAAACAGACAAAAACAGGGCGACCGTGAGTGTCCGGTTATGAGAGGTTTCACTGTAATTGGTGGTTTCTGATATCAATCAAACAAGGGTCATATTTTTTTTACACGACTGAAAATATCAAGAAAAATAAAACTTTAAATGAAAGTTTAAAAAATAGAAAGTTAATAAAAAGCATAAACAAAAATTTCGCAAAGAATGGATTAGTATCCCAAGAATTTAAAGACTTAATAGCAGAATGTACAAATGAATAGAAGGCGTAATGCAAGTATTGTAAGTTTGCACTATATGCGCAGTTTTTTTTATTACCTGAAGAAAAATTATTTTATTTATTAACTACATCAATTTATTCAGAGCAATCATGAATAAAATTCCGCGTGAAATTTCTCCCTTTTCCAATTAGAATTTTTTGTTTTCCCTATTACTTGCTATAAGTTGGAATTGTTCCCCGGTAAAAATTTCTCGCGGAATTTTATTCATGATTGCCCTGATTGTTTTTATTTACTTGAAAGAAGTTCCCGATTTGCCTTAAAAAAACAATATATGAAATACCTTCTTGTTTTTGCTAAAGTTCATGATTTTTGCATTAGATTTTGCTTATCCATTTTTCAGCTAGTTTTTAGCCATTTTTTTTATACATTTAGCCATTTTTGGTGGAGGAATTCTGGCATCACTGATCCACATACATACATACTATGTATGTATTTCCCACAAAGTTCCCAAATTAGGAACTTTTTGTTTACTGTTAGATTTGTTTTCTTAATATCACAATAACCCAATTCAGTCTTATGCAAATGGTCTTGCATCCTAGCATGTGCAAAATGGTATAGTATATTGATACTCACCACTAAGAAATTTTAAGTGGTGAGTATCAATATACTATACCGTTTTGCAAATGCCACGATAAAAGACCATTTGCACAAAATTGTGAATTGGGCTAATATGTTTTGTGGTTTGTAGCTAAAAAATAAGTACTATGGCAAATAAATATAAAACAATTTTTACTTGTATTATAAAATTTAAATGCAAAGCAAGAGCAACAGAATGATACTTAAATATTTGTAGATATCGCAGTGGATATTAAAAACATAAACAACAAAACTAATTAAAATTAGTTGTTGAGGGGATAATAGAATAAATTGTATTATTATTTCTTGCTGATATTAAACAGGCAATCGAATATACATATGCATAAATATATATGTATAATGCAAACGTTTAAAATAGCCGTTGTTGATATGGCTTATTTAAAAATGTAATGCACTTATGCATGTTTGCATGACTGTACTAAGTCTATGTTCAGACTATACAAGTCTTATTGATAAACTTATCACTTTTTCTTCTTTGAACTATCTATCATCGGCGTTCACTCAATGCGATTCTTATTTTTTAGCACATATTTTTATGCATAAGTTTTGTGCAAGGCACATCAATCAATTTCTACAACAAATATTACAACATGTACTTTGTTGGTATAAATTACCATCTTACTTTTCAAAACAGGGGGCAAATCACGGCATTCGAAATCGAGTGGACGTTCGTGTAGAGAAATATTTCGATGACTACAATTTTTGGGATCACGGTATTCGATCGTAATTTATGTTACCTACTACTATTTTTTACATTGCTGTTAGCATATGACAATAAGAAAAATAAAACAAAACGGCATGTTCCATCATAAATTACTCCAATACTTCTTTTTGTTTCCTATTTACTTTATTTTAATTTGTTCTGGAAGCGATTTTTCCCTTATATATTTTTTTGCATTGTATATTGGGCAATGTTTGTATTGATATTTGCCTTCCCTAAAAACAATTGAAATTATATTTTTTATATTATTGTTTCTTTGCGAATAGTCTACTTGTTTTCGATAGTATATTACCAATCGAGTGCAACTTCGAGTAGATACGTTTCGATAACGATTGCCGTGATCCACGTTAACAACATTTCGATGACAAAGTACACGATTTCGAATGCGGTGATTGCATGTTTCTTATAGGAAATGTCAAACACCATACAAAACTGAATATTCGATGTGTTTATGGATACCCAAATGAAAGCGTGGTTTTAGGCTTATACCTACACAATCCAAATTTGACATTTAGCTTGGTATAAAGCAAGCCACAGACCTTGCGACCGTTAGTACAACATGAGCAGGTTGTGTATGAGATTGTAAAGTGTGTGGGGTCGTTGTATGAAGTTGTGTCTCGGTTGTATGAAAAATTAAAAAGATTTGATTTGTTTGGCAAGTTGTATAGACAGGTTGTATAATTTAGGAGTATGTTGTACAACTTCATTTCATTTTGTTTTTATTTTCGTAGCGTCATATAAAGAAGCGTCACACACGAATTCAAATGTGCGTTTAAAATGTCATGCAAATGTAATTTTTGTAGTCTTTTGGCTCACTTTCTTTTAGTGTTTTTAAAAGTTTGTTGTTAGAATATGTTCTTTTTATATAAACCAAATTTTTTTCTGTCCTTTTTTACATTCTTCTTCTTCTTCGTTTTGCACGAAAAAAATTATCGACTACAATATGCGCAGTAGTACCCGATGTCATGTTTACACAAAATTTTTTTTTGTGAAATGAAGTTGTGCGCTAATGTTGCACACGTTGTTGTATAGTTTATGTCCAAAACACACAACTTGATAAACCAACGTGTTGTACCAACGGTCGCAAGGTCTGTGGCTTGCATAATAATATTAGTCACCTGCTGCAGTGCTGCCACCTAATAAATGTGCCTTGGTTTTGTGTATTAGAGAGCTGCGTATACAGTCTTGTAAATGTATTCACGTCGCATGTATTATACTAAACCAATAATAAATGCTGTCGTACTATAAGCGAAGCATGATGGATGTATTGGTGTACGTGTATACCAGTGTTACCAAGCGATGACGTCAAGACAGCTTGTCTGTAACAAACACTCAAAAGAAGTACTGTTGATTAGTGTATGCTTGTTATTTTTCATATAGTACGTTTGAGTGTGTGTAATATGTATATGGTAAGCTATTATGTGATTAACCGCATACAACTAATGTTAATGCATGTGTGTGCCTTTGCATGTGCGCAGAAAAACAAAAAATCATACACACATACATGCATGACGTTTGTACACGCGCTTATTCGTAGAAAGAAGCTAGTATCACAAATTCTTCCGTCACGAAGTGTTTTCTTCTTTACTCTTACACCTACAATACTCAAATAAATTTCTTGCAAACAGTGTTGTTAACGTTTGTTTTATAAGATTTCGCTGTAGCAAAGCATTTGAAAAATCACTCATGTCTTAAAAGTTCTTATAAGATATCTTGTGCAGGAGACTATTGTGTATGCATGTGGGCTGTTTTTAACATTACGAATGAGAGAGCAAAACCTCGACAGTACATGAGGCTGAGTTCTCGTTTCTTTTCGCCGCGTCTCTATGCTAGCAATCTTAAAAATAAGACTCTCATCGTCTGAACATAGACTTAAGCCTGGATCGCACTATGGGCACAATGTACTGATTTTCGTCGGCTCGCTGAAATAAAGTTATAAGTAATCCAAGTTCGGACTAATGAGAATAAAAGAAGAAAATTACTCTCTGAATGTGACAAAGTTATCCAAAATTGCTGGAACTTAAAAAACCATAGTTGCACATTTTGAAATACTAAAGGCAGAATTAGTTTGTACGTGATGTTCTGTTCTGAATCAGCTGTTTTGTTTCTGTTGAGTTGAAAATCTGTATGTGTGGTTAGTTTTTACTTTTTCGTTCTGTTCTGTTGCGGACAAATCTGTAGAAAATAGAATTCAACGTTAAGTGACAGCCAAAAGTGTGTATGTATTAGTGTGTTGTGATATTTTCTGTACAAGTGTAATCAATTCTATAGGTTGCCAGCTGATTTTTTTCACAGACAAAGTAATTGCAAAATGTTTTATTCAGAAAGGAACGGCTCAGAACAGCAACAGAAAGAAAAGACTAATGAGGCCTTAATGTTGCTTACTTTTTAAATTAAATTTAATTTAAGTAATTTTAGTCCCATCATAACATCACAAAAAACAATAATTTGCATCATTGGTAACAAGCTGTAACTGATCTGTAAAATAACTTTAATATATTAAAGAAAGAGAGAAATATGCACAAATGCACTTCCAAATTCAAGTTTTTTAAAACAAAATCTTCCATTTTGCTTTTTAATATGTTTTTAAATTAAAACTTGTTGTCTTTATTTGTATTTTTATTTATAAACAAAAACAGCTGATTATTTAATTCTTTTCCGAACTAACCCAAAGAAAAAGTTCGTACAAGTTTGTACAGGAAATGAAAAAACATTACTCTCTCATTCGCTCTCGCAATTGCACAAAAACTGGTATCTGTAACTTTGTACAAGTTTGGACTGTTTCATTATGTATGTATACATATACAGACATATGTATGTTTATATAAAAATGCACATGATGAGAATATATATTTTTTGCAATTTTCCAAACATTAAATTAAATTTTCCAAAAATTAATTTTGATAAAGATTGAAAAAAAAAATTGAGAAACGTCTCGGACAAAAATCTTTAAGGGCACTGTGCAATGTCCAGAATCAGAAAACGGGTTATGAAATTGAACAGAAAATTTTCCATCAGAAAAATAACTTATAGTATGATATGAGCAAAACAAGTCGTTTTTACCAACACATTTCGAAGTGTTACCATTATGTTTTTTATATTTTGGGTATATGAATTTTCGAAATCAATTACAGCAAGTGCTTCCAATAAAACTTGAAAAATATCAAAAGAAGTCAATAATAACAAAAATTAAAAATTTTAAAAACCCCCGAATTTTTTCCGAAAAGATGTTATATCTTCTAAACGGTGGGACCGATTTTTTTCAAACATAGCTAAGAACCCTCTCGATCAAGTCATCTTTCAAACAGAAAATTCTAAATGAAAATCGGTCCAGCCGTTTGGCCTGTACGTGGACACAGACAGACACACAGATACACAGACACACACTACAAACTTATAACACCCTTTTTTTTAGTCGCGGGTTAAAAAGAGTATGTGCATATCTCTCATTTACTTGAACAACATCATAACTAAAAAATACGATTTTAGAGATAATATTGCAGAATCAATCCTTATGTCGTTATTCACATTGTTTCAAAATATCTTGTTTACTCAACACTTGAGAGAAAAATTCAATTTGCTATTTTCTTTTAAAGCCTATCATGACACATGATATGTAAAAATCCTCCTGCGGGTGGCTATGACGTCTAGAGAATTTTAGTGGCGGAGCGTTTTCAATTTTTGTTTGTTTAGGTTCAAAAAGTGATTAATTAAAAAAATAATGCAAGCATTAATTGCAAAAGAAGGTTTAATTAATGAACTACAACCTTTGTTTTGTTTTTCTGCACTGAAATGCGATTTTTATTTAATTTATTACAGGTAGAACAGTATAAAAAGTTGACATACCTATTTAATGGCAACGAAAAACGATGTTGTATAAGAATTTAATTAAATTTAAACAAATAAACTTTATTTTTATCCCGTTTTTTTTAAATCGCTCTACTTAAATTTGCAAGAATTTATTTAATAAATATGTTCGCAATATTTAATCATTATTTGTTTTAATGTTAAATCACTGTTTTTTGCACATAAACATACTGTTCTCTTCTTCTTTTTATTTCGATTCAGTTTTTTGGCAGAATACCTCTTTTCGATCCGTGCGTAATAGTGTTTTCACACTGAAAGTTAAACCCTGGTTTTAACGTTAAAACCACAAACAGCTGATTTTGCTTTCACACTGCAAGTTTGTTAAAGTCAGTTTTTAACTCACATGCTGTCTAATAACTTTGCTCAAAATTAAATAAATCTCCTGCCGAAATGCGTGTATTTGTTATTGCATTTTTTCTGCTTTTTAATAACACTTGTTGGACATACTGTTCAACTGTTTTTGTTTGTATGAAAAACTGAGATATTTCACAATGCGCTCTAAAATGGAAATTATTTTATATTTTGTAAATAAATTTTTTTTAAATTATGGAACTTTTTATACAGAATGAAGAAGTGCTTGGAAATATTGTTAATAATATAAAAATGCACAAATACATTATAACATACACCTTTTTTATAGGCAGATGAATGTCAGTCATATTGTCTATTTTCACTTTCCACAGTTCAATTTAAAATTTCGTTGTTTTCCTTCCAAAAAACTCTTTTTTTCATAATTTTTTGATTATTGTCGCTGCTGCATTAATTTTTAAGTTGAAAATTTTTCAGGCGCCATCTATTGTTATTCACTGGCATACCATTACCAGCTGCTGTCGGTCATTTCAACTTGGCAGCACTGAATTTATCACAGCGAAAACAAGGTTGAATTTCATAAAACCAACTTAAAACCAATTCAAAAATGGTTTTAATTTGGTTTTAACAAAAACCATTTGTATGGTAAAACCAGGTTTTAACAGTTGGTTTTAACGTTAAAATCAACTTATATTAAAACCATGCCAGTGTGAAAACACTATAACTGAATGCGGGAACGTAATCGAAACGCAGAATAGGGGTGATTAAAAAAAATACATTTTATACTTGATAAATGTTTAAAAATTATGTATAAACATTATGTCAAAGAAGTAAATCTTTAAGAGCAATTTATATATCATAAGCACAGCCATCTATCTATTAATGTAAAATAGCATAAGTACCACTAAGATGGTAAATAAAAATTATTGCTATATTTAGCACTATGAGTAGGTGTTAAGAGTGTTGCAAAAAGAAATTACATAAACACGTTAGTATTTACATATATACATACTCTCTTATAGTCTCTAGCACTGGTTGGCTCTTTTATTATTGTCTGTCAGTAACTTTGTCTTGAGTTATTTTTCTATGCAAAGGAACTTTTAACTTTTCTTGAAATTGTGTAATTTTTAATAAAGTCGACACTTACAAGTGATATTGCTGCTTAATGTATTAAATACATATGTACATAAGTACATACATACATACATACATATACATACATATATATACAAACGTGCAAAGTTTTCATTTTAAATGCAAATCAATTATACTCGTAAATAATTCAGATTTTCTGCACATTTAGGTCTTTATATATAAGAAAAAACTGGCATGAAGTTGGCATAAGTGTCAAAATTGAACATAATCTTAAAGAGTTTTGCAATAAAACTTCACATTAAAAATGCTAGCACTTAGTAGTGGATTAAAACTATAGTAATATGTAATGCACCAATTTTTAGTATCAAATTGTATGGAGGAACTCGTTAAAACCTAATTCAATTTCGTCACTTATGCTAACTTAATGCCAATTTATTCTTATACATAGGGCCGTTAAAACTATAAGGAAAAACTTTATGACGTTTAGCATAGTTATGTGGACTAATTATTCCATACATCCTATGGAAACTGAAATTTCATCCAAAATAGGAGGTACGTTTAGATCGCACCTGGTTTAGAAAATCTCGCGGGTTATATATCAGTGATAGGAAAGTTGATACGATCGTACTTTTTTTGATACTATTTAACATGAAAAAGTACCGTAGTACTCCCCTAACACATTTGATACTCTCACGCTCAACTTAATAATTAAATTAAATTTCTTTTTCGGTTAATGGCACGAAACTTTATTATTAAAGCTATTTTAGAAAAGGGTTTATCTTTCAAAATTCAATATAAACGAAAACCAATAATATTTTCTTTGCCTTAGAAGTTTATCTATGTATATATAAACACAAATCATGTTGAAACAACTGTTTCAAATCGGTTTAAAAAAAATTGTAAAAAGTTTTATATTAAATTCTATCAAGTTCTAAGGGCAAAAGTAGACTTTGACAATGAAATATTAGTTTGGTTTAGTAATACCCCTTTTAGACACGCAAAGTATAGTCTTAATTCAGCTGTGTGAAAGACAGAAAGAAAAAATACCATCTCTTTTTGGCCTTCTCCCAGCTGAATTAAGACTTTGGAAAGTATGAGCTTTACCCTGGAAAGGTTTTATCTGGTAAAACCAACATCATTATACTTCTTTTAATTAAAATGTTTCCCAGCGGAAAGAAAAATTTTGAAGCTATTAACAACCAATACTTGTATAGAGCACTGGCTGATATGAGAGAACTGAAACTATTAACAACAGAAAATATACATATACATATGTATCTACAGCGGCTTAAATTAAAAACGCATTAGATGAATACATGTTCCACGATATATCGAGAGTAGCTTACGGAATTTTGTCCATACCTCACTCCTCTACAAATGTCGAAAGGATTTTCTCTTACCAAAATCTCATGAAAATAAAACAAAGGAACCGGTTTTTATGTTCCAACCGTATCAAGTCTTATCCAGGCCAAAGATTTATTGAAGTCTAAAAATGCATCTTGTTATAACTTTTGTCCATTTTTGTTAATAAAATTTAAATAAAAAAAATAATAATAATTTTTGGTACTCTAGGGATCAAAAAAGTACTCAAAAAAAGTTTTTTTGATACCGAAATGTAAATCTCATTTCCCATCACTGTTATATATGATATAAATTATATCACATGCAAGAACTTGAAAATATTTTTTGAACAAGCTCATCATATTGAATGCGATAAAAATATATGTATACACATCTTGTATGTATTGCACCTATTTGAAAATAAACAACTTAATCAAGAACTTATACGTAAACAATACCTTACTCAAGTACATGAGCGATATGTACATACATACATATGTGTGTATGCAAGCAAGCGACTTATCTACAAAATTTGTTTAAGAATCATTCCAAAATATAAAATTTTTTTATATTCGAACCATAACCGCCAAAATCGCTTCAGCGACATATTTTTTGAACTTTGTTTTTTGACAGAAATCGAATATCTACTATCGTAAATAATCGATTTTCGTAAATAAACTTAAGTTTGAAAATTACATCGCTTAAGATTTTTTTGGTGGTTATGGCACGATATTTTTCTAGACAAGTCGTTTACTTGCATCGTGAAAAATACACGTAAAACAAAAAGACATATCGCTCATTTACTTCAATAGTGGCATAACTCAAAAAATGAGTTTTTTGAGTTAATAATGCAGAAAGATGCGGCATTTCTTATTTTATCTTGTGTAAAAATTTCATATAAATAGCTTGTACTATCACCTCCGGAGAGAAGAATTTTTTTTCATTTCTCTATTGAGTTGTATGTAAATTGAAAACTTAAAACGCGTTTTCTGCAAAACTGGTTTTTTTGAGTTGTGCCACTATTGAAGTAAATGAGCGATATGTACATAAGTATTAGTGTCCTGCACAAGACTATTTATAAGACCTTTCAAGACATGAGAGATTTTTTCAAATGCTTTACTACAGCGAAATATTCTAAAAGAATCGCTAAACAACACTGTTGGCAATACATTTTTTTTTCGGTTGTTTGTCTTGCCAACAGTGTTGTTTAGCGATACATTTTAAGTTTTCATTCGAAATAATATGCGTGGCACTTGTTTCGCATAAAATTTACAACAAAGAACTGCTAGTTAAAATTGTTTGCATTTAAAATTTTCTGTGCGAAGTAATGAATGGTGCTCAACATTTTCCAAAAGTTTGAAAAGGCTAGTTTTAAGTATTTTTCAAAGCTGTATTTTAGTTTAGTATTCGCTTGAAATATTCGCATGCATTTTAGCGAATGCAAAAGCGAATGCAAATAGCAAAAGTAAGCGAATAATTTGCGAATGCGAAAGCGAATGCGAACATTCGTTACATCCCTAATTTTCACAATCATTTGGAATCGAAATTACAAAAGTGTGGCAACTTCTTAATTAATTGTGTCAGACCAATTTTTCAATTTTAAAATATTTCCATATAAACTCTATTGAAATATTTCGTAATTTCGTTCGATAACGAGTGCCGTAATTTGCCCCCAGACTATTTACACTTTCTTATATTGGAAGGGAGGTAGAATACTCTTAAATAAATAGACGAACTAATTAAATTGCTTTTAATTAAACCACTTGATTAAATAAAATTGTTTTTAATAGAAATAAATGTAAATGTTTATAAATTGTTAATTCGTAATAAACTTCAAGTACTGAAAGCATCTACATACATACATACATACATATCGTGGCAAACACAAATAACGGTAAGAAAAGCAAAAAAAAGTGTATGACCTCCCACCGTTCTTATTTCTTATTGGAAATACAATACTGCAGAATCGCAAACAGGTTGACTGGAATTACATACATATATATGTATATACATTTTGGTTCTATACATTCGGGTGTATGTTTTAGTAAATATTAAATAACAAGGATCATGGTACAATTATACTAGGTACATGCACGACTACAACAAAATTACAACTCCAAGAAATACATTAATTTTGTTGGTATAAACATACGAATAATTGTCAGAAACAGATGCCTTTTGTTTTTAAAAATAACAATTACAGGGTAACTAAAATACAATTGCAGACGCGGCATTCCTGCATGATTATAGGTATTCAGTGTTGCCAATCTGTGTGTAGTTAGACGGTGTGTAATTTCTACTCACATGTGTAGGCCATGTAATTAAATTCTTGTATAATCTGTGTGTAATTCATCTTTGTGTTCTATTTTTATTTACTTTTGTTTTAATTTTAAGCTACACAAAAGTGTAGTGTAATTTTCTTTTATGTGTAATTGGAGACAGAGCGATGTGTAAATTCATTGGCAACACTGTAATCATTTTATTCACACACGTACACTAACATTTTCGCAGCTTGTAAACAAAGTTTGACAACTATTTGCATTGTATACATTAACAGGCTGGGCTTGTGCATGTACCTGTTATAATTGTATCATGACAAGGATGTTGAAGACTTCGATTTTAATACTGGTCGTATAAATAAATATACTCGTACGTATGTACATATGTACATATTTACATCCTTTAGGTATATTTACGCATGCATTGTACATACATATGTATGTACATATTTACTATGTTGTTTCGTTTTTCTTGTAAGTTGATTATCAATGCATTTTTAAATACTGATGTATGTGCCTATTTCGGATTTGATTAAAAAAATTGATGCACAACAATAACACTGCAATTACACATGCCACTAGTGGCATGCCAGTGTTGTGTACGTATTATCGACGAAAAATTGTTCGAAAAGTCGAATCTCTTGCCATTTGCTTTGCTGTTTACACATGCCATTGCCACTTCATTTCAAAAATGTCGTCGAAGCGAGCTGGCTCAGTCTCGCTTCCATTTTTACTTTTGTTTGTTTATAGAATAGAGTTACCTAGTACGTCACAAAGGCACATTCTTGAGGAAACTATTAACACTTATTATTATTATTATTATTTTAATAATATTAGTTCTTTATAATTAACAAACTTCAGTTTTTCACACACAAATCAAGTAACAAATCATAATAACACATTTAACAAGCTAAAATATTAATTTAATTTTCACAGTAATCCAATAAATTTGCATCAAATGTTTAACAGGGTAACACTTTTCTTCGTTTTGACATTCAATGGCATGCAACTGCCAAATTTTCACTCGCATGCAAATTTTGCTGCCACTGGGGCTGCCATTGCGAAAAATTTGAGTGTGTTAGTGAAAAATCGTGAGTGTATTGAGTTTTTCGAAATGGCATGCCACTATAGTGGCATGTGTAAATGGTATGTAAGCAACAGTGTCAAGAAATTACCTAATTCAACCTGCAGCGACGTAAAGCAGAATTCGAATAGTACATTAAAAAATTACTAAAAACTTTAAATGCTCACTCATTCGATTGTCACACGCACGTTACGTATTGTTTTTCATATTATCTCATAGAGGATAACATAAAACTTTTATTTAAAATTTCTTGCACAACTAAATCACGGGATTATTTCTTCACCCTTCTTTATTTATTATTTTTTTTTTTTGTAATTTTGGATGTTGTATGAGTAACAACTAAAAAATACGAACGATTATTTTTAACTTAATGGTGCAAGTAGCGCACTTGTGATAGTCGTACGTTTTAATTTCTACTTTTACTGTATCGACAACGACTAGCGGTTGTGCAGATTCCTCCTGCTAAGAAATTGTTACCAGTGCTTTCCAAACTGGCAAAGCAACACACTAAAATTTAGTGACTAAATTATCAGGTTTGCAATTTATCACTCTTTTCATAGTTTTCACAAAATATTTCGTAAGTTTTCATGTGCTGTTATAATTACATATTAGAAATGTGCTCGTGAACGAACCAGTTCAATTGAACAATTAAAATAATTTTAAATTTTTTTCTGCATACAAAAAGTGTTTTAGGCATTCGAAAATTTCGCACGTTTCACACGACACTATTAAAGATATAATCGCGTATGAACTAACAAAATCAACAAACAATCAATTAATAAAAAGTATACAAATATGTTAAATCAAAATTAAAAAACAAAATTATAAAGCGCAAAAGTCTTAAGTCCCAAGTGCGATCAGTTCCATTATTCTAGAACGACAATATTTTGGCTTTAAAGTTACTCCCTTTGCACATTGCTGTGCAGTTTTATGTAGCAACAGGAACATTAAAAAAAATGGAAAATCTCTACCTCTTCTCCATATAGGATTTTTTGGTCATGTCCAGAAAGATACAAAAGCCCTTAAACAGTGCTCTGAATACCTAAAAGTTCGAAGTTATGCAGTTTTTCTAAAAAAAAATATGTTTTCTTTAAAAGGATCACATTTTAGTTTTTTCTTTACTTTCATATTTTTCAATAAATTTTTCAATTCCAATAAATATTTCAAACTATCACTAATTAGTTTTATCCCGCTTATACACGTTTAATAACAGTGACACCTCATCAAAGTTCAATTTATATGAAAAACGAAAGAGTGTCAAAAATACTTGTATTAAAAATTAGTTTCAAACATTATGAAAGGCAAAGAAACGTCTGAATTTCTATGCGTTCCTTCGTTAAAGAATTTGTATGAAAAAATTTTAAAAGTTTTGTTTCGATTTGTTTTCTATAACAACATAACATATAACAGTTACGTTTTTAATCAGTTTGCATTACTGAACATAATGGCAGTGTATTTAAATTAAATACTTATTTAATTTACAACATTTTTGTAAAGAAATTGTGGTTACCGTAGAGTCCCCACCCCCAACCAAATAAAATTTGAAAACCTAAGCCAACATTTTACAACAAAAATTGAGAGAAAAGCAAGCAATAATGAAACCGTGTCTTAAGAAAAGTGATACCTATCGTAGATTTTTTAGCTTTGAGCTAAAAGTTTTAGTTAGAATAATTGTATAACGTTTAAATAAATAAATAAATAGGTACTATTAGAATTTTGTCCAGCAGTTTTTCGCTATGAAAAACAGTTTTTTCATCAAACGTGTAATGGCATGGCTCTAAAATCAAGCTTAATTACTTAGGGGCGCATCGTGAAAAAATTTAGAATTTTCTGCGGAAATTTTATTTATTAAATAATTATTCTACCATCCAGCCAATATTGAACATATTCAGGGCAATTATGAATAAAATTCCGGGAGAAATTTCTCCCTTTTCTAATTAGAATTTTTTGTATTCCCTATTATTTGCCACTAGTTGGAATTTTTCCCCGGGAAAAATTTCTCGCGGAATTTTATTCATAATTGCCCTCATTGTGGAAATCAATCATGTGGCAACATTGCTTTTATTTATTTTTCTGACAAAGTACATATCGTTGCCTTTATATAGAAAGGCCCTAACTCCTTAATTTTTTTGAAATCGAGATTTTTGCATTTTTCAATACATTCGATGCTCTTCTAGCGAAATATACACAAATTCCGATTTAAAAAAAATAATAAGTTAGCGCCTTTCTATATTAAGGTAACGATATTCAACATATCGCGCCATAACCGCCAAAATAGCTTAAGCGACATAATTTTCGAACTTCAATTTTTGACCAAAATTGATTATTTGCGATCGTAAATAGTCTATTTTCGTCAAAAAAACGAAGTCTGAAAAATGTGTCGCTTAAGCTATTTTAGCGGTTATGACTCGATACGTATATACATACTTTCATACACATGTTGTATGTATATTTGTACAGAAATTCACGCATGAAACAACTAAATATGTACAACAAAATTTTCTTCACCGTTTTAAACTGTAAAAAGAACATAAAATTAAAATATTTTTCTTAAAAAAAAATAATTTTCTAGATATTTATTTAATCCCTATAGGTACTTGGGTACAGTTAATTAAAATAATTATTTTGTTTGGCCAGAGAATTTCCTTTGATGTTGAAAAAATATAATGATCACTTTTATTCATAATTTTGCTTTTTAAAATAAATAAAATCCATTAATAATAATCTTTATTGTTTGTAAAACCCGATTTCAATTAACTATGCAAACAACTTTTAACAAAATAGGTACTTGTGCAAACCATCTTTTAATTAAAAATTCTCTTTACGCATTGACTCTTGCTGTTAAAACAAAAACCTTCAATATTTTTTTTTCAAGAAGTTCGAAGTCTGTAAATTGTGTTATGTATGTATGTGCATATATAAATATGTAACTGCAACTGAATATATTCTCCTGTTTCTCATTATTGACATTTCTCATCTTTAACATCTATTTAATTTTTCGTATGCAGCTTGATTTTATGCTTTTAATTTAGGATTTAGCATGACCTATCTTTTGTGTGAATTTGAATTTTGTCTCTTTTAGCACCATTTTAATTTCACTTATTGATTCGTGTTTACTCACATTTATTGCTTTTTGCAATGTTTATAATTTCAAACTACTTGTGTTTGCAAGGGAAACTAGTTCTTAATTTGAAAACATTATCCGAAAAATACTGTGTGCTCCCTTCCGGCAACTAACTATGACTAATTTTTTAATCGACTACTTTTTGCAATGTTGTCAAATCGACAAAAGTATATGAAGTTGCCAGACGCTAGATTACAATCTGATTGGGTATTTCTTATGCGAATTCCTATAAAACATATTTAACTACATATCGCTCATTTACTAAATTAACGTTATAGATAACTCAAAAAATTAAATTTTTGAGTTAAAAATATCTTCTTAACTCAACTCTTGAAGGCAAAATAATTCTTTTTTTTGCAATTAAGTTGTGTGTAAATTGAAAACTAAATTCGTTTTCTGGCAAACTAGTAAATAATATTGTACTTATATACCTTCCAGCATAAGTAAAATTTAAAAAGATAAACTAACACTTAAAAACAAATATTACTAGAAGGAAATGATAATCAAACCATGTCTCAAGAAAACCGATTATAATTTTGTCTTTTGAAATTTTTTTAACTGTGATCTTAAAGCAATAGGTAGAATAGTCGAATTAATGGTACATGCAAGGTCTAGACTCAGCTGTTTGATTTTTTTTCATGTGATTCATATAAAATTGTTCATATTTCTTTTTTGCATTAATGTTTCTTCATATCTTTGTTGAACATTTTTTTTTTGACAGTTTAAATAAAACATTGTTGAATTGAATGAACTTGATATACATACATATATACTTTGAGCACATGCAACACCGTTACACAAATGGCCTAACTAACACAGTACTGTTATGCTATTTTTAGTACCGTTCGAATTACTTTTGCACAGCTTTTTCTTCATAAAACAGTTTTCTTCAGTTCGGTATGGGTAGTTTTTTCCTCAAACGCATATGGCAACACTGCGACCTACATAATTTGTACAATGTTCTCCTTTATCTGCAAATTTCGAAATCACGGTAATATTCCAATGTGCACTTCTGTCACGTATGTGTGTATGTTAGGAGGTATACTCTGTTGAAAAGATTTTCTCTATGGTTTCGTCTTAAAACTAGGACAATTCGAAAAAGAGTGCCGATATAAGTATATCGATTAAAATTTTCCTTCTTCTTATGTTGTTATTTTTCTTCATTCGTTATTATTGTTTTATATCTTTTTTATACATTTGCAGAAGAAGAAGAATCCTTTTCATATCTGTAAAATTAAACGGGCTGTTGATTGTTTTTAGCCACTACTTACTCACTTGCAATAGTATGTGCGTAAGTAGGTACATGTAGATGTATAAAAGTATTTTTTTGTTTCTCCTTTTAATGGCAATTTTCACATGATATCAACAGGAAACAGATGGCATGTTCCTTCAATGTTAAAAAGGCACATACATACATATGCATGGATGTGTACATAAATACGTACTTGTATACTAGAGACCTGCGTAAACAGTCTTTAAATGTAAGTACGTCATGATTTTTAAATGTATTCACGTCGCATGTATTATACTAAACCAATAATAAATGCTGCCGTACTACAAGCGAAGCACGATGGATGTATTGGTGTACGTGTATATCAGTGTTAACAAGCGATGTCGCCAAGACAGCTTGTTTGTAACAAACACTCAAAAGAAGTACTGTTGATTAGTGTATGCTTGTTATTTTTCATATTGTACGTTTAAGTGTGTGTGTAATATGTAGATGGTAAGCTATTATGTGATTAACCGCATACAACTAATGTTAATGCATGTGTGTGCCTTTGCATGTGCGCAGAAAAATAAAAAATCATACACACATACATGCATGACGTTTGTACATGCGCTCATGCGTAGAAAGAAGCAAGTATCACAAATTCTTCCGTCACGAAGTGTTTTCTTCTTTACTCTTATACCTACAATACTCAAACAAATTTCTTGCAAACAGTGTTGTTAACGTTTGTTTTATAAGATTTCGCTGTAGTAAAGCATTTGAAAAATCCCTCATGTCTTGAAAGTTCTTATAAGATGTCTTGTGCAGGACACTATTGTATACATCCGTACATATTATACTGAATTTAATTTGAAATGCGAAAGGAGAAAATAAATAACAATATTACTTGTACCTTTTGGAAAATTATCTTAATTTAACAACTAATTAGGTACTAAATATATATATATATATATATATATATATATAAACGGATTGTTAGTTTTCTAGCAGGTTAGCACGATGTTATCATACATTTGTGTGTTCCCATGGAACTATTCACATGTTATGTCCTTAGCATGATTTGATTTTCAATACCTACATACATACCTACTTGAAATAAATACACACCTACATACATACATATTTACATAAAGTGTTAAAAACTTTAATACGAAATATACAACGAAACTAAATTTACATATTACCTCTCTTAAAAAAATCCTCAATAGTTCAAGGCTATTAAAAGCGAAAAAGTACATAAAAACTGGTTGAAGTACAAATCATGTTTGCATGAGTAGTACATATCGAGCCTTTGCTGCAAAAGAGTCATATCGTAAAAAAAACTTGTTTTACGAATTTACCTAAAGCCCAATGGTAAAATAAAATGAGTATAAAATTTTTTGACAACATAAAAAACGATATGGCGATTGATTCTGTATTAACTGAAAAATCATATGTGGATATCGCACTTGTTCCTCAAAAGAATGTCAACTAAAAATTTTGCACTTTTTGCAAGAAAACGATGTTCTTACATTGAAAACATAAAATTTTTTTATTATTTTATTGCTGTTTTCAATAAAAGTTGTCGATAGAAAGTTTCTTATCGACATCGTGGGTCAGGTTCTTATCTTTAAATTTGTATGGGCGTTACGGCACTCTCTTTTGGAAACATACAATTTTGCTGTGTCAAGATGTAATGATTTATGCAAAGTTTTGTGGGAATAGGCTAATGAGTTTTACATAAATAAAGTAATAAAATCTGATGAGACGAAATACACAAATGAAACAAAAGGTTAAAAATTGATGGGCGTAGTAACGCCAGCTTTTAAAAACGAACAATTATATCCTTGCATAAGTTTAATGAGTATGGGAAGTTTCAATAAAATCGCTTCATTAAATGTCTTACTTCCAGTTTATAGAAGCCATGTGAAAATTCTCGTCTGCCTATTAATATTGAAAGTAGGGATATAACTAATACCACTTTAGCGAATGCGAAAGCGAATAATATATTTTAATTTCTGCAAAAGCGAATGCAAAAACGAATGCAAATATTGCAATACGTTAAAAATCACATGAAAATAAATTTATATAAGAAAATGAAGTTGTATTATATACATAGATTTACTACATATAGCATTTTATTTAAATTGATTCATTAATTAAGCAAATATTTGTTAATTTATTAAAAATACAAGTTCTTAAAACAGAAAGATATATGAAATTATATTAAAATAAATATAGATAATAATTAAAAATGTTAGACAATCAACCCATTCGTACTTTGGCCATAAAGCGTGGTACTATGTTCAACATTTCATGTGAAATGTTGTCATATTAAGAAAAATTGTAATGAATTGTTCATAAAGAAATGTTGCAAAAGTAGTACTCTGTCATCTTGGGAAAAACATATAAAATATATCTTCAAAATTTCAAGTTTCATGCGACTAGTTAATATTGCTTACATTTCGAATTTTCACTACGAAGTAAATGGTGTTCAACATTTTTCAAAAGTTTGAACAGACTACTAGTCTTAAGTAGAAAATATGTTCACTCAAATCAAACACTGTCTTTTCTTTTTCAAAAGCTTAAAAATATTTCCAAACACCGCTGGATTTTTGTTTAATTTTTATACTTATGAGAACTTGTTTATAGAAAAGTTTTCCGCTAAAATTTTAAAGCTTTGATTAGAATGCTTTACTTGTCAGTATATGTATCTTTTTCATGCAGGCTTATAAAAAATTTTCGTAAAAGAAGTACAAAATTTTTTTGTCTTTAGTATTCGCTTGAAATATTCGCATATTTTAGCGAATGCAAATAGCAGAATTAAGCGAATAATTTGCGAATGCGAACATTCGTCACATCCCTAATTGAAAGCAAAAACAAAGCACTCAAGACGAGAATTTTTACATAGCTTCTACAAACTGGCAGTTAATTTAAGATTTAATTCTGAGCTAAAAGGGCGTTTCTCGAACCCCTGATTAAAATTTTTGGTTTTTGAGATTTTTTAGTTGGCTTCATAATATTGATGGGTGAGTCAGTCAGTGAGTATATCTTGAAGTACATATGAATTTTTTGCTCCTGCATATCTCAGGAAGCTCTTAGGAGGTTATATGTTTTAAGTTTCATAATTTTACGATTGAGGAGAACAAAGTTATGAGACGGTGTACAACCTTTGTGATGGACAATTTTAAGTCTTCGTAGACACAAATTATAGAAAATTGCTTACTCCCAGTCCAGACTTGCGATTCTTGTTGCAGCAGTTCTTAAGTATAACGGTGAGAGGGGTGATACAATTGGGGAGGGTGGTAAAAAATAATGTTGCAACTAGTTGCAGTAAGTGCTTAAGGTGGAAAAGTACAATATAGCCACCCAAAAGCTATCAATAAAGTACTTAACCATTTTACAGGCTTTCCATTAATTTTTGACATTAGCTTAAGCCAGCATAGGCACATTTTAATTAGAAATTAAAATACAGTTAAAACGCACTAAATCTAGCACGAAACGCGCTAAATTGGCAACGCTGAGAGGAACCATACGTTGAGACGATAGTACAGTTTCCTATGATAAAGCAGTGTCACTGAATACCAAAAATGGTTTCAATAAAGAAACAATATGTATATATGTAGTTCTCTTCATAAATATATGAACGCAAATAAACAATTTAAGTGAAATGGCAATGAATGAAAATAAATTAAAATTTTTTAATATCGATATGTAAATAATATCTTAATGTCACATAAATTCTTCCGCCCGCCAAAAATATTAGTAACAAATACTATATAATACAACTGTGAATAATGAAGCACTCTATTAACATGTCATTAAAATTTTGCTGTCAGTTTGACATTACCATTTTACGCGTGTGGCTGTCTATGCGGTTGTCGGGTTAATTTTGCATTCTTGTCGTTTTATTTAATTCTTTTGTTTTATTTATAAGAGCCCGGCATTATTGCAATATTTTTGCTCTTGTAATGTAGTTTTAAGTCGCATTCGCAATATTTAAAATAGATAAAAAAGAAATTGTGCACCTATCGTAGTCGTTTCATAAATTGAAGAGTGATTAAACAATAAGTTCCAACTTGCAATAGTCCTTGAAAATAAACAACCGGTTCCTTAAGCAAGGAAATGAATAATTCAAATATAAGCACTGGTTGCTAAAAAAAAGTGGCCTCAAATCACTAAGAACAAGAAAGAATTAAAAATAAAAATTATCAGTTTGCAAAAGCAGAGCAATAAAATTTATTTTAGCAGATATTTGCTTTTTAGGTACATACCTACAAAGAATTAAAAAGTTCTACTGTGTATTTAGTTGTTTTGCCGTTTTTATTTTGAATAAAACAAAAAGTATTGTTAGCATATATGTACATACATACATACATATATTGCAAAAATATTTGTATTATTGTGCAAATTGTTGGTAGTGTACGGTGTCTGAATTTTTGCTTTTATTGTTATTCCGATAATAATAATTTGTTGTTGGCGATACATATAGGTACAATATAACCACAATTAAAATAAGGTCAACAATATCAGAGAAAGATAGCATTAAAATTATAAATTTAATAAGTAAAAATGTACATAAATATAACAACCAAACAGTAAAAATACTGATTAACTAGTGCCAAGATCAGTGCCAACAGTATATACATAAAGTAAATAAAAGAACAAGAAATGTGAACAATATCATTCCAACAGCAGCAAAAGTGGCATCAACAACAAAACCATACAACAAAAGCATTAAGCGACTGAAAGCATGCATTGTATGTGGCGGTGAAATGCAGCAGTACTAGAGTACTTTTATTTTTGGTTCTAGTCGACTTTACGCATATTTGTAATTCATAATTTCCCCACATGTTTCCAATGCAGTCTTCTTCCTATTCGTCTGTAATTACCACTACTATCGCCACATATACCACCATAAGTCGCAGCAGCTCCTATTCGTTTAAAATGCGTCGATCTTCACTGAGTCGTAATCATTATTTCGTTATTGGCCTGTTTTTAGGTTTGGTCTTATCGTTTTATGTTCCACAAGACATTTGGGAGTTAGTTCAGCAAGAAGAGTGTCCGCAACAGGTTGCAGAAAATAATTTGATAGAAAAATTTGGACAGGAATTCGAACCACATTTGAACTTAATCAACAAGCCGCTGGCAGCTAAAAAACCGGTATGTATAATAATAATAATATTACCCAGCAAAAAAAGTGAGGAAAAATAAGTAGAAAAAGCACCACATCTACTTAATCAAACCAGTTCAAATTTAGGTAAAAAACCAATGAATTTTACATTGACGTGCCATTGGGGAAGTGGGTTGCTTTTGACATTCTTTAAACTCAAGAAAAATCGTGTTTTAGGTGCTATAAAAATCCGAAATTCGGTAGTAAAAATAATTTACTACACAAAAGTAGTTAAAAAGAGCTTTTTACTTAGTGATTAAAATAACTTTTATATGGTTTGAAAAGAAAAAAGGTTAAATTATTTAATTTTTTGTTATTTTATTCCATTGTTATTTTTAATAATGTAAATTTTTTGATTTGAAAAGCCTTAAATGTAATATAAAACATTTGTGTTTGGCTTGAGCCAAAAAAAGTATTGAATTTGCTGAAAACAAAATAGTGGCTTAAAATTCCAGAGGGTAAGTAAAAAAAAAATTCTAAATTTAAGTAATTTTTTCTAGGTTTAACTGCCAGTTTATAGAAGCAATGTAAAAATTCTCGGCTGTCTTTTTACATTGAAAACAAAAACAAATTTTGAGTGCTTTGTTTTTGTTTTCAATAAAAATAGGCAGGCGAGAATTTTTACATGGCTTCTATAAACTGACAGTAACCCCCTGTTTGTGTAAGACGTTTGAGTTAGAAATCTTGGCGTTTCTGTAATAGATTAAAGAAAAGTTGTACGAGTTTCCTTTAATCTATTACAAAAACGCCAAGATTTCTAACTCTTTCTTACACAAACAGGCGGTAAGTAAATTTTTACAAAAATCTAGACCATTTCCAGTTGTATTTCAGAAGTTTCCAATTGTTTTTCAGAAATTTCTAAATATGTATCAGAAGTTTCTAATTACCGTTCAGAAGTTTCTAAGTATAGTTCAGAAGTTTCTAATTACACTTCAGAAGTTTCCAATTATGTTTTAGAATTTTCTAATTGCATTTCAGAAAATTCTAATTGCTTTTCAGAAATTTCTAATTGCATTTCCGAATTTTCAAATTACATTCCAATTGTATTTTAGAATTTTCCATTTGTATTTCAGAAATTTCTAAATGTATTTCAGACTGTTATGTGGATATATTACTCTTGTGCCCCTACATTTTATAAAATCTAATCATTTCTAAGTATTGTATGTTAACATATTTTCAATAATATATATATATATATACGTATATTGTGCGAAAACCAAGTAACCTATACTTTTTTTGATATTATAAATATATCAATAATCATTTTCTATTTATACATGAATAATATATGTATGTATATGGTGTTGCAAGTGCTGTATTGAATAATATACATAATAATAATATACTTTAACCACAAATTTTAAACAGTCACAAACCTCTTACTTTATGCATAGACTTTCAAAAACTATATGAGAATTCATAAAATAATAATATATACTTTTGAAAATCACAAAAGAAAAAATAGCTTAGTAGGCTTTGAAAGGATGTAGAAAAATAAAATGAGTTCACCTGGATATAAATTATTTGCTGGGTTTTGTATCAGTTTCAAAGCCTACTAAGCTTATTTTTTCTTTTGTGATTTTCAAAAGTATTATTATTTTATGAATTCTCATATAGTTTTTGAAAGTCTATGCATAAATTTGTTTAAAATTTGTGGTTAAAGTCTACTGATGATTTGGTTCAAGCGCCAATGAAATACGTATATACATGCTAAACTACCAACAAATAAATTTCAATTATATTAAATATTTTATTTTAAGTGTCCTACTTTACCGATTTTT
Organism: Tachina grossa; assembly: GCA_949987645.1. Classification (NCBI taxonomy): domain Eukaryota; kingdom Metazoa; phylum Arthropoda; class Insecta; order Diptera; family Tachinidae; genus Tachina; species Tachina grossa. Next base: position 106,874,581 of record OX465277.1, on the reverse strand, counting down.
ACAAGACTTAACACGCACCCTGAGCTCTGAAAAACATACAATCATGCATTTAAAAAAAGGGCGGATTCTAGCCGCTTGAAATTTAATTTTATATTTCACCTACTTCTTCTTATCTTCTTCTATCAGATCTTTGCATTGAAGTTGGTTTTTTTTTTGGCAGAAAGAATTCTTCAAAAGAAACCTTTTTTGGCTCTACTGAAAATAAGTAAATTTTTCGGTATGCCCTGTTTTCCACGAAAACCACAGAAATTATTGTTACAAACTAGTGGGACATATACCATTTTTTACTTTTTTGATCAACTTTTGTTGAGAGCAAGTGGTAAAAATAAATTATGTAAGCAAAAGCTTATTTAATGATACAATTAATGCATACATTAATTTTTTTTAGAATAAAATGCAATTTTAAACAAAACACATAAAATGAAGTTAATATCATTAGATAACAATAAAGTGATGACATAAAAGCTCCGTTCGAGAACTCAAAAGTTTTTTAAATTGTTTACTGGATTTAACCGGATTGCCTTTGCGTACACATGATACAGTAAATGAGAGAGCAAATTAAGAGAGAATAAATTCAGTGAAGTGCGACTTTGACCAGCGCACGAAGGGTTCCGTACGGACACTAGATATGTATATAATTCAATACGAACTTTAGCCTATATAATAAATAGTTTTGGCTTTTTTTCGTTTGTGGTTTTTTCGATTTTTGGCGTTTTTTCATTTTGGCGATTTTTTTTCATTTAGACAATTTTTTTCGGTTTTTGGCTTTTTTTCATTTTGGCGATTTTTTCATTTTGTCGATTTTTTTTGGTTTCTGCTGACTTATTTTTCAATTAGGCGATTTTTTTAGTATTGCCTTTTTCGCGTTTTGGCTATTTTTTCTCGGTTTTTGGCGTTTTTTATCATTTTGGCGATTTTTTTCATTCTGTCGATTTTTTCGGTTTTGCCTACTACGCTTATTTTTCTTTTGTGATTTTCAAAAATATTATTATTTGTGAATTCTCAAATAGTTCTTGAAAGTCTGTGCATAAGATAAGAGGTTTGTGACTATTCAAAATGTGTGGTTGAAGTCTGCTGATGATTTGTTACAGCAACAATGAAATATATAAACAACGCTGAACCACCACCAAATAAATTTCAAATTAAAATAAACTTCTGACAATATGTCGAATAATAATTTTCTTAAATTTTGCTGATTTATTTTAGTGTTAGAATTTTTTTTAATTTGGTGACTTTTTTTTTGGTTGGCGATTTTGTAATTTTTGAATTTTTGTAGTTTTACCGTTTTTGAAAATTACAAGAGTTTCCAACATATAGCAAGTTGTCAAAATTACATAGTCAAAATTGCATTAACGGATGGACAAATTTCAAGTGTCAATATATATATGTACATATATTGTATGTATATTACATTGGATTTTTGCATATTTCGTTGCTCGTTTTGGAACACCCTTTAATTTTTAACTCTCATGTATTTTTAATTTGTAGCGGCCAAAGTTCTACATACTCTGTCCAAATTTCAGGTCCGTAGCTCTTACGGTTCCTGAGAAAATAGCCTGTGACGGACAGCGTAGCGAAAACAATAGGGTTCCTTTTCACCTTTGGTGTACGGAACCCTAAAAATTACAGTTCATTGATCGAATAAATGTAAATCCTTACTAGACAATTTTTTTTGCTAGTAAAACAAAATCAGATGTTTGTAAATATTGAATTTTTTATAAAATTTTCAAAATAACAAAAAAAAAAAAAAACAAATTTATTACGTTATAAACTCAACTGGGACGAATGACAAATTTCGTCCACGGCGACGAATTCGCTGAATGAATTCGTCGTTGTTGTGCTTCACACAACGACACAACAGCTGCTATATATCAGCTGCTTCCTACTGTCGCTGTTACATTCCATTACAGTCGGCTAACTGAGCCTTTAGGATGAGATTACATTGGCATTTCATGTTTGACATGTGCCCAAAAAGCGAAACCACTAATTACTAATGAACAACTGTTTGATGCAGACACGTAGAAATAAATCTACAGGAGAGTTCGTCACACACGACGAACTTCGTTTGACGGCGGTGTTGTGTTAATTTTCATATGCATAAATGTGTTGTATTTTGCAACGAAAAATTCGTCGTTCGTCTCAGTTGTGTTCTTATGATGTCAGAAATATATTCGGGTATATTCTGTATTCCTCATGAAATTAAAACGTGCGGAATCGCCATAAAGATGTGGTTGAAAAAATGTATTTATAAGAATCGTATTAGCAATTTCGAACGATTTAATTTCACGTGTAACATACAGAATATACCCAATTGTATTTAAAAGTGAATATATTATTAAAGTGAAATTTTTGTCTATAACTATAATTTTTTTGCATTTACATATGTTTGTAAAATTTTTGTATATTTTTTGCATATACCATGTATAATTTCTTACCTCCAGAATGTATTTTACTGGATTATATATGTAAACGTATTTACTTAGTTAATGCACTTTACTGCAAAAGTACTCGAACGCACCTAATGTCATTATTTAACAAAAAGTATAACATATACAAACATACATACATAATTGCCTAATTTAAGTCATGCATTTTTATACAGTTCCAAACACTGTTTTAAAGCATGGATCACACGATCGGCACAATGTACCGATTATTTATTGCGATTTATTGTGGCTCGCCGCAATAAAGTCATAGATAATAAGCCAAAATGACATTATTACTTAATTAATTCTTGAATAAGTCTATATGGATTTATTGTCAATGCAGTGTGGTACAGTTATGTAATTATATTTCAATTAGTTGAGAAATAATGCAAATTTACTTTGTTACTTTTGAATTTATTTCAGTCAGCCGACGAAAATTGGTACATTGTGCCAATCGTGTGATCCCAGCTTAAGATATTGGCTGCTTTGTAAATAAAATTGTATTTATTTCACAAAACTCTGACTGATCCGGTAAAATTAAACAATCTGTTAGAAAAAAATATTTAAAACAAACATTATTTATTGCTCACTTAACTTATACATATATATGTAAATCAATATGTTAATAGTTAATGTACATATCGTCACCTAAAATCCAAAAGGCCGTAAGTATACTTTTTACTTTTGTACAGGAGAAGCAAAAAACTTCATAAATTTAATACTATTTATATGTTAGTTACCAAATTGAATAATGAATAAAATCAGTATTTTTGAACATATGTGAGTAAAATTTTAGGAAAATGTGTATTTTGGTTGGTCACATCATAATCAATCAAAAAGTCTATTTTGATTTTTTTGTATATACATATATATATATATATATACATATATATATATATATATATATATATATATATATATATATATATATATATATATATATGTATACATATCTATATGTGACAGCGCATAGAGAAAGGGGCCTAAGGGTAAAAAAATCAATTTAAAAATTTTTTTTTTTTTTTGATGTGGACGACATCTGAGCATCGAATGAGACCGATCCCATGCCCCAAAAGTGTTCCCTCCCAGAGATATGCGCGTTTTATTCAGTGATGGTACACCAAAGATACACGTATTTAAATCTTTAAAATGGCTCTCCTGAACAAAACCGGATTTTACCCTCAGGTCCCTTTCTATTTTGCGCGTCACATATATGTATATTTAAAGATTTTTTGTAACTGGTATATTTCTGTTAATGATTGAAATCAAGTTTCCTTAAAATGTTTACTTATTTAAATAAATTATAAACAAATCTTATTCAATGAAAAATAAAACATCCCAGACAGAAAAAGATTGCGGGTCAGCGTTGTCAACTTTTAAATTTCAAAACGCACCAAAATAGAGAAAAAAAACGCGCCATTTACAAAAAAACGCACCAATTTCAATATTTCTAACATAGCATGTTAAGCATATAACAGAGCACTGTTAGCTATTTAACAGTAGTCGCTAAATGGATTATTATTCCAAATCCTTGGAACTGGATCGAGATAGATAATTTTTTTTATTGGAAAAATTGCTCCAAAATGTAGTTTATGAAAAAAAAAATAAAAAAAATAAACAAACAACAACTTAGGACGTTTTTGCTTGAAAATATTTTTGAGTCTTTGATTTTGAATTCTCTAATATCCCGTTTACACCTACACAAAAACTAAGAGATTTCATTTAAAATCTTTATGAAAATCTTAAAAAAGAACCCATAGTGGCATCACTTAGATCTACTAGATTTTAAGTAGATTTTGACAAAACATAGTGATGAAGTAAGTACTATATTTCGGTAAAAATATAGGAGATTTGCCTTATACATCAAAATTAACGTTGTCAATAGATTCTGTCAAAATCTACTTAAAACCTAGAGGTTACAGGGCATTTACATTGTCTATCTGGTGCTTACGAGATACAAAGCGAGATACAAAACGAAATCTTATTTGTAGGAAATATACTCAAAATCTAACTTTTTTATTAAATTTTTAGTTGGTGCATTAGATACGCTCTACAACGTTTTGTATTGAAGGTGCGTGAATGAGCTAAGTCGGCAGTTTTTGGGTTACAGTTTACTACAAAATTTTATACAGAGGATTTTGTCTTGTATAGGAAATGTTAGAAAATGTAAAAAAGCTTGGTGTAAACCTCATAGATATCGATAAAGATTTCAAATCAAATGTATTAGATTTCGAGGCAATGTAAATGCTGTATTAGTGATGCAACTATCATTTTTTTAAATTTGTAGTAAAGTCCGCCTATGTACATAGAAAGGTATGGGTGAATTGGCTACATTGCAGTTGTTTGGTTGTAGTAGATTTTAATTGAAATCTGCTAGATTTTGTGCATGTATAAATGCCCTATAAATAATTTTCTTAAATTGGTGTCTTTGATAATGAAAAATTAAAATATTATTATTATTATACAATGTTTTTAAAACATAAATTAATTAATAAATAATATGTATGTGCATATCGAGCCTTATTTTCGATTTTATCGTAAGCGGCAAAATTAAATTGTTCAGGAGATGGCTTTTTTTAAAATAGTCAAAAAAGTTTTTGTACGTAAATTGTCGCTTACGATAAAATTTTACAGCCTGTATCTTAAAAGTTATCAACAATTTTGGCATTTTGATAATTCTAAACTATTTTAATTGCAATAAAAAAGTCTATTTTCGATAACATGTCGCTTACGATAAAATCGAAAATAAGGCTCGATATAGTTGAAAAATATGTGAACAATATGTATTGGATATAATGGTTTGGAACAAAAGCGTAAAGTATATACACAAATAATAATAATTGTCTTAAAGAATCACAACTGCGACTTATTTGCATGGATAGACAGACGACACAATTGTCGAACAGATTTAGGCCATTAGTTTAATACATAAAACTTAAATTTTACACCTGTACAAAATCTATAATATTTTAATCAAAATCGTTATGAAAATCTATACCGCTTACATCAAGATGTTTTTTTATCAAGATTTTTTATCCAAAACAAAACTTATTAACTGAAATATTTTGCAAAACTACAACTAAACAACTGCAATATATCCAATTCACACACCTTTTTATGTACACAGGCTGACTTTTTAGTACAAGTTTCAAAAACCATAGTTGTATGTATCACTAGGTTCTACAAAATTTTAAATAGATTTTAACAAAATCTAGTGACGAAGTAGACGGGAGGAATAAATACCATTGGTGATATCACACGTATACTTGCAAAATGATAATGGAAGAGCTAATAAAAAGGTCATTTAATTCATATCAGCAAAAATTTTAATAAAATTACCGGCAGAAAAAAAAATAGTTTTTCAATGTGTATACCGCGCTTGAATTATTTATAACACGTTTATAAAATGTAAATTCGACACTACGTGGACATTCAGTTAATAAAAACCCATATTGTCTATTAAAATGGCTGAATATGCCAAAAACAGTTGAATTGGTCTCATAGCTTTGAGAAATTATTTTTCAGCAATTTAAAAGTTAGTCATGCTAAAATTTTATGGGATACGAGGGTTACTGCTACATTCCTGGCATTTGGATAAATAGTAGTAAAATATCCATATTCATATTTGCTATAATTTTGTTTGCAGAATCGCTGGTAATGAAAATTTTTCTGTTTGACTTAAAATATGCACTTCAAAAAGGTGATTTCTGACTTTGTATATAATTTAATTTGTATGTATGGGAACAACAATTAGTTATTGGTTGCCAAGTCTTATATATATTTTTTTTAATTTCTCCGGACAAACTAGTCAATTTGTTTCTGTTATTCTTATTCATAAATCAAAAAAAATTTTAATGCCTTTCATATATGTATAGCAACTAAAAGTTTCAGATGTTTGTGAACATAAATTTAAATTTAACTAGCAGAGACAAAAAAAAAATAAAATTTGCAGTCTCCATTTTACAGTTAACTGCAGACTGTTAAGCATTTAACAGTCCTTGTAAAATTATCGAATATTCATTCTGTTTACTGGTTAGACATATTAGGTTTCATAAGATTTCGTGTACGTTCGGACTAATGAGAGTAAAAAGAACATTACTTTCTGAATGTGACAAAGTTATGCAAAATTGCTGGAACGCAAAATTGCACATCTTGAAATACTAATGTTGCTTACTTTTTACATTAAATTTGATTTAAGCGATTTGAGTCGCTTAGAACGCATAACAATATAAAAACAAAAAATTTGCATCATTAGCAACAGCTATAAAAAGCAAATAAAAATAAGTTCCAAAAAGTGAATTATTTAAAAAGAGCATTTTTGTATATTAAATAAATAGAGAAATGTGCACAAATGTGTTTTCATTATGGCAGCGCTAATAGGTGAAGCAAATGGTTATGGATATGGTTACAGTTATGGCTATATCGTATGGCACGTCTGACTGAATCTTTTAAATAACTAACAAAATTGGGGCTGCAACGATGCTATATGAAACTAACAATGTGCACAACTAAAATAAATAAAGCTGCTCTTCTCTTTATCTGTGTATAAATCCACCATCTGTACTTGCACTATCCCTTTCCTATTATCAAGGAACACAAAAAAGACCACAAGAACACTGATGATGAAGGTGTGGCGGTCTTCGAAAATAGCATGTTGTTCCGTTCTGCTATTTATTCAAAGCAAAACGAACTTTTTGGTTAATCGAATAATAAACAGAGAAAAAATTAAGTTTTGACAAAATACTCGTAATTAATAGGCTAAATTTTGAGGTGGTGCTAAATTGTTTCCCCCTGTTTTGAAATTATCATTCAACTATCTATTTATTATCTTAGGGGCTAAACTTTTTTGTATAATATTCTCTCCGATCTAAAATAAATTCAAAAAGTTTGACTGAAAAGGCTTTATACATATGTGTATGAATAAATAACTTTGAATTATTTTTCAGTAGATTCGATTCTGTATATAAACAATTGATCGTAATGCTGAGTACACATTATGGCATTTTATGACATCGCAATAATGTGTATTAGTGGCAAAGTTTGTAATTTCCGATATTTTTCGTTGTTTGGCAGTGCGTTATGCCGAGTTTACATTGGGCATTTCAAATGTTGTGATTTTGTGGTGTCATTTTCATATGTGTGCAGTGCCGTTCCCATCAAATTTTGCGATGACACACAATTTTGTTGTGTCTTTGTGACAGAAAAGAGTCCCATCCCTAAATAATGGCAATAAGGTATCGTTGTCTACATCAAGAACTCATTTTGACATAATGACATTCAGTGTCGTTTGATTTATCATTGTGAGACTTTGATTTGTTAATTAATATTTATACAAATATATAATCTCAAAATTATTCAATTGGCTAGTGCCACCGTGAGATTATCAATAAGAGAAAAAAAATAAGAAAATCTAAAAACGGCAAAGAAAGTGGTGGAAAAGACCAGAGCTTAATATGCGTGCCACCAAAGGATTCTATTGTACTCTGCATTCCAGTTTACGGAAGCAGGATGTCAGTTGGTTTAAAAATTTCATGTGCATGAAGACCTAACTTTACCGAAATTTCTGCCCTTTTTTGCATTTCTATCCCTATAAGTGCTACATATACATACATACATATGTATGTTTCCATACAGCCTCTCGAACCTCCACAAGCTGAATTAGCTGTGTCATCATGTCATGCGTCCAGGGCACTTAAATTTCTCTCACACTCTCCTATGCTTTTCCACTTTCTTTTTAGTTTTCCATACGTTTAAATTTTTATACCCACACACATTTAAAATTCTTTCGGTATTTTCTCAATGTCAAAATGTCAACACGCTGATATTTTCTTTTTGTGTTTGCAATGCAGCCAACTTATTCTCACAACTGTTTACATCAGATACGTAAACAGTTTGTTTGGTAATGCCACACAACGAAAAATATCGGAAATGGCAAACGTTGCCACTAGTTCCCATTGTTATTTTTGCAATATTTGTCACAAAATGCCACAGTGTGTACTCGGCCTAAAAAAAAAAAATTGTGAACGGCATTGCACATATTTTTAAAATGACACCACAAAATGACGCCAAAATAAATGACAAATGTGTACTCAGCATAAGAAGCAAAAATGCCAAAAAACAATCCAAGCAACCTCATTTTTTCAATACCAAATGATTGTACCTAAGAAATGGAGATAATTAATATGCTTATTTTTTTAATGCATAAAGTATTAAAAGATACAATTTAAATTTCTTAAAAAAACATTATCAACACGAAATTATTAAACCCTAAAAAATGGCATGTGTGTGTTTTTAATTTTTATGCATTTTCCTTATCAATTTAAAACACACAACAAAAAACAAACACTTTAAAAATTAAAAATCTAAGAAACAACCGCTTAAACAAAATAATGTATGGAGGGATGAAAGTGTTATATGTAGATGTGTTTGTTCACATTGTACATAAAAAATTTTACTTGTATTAAAAATTTTTTTTTTCAATTATACATTTTACTTCTCACATGTTTTCACAGCAAAAGTCAACATTTGCCATTGACGACAACAAAAATGAAATTTTAGAGAAAAAGTTTTCAATAGTCTTGTGATTTTATTTTTGCGCATTTTGCAAGTATAAAATATATTCATAATGTCTACAATAGTAGAAGTGTATTAAATCAAGTGCATCTTTGTTAAGCTCTACATTATGAATTATAAGTAAACATCAAGATTTTGAAACACTTGAATCAGCTTTTAAATGATGGGATTTGCTGTAACTTCCTAGCAAAAATTACACATTACCATTAGAACTACTTGCTATATAATGACTTACTTTTCTGATTACCAAATTTCATTACAAAAATCACATTACACAAAAAATGCTGTACAAGTTGATAAATGAGGAGAATGATTATTTTAGATTTAATAGATTACGTGAGTATGTTGAAAAATAAAAAAAAGTAAGTACTTCTCAAGAATCGATTATTTTAGTCTCACGCTTTGTTAAAATCATTAAGTTGGTAATCCAGTAGGGAAGTGCTTCCACCAAAAATGCTTAATTCTAAACTCCATTACCTTTTTTGAAATGTTTGTTGGGTTACTGTAATAATTTTTTACATGGACTTATAACTTGTTGAACTATTTATTAGGGTACTAGTACAGTAAGACAGTCGAATCCGCTTTAGCGCAACACGCTTTACTGCAAAAAAATCGGATTACTGAAAGCGATACAAATCCCCGCACTGATTTTAAACGCAGCTAGTCTTATTCACTTCGCTTTAGCTTTACTGAAAATATTGTATTACTGAAAACCAAAAGCAAGCCCACAACTACGTTTTGTATGAAACTTACTTCGCTTTAGTGAAAAAATAAACAATGATAAATTTATTTATTAGAAATCGATTGCATAACTTAAGTGTGAAAAATGTTTGCATGTTTTGTCAGTTAAAAAATTAAATGGCAAAATGTATTTATCCTTTTCTCTCTTACGTGCTTTATTGTATTTTTCTATTATATTGTTAATGCAATTGGCTAGACATTTTCGAGGAATTCGTGATACTGATTTTAAGCAGTACGCTTAGCTGTAACAAATTTCTGTAATCCGAACTACGTTTTAGAGAAAAAATCGCATAACCGATTGGGGACGCACCCACTGTTTTTTCTTTGATTTTATGACATTTTATTTGTCAGATTGCTCGTAACGAATCTCGAATCTGAAAAATAGGCCTATTAAAACTTAATATTATAGTTCACGTGCTTCAATTTGACCGATTTTTACGAAACTTGGCACACACTCTGAACTCTAAAATTTAAAATTATCTGTATTTCACGTGCTTATAATTTACCGATTTTTGCAAAACACACACCTTGAGCTCTAAATGTACTTGATATTGCGCTTAAATAAGTGAGCAGGGCAACGCCTATGGAAGTTTAGTATTACATTGTATGTACTACTACTTATGCGAAACTTGGCACGTGCTTCTACCTAACTGACTTTTTGTTTCGAAACTTAGCGCACACCTTGTGCTCTAAAAGTGACGCGATTTTGAATTTAGAAAAGGGGGCGGACAATAATATTTGCCAAATTTGTAATGCCCTAAAAATGTAAAATTGGCACAAAAAATTCGCCAGATTGTTATGATAAAAGTTGAGGGTGGCGTTGCCTGAAGTAGTTAGCTCGTTAACTAAAAACCGAAGGTCCTGGGTTCAAGCCCGGTGTCCAAAAGTCATTGAAAAACAACAACACCACACATTTTTCTGATTTGCATTAGTGTCCTTTGTATCAGTTGTTGTGTTAAAAGTTTTAGTGATGCAGTCATAAGGCACTGGGTTACTAAAACTACACCGGCGCCCTCCTTCGTTCTGTATCAGGATTATCGGCAAAGTAAACTAACCAATGAAATGGCTACTAAACACAGCTTCAAAATTTAATACGTCTCATTTGACACCAGAAGGCGCTGCAACACTGCATTATTAAAACCGTGCAGAAAAGCAGAGTTGTAAAAAAATGAAGCTTTCCGCTATCTCTTCCTTCATCTTCATACTTCACTATCACTTTCTTTTCCATATCAGCCTCTCTCACTAACTTCTCTTCAACACACAGGTAGCACAAATGTAGCATTGCATTGGACCCAAGTGAGCTGGATTCTAAATTTCACCCTTCCTTACAAGCATCCTGCTAACCTAACCTAACCTTTGATAAAGTTTTGAAAATTCGTACTGACATGAGTTTCGATGTAATACAAAGTAATTAATTAAAAAAGCGATTTTGAAAGTTTGTTTATTTAAGTGGTCTTACATTTCAGCCAAATATAAATTATGGCTTTGAGTGTTGTATATTTCAACAAAAGTAGCAAGATCACTAATATGCTATATTACTTTGCAAGACCATTTGCACAAGATTGTGAATTGGGCTATTATTTTCCTTGCGTGCAATAAATCATTCACCAAACGTGTGCAATGTACACGGAAGTGATTCCGTTTCGTTGTCTCCCTTACGAAATTGCTTCCAGCAAGCAAAAATTTATGCTGGGTAACACCAAATATTTCAAAAGCATTATTACATTGCACGCATTGATAAAACGTTTCCTTATGTCCGTCGATTTCTTTGTAGTAGTAAATTATGTTGGAAAAGCTTTTTTAAAGTAAATTTTTTCTCCAAGAGAATCTGCAAATTATGGTAAATTTACGGATATTCAGATTGGTGAATATATCCAGTTAACCCTGCATTTTCATTCTGAGCTAAACTCAGTTTGGTTGTCTAAGAGTCAACATAAGCTAAATATTTTGCATTGCCAGTCACAACTTAAATAAGGCCCCATTTGGAATGACAATATAGATATATGTTCGCGATATATGTAGCAATAACGCTATATTGCCAACATATATTGCAAACAGGAACAATATTGCTGATTGCTTTATTTATGTCAAGGCTATGGGAGATCGTAGCTGATAATATGGAAAAAGTCAACAGAGAAGCTGGTTAGCAAAAATATATGTGACAGCGCATAGAGAAAGGGACCTAAAGGTAAAAAAAAAAATCAATTTTGACTTTTTTTTTGATGTGGACAACATCTGAGCATCGAATGAGACCGATCCAATGCCCAAAAAGTGTTCTCTCCCAGAGATATGCGCGTTTTATTTAGTGATGGTACACCAAAGATACACGTATTTAAATCGTTAAAATGGCTCTCCTGAACAAAACAGGTTTTTACCCTTAGGTCCCTTTCTATTTTGCGCGTCACATATGTAATTCGCTTATAAATATCTGGTTACACGAATAAATTTTTATGTTCATAGGCTTATTACTAAACAAATTATTTTACTGCACTCGTTTTCCAAAGAGTATCTTCCTTTTTCAATTTATTTTCTCAATTTCATTAATAGTAGTATCTAATCATGCTCGCAATAATTGTCAATGAAAAACTGTTGGCAAGTATTGGCGCAACTATTGCAAGCACTGGAAATGAGCTGTGGGGGGGGGGGGGGTGGGGTAACAGTTGATTTTTTAGTAGTATCGTGCCATAACATTTTCAAGTAAAAATTAGTTGTATTGTATTATTGTATATTTCTATTTCAACACTCTCCCACATATTCAAGAATTGCTGCCAGTGTTGCCAGAAAATGATGATGAGAGAATGCTAAATCTGTAAAAAAAATCCGTTCAACAATTATAATGCCAGATTTAAATTTTGAAAAATTTATTAAAATAGCTTTGAGTTTCATGTTTATACACACTTATTAGTACTCGTATTTACAAGTATTTTTATGGCACATACATACATACATACCCTGAAGGAAATGTCGATGGTAAAAATGTACTGAGTCGCTTTTGACTTTGTCACCAGTACTACTCTACAATTATTCGCCATACAATACTTTGTGCTATAGACATTTAGCATGTGCTTGTCATTGAAAATCTACTGGTAACACTAACACAATTGACTAGGTGGTGAATTCATAGTTCTTATGGGAACATGTAGACATACCAACTAGACATTTACTGGTACATTTCTATACCTTACGTACATAGAAATTTATTTATATTGACAAGTTCTTGCAAAATCCACCAGAAATACACCACATCTGTTATCTCTCTTTCTTTTATACTGTCGAATAGAAGAGAAATTGTAGACAATGTAACTACTACTAGAATTTTAATGTTGACATAGGGACAATTGTCCCCAGTCTTACTGCAGGGTATGTACATCCAGGCTGCCCACAGAGAGAAAACCGAGAGAAATGTATAAGCGTATGTGTATTCGTTTGTATAAAAAGCCGATTGATGTTCGGCACTCTGGCGCTTCTCTGGGCAGCTTGGATGTACATACATAAGTACATACGAGACCTGTTTTCGATTTAATTGTAAGCAACAGTAAAAAATAAAGTTAATCGAAATTAAAATGATGTTGGTTGGTAGTTTAGAATTATCAAAATATCGAAATTTTTGACATTCTTTAAAATAAAATTTTAAATCCTGAAATTTTATTGTAAGCGACAATGAATGTCCCACGGCCAGGGCCCAGTCGATGTTCAAGAACTCCCGAAAACATTGGACTTGTTGAAAGCAGTTTATGACAAAATCCGTGGCTTTCAATACTGAAGAGAGCAGCCTCACTGGGACTTCCAAGAGCGATTATTCATGAAATTTCAAAAAAGGATCTGAAGTTCCATCCTTCTTTGATTTACGCAAAATTTTTTGTGAAACAATTTTGGAGCGCTTTCGCACTGTAAATCCCATTTTTTGGACCGATGAGGCTCATTTTCACTTAAACTGCGAGCTCATCCATCGTACTCTTCACACACGTGGTTTCAACAGGATGGGGTGACTGCACACACAGCCAGAGCTTCGATGAATTTACCTTCGAGAAAATGTCGCCCAAAAACTGATCAGACGCTTTGGGGACATCCCATGGCCACCGAGGTCGTCCGATCTAGCTCCCATGGACTTTTTTATGGTGCTACCTCAAAGAGAGGGTTTATAATAACAATCCCCAATCTCTTGTGCAGCGTCAAACGCAGAACACAATGCTCCGTTTTGAGCAATGTTTTCAACTCGATGAAAGACATCTGGATGTGTCAATTATCACGTTTTTTATTTAAGTTTGAAAATATAAATCTGCTACCAGACACCGTGTATATAGTACGCAGGTATTCTTCATTATATCTACATCACGTAGGAAATACTTGTAATTGTAATCAAATTACATTGATTAAAAGAATTATTCTCTACACGGAAAAAAATTTAACAAATTAGCATTTTTTTATTTTAAGAAAATTCTGCCAAAAAGCACTTGGCAGAATTTTTTAAAAGATGAATGCTCTTCACCTAAGGAAAATGCCAGATCTGGCATTGAAAATGCCAAAATATTAACAATGATTGCTGCAACAAAAATTGCGCGGGACAAATTTTTTTTGTTGCGAAAATTTTCTGAAGTGTTAAACCTTATTTTACATCATATAACCAAAGCCCTTGAATTACTCGTACCTTGTTAACGCAATTTGGTAATATAAAAGTGCAATTGGCCGACCGTAGGTTGCTCATTTGTCGTCTTTACCATTTGTTTGGTTGTTTTGAGTATTAATTTATAGCTGACGTTTATGTTAAGTTTTATTTTTTTATTTTTCGCTCATAAACATTTTAAAATAAACTTTTTTTTTAGTTATTTAATTCGTCAGAGACAATTGATCTGATTTATAGGAGGGATATTTGTTTAAATTGTTATTTAAGCTTATTGCTGTTGTGTCTGAACGATTCACTTTATAATTTTTGTATCCACTTTAAGAAAACGCATGATATTAAATTGATATTTGAGCTTTGTGCAACGCCATTGTGCATATACGAGTAGTAATAATATTCATTCATATTTCTAATGATTATTTAAGAATTCTTATAGTTTTTTTCCACATCAGCTTGTAAGAGAATTCAGCGCGTGCTCGTAAGTTAATAACACTATGAAATTTATATTTATGTGCAAAGTAAATAAGAAAATCGCCGTTTTGAATAATAGAAATAGAAAATGATTTGTATTTAAAATTTGAGATCATATTCAATCTCTATTATTTGGGGTCACGTAGTCAATTTTTTTTAATTACCAAAGATCAAACTCATAAGCAAAAGTGCAAAAATAAATATAAAAAATTGCTTTAAGATTTGCATGATTTGAGAGAGATCAATGTATGTAAATACATACTGTACGAGTATTTGATTGCTTTAACGATAATTGACGAGTATAATTTCTATGCCGTCGTACTTTGGATTATTTTTAATTGTTACTTGTAGCTAAAATCAATCAAAAATACAGGTACTTTTTAAATAAAATTTGTATTTTTTGTTTGTTTTATCTGTATTTAAAAAACAGAATGAAATTAAGTAAACACGAAAATCATTGTTACAATGATACTCATATGTATACGGACATTTTAATAATAATATTTTGAAACGATTTGTTTGGGATTCTAAGGTACAGACAGATATGGTGGCACCAGTGCCAGTCCATTTTTCTTAAAAAATATATAGAAGTGTCTAATTATTTGCTTCAAAATATTTATTTTCTTTATAAATATTATCTGCATTATTCATAAAAAATAATTTTGTTTCATAAAAAAATTTTTGTTTGAAAAATTGTTTTATAAAGAAATTTTCTAAATTTTACTGATAGTTTATATTTTGGCCCAAATTCGTTAAATTATATCTTTTTTATATTTGTTTATATTTTTTACGTCTCAATTTTTCATGTGTCAATTGGAATACGAACCCATGATCCCTCAGAGTTGAAGGAGCATGCTTCATGTTAAGCGCTAAATATGTTGTTAACTTAGGGCCGTATTTTGTAAAACACAACGCTTAGCGTTTATAATTTTTTATGTATTTTGTTTTTGTAATTTGAGTTTTTTCCATATAAAATTTGTCGACGCTTGGCGTTGCGTTTTACATAATTATCCCCTTAATTTATTAATGACGAGCGAGACACGTGTTAAATTTCAGATAAGGATATAGATAAATAAATACTTTTTTTAATCAATAAATAATTATAGCAATCAAAATAATTTGTTAAATATGTGCAACTCATTATATTCTAACTCATTTAAATACTACTACTCATTCCTTGAGTTGTTAGAAAAAAAACTCGTTTAAACAATGACATTATGAAAGTATTGAAATTAAAATAAAAGATTTTTTTATGAATTTTTACGAGGGTGGATCATTAACTCAGTGTCTCTTTGAATTTCCCGCTTCTTGATTGAAATGGCAACACTGCTCCTGTCAAGAGGCAACTAACTGTCAGTTGACTCCTGTCTAAATTTGAAGAAGCTGTGTCATTTAGTTTGTATGTGACAGCCGTTGATAACAGACTAACTAGCCTTTTGAGAAGAAAATGGAAAAAGTGAATTTCGTGTGCTTATAAAACACTATTTTTTGCGAAAAAAAACTGTCAATCAAACCAAGAAAAAACTCGATAAATACTATGTATGGTACTCTGCACCATCGATTTTAATTGTAAAAAAATGGTTTACTGACTTTCGTTCTGGTCGCACAAGTACAAATGACGCTGAACGTTCTGGAAGGCCAATTGAGGTCAGTACACCCTAAAATTTCGAGAAAATCCACGATATGGTGTTGGCCGATCGAAGAGTAAAAGTGGGTGAGATTTTTGATGCCATAGGCATTTCATATGGCAGTGTGGTTTCGATTTTAAATTATCAGCTGGGTTTAAGAAAGTTGTCTGAAAGATGGGTGCCGTGTTTGCTCTCAATTGACCATAAACGTAAACGTGTGACAACTTCAAATGCTTGTTTGGAGTTGTTTAACCGCAATCCGAATGAGTTTTTGCGTCGTTTTGTAACTGTGTATGAAACATGAATTCATTACTGTACTCCGGAGACCAAACAGCAGTCTAAACCAGCTCCGAAGAAAGCCAAGGTGAGTTTGTCGGCCAATAAGGGGATGTCAACAGTTTTTTGGGATGTACTCGGAATAATCCGCATCGATTACCTTTAAAAAGGGAAAAGCAATAAACGGCGAATATTATGCCAACTTATTAGACCGATTTAATGAGGTTTTAAAATGAAAACGACCCCATATGACCAAGAAAAAAGTTCTTTTTCATCAAGATAATGCACGAGTGCACACGTGTGCAGTCTCAATGGTAAAACTCTATGAATTGGGCTACGAATCGGTACCCAATCTGCCATATTCTCCGGATTTAGCCCCTAGTGACTACTTCCTATTTTCAAACCTAAAGAAATGGCTCGGTGGAAAGAGATTTAGCTCCAAAGATGAAATTATTGCCTATTTTAAGGACCTCTCCTATTTTTTGGTAGGGATACAAAAAACTTGAGAAACGTTGGACTAAGTGTATTGAGTTAAAAGGAGATTATGTTGAAAAATAAATGTTTGTTTTGCAAAAAAAAAAATTGTGTTTCATTCAAAAAGTCACGGACTTATTGATCCGCCCTCGTATCTTTTACTTAAACTATAATTTCACAGAAGAAAGAACAAAAATGTCATAAACATAAAACAAAACAAAAAAGTAAAAAAATTATTTTAGGTAGTGTAAAGGTACGGTCACACTTGGCAAACATAGGACATACTAATGAAAACCCGTCTGATTCAGACACTTATTTATTAAGTTGAAAAGTTGCATACATAACTAACAGACAATGTTTTAGAATCCAGCATTATTGGAAACTCTTTAACGTAATGAACACGTGTCTGAAACAAAAGGTTTTCTATTAGTACGAGTATTTCGTGGTTGTTATGCTTTTTTGTGCAATGTTTGCCAAGTGTGAACGTACTTTAAGTAAACTTAGTTCTAACCAAACCACATGGACATTAATGAGAAGTACTTAATTTGTTTAAATTTTTTCGAAAATTAAAAATTGCACAGTAGACAATTTGAGCAGAAATCTTGGCCAAAAATAATTAGTGCAGCATAAAAATTATAATTTTGATATAAATTAAAACGTTTTTTTATGAATTATTAAACAAAAAGAAGAAAATCGTGCATAATATGGTGAAGAGAGGCGTGTATGTTAAGGTTTTTGTTAACAAAAAGTGTAATTCCAACTTAACCTGAAATAAATTACTTTTTGCATAATTATAAACTTTGCATTCGGTTTACGATTTCTATCATTTTCTTTTAGACATCCTCAGTTTAAAATATGAATAGAGTTTTTTTTTTTTTGATTTATGAAAATAATAAAAATTATTATGAAGTTCACAATAGCGTTTTAAAATAATATGGGTTGTTATTTTTTTTCTGAAAAGCATGTCATTTTCAATATGGAAATACCAAACTAAACAAGTTAAACCTGTCAGCGCTGCTGTAGTTGATGAAAAAATATAAAAAAAATATTGAATATTAAAAAATTATGTTATTTTATTACTTCAATGTACTACTGTGTTTTATATGGTTGCCTGCTCACGATGAAAATTTTAAGATGGTACAATGTTGCCACTTTAAAATTTTAAGATACTCATTGTGAATATTTCAAAACACGATTTGGCTTCGTTGAAGCAAAAGGTAAAAAAATTTTGTAAAAAATTATCGTTAAGGTGGCACAAAAGGCCCATCGAAAAATTAACGACTTTTCTAAGCAAGATTTTGTCTACATATGTACGCCATTTTGTTACCATCCTTGCACATTTACATTGTGTCGCATTTCAAAAAAAAAAAAAAAACAATATCCGCTCGTTTTCGAGATATTTAGTTTTTAACTAAAAATTTCCATGAAAAACTCTTAAATTCCAAATTTCAGCCATATGGGTCCAAAACTTTTACTGAAATTAATTTTGGCTTAAAGAGTATCTAAAATTACCCAATGTGAATCGTGCCAAAAATAAAAAGTGCAAATGATGCACTTAAACTTTTTTAAACAAACAAGCAAACATTTAAATACTTCACTACATATCATACAATAAACATCGTAATTTCCTTTTGGTAGCGTTCAATTAATGGTTTTGTACAGTTAACTCGATTAAATTCTAGAAAGTTCAAATTTAACATTCACGTAATTTTTTTTTGCACATATCTTAATTTCTCAACGCGATAATAACGTTTAAGAATTATAAAATATTGTTATAGGTTTTTTTTCCTAATGTCACTAGCTGTCATTTATTATTTTAATGTGAGTCTATTACGTTTCCGGACTTGTTTTAAATTGATTGTTTGTTAACTTGTTAATTACACAAATTGTGTCTGCACAAAATTGCATTTATGTATGTACTATGTATGATTCATTCTATGGCAAATTGATCAAAATAGAAGTAGGACAAAAACAACACGATAAAAAGTGGAATTCCCAAAACGACCTTGTACTTTGCGCTTCAATTTATGTAGAAAATCGAAAGAAATACGATTAAAAGGTGCTTTGAATTTGTTATCGTTCAAATAACTATATATAGATTTCTACATACTTACATGCACATACATACATACATATGTATGTATATATCTATGTATATGTTGTATACATATGTAGTAGTTGTTTTCCCCAACACCTGAACACTCCAATTTTTTTAATCGTAATCATCACCAGCATTTTTAAATTATAATTAATGGGCCGGCCGGTTTATCAAACATTTAACATATCGAGCCTTATTTTCGATTTTATCGTAAGCGACATGTAATCGAAAATATACTTTTTTTATTGAAATTAGAATTTTATGGGCCTACCCATAGGTTAGAATTATCAAAATGCCAAAATTGTTGACAACTTTTAAGATACAGGCTGTAAAATTGTATCGTAAGTGACAATTTACGTACAAAAACATATTTTTATATTTCTCCTGAAAACTTTAATTTTTGTCGCTTACGATTAAATTGAAAATAAGGCTCGATGTACATACATACATGTGAAAATACCCTAAGAGAAATGTCGATAGTGAAAATGTACTGATTCGCTTTTGACTTTGTCACTAGTACTACTCTAATTATTCCCCATACAATACTTTGTGATATAGACATTTAGCATCCCAGCAAAAAATTTCAAATAAGGTAATCGAGTTTGAAATTAAGCATTTTTGGTGGAAGCTGTTCCTTACTGGATTACCATCTTAATGATTTTAACAAGGCATGAGACTAATCGATTCTTGAGAAGTAGTTATCTTGTTTATTATAACTAGGAACTAATTTTTTTCTTTCGTTGTGGGAAATAGTTATTTTTTTCTTGATGGAACTACTTCTTTTAGTCGAAAAAATAAATACTTTATTTTGAAATATGCCGTTGTTTGAGTAAATTAAAAACTCAGTTTGATTAAATAAATAATAGCTTTGTAAGTAAAATATAAATAATAAAAAAAAATATTGTTTTACTTTGACATGCAGCATACTGTAAAATTTATTTTATAAACTCAATTTTATATTTTATTCCTATCCGTGCCTGTAGTGTTACTTATAAATACTATATTTAGAAAAAATTTCGAAATAGAAAAAAATAACTTGGAACTAACTACTTTCTTTTTTTATTATAATTTTCCAAAATGTAAGTACTTATTTTGTGGTTTAAAATAAATAAGTAGGCAATTTAGAAGTTTATAGAACTTATTTAAAATAACTACATATTTTGGTAATATTTTCATGACATCTTTTAAATCCCAAAGAATATATTCAACTTCTGCTTCCTATTTTTAAAAT
This sequence comes from Tachina grossa, assembly GCA_949987645.1. Taxonomy (NCBI): domain Eukaryota; kingdom Metazoa; phylum Arthropoda; class Insecta; order Diptera; family Tachinidae; genus Tachina; species Tachina grossa. The sequence goes on along the minus strand of OX465277.1, from coordinate 106,854,042 downwards.
TTTACGTAATGTGATTTGTTAGCGAGTAGTGGAATTTGGCAATCAAAAAAGTAAGTCATTATATGGCAAGTAGTTCAGATGGTAATGTCTAATTTTTTGCTGGGATGTGCTCCTCATTGAAAATTTAGTAGTCGTCGTAACACTAAAATAATTGACTAGGTAGTGACTACGTAGTTCTTATTACACTTGGGTCGAACTTGTTTACTAGTTCATTTCTGCCACAAACCAATGATCATAGGTTTGTAGCAAGAACGAACTATTGAACGAGTTCGACCCAAGTCTAATACCAACCAGACGGTTACTGGTACATTTCTATAATTTACGTACATAAGTATGACAATTCCACCAAAAATATACCATATCAGTTTTTTCTCTTTCTTTTATACTGGCGGTTAGAAGAAAACTTATAGACAATTGTCACTAGAATTTGAGTGTTGACATAAAGACCCTTGGTCCCAGTCTGGCTGTAGGGCATATATACATATGTATATACGTACATACATATATGGGCATTTTTCCGAGAAATTCCACTTTTTGACGCGTGCGACAGCAAGCAATTACCCTTATATTTCTGAACAACGAAATTTTACCTAATGCTGCGTTTTCTTTGTTGACATTCATGTGGAAATGCCTATATATAAAAGAATGAGCGAGTACAAAGCCTGGATCACACACATACTTGTATATAAGCATTTACACATGAGTGTCAACTTTTTGTAGCGTGCTACACCAAGCAAATATGCTTGTTTTTTTTCAAAGAAAACGCTAGTTGACAGGACTCCTGCATCAATCAAATTATAATTTATAAAAATTAATTGTAAATATTCTGACAAACGCTAGCAGAACGGAACAACTAGCTGTTTTCAAAGGCTTCCACACCTTCATCATCCGTAATAAAAGTTAAGACTCTTGCAAAAAAGCATCGACAGGTACATATGCACATACATACATACATATAAATTTACATGCTTCATCGTAAATATCGTCATAATCCCATGAACCTTAAAATGTTAATATCTGAAAAAAAACTATATTTGCGAAAGCGGTGCGACAGAAAGTTCCTCTTTTTGAAGTTGATAATTTTTCTCTCAAGAGGTGAAAATATTTGTATCAGAAAATTACAGAATGAGTACTAAAAAATATACATAAGTAAATAGTCTTAAGTTTAACGCTCACATATTTTCTCTCAGGCAACTATGACTATAGCCGATTCCAAAACAAAAGAGTAGAGATGCTACTTCTTTTATGCGAAAAAATAAAAGACACATGCGAATCAAGCGTATTAACTCTCTTTCATACTTATGGTCTGAGTATGTTTTTACTCAGCATATAGATATTTAATCGGACACAAAAAATGATACTCAGGATATTTATTCATCATTCGCCACCATATACATACATTTCTGTATATAAAATGGAATGGGAAATGTGTGTGTAAGTGTCTGCTTGAAAACTTTCTTTATGTGGTGTAAATAAAACAGCCCTGTATATACGCAAGTGTAGCCGATTAATAGTCAGAGTATATTTATGCTTATGATTGTAGCTCATGCAGTCCATAAATTTTAGTTGTCGTTTGCGTTGCGTATTAAAAAAAATGTGTTGGATATTTATAGTTATTCGGTTTAAAATTAATGCGTGCATTTGTATATGAGCGTGTTTTTTTGTTTTTATTTTATTTTTAGATGTATCCATTCAAAGTTTTACCAAAAAACTTGTATATTTTGAGTTATGACTATCTTGCGTCAAAGGCTCGATAAGTGTTTAGTTCAGAAATATTTTTTTTTCCATTTATGCATCATGTTATTTCCTCCAAACAAATGCATACATCCATTCTTACATTTGTGTCTAAAGAAGAGTATCGGGAATAAGAATGTATCAATCATCGTTTGTAGGTGCTGTATTAGACACTTGCATTTACACACATACTTTTCAATATTCTTAATTCACTGTATAATTTCGTTTTCTTTCTAAAGCAGATAAAAAGCAGATAAAAACTCAACTATTTTATATTTAATTTATTTGTTTAAATATTTACGTTTCTAATAGCAAATGTGTATGTACATACTTTTAATTTTTGTTATGCATACAATGTATTTCTCTGAAATACTCGTATTATCTGCGGCCTTGGTTTAGATTTGTTTTCAGGTGAAACATAACATTGCAAATTTTGTCTGGGAAAGGCCATGTGGATTATTTGAAGACGTATATTTATTGTTTTGCAGCCAAGTAATATTGATTGAGAAAAAAAATTAAATACAATATTTACTAATTTTTAACGATTTTATTTTCTGTGGGTTGTAGTTCTGTAGTTAAACTTCAATTTGCCTCAAGAGCATCAATCAAATATGATTTCAAATTTCATGTTGTGCTAGGAAAGGGGAGTCCCCTTTTCATTATATTTTCCTTTCTCTTTCATAAGTTCAAAATTTGCTCAACTAAAATTGCCGTGTGTGAGCCCAGTATAAGCAAAGACCCTTATTACGAATGTCCAATTTTTTCAGATGCGACTTCGCAATATTGTTCCAAACTAAAGAAAAATGTTGAGGGCTTCTTTTATCTAATACAACAATTAATAAATAAAACTACAGTAATGAGACCCAAAACAATCTAAGTTGTTTTATAAGTTTGAAATCAATGATTCCTAAGAGTCCAACCTAAATTAGAGCGTCAAGCGTTGCGTTAGCAGCAGGGTACGTATTTTCAGTACATTCAAATAATATTTTATACGTTTAAATGTACTGAAAATACGTACCCTGCTGCTAACGCAACGCTTGATGCTCTAATTTAGGTTGGACTCTAAAATTGCAATGTAAATAAAATCTTAAATGGCTCTGCCCTTGCGCGAATTCACAAAAGTAATACACACAGAAAAAAATACCAATGTAAAATCACTATGCATTCAAATCACATAAAATTTACAATAAATAATCAGTTGTTTAAGTGTGTTGGCTTATTTTATTTGCTTTGTTCATAGCTGCAATACACTTTTGTGCTCAGTTGTTTGAGTTATTTTCGCATTGTTGTTTTTTTATGTTTGTAAACAGCAGACAAAATGCTGCTGGCTGGTATGAAGTGTACTAGTCCTGCAGTGGGAGGATCGCAGGTTCGAATACTGGAATCAAGTCAAAGTATTTTTTTTTTTTAACTAAAAAGTGAAATGATCAATGAAATAATGTTGAATTAAAATTTTATTCATGATGGTACATATTGGGGTGTATCTAAAGAATATTTAAAGTCGTTGTGGCTGCAGGGGTAAGTAAGCACGTTGACTACCCGATGAGTTCCGAGTTCAAATCTCGGCCGGGAAAGCCAAACATTTTTCTGATGTCTGTGTCAACCACACGTAAGTTAAATAATTAATAAAATACAATTACTGCATTAAATTAGATTCATGTTGTTCCAACTTGAAATAACTTTAATTCAACATGATTCTTCATTTTGATTTTCAAAGTACCTAAATGTTAAACAAACGTGAAATAAAGTTATTTCAAAAGGAAACATTTTCTTTGAAAATTACTATAAATCATGTTAGATTAACATGAAACACATATGAAGCAAAATCATTGACGAAAAAGATTAGATTAGCCTTGTTTACGTAGATTTTAAGTTGAAATTTTTTGTGTGTGTACGTAATTCAATTATACTGTGCTAGCTCAAAAATGTAACAAGCGGGGGTCCCGGTGGGTAAACCTAATTCGAGTACGCTGAATTCAGTGGAGCTAACCGTTTTTTTAGGTTATCTCTTGTTTAAAAAATAATTACGATTAAACATTTTGTTCATAAGTACCTAAAAATCAAAATTTTTCCCAATTTTTCGCCAATTAAGATTCTTCACTATCATTTAAAACCCAATTATTTTTATTATTTTCAGGTGAAAAATGTCATTCGACCGCGGTATTATTCGTCGGAATTGGGTATACGTGAAAAAATCTTTATTGGTGTAATGACGACTCAAGATAATATCAACACATTGGCCACAGCGATAAATCGAACAACAGCACATCTAGTGAATAAAATAAAATTCTTCATCAATGCCGACAATGTTAAAAGCAATTACAAATTGAAGAACATTGTTGGCTTTACGGACACACGAGAAAATCTCCGACCATTCCATGTCATAAAATATATTGCTGATAATTACCTAGATGATTATGATTATTTTCTAATTATACAAGATAACGTGTATGTGGATGCACGAAAATTGAAAGCGATGTTGTACCACATGAGCATAACGTTTGATTTGTATATGGGAGCAACTGCTGAGAACAGTTATAGTAGCTATGGAGCCAACAATAATGGCGGGAGAGTTGGTGTTCTTGCAGCCGCATTGTCTGGAAGTTTAAATGATCATCATAGTGATAATGAAAATAATGTTGGCGGTGGTGATTATGCTGTTAATAATGACGAATTTCGCATGCTAAGCGATCGTAATTATTGTGATTTGAATGCTGGCATTTTATTGAGTAGCAGTGTTATTGGTAAAATGCGCAACAATTTAGATTGGTGTGTTCGTAATGGCGTCACAAATGTTCATAGCATCAATATTGGACGTTGCGTTAAATATTCTAGTAATATACCGGGATGTCAAGAAAAATTTCAGGTATGTTTATTTATTTTTATATCCAATTGAGGATTTTTTGTATCATATAGCAGCACGTGATATCAGCCGATATGTATTGAACCGGTGCAAGTGTCAGAAAGAGCATAACTTGTCATGATTCATTTTGTCCATAATCCATACTATTGTGCACATATGTACATATGTGTGTATGTATGTGTTCGCCACATTCAAGACATTCACCCTTATTCCAGTTGTCGTCATCGACATCACTTTAACACAATACCAAAAATTGGTGGTTGTGTACCCGTTGTCGAAAACAACTGACTCCTTTTGGCAGGTTTATGATATTTTCAGTAGCACAAAATTGTTCTCGAGAGCGAGTAAACAAGCCCCAATTTTTTGGTATTGTGTTAAATTGACGTCGATATCGACTAATGGAATAAGGGTGATTATATTTGCATTAAGTCTAAACATCAAATCCAAGCATTTACATATTTCTCTTTCCCAAAATTTTGTCTGAAAAACTAAAGAAGAATTATTATCATTAACACCCGACCAAAAAAAGGCGTGTTATAAGTTTGTAGTGTTTGTCTGTGTATCTGTGTGTTTGTACGAGTCCTCGTACAGAGCAAAGGCCTGGATCGATTTTGATTTATTTTTTTTGTTTGTTTGAAAGGTGATTTTATCAAGAGTGTTCTTAGCTATGTTTGAAGAAAATTGGTCTAGCCGCTTAGAAGATATCACATCTTTTCTAGATATATTCGGGGGGTTTTTAAAATTTTTAATATTTATTATTTTAGCTATTCGAATACCGAAGTTTCTAAACTGGTCGGCAAAATATGTAAGTGCCGCGCCTTTTTAAAATATTCTTCTATTATGTATGTGTACCAGGGAAGGCATTGAGAATTTTGAAATTGTACCAAAAACTTTCAAAAATTGTACTTTTTGACCTTAATGGTACTAAAAGATTATTTTTGGTTCAAATTACATATTTGTATTTATTTTTATTGAAATAATTAACTTTGTTCTGACTACACAAATTTATTGGTAAGTTGGGATGTTAAAGCATATAGTTACACCTGTTTAAGTTGATATTTAAAATATAAAAGTTAATAGCATTTGCTCTAGCATCAGAATTTTGAAAAAAAAATTATTTGGAAAAGGACAAGTTAAATTTTTTGATTTCCTCGCTGCGTTTTGCTTTCACAGGGCTGTTTTCAAGTGAGAATAATATGAGTTTCATGGTTCAAAAGTGAAACTGGGGAGATTCCTTAAATGTACTTAATTCGTCATTGGTGTACTTCTGTACTTTCCGAGTTTGATTAGTACTAAAAAAGGTACAATTGTACCTACCAACTTTGCCATCCCTGATGTGTACACATGCATTGTTGAGAACAAGTTGTATATATCTTAAGAATCAGCGTTGCCAGAAAATAATTTTTCCCAACAGTAAGAAAATATGTGATAAGAATTGACCAAATTTTTTATTTTCAGAAAATTATAATGGCAAACCAGAGGGTTTGGTTTGTCAACGTGCGTTGCCATGCATGAAAAAACGTGACATGCATGTTGACGTAGCAACAAAAAAAGATACCTTTCTTTATAAACACAACTTGACCATAATAAAATCAATTTTGCCTTTGGAGATTTAAAATTTCAAATTAGGGAAATTAGATGAAATTTCACTGGCAGCACTGGTTTGTGGTGAGAGTATAGCTCACGGAAAAGTTGCACTAACCGACCATTAAAAATTGCAGCAGCTTACTTAAATAGCAATAATATTTTTTCCAGTACTTGTGTTTGAACTACATTTTTGAACGATTAAATTCAGTGGAAAAAATGTTTTAAATTTAATAATACGGATAAAGTTGCACTTACCGAGACTATTTTTTGAATAAAGTTGCACTTGTAAGAACTGTAATGTAAAAAAATTACCTGTTACGCTAATCCGGATGTTGCAATATTCGATGGTTGGGCAAATCGAACTCACTGTAAATTTCTTTATATTTAAGCAACAACTAACTAAACTTAATAAAAATTACAATTAGTGTAATCGTTACGTGGTAACGATTCTTGGGAATTTTAGAAAATTTCATAAATTTGCTTTCGAAGTCCGTTACTAAAGAACGAACGATCCTTTTAAAAATTCTTCAACTATTTGAAAAATTTTATGAACATTTAAATATCACTTTTAGTAGTTTAGAACATTTGCTCTGACTTAATATTGTTCCAATAATTCTTTTTAATTTATTTAATGAGCCTCTATTGCTTTATTTGTTTATGTAAGTTTAATTTACATTTTAGCTGCTTTATAATAAAGTGTTAAAGCATCCATTTATTAATTCTTAATTGTTGTGTGTCTGTTTTTTAATAAAAAAAAGAACTAAATCATTATAATTTTAAATTATGTATGTATGTATTTATGTATGATGTTAAATTTTTAATGATTCATAAAGTTCTTTTGTCTGATTTAAATTACCATTAATTATAATGCGTCCCAATATTTCCGTTAGTGGTTTAAAATTGCTTGAAAAAACAAAAGGATGTCAAATAAATTTAAACTGAATGTATCGTACCGCACGCCTCTTTTGGTTGTTTTTTTTCTGTCAAACAGTTTGTGTATGTCGAATTTTTGTGCAAGACAAAACCAATTTCAATGACAGACATTTTCATACGTAGCAACAGACATATGTATGTACATAAACATGTGCATTCGTACTTTTGTAGATATGTACATATTTATGTCTGTATATAATTAGGGTATCCCAATTGACCAAGACTTTCGTTATTGATATCGATTTCGAATTTATCTCGAGTATTTATCTTGTAAAACTATCGAGTGATACTCAAAAATTAATCGAAAAAAATTCACCTGTCGCTCAGTTTTGTCCCAAAAATCATTCGATCTCGAAGTTTCGCTAGCAATATCAAAAGTGAGAGAATAGGGAACTAATTTCGATATCGCAAAAAGGCAGCAAAAGAAGTGAAAAAGTAATTATCTTATTTTTTATTTATTTATCTCTATTCTAACAGGCTAACGCACACATTCACTAGGCTATCGTGGCAAATTGTTTTCTGTTCAATTATTGGACATATCTGTATGTGTTTTTTTACAGTGCTCTCATGGTTTGAACTTGAACAAATTGAACAAATTCGAAAAACTATCGAGAGAAGTTCAAAGTTCGAAGCTTTAGCGAACGTTCGGATTTTTTTTAGGTTAGCGAAAAAATATGAAACAATTTTATTTTGAAATTTGTTTGCTTTAGTGAGCATTCGGTTTTATCGAATCTCAAGTCAAGTGGGATGTAATTAAAAGAAATGTTCAAAAAAATACTTTTTATTATTTTTGTTATGTCCCTCCTTGTTTTAACAAAAATTTTTGAGAAATATCAAGTGGAAATCATGAACTGTTATTAAATTCATGAATTTTCTTGACATTGTCTTGCCTTTGGGTAACTACACATACATACCTAAGTACATTAGAACGGCTCAAAAAAATTTTATTACGTATCTCACACACACATATTAGGTCTGTCTGGGTACTTTTCCAGTAGTAAATACTCAGTAAATTTTTTTGGGAGAGTAAGACCAATTTTACTCTGTCGGCTGAAAATATCTCAAAAAGTACGCAGACATTATCCAGTGAAATCTTGCAAGAAAACAGCTGATCGGTGTGTAAACAATTGAAATAACAAAGCAAAAGAATTTTAGCATATGTGTACGCATATGTGTACGCCATCTCCAATCCACTTGCGCCACGGTCGCACTGTATATTTGAACGTTTCTAGCATGAAATAAAATGTTTTTTTTTTTATTATAAACGTTAAAAATCAACACAATTCTAATTACTTACCTCTGCCATTGTTAAATTTCAATTTTTATTTTCATTTCATAAAAATTATTTCGTTCAAATAGTAAATAAAAACAGTTGTTCAAACTAGTTGCAAAATCTTGCAAGCGGAAATTTCTCCAGCAACATTTTGCAAGTTCTCTAACTTCCAACTGTCAAAAAATTCTCTTTTTGGCTCTCTCTCGCTGCAAGAGATTTGGAGTACGCAGACAGTGTTACCATATGTGAAGATTTATCTTATTTTTGAAGTTTTTAGACAAGTTAAAACGGCAAAAAAGATTTCTTATCTTAAAATAAGATTTTTAAAACTTTTACTTTTGGTACTTTTAATATATTATTGAGGAATTTTTTGACTAAACTACTTACAAATTTTCTGATTTGCTTCATAATGATCGCACACATATTCTACGCAGTAAATATTTCATGTTATTTGGCTTTACTTTTAATAGTTCACAGGAAACAAAATAAATTTCAACTCATTTTCATTCAATAAAATAACAAAAAAGATTTTTGGTAACAAAAAAAGATTTTTTTTGCTTGACTTAAAGATTTTTGAAAAATAAATATGGCAACACTGTACGCAGACAACATTTTGCAACATTTCGCACAAAATGATGCAAAATATGTGTACGCAGACAGACCTATTGATTTGTTTTATGACGGAACATTTTTGGGGTCTAGCGATAACTGGATAAATGCACTGCGCTTTAAATTGTCTGTTTTATTACTTTTTTTACTTTGCCGTGTTTTATTTTAAAACAACATATGCAAAAGTTACATAATATACAAGCAACTTTAAAAACTCTTGAACCATTATCAGCTCAATTATGAATTTTTGCGGGGAGTTTTTTCTCTTCCCAATCATTTGTTTGAAGGGGAATAATCTCCTATTCAATGTTTACATTTTCAGCAATAGAAATTTAATAAAAATCTTATGTTTTCATTGCCAATAATTATGTTTAACACATAATTTTATAAAGTTTTTCTAATCGGTATATGTGAAATTTTTAGACATTAAATTGGGGTCCTATTTACGGCTACAAAATTATAAAGGAACAATTTTTTATGAAAATAATTTCATATTCCTGTTCGGGTTCATTTAAGTTAATAAAAAGTAGCCAAAATTGTAATTTTCGCCATTAAATAATATTTAGTTTTTAAAATTCTGTAAATTCATTAACACGGAAAACTATAGCAGACTATTTGACGGAAAAACGGAAAATGACGTCGATCTTCTAACATGGTTCAAACTAAGTTTGATAAAGAACAGGATATTTAGTCAGTGTTGGTGTTGGTTTTATTTACAGAAGTCATCGTAGTAGGTATGATGGAAAAAGGCTTCTTAAGTGACGAAAAATATTTAAACTTTTTTAATGTTAATTGTACGAGAAGGTTGTGTTTTTGAATTATTTTGTTTGAATTGAAGTACATTTATTTTTTAATTATCAAGCAGCTTCTGGCAAAATCGCTGTCAAATTAACAAAGCACATAATAAAATCTACGGCAGTAACTTCAAATGCTCTCCAATTTTTTTTAATTTCTTATTTGCTTATTTTTCTTTGTAGTTTTGTTCACAAAATGTATAAAATTTATTGAAAGTATGGTAGCATTGTTGATAGAATGAGTATTTATATGTGAGAGCATATCAAAAAACGCTGTCAAAATAATATAGATTCTATCTCTCGACTGCTTTCTGGGGCTGCTTATTTGTGTCACCCTAATGTATGGCGTATGAATGTCTAAAAGAGTATGTGTAATTTAAATTTTCAAATAATAAAAGTTTAAGACATTGTCAACATTTTATTTCTCAATTTTTAAATGATTAAAATTAAAATACATTTTTTCTTGCAGAATAAATATAACTCTTAAAGCATTTTGACTCTTCAACATTATTATGTACTCTTTAATTAAGTTTCTGCATGGTTGATTTAATTTTTATTAAAAAGTAAATGTTTATGGGATGTTTAAATTAAATTAAATTTATTTCAATTTAAGTGAAACTGAAGTTCAATTAAAAATACTCCCAACATAGCAAAGGCAATTTTATTAAAATAATTGAGTTTAAATTAAATGTTATGAATATTATAGTAATGGTCAAATGAATAGGAGATTTCTATATATGTACATATAATCGAATGAACTCGTATCTAGAATAAATAAAAAAATATTAACTCTAGATCTATCTAATAATGCTTCATAATCTTCATATTGTGTTTTATAATGTGTAAAAAATTAATGCAAATACTAAAGGTATCCATTTCAGATTTTTTGTTTGGAAAAATGGAAAAATTTAATTTTTTTTACAACAAACACAGAAAAAAATTTAATTTTTGAAGTCAACTTTTGGTGGATATTTTTTCCTGTGTTTGTTGTAAAAACAATTATATTTTTCCATTTTTCCAACAAAAAAAACCTGAAATGAATACCTTTACAATTAGAATCAACCTTTGAGGAAAATAATTACTTAAAAATCGTTTTCTGTAAAACTAATTTTTTTTTTGAGTTATGATATATTCTTCAAAGTAAATTTGCAGAATATGGTTACACAAAAATGGACGATGTGATATGCCCATTATGTTATTGACAGTATTCTTAAAATGTTTTTGTGACTGACTATACATGGCCTATGCCTTCACATAGGAAGTATCAAAGTGGTTGTCAACGAAATTCCACAAAATAACCGCAAGACTATACGGTTATCTGTGGTAAATCAGTTAAGCAATGCGAGCGAATGGATGAGCTCGTTATCGAAAGCGACGATTAGACCCCCATTCTTCAGCCCAGAGATGCTTAACGAATGATTTGCGTACATACATATGTATATAGCATATGAAAATTGTTAATAGGTTTTTAAGTTTTATACAAGGAAATGTGGATTCTTCAGCCCATGAAATATCAAAAAAAAATTAAATTCTTAGTCCCATGTATGATGTCGTAGTCAAAGTCAAAATACACCAATCACGATAAAACCCAATATTGGTCTCACGATTGTTGAGATATGGTCCCAAAAGTTTAATAAAATGATCGAAGTCATATGCAAACGCTAAAGGGCTGTTCAAATATTACGTAACGCTCGAGGGAGGAAGGGTGCGGTTAAGGATTTGTTACGGGTTAGAAAATTTATACTGAACACTTTGTAAAAAGTGATATGGGAGGGGGGAGGGGGCGCGGGAGGCAAAAAAACTCCGAAAATAGCGTTATGTAATAAGTGAATGGCCCCTAATGAAACAAAGTTATATTTGTAATAAACCAAATTTAGATTATAAAATTTTGTCGTATTACTTCAATTCAGTGTTATACTCCCTTAAAAACACCCTACAATATGTACATGCATATTCATTTTATTTACTAACAAACACTTTTAGTCAGAAACCTACATATATCTCCTCTTATACTAAATAGAATTTTAATCTCTTAGAAGTCAATAACCGCCAATAGCTAACCACATGCATATAATATTCAGGGTCATTCCGTTTAGTTTTGTGGTTACGATATACACTCTATATGTATGTATATGTATATGCATGCATACATATCGTCACCTTAGTATAGAAAGGCCCTAACTCATTTTTTTTTGAAATCGAGATTTTTGCATTTTTGGATACGTTAGATGTCCTTCTATCGAAATATACAAAAAACCTGATTTAAAAAAAATAATGAGTTAGGGTGTTTCTATATGTAGGTAACGATATGCCCTGCAGATAATGCGACTGATCCATACATGCATGTAAAGACTAGTCCAAAGAGGAGTAGGAGTACCACAAAACTACTCCAAATATATGAAAAAAGGTGATCAATTTAACATTGCGATGTCCTAGGGTTGGACAATATGGTCCAACTTTGCATTACATCGGACTAACCCCAAAACTATCCCATATGGAAAGTTACAGACTACTCGCATACAATTTGTAAGTGCCTAAGAAGAACGATCATAATCGTTTAAACACGAACACTTATCGTGCAGCATTGAATGCTTGTATGAAAATGACATGATCCATGACTGCATTACATGGGACCATGATGTAACTAGTCTGTTTCATCTAGATTGGACCACGTACTCAATATTATTTGCAGGTCATAAGTAGAAAGGACTTCGGTGATTCCAATACATTTCACACAAATACGTCACAAAAATTCATTGTAATAGTGTAAAAAATAACGCGTCTACAACAGTTGTGCAAAGCAGTTGTACAAAGCTGTTGTACTGTTTATTATTATGTTTTTATCTTCTGCCGTAAAGTTACAATTATTTGAGTTAGGGCCTTTCTACTTTTAACCAACGATATACTATGTACACATGAACATACATACTTACAAGTATATTCTTTTCTTGGGTGCTGGTAGCAATGAACTTTAAAATGTGTTAAAAAATAACTGATTTGAATTGGATAATTGGATTGAATTTCACTATTGAAAACAACAAAGATTATCACTCCAATGAATGAAAGAAGGTATTATCATGAAAATACTGTAGCAATCGAATTATCACTTACATACATATGTATGTGCTTGTTTATAAATATGTATGTACATACAAATGTACCCTGAAGGAAATGTGATGGTGAAAATGTACTGAGTCGCTCTTGTCTTTATCACCAGTACTACTCTAGAATTATTCCCCATACAATACTTTGTGCTATAGACATTTAGCATGTGCTTGTCATTGAGAATCAACTAGTAACACTAAAACAATTGACTAGGTAGTGAATTCATTCAAGTTTTTGCAAAATCCAGCAGAAATATACCACATCTGTTTTCTCTCTTTCTTTTATATTGACGAATAGAAGAGAAATTGTAGGCAATGTAACTACTACTAGAATTTTAGTGTTGACATAGACGCATTTGGCCCCAGTCTGACTGCAGGGTACATATTTTCATACACATGTATTTACATACATACATACTCATACATATAATAAATAAACTCTTTTTCAGTCATTCCACTCCATTCTAATTTTTACATGAGAATGATGCACATCAAATTAAAAAAAATAAATAAACAAAAATTTATACAAAAAGAAAGTAATTTTCAGATACATATGTACTCGTATGTATAAGAAAAAAGGAGACCTTTTTTTGTATTGTATAACTGCAAAAACAGACACACGGAACAGCTTTTTGAGTTAAATTACTGTTTACTTTGGATTCAATATATCAAGAAAATTACCTTAAATACAAGTTACATTCTATATGCATGTATACTAGACCCCTGCACAAGACCACTTACAAGAACTTTTAAGACATGGGGGATTTTTCAAATGCTTTACTACTGCGAAATCTTCTAAAACAAACGGTAAACAACAATGTTTTCAAGAAATTTGTTTCAGTTGTTGCAGGTATAGGAGTAAAGAAGAAAATACTTCGTGACGGATGAATTTGTGATGATTGCGTCTTCATACGCATGGGCGCGTATACAAACGTCATACATGTACATACGCACACACGTTGTGTGTATGATCTTTTATTTTTCTGTGCACATACAAACGCACACATGCACTGACATTACTTGTGTGCACTTGCTTTAAAAAACCGCCCTTAAGCTCATAATAGCTTGCCATCTACATCTTATACACACACTCAAACGTACAATATGAATAATGACAAACATACACGCATCAAAACTAGTTCTTTTGAGTGTTTGTTACGAACAAGAAGTCCTCGCGACATCGCTTAAAAACACTCATATACACGTACATCAATACATCCATAGTGCTTCGCTTATTGAACGACATCATTAATTATTGGTTTAGTACAATACAGTGGAATCTCTCTTGAGTGGACACCGAAGGGACCATTGAAGTGTGTCCGCACAAGGGGACTGTCCGCTCAAGAGAAAACAATGCTTTGCTTATGGAGCTGTCGAGACCTGTCAAAAGTGTCCGTCTAAAGGGGATGTCCGCCTATAGGAAGTGTCCGTTAAGGGATATTCCACTGCATATGCTACGAGAATACATTTAAAAAAAAAATTGAATTGTTTAGTTAGGGACGCGGAATTAATCCTCATATTGTGTAAAAATTTCATACAAATATCTGGGGAGAAAAGTAAAATTTTCTTTTTTCATTACATTTGTCTAAATTTACAACTTCAAAACTTTTTTTTGAGTTATGTCGTTGTTCGAGTAAATGAGTGATATTTACATACATACATTGTTGTTTAAAAATCTTAAAGATTCATTAAAACTGGTATTTCAATATTGAAAAATTAAAAGGCAAACTTATTTTATTCTTCTTCAGACATTATTCGTTGTTTTATAAATATTAGGTGAATAAACAATAAGGCAAATTCACGTTCACATTTCACACTGACCAAAAAGTAAATTTGGATTTTTAATCAGAATTGCTGACGCAATTACTTTTTCGGCTTAAATTTGTTTTAGGTATAAAAAAAAAATCATAATGCTGAATCATAGTTAAAACAAATTATTTATTTAGTATTTTTTATATCCAATTGTAAATTTGTTTTGCCATATGCAAAACTTTCGCAGAACGTATAACACACACACACATATAACACACGCATTTTCTTTTTTTTTCACAGTAAAAACTTTATGATTTGAGGTGTAAAATTTTTTGATTGGTGGGTATGTGAAAAAATAATTTCTTTGTATACCCTTCACCAAAAATACATATGTATGTATACCCAGCAAAAAATTTCAAAAAGGTAATCGAGTGTGGAATTAAGCATTTTTGGTGGAAGCACTTCCCTACTGGATTACCAACTTAATGATTTTAACAAGACGTGAGACTAAAATAATCGAATCTTGAGAAGTACATACTTACATTTTTTTCAGTTGGCACCATTTCACGTAATCTATTTCGTCTAAAAAAATCATTCTCTTCATTTAGCAACTTGAACGTCATTTTTTTAAATTTTAGGTAATGTGATTTGTAAGCGAGTAATGAAAATTGGCAATCAGAAAAGTAAGTCATTATATGGCAAGTAGTTCTAATGGTAATGTGTAGTTTTTTGCTGGGTAGGTTTGTCCAGGTTTTTGTAACTTCTACAATATTCATTTGCGACCACATAAATTTAGTTATTCTGGATCCTTATGAACAGGAGATAAAAAAAGAAATGTCCGTCTTTCCGCCTGTCTGTACGGATTTTCTATGGGTGGTCTGAAATGCGTTTTTTTTTAAAGCTCCCAAACAAGTTAGAGAGCTCGGAGTTGAAGTAAAACGACCGCACTTGTTAAATTTCTCATTGACGGTATTCGGTTTTTTATGCAAATCAATTGTTGACTTGATTTCACGTATTAGAGTCCAGCATGCTTTTGTCCCAAAATCCTTGATAATTTCTTTAAATTTTCATTAAATCTTGGTGAGCACAAGCCCTCAACTTGCTCATGGATAAGTATAGTGTCACACTATGTTGGGTCCCTGACCACAGCAGTGTTGAGGGAAATAAAATTGCCGATGAACTGGTAAGAACAGGATCGGCTTTAGATGAAGGAATGTCGGACAGATCGGTGAAATTACCGATAGGTCATTACTATAAAGAACTCAGTAATTGGATAGAATGCAGCACCAACAGTTCATGGCGAAGTAATGAGGATTGTAGAGTCTCGAGGGGATTTTGGCCAAAACTTGACTCAGGAAGATCTAAACTACTACTGGACATGAATAGGAAGGCGATGCGAATCATGATAGGCGTTTTGACAAATCACTGCTCCGTCAGAGCAAGAACCAGCATTTGGGAAACTGGCACTCCATATTTTTGTAGGATGTGCGAGGATGAAGAGGAACCAGAAACTATTGAACATATTACCTGTCATTGCCCGAATCTGCAACGTCATAGGCTTAGATGGCTGAACAGACGTTTGCATGAAAGCATTACTGATGTCGGGAGGTGTAAACTAAAGGACATCAGGGGCTTCATCATGGGAATTCGGTGGCTTCGTGATGGATAATAGGGTGACTTCTGGCTGCAAATGGGAGGGTAATTACTTTTTGGGCAACAGAAAGGAATCACAATGAATCCAATTGGGTCTCCGAGTGGAGGTGCGGTAAAGCACCACCCTTCCTAACCTAACCTAACCAATGTGAGCACGCTCCCCTTGTTCGTCGCTCCAGAAATGACTGGTAAGGAATGGATCATTTGGTGGACGTTGAACTGGTTTGGAAATCGATGGGACGTTCGCGTAAGTAATTTTTTTTCGATTTTTCATATTGAATCCAGCAACTTTTGTTAAACAGAAATAACAATCGGTTTTGTGGTTACTTGGCTCTCTCCAAGATACTGGAATTGAAAAATCGAAATAGATCTTCTTTCTATTTGACCACTTGTATAAAACAGTTGTGAAGCTCTTGCAAAATATTGTCGGTGTCCACGGTTTGTTCAAGTTTCTGGCAGGAAAGCCAAAATAATAGCCCAATTCACAATCTTGTGCAAATGGTCTTGTATCGTTGCATGTGCAAAGTGGTTTAGTATATTGATACTCACCACTAAGAATTGTTAAGTGCTGAGTATCAATACACTATACCATTTTGCACATGCAACGATGGAAGACCATTTGCACAAGATTTGAATTGGGCTAATGTAAATATGCATATTTTAATGATTCTGATATTGCATATCCTTTTTTCCAACCAAATATTCACCACACACAAAGCAAAAATAGCTTGAATCAGTAACATATGATCTCCCTGACATGTGTAAACGCTACTATTATGAAGATTTAGAATGATTGTGGCCTTCTGTCAAATTAGCAGTTGTGAAATTGGAGTGTCAGTATTGACTGTTTCACAGTATTGCCAGCATGCTATAAAAAATGAACAAGACGTGATAACCAAATTTTTATGCCAGATTCGAACTTAGCGCACCCAGATTAGTTATTAAAAGAATTACTTGATGAATTTAATAGATTTTTTTAATTCTACGATTCAATAGAATATTTACATATGTCGACTAACTTCTTTTACTAGGCACATACATACATGAGTATATCGTTAACTTAACACGAAAAGGCCCTGACTCATGTTTTTCATAGTTTACAGGAGGAGGAAAAAAACTAAATAAAAAAAGATGCAATATTGATACAAAAATTTTTTTAAACGGAATTTTTATTAAAAGAACATAATATTGCGTTTAAAAAAATTTTGTATTAATATTGCATCTTTTTTTATTTAGTTTTTTCCTCCTCCTGTAAACTATGAAAAACATGAGTTAGGGCCTTTTCGTATTAAGTTAACGATATGTATATGTATGTATGTATGTGCGTACCTGTTAATTTTTTGAGTAAATTAACCTTATTATCATGTTTCTTAAAAAATAGTCGTTTAAACTTTTTTGAGAGCAGTTAACACGCACACGTACATTTGAAACAAAAAAAAATTAAAATTTATTTTTGATTTGAATGTATGTAAGTGTGCGAGAAGTCGAACGTTGTCGACATCGACAAACTGGCCCTATAATTTATTCTTTTAAGAACTTTTTAAATAATACTTTTAAAACTCTTCTTTTCATCATTCAACAAAATATGTATGTATATTAACCCAGTGGGAAAAGGTAATGAATAGTAAAAGAGAAGGTAATGCACAGGATGTATACTTTTTCATTACAGAATTCATTACTGTTAACACAGAACATGAATAAAATTTGTTGTACGTACATGTGTATGTGTATGTATATATATATATATGTTGATATATATTAGTGCTGGGATAGTATCGATATTTTCTACTATCGATAGTTCAGGGGGTCTACTCTGTATTTCGAAACGAAAGAAAATGCTTTCGAATTTGTATTTTATTAACATTGCAACTCGAAAACATTTGGTTTCGTTTCGAATTATAGAGTAGACACCCTGATTTTACTATCGATACTATCGATATTAGTATCGACCGAATATTAGTACTTGAGAAAGATAAGATACAGTTAGTTACATTTAGTTTTTTTTATCACTTTATTGAAATTATATAGTCTTATGTTTATTCTAATATGTATAAATGTATCTACGAACGTTATTTTAGGTGACAGTTTTTTGAAAAATTGTGCTGTCATTTAAAAAATTTTTATAACACGTTTTCAAAACTGCATTTTAAATAATATCGATATCGATATTTTTTCCTATCGATATTTTCGATATTTTAAAACTATCGATAGTAATATCGATAGTATCCCAGAACTAAAATATATGTTAACCCTAACATAGGAATTCTGTGAATGAAATTCTTAATGTAAGCTTTAAATTAAATATTTTTTATGAATATAATCAATAAATCTATTTTGGCACTATTGTATATAAAAGAACATAAACAAAATGTGAAATATCCAAGCAGTGATATTAATTATTCATACCTATGTATTCTAGTTTAAATTTTATATCATAAATATTTATAAAGTTTTTGGAAGTAAATTCATATGAATGACGAAAGCAAAAATGTTTCAAGCTAAAAGCTGCAAAATTAAAATAACTTTGATATAACTTCCGATTATGCGTTTTACGCAATTTTAAAACATCTGGGCAAAAGCATAAAAAATTTTAATGTTTAATTTAATTAAAATGAAAATTCCATACATACATATTTATAAACTTTAAAGAACAACTACATTTATCTATCATTTTAAAGAAATCGCCGACAGCAAAAAATAAATAATTATTCAAAAATTCCTTTTAAATGAGCAAACTAAAATGTTCTGTTATTAAAAAAATTCCTCAGGTACATATACAATCTAACTTTTATTTGCAAAAATGTTAGTTAATGTACATAATTTTTTTATCTCAAAAAAGAAAACTGATGGATTATTTTCTAAGAATAAGTAAACTTTATTATCGTTTTTGAAGAATTTTGCAATATTAAAATTTTAATAAGCTATCCAAGTATGTAATTATGTACATAGTTACATACTCATGTATTTTGAAAGCAGAATTTAAAGCAACGAATATAGTGTCAAGAAATATATGTGCATATAAAGAAATAATTCATAAAGAAAACTTTAACCCCCTGTTTGTGTAAGACGTTGACGTTAGAAATCGTGGCGTTTTTGTAGTAGATTAAAGGAAACTTGTACAACCTTTCTTTAATCTATTACAGAAACGTCAAGATTTGCATCGTCAACGTCTTACACAAACAGGCTGTAAAAAACAGATTTTTTCCGACATATTTCGCCAACTTGATTTTTTTTTAATATAAATTTTTATAAAATCGTATCAAAATTTATCAGAAAAACGCCAAAAATGATTTCTGGTAAATTTTTCTCATTCAAATTCAAAACGCATCAAAGACTATAATTAATATGAGAAAAATCATCAAAATCGAATTGTTTTAATTTCTTGCAGACGAGTTTTGCTAGGATTTATTTTTGAAACTTCTTCTTCAACAAACTAATATTCCCTGAATTAGAAAAATTTTGAAGTTCAATTTTGTTAAAAAAATAGCCATAAAAATCGCCAACAAATTTATTCATCGCCAGAAAAATCGCCAACAAATTTATTTATCGCCATTTCGCCAAATCATAAATTTGGACGCCAAACAAGACGAAAAATCGTCTCGTTTGGCGAGAAATTGCCATATCTGACAGCTCTACACTACATATGTATGTAATACTCAAAGCACATTTACTACAGGTACATGCATTAGGAAAAACTCTGTGGCAACTCTGTGCTTCTCACATAGCTTTACAAAGTAATTGTCAAAAATTTGTATGCATCAAACAAGGCACAAAAGTAATTGTCAAACGAATACTTCGTTATAAACTTGTAAACAAAAAATCAGCGGATGAGCAATATGCCTGATACTTGTACCTGTTTGATATGCCTTGGTAATACTTTAGCGGAATATAATCAAATATCAGTCGTAAAGCAGCTCTGGGTTGAGGAACATCTCACGCGTCATCGTAAATATTTCTTAAGTTCGGTCAGGCTTGTGTATGTTGTTTGGCCTTCGAGAGTTTTTCGTCTCGCTCGCACTGGTTGATTGATCTGCCATGGATAAGCGTATAATCTTGCGGTTTTTTGTGGAATTTCTTTAACAACCACGTTGCTACTTCCTATGTGAAGGCATAGGTCGTGTACAGTCAGTCACAAAACCTTTTAAAATACTGTTAATACCATCTTGGGCATATGGTCTAGTTACCCCGCCCATATTTGTGCAACACCATATTATGCAAATTTACTTTGTGTAATATGTATAATAAATAAATAAATAATCAAATATCCCACTTCGTGTAGACATTTAAAAAAAATTTAAATACACGGTACATTTTTTTCGGTTTTTTTTTGCGATTTTCGGAGCTTTTTTTAGTTTTGTCGCTTTTTTAGTATTGGGATTTTTCGGTTTTATTTATTTTTTTTTATTTTTTACGTGTTTTCGTTTTTGGCGCTTTATTTTAGTCTTAGCGATTTTTTAGTTTTGAATCTTTTATCGTTTCGGCTTTTTTTTATTTTGGGATCTTAGTTTGTGTTTTTGAAAACAAATTTACAATAAGTTATAGAACACCCTTTAATTTTGATTTTTTAAATTTCAGGCGTAGTTTGCATAAAAATACACTATCTCCGAAAATTTCAAGTGTCTATATACATATAAATATTTATCACATTAGGATTTCAATATTTTTCGTTGCTCGCTTTATAACACCCTTTAATTTTTAACTCGCATATACTTGCTGCTGTATCGACCAAGGTTTTACATATTCTGTGAAAATTTGAGGTCCGTTGCTTTTACAGTTCTCGAGAAAACATTCTTTGACGGAGAGATGGACGTCCGAGCACCAAAGGTGAAAAGTAGGGTTTCTTTTAGGGTTTATCAAAAAAAGTTTTTTTTTATAAAACTTTATAGTTATAAACGTTCTATAAATAAATATAGTATACATTGGGGTGGCAATGAAATTTATGTAATTTTATTTCCTTTTTATTTAAGCAAAACCTTTTCGGATTATTGTGGTACTTGGTCTAAAACTCATGTGGTGAAAATTTTAGCCAAATCGGGTAGCTCCCTGGCGTGCCACATTTAGGTCGAATTTCGAATTTTATAAAATTTACCAAAATTTTACTTAATTTACATAAAATGATATTTCAGTAAGCGGATCTCAAAATTTTGGGCCAAATCGAGCAACTGTGAGGAATATTGACCCAAATGTGGCACGCCAGGGAGCTACCAAATTTGGCTAAGACTTTCACCACGTGAGTTTTAGACCAAGTACCATAATAATCCGAACGGCTTTTTACAAAATTCCAAAACCGATTTTTATTGCCACCCTAGTATACATACATACATGCATATGTATCAGTGAACTGTATGAGTTGATTCACTTTCGCTCTCCACTCACTTTTACAATGCTTTTGTTTTGTTTTTTAACATCAATATGTACTAATGATATTGCTTGCAGTGTTGCCTCTCTAACAACTGACTGTTTTTAACTCACTCTCTTTTTTTAAGTGTTGTCAGTAAACATAAATAAAAAATTCGTACTGTTGTTTGATTGTTTTGTATAGTAATCAAATAACTCACAAAAGCACGTTGACTAGATGAAGTCTTCAGTTTATAAAACATTGAGTAAACATTTCCACACATAAATAAATAGCGTTAAGAAACTATTAAAAAGTGTTTTTAGAAAATTTAACAGAATGTATTCAGAAATAATAAAAAATTTCGAAAATGGATTTTTTCGTGTAATAAAAAAATTAAATAAAATGAAAAAATCTATCTCTTCATATTGTGTTAATTAATAGTTTTTCTCATATTAAAATAATTTATCAAAAAGAATGAGTCTAGCTATTTGATTTTATAATATTACATAAAACTATATTTGTCAGAAGTGGTTTAAGAAGTATTCAAAACAATCATACTGATTCATTGCTTTAGTGAGTCATATGAATGAATCTAAATTGCAAGGAATGACAGGCATTTATTAACAACAGTCTCATTGATATGAATCATGCAATAGCATCATTCATTTTGTTAATGTTAAGTGCTAGCTGAATATTCATTTTAGAAAATGCAAAATTATGCCGTTTGAATCGTAATCATGCAGATCACTGATATGTATGTATGTACATATATTTTTAATAAGTCAGGGAGTGCGTATCTATGATCATTACATACTGATTGAAGACCACTGGTTAAAGCATTTAACTGGTTATTCTGATACTTTGGACATATGCTGAAAACGGGGTTTATTTATTTGATGGAACACGAACTCAAGAAAGTGTTTTTTATTTGATTTCGTAAAAATTTATACATACTCGAAATTATTTTCTTGTTTGGTATCTAAAATTTTTTAAAGCCGATTATTGTTTTTTAACAACAAATTTTGAAATGTTGACTTGAACGGAGTGAAATGTTGAAAAAGAACTATGAACGCTTAATAAAAAGAAGGGGCTTAAATTAAATTGAGCACAACTATTGCGGCAGATATTTATGGATTGTAAAATATTACAAAAATAAATATTTCTAAATTCAAGCTAAGTAGTAAGTAGTTTTCCATTATGAGCAAAACAAGTTGTTTTAAATAAATCGAACCGTTTCCATTATATTATATCCCAGCAAAAAAAAAAAAAAAAAAAAAAAAAAATACAAAATCATGACAAAAATGTGGCTGAATCGTGGTTTCAAGTCATGATGAACTTGTTCGATTTAGCGGAAACAAATTTCTCATTAATATGTATAACTCAAACCAATATATGTTCTGCGATTTGAAACTAAAAAATAAATATTTTTATAAGTCGGCGTTGAACTCGTGCATGTTCCTTGATTTTAAAGCTTTTTTTATGTTAATTTTCATAACTTCAGTAATGTCAAATTTATTTGGATTTAGGAAAGCATTAATGGTGAATTCACTTCATGTAATGAAATGACAAACCCTTTCAACTACTTCCTTTTTTGGTGGGATGTTGTTATTTTATGTGTACAAAATTTTCGAAATCAATTTGGCGTTTATGTTAATATATATGTGCCCTTAATTATGAAAGTGGTATAAGTCATAGTTTTCTTATGTCGAGATATTTAGTAGATTAGGTTTGAACAAATCAAAAATTATTTTTATATAATAGGCCATTTACACCAGCACAGAATCTAGCAGATTTTGGTTAAAATCTTTAAAAAAAATCTATACCGTTTAGACCAACTTTTTTGATATTTTATCCAAAACAAAAGCCATTAACTAAAAAATATCCAAACCCACAACCAAATAACTAAGCAGACCGTAGCTAATTCAATCATCTTTTTCATAAATATGTTGTACAGGGTAGTAAAAAATAAATAAAAATATTAGATTTTTATTAGATTTCCTACAAATCTAGTGACAAAATATATTTTGTTTTGTATGGGAAATCTAGTAAAAAGCAGCATGTACTAGATTCCTAGGTAATGTAAATGCCCTATAATGCAACATTTTAATTTACAGTTGTGCTAGTCTCGATTAATACAAATTTGTTTAATATTTATTAATGGTCTTATTCACAAAAAATATTTTAGGTTTATTACAGGTTTATTTGACAAATTTCCCATAGAAATATGTCAAACAAGCGCTTAATAAACCTGAAATATTTTTTACGAATAAGGCAGTAAATATTTATTGAAGTTTTTTTAAGATTTATTTAATATTTCGAAGCAAAAATGCACATGACTTAGACCACTTTCATAAGTAAGGGCACATACATACATATATGTATGTACATACATATTTTAGTTTTTATTAATTACATAACTTAATTTTATCTTATGTTTATTAGTTAATTTATTAGTTATATGTATTTCGACATACATACATACATACATACTTTGGAGCAAATAACTTGTTTGAAGTATTTTGTTCACATGAAAAATTAATGGTATTTTGGCAATTTTTTAACTTAACTGCCCAACTCGCTAAAGCTAAATCTCTATCGCTAAAAATCTATAGAGTCGATTTATCGATTTTCGGCTTCAAATACAACTTTCAAACTTGTATTGCTAAATCAGACATTGGCTCAAAAACTTATTGCGCCGAAATTTTAGTGTTTAATGTCGTCGCCAAAAATTTTTAATTTTCTATATGTTCTGCATTTTAGCGATATAATTTAGCTTTAGCTTTAGCGACTTACAGAATACGGGGGCTGAACTTCTGTTTTTTTAGTTTTAAAAAACTCCTTCGGTCGGACGGACACTATTGTCGTACACATTCATAATTGTTTTCTTTGTTCTTTTAAAACATAAACATTTTTTTAAACACATAAAAAGATTTTTATACGTACTTATATATGTATGTATGTACATACATATGTATGTATAATTTGCATGTGTGTATTATGTATTTGTTTAAAATTCTTTGCAAAATAAATTTCACAGCATGATTTTTGGTTTTACTTAAAAAAAAGGTAAATAAAATAAAGAAAATAAACTAACATTTGATGACAATATGTTGAGTAAATTTCTCTTTATTTTATGTCATTTGCAGGGAATACAACAAAGAACGTTCGCTCTAAAGCCCAGTACAAAATTATTCAAAGATTTAAATTTGCTGGCAAAAGATGAAGCGTTTCGAAATGCCACCGCAGTATATCCGGTTACTGCAACTGATGACTTTTATAGGCTTCATGGTTATTTCTCAAAGGTTAGTTTGTAATTTAAATTTTGAAACACTGACATTGTGAACATTTTACGTTTCGCGCGACTTTTTATTCCTCAAGATGTCACTAAAGAAAATTTTTTGAGGTAATTTACAAACTTACGGATATTTTACATAAATTTCATTTTTATATTTTTATAAATTGAATTTAACTAACAACAATTGAGATGGACAATATTCGATAAAGGCTGAATCACACGATCGGTACAATGTACCAATTTTCTTATGAATTTATTTCAGTTAGCCGACGAAAATTGGTACATTGTGCCAATCGTGTGACCCAGTTTCTAATTTTATATAGATATCACAAACTTTACCAGATATTATTCTTTAGTTTTGTTTTTATATTAGTATCATTTAGAAATTGTTCATCTTAATAGCGGAGAATTGGAGCAGAAGTCATATCGCATTGCCAATGGAACAATATCGAATAATATATTAGAAATAAGATGGCCCTTGGGTGTACCATTGGCCAGTGCTCCTGAGACTCGCCACGACATTCTTATGTGGCATCTAATAAATCGCACTCATATATTTTTACCAAACGGTGATAACAATGTCGAAGCTTTGAGCACAATTGAGTCATTGGATATAGAAAAAGTGCTCGATATAACTACACAATATGCCAAAACTAAGTTTCCTTCAATGATTAATACTGGCACACACAGCATCTATAGAAGATTTGATGACACACGTGGCATGGATTATCAAATACATTTGAATATGCGCGAAACAGGTCGAATGTCGGCCCTTACAAGACGGAATGATGTTATAAAGAGTTTTCAAATAGTTAAACCTTTGGGCCGAGTAGAAGTCGTACCTTCTCCCTACGTTACGGAAAGTACGCGTATAGCGATATTGGTCCCTACCTTTGAACATCAGCTGGATGATGCTTTGCATTTTATAACCCAGTATGAGAAGATATGTATGCACAATCAAGATAATACATTTTTATTGATGGTACACACACACACATATACATATATAAATATATTTTAATGTAGTAATTATTTCTTGGTTTTTCTTTTCATGTTAGATTTTCATCTATCGTTACGATTCTTCTAGTAAAGGTGTCACGGATCCATTTAAATCATTGAAAACTCTTGCCTTAGATTTATCTTCGAAATATAAAACGGATGGTTCCCGCATTGCTTGGGTGTCTGTTCGCTTGCCATCTATTTTAAGTGACCCCATACCACCTGAACATGTTATGCTGAATTCTTTATATGGTCACAATGAGATATTAAGTGTGTCTATAGCTGATCTTGCTCTGCCCAAAATTGGCTTGGAAAGTCTAGTCTTAATGGCTTCTAGTTCTATGTCATTCAAACCTGACTTTTTGAATCGCGTATGTAATTTGATATACTACATATGTAAATCATAATCGTTTATCTGTATTAATAATTCTGATTGGTTTTAGGTTCGCATGAATACAATACAAGGATTTCAAGTTTATTCACCTGTTGGTTTCATGATGTATCCTTGTAAATTAGCCGGATTTTGCAAAGACTGTGAGACGTGCGATGTAAGCCAAGGTACGGGGTATTTCGATAAATGGAATTATGATGTAATTTCATTTTATAGCCGAGAT
Organism: Tachina grossa; assembly: GCA_949987645.1. Lineage (NCBI taxonomy): Eukaryota > Metazoa > Arthropoda > Insecta > Diptera > Tachinidae > Tachina > Tachina grossa. The sequence goes on along the minus strand of OX465277.1, from coordinate 106,827,494 downwards.
TATGTACAAGGTGAGTGCGTAGATAGTTTTATGAAAGTAAACTTCTCTATAAGAACTTTTTAAATGTACATACGCACACTAAATCATAAAATGATCAAAACGGTTCTGATTTTTCAAAAGCAGTTCACTGAACACATCTATAACGACCGCGAAAAATTATTTTACAATACAGTCTTCTTGAACAATATAAAATGCATACTGTAATGTTTGCTTTTATGTTATTATGTATTTCTTCTGTCACTTTCTTCTGTTTTTTTTGTCACTTCTGAACATCTGGGAGTTTTTGATTTGTGACTGTTTATGATTTAGTGTGTGCGATATGCACCCAAATGTGTATATGTTAGCAGATCTAACAAAGTTTGACTCTTTAATTCCTTTTAGATTGGAGTTTAAATTATTTTTATTACCCTTGTTTACAAATCTTTATTTGAAAACTCTTGAAATTTTTGATTTTGGTATAACATCGAATTAAGATTTTGAAATCATTCATAACATTTTTCGGGTGAAATGTTTTTCTTTTTAACATTTGTTAACGCACTAATAATCCTAAATTATTATTTTACTTATTCAGTAAAATATTTTTATTAGGTTAGTTATGTTGAAAAGGGGAGCTATAAATTACGATCATGTCCGGGGAAATACACAGAAGCCAGCACAGGCCTGTTGTGCGCTCTCATCTAAATTAACAAACGAAACCCACCTTTATCGGCAGTCCCTCAAACTTTTCCAGTCAATACCTCTAATGAGTAATGGGTAATGACCGGTAAGGTGTCATTCCCAAATTAACGGGATATCGGCTGGGCGAAAGCTGGACAATGAAAAATGAAGATCTCCATTGTCTTCATGTCCTCCATACATCCCCTGCATTCATTGTTATTTGTGGGTCGAATCCGGGTCGCCCCATTTAACTTTGGTTAGATTACCCACAGTATAACAATTCCATTGTGTCCTGTGGACCATCTTCGCCCAATTTTGTACCTCAATCTTCCCTGCCTTGAAATATACTGAAATATTTTTTTATTAAAAATACATTGAAAATTATTATTAAGAGGTTATCTGGATCCTAAGCGCATTTCAATGTTGCAGGAACCTTTACCCAAAAATTTCTTAGAACAACTAAAGATATTGGGTCTTATTACGAGTGTCGTATTATTTATTATTTTGTAGAAGACTCAAGAACATTGCAACATTTTTTCTTTAATCTAGTACGAAACCATCGTAGTCGTATTTGAAATACGACACTCGTAATTAGGCCCATTATGTTAAACTTCCATTTAAACAAATGAGAAGTTCAACAAATATCAAAGTTGGAACAAGAACCCAATAATCAACATGTTTTTCTTTTCCTAACTTTACCATTGCTACGTTGGCTGACTTTTTTCCAGCTCGAATTGTAGTTGTAATAAGTATGTTATGAAAATAAATGTGAAAACAACAACAACTATACATTGTTTTCGCAAGAATGGAGTGTTGCCACACAAGTATGTTAAGATATGCGTGATAAATTTTAATAAATTTTTTTATTTTTTATTTACAACATTATCAATCTAAAAGAATATTTTAGTCAGTTATGTCCTTTTGGTTTTTAGGCGACGATATGTATGTATGTGTAAAAGTTTATTAACAAAAAATCATGCATTAAAAGTACAACTTTTTTGATCAATTAAAACTTTTTATTGATCAAAAAAGTTATACATTAAATTTTAATTTAAAATAATTTTTTTTTTTCGTTTTCGCCACCAGCTCGAAAACTTGTTGAAGCCTCTTTGCCGATTACGCGCACTGATCTCGATATCGAGCACTTGCTTACACGTGCTGATAAGACAATAAACAATATTCTAGATATGTTTGTGTCATCACAGCTGCCAGTACATATGTTACGGAGTGTAGAACCAAATCTTCGTTATGGCACGGCCATAAAAAATTTCATTGACAAAAATTCTGAAAAGAACAATAACAACAATAACAAGATACCAAAATGTTTACCCAGCCATGAAGACACAGATGAAGAAGAAAAAAACAGAAGGAGCGATAGCAGCGATCGACGACAACTGCGGCATAAGTGCATTCATTTGGCATCGAGAAAACAAATTGGTGATTCAATAATACGTTTCGAAGATAAAAGTATTATACGTAAATGAAAACATATTATTAACCTTATCCTAAAAGCACTTCCTCTATTATTTTTTAAGTTGGAGTCATTTGAGTTTCCTCTTACTAGGTATTTAAATATAATTTTTTTTTTGTATTTTATTTTATGTTTTTTTTTTCTATTTATTACATATCCATATGTACATAGGTTGTAGTTAGGAAATTTTAAATTACTTTTTTTAATTATATTTCTATTTATGAGTTGTTGTAAATACCATTCTGTGTATTTATTAGTGCTTTGCCCCAATATGCCAAAAAATAATGTGTGCTTGAAGTGTACTTTAAAACAAAATTTCCATACAAAACTCGGTTTTAACGTACACTTGAAGCACACGTTATTTTTTTTGCATATGGGGGTTAGTGTTTACGCTTTTAAAATTGTTAAGGAGTTTTCCGAAGGAAAAAATTTAATTTTTTGCATTTAAAAATTTGATGATGACATCAGAAAATATTTTTCATATACGAAATAGATATAATACAATCAAAAATATAAGTATGCCTACCTTGCAGGAGATCGAACTAGTGTGCAACTATATAGTACTTTACTAGTGCAGCAATCACCACCACTAGTTCCCAGCTGTAAACTTTCCTATACCATCTTAATGTTCAAATTAGCATTGAGTATATTTAGAAAACTACTATTTATTACCAGTTCTTTTGTAAAGAAAAAATCTATAAAATTGATGGTTTTATTCCTTTGTTAACCAGTGACAACTGCTAGTTAAAATTCGTCATTATTTATCAAAATTCAAAAATTATATATAAAAAAGGGTAATTTTATAACTATTTAATTATAATTATTTTTAGCTGAACCTAAAATTTTAATAATTTTATGATACCAATTTTTATACAGTGCAAGCAAGCAAGGGCTCTGTTAGACAGTAAAAATTTATTTTGCAATGTGGTGCATTGGAACTATTTCATGTACAGTACTCTTCAGCACTAGCAATTTTACATAACAACTTTAATCCTTTTTGCTCTAGTGCTTGCTATTCTAATAATTATGCTATGTATAAATATAGAAGGTACTTCCATTCTCTAATTTTTTCTTGGCATTCATTTTTTGACAAGTATAAGGATAGTGAGGTTTCCGGTAAAATCGTGCTACCGTATTACATAATTTAATATTTCCCCTCTGTTTGTTTGAAAATTTTATTCAAAAATTATTTCAAAATTGTTTTTATAAAATACATAATGTACAGATTAAACAATTGAGTAAACATATTAGTGTAGCATTTTTTAAATTCCCTTCATTTCCTGGTGTTCGTCAACAGTGGCTAAGAGCCTATAAGATCTGTGAAATAGACTTGGTTTAATAACCAATTATTTATAAAAGGATATTACAATCAACAAGAAACGAATTATGTAGATTAAACAAAATGCAATAGCAATCAATGTAGGTTAAACTTAATGAAAAATCATTGTCAACTAATCTCAATTATCCATCAATTTGGTTTCTCAATGCCGAATTTAGATGAAAATATAATTAAAAGATTTGTATTAAGCAGAAAATTTAAAAATATGAGATAAGTCATTACATAAACTTCAGAGATATGTGTTAATGTACATACAGGGTGGGCCAAAAGAAACCAAGGGGTGTAAAAGTTTAATAACTTTTTTGTTTATTAACTTTTTTTATTTTTTCTTTCAGATTATATAATATACAAAATGGAAATTTTTTTACACTAAGTATGAAAAATGATGTCTCTTAAATGACCACCGTTTTCAGCTTCGCACTGATGGGCTCTTTTTAGAGCATTTTCCATAACATCTTTCAAAACTTGTGGCTGTAGCGTTCGAATTTCTGCAACAATGTTTGCCTTGAGTTCAAGGATTGTCTCTGGCTTGTTCACATACACTCGCTCCTTCAAAAAACCCCAAAGAAAATAGTCGGGTGCTGTCAAATCTGGCGATCGCGCTGGCCAAATAATTTCCGAATTTCGAGAAATTATTCGCTCTCCAAAAATTTGACTTAAAAGTGCCATTGTGTCTCGGGCAGTATGGGCAGTGGCTCCGTCCTGCTGAAACCACATACCAGGTCTGTTTTCAAGAGCAGGACGTAAAAAATTTTCTATCATAAACCGATACCGCTCTCCATTTACGGTTACAGCACTTCCATCTTCATTCTCGAAGAAGTAGGGCCCAATGACATTTTCAGATGTGATCCCACACCATACTGTACACCTGATGGGGTGCAATTGGCGTTGATGAATGGCTCTTGGATTTTGAGAACCCCAGAACCTACAGTTCTGCTTATTAACAAAGCCATTCAAATGAAAATGAGCTTCATCACTCATAATCAAATTTTCATCTCTGGTTTAAATAATAAAATTCTATTGTTCTGGTTCTCTGTTCAGTTGTGAACCTCTCCATTATAAATTCTCCAAGTGTTGTCTATATAATCTGAAAGAAAAAATAAAAAAAATTAATAAACAAAAAAGTTATTAAACTTTTACACACCTTGGTTTCTTTTGGCCCACCCTGTATATCACTTTATTTATTCGCGAATTTTTGTTAAAATAATTACACTTTTGTAAAAAATTTCTGGGGGAAGACTTAAATTTTTTACTACATGGGAACATTTTTCTTTATATCTCTCAAAAAACAAACTTCAAATATCCTTATTTTTCAAAACAAAGTCACTGTCCAGACTTACAACTTTTGTTGCAGCAATTCTTGAGTTTATTGGTGAGAGGGGTGAGAAGATTGGGGAGGGGTACACAGTTTCATGCATGGTGTAATTATACAGGTGACTGCGTAAGGATTTGCTATACAAAAATACGGCAACCATAGCTGTTTAAAGAACCGAAGAATGTCAAAAGCACAAAAATAATTGTACTAAAACCAAAACAAAATCGAAGTTTTTGACATTCTTCAGCTACAAAGCATAATGTGGACACTTCAGCAATTTCAAAGCAGAATTTAAAAAATTGCAGCAACATGAATCATACTAGCTTTTAGACAATTATCGCCTACTCTCTCCCCTGCAGGGTATGCATAAGTATATATGAGCTCATATGTATGGATGTGTATAACACCCAACAAACATTTTTTAGCTACGTAGTAGCAATGATATTTGATTTTTATTAACGGTATACGTCTGTAGTTTGTACGTCCTTGAAAAATAAAATTTTAAGTTTGTGAAGTTATGTTCGCATTCTTCAAGTGTTAGACAAAAAATAATAATTTGCTAATAATATTGGTTATAATGTATATATTTATGTGAATACTTTTTACATGAATATATATGTACATATATATATATATATATATATTGGAATATTGGAATAAGAATGTAAATATAAAAACTCCAAACATAAAATACCACTTTTTTCGTATTACCTTCGCCTTCATCAATTATTATTAAAAAAAAACTGAAGGTTATCCAGTTTTATTGATATCTTTTTGCGCAAGGAATAGTTAAGTATATTTAGTATAAGAGAAGAAAAAAAAATCAAATTTAAAGAATACTTCTAAAATTTAAGCTAATGAAATGTCAAGAAAAATTTCTGCCCAAAAAATACCCAGTAAAAATATAAAAAAAAAGAATGTGAAATTCGGATGAAAAAACAATGCATTTTACATTGATATGGCACTTCTTTTTGTTTTCTGCAAGTTTTTATTTTATATACTTTCAAATTTTTATTAAAAGTATTGTTTAAATGCAAAGAAAAACTATATTTTTACTGGGCAAGATTTACCACATTGATATGTCAATATACATAAGTACATGTTTAGAAAATAAAAGCCAATGAAAATGAAATGAGTAGTCAATGCAGTTTTTAATGCTCAACCTATCATTAAGTGTATATATGTATATGTACATTAAGATATTTAAGTTTTGGTTTGCCAAATTCTTGCTTTTGAACAAATTATTCCTATAGTAATAGCAGCTTTAATTAAGCATATTATTTATTCTATTAGTTTTGATATTTGTTGTATTAGAACTTGTTCTGTGTTTGAAAATGGATTCCACTATTGATTTCTTTAACATGTATATGAAAAAATAACACTATTTTTATTTTAACTTATGACTGCCTAGATGTTACTACTACCTCTCTATCATTTTTAATTTCTAATTATTTGATTTAGTCATAAATAATATTTCTCACTAAATTCATCATTAAAATATGTTACTTTACATTAATTATAAAATTACCAAAGTTTACTAATAACTTTTATGTTAAAAAAATATACTAAAATGTAAATATGCATACATAGATCAAGCGGATACGGAAGTTCGACTGGAGTTCGAATTAGCTAGAAAGTGATATGTATGTGTTTTTGTCCGCTCGGAGCTTTCGGATTCATGCCTTACCTATGAATATGTATGCTAAAACTAAAAAAAAAAGAAATTAGTATGCCATTAACTTACACGTGTAAGTTACACGAGCAAATCAGGAAATTATTTTTTTTATAAATTTACTGTATATAGAAACATAATGTATTATATATTGCAAAAATAAAAATAAATAAAACAAACGATTTTTAAACAGAATACAGTTTTTTATTAATTAGATTTGACTTTTACATAATTCTAAGTCTGATTTAATTGTTTGTTTTATATTATTCAGTTATGTGATGGAAAACTATCATTTTGAAAAGGTTTGATGAATTCTGACAACTTTCAAGTCAATCTCAAACTACTGACTTTTAAAAAGAACACTAGAAGACAAAATATGCACAGTGTAATAGAGCTGTGAAATTCCCAGTTCACAAACGTCAGATTGGACTCATCAAATCTTGAATTTTTAGAAGAACGGGGAAAAGAAATTGGAGGGGGTTCAAACTGGACTAGTCAAGTTTGTTTTTTCTTTTATTTTGTCATTCGTTATAAACAATTTTCAAAATAAAATTGAACAAAGCCTCATCAGGTAAACTTGATGTGAGTGAACCAGGACAAAATAAATTTATGAAAATTTATTGGAAAGAATTATTAATAACAAAAATTAAAATTTCTTAAAATCCCTAATACCTCTAGGAAAGACATGCGGTCTAATTCATAAAAAATATTTTAGGTTTATTACAGGTTTATTTGACAAATTTCCCTTAGAAATATGTCAAATAAGCGCTTAATAAACCTGAAGTATTTTTTTATGAATAAGGCAGATGATATTTATTTATTTATAGTACATATTCTACAAAGTAAATTTGCAGAATATGGTTGAACAAAAATGGACGGGTGACTAAGACCATATGTCCATGATGTTAACAGTATTCTTAAAAATGTTTTTGTGACTGACTGTACACGACCTATGCCTTCACATAGGAAGTAGCAACGTGGTTGTTAAGGAAATTCCTTAAAAGAACCGCAAGATTATACGGTAGTCCGTAGCAGATCAGTCAACCAGTGCGAGTGAGACGCAAAACTCTCGAAGGCCAATAAACAACAGTGGCCTGGTTGCATTTAAGAAATAATTGCCAACGACGCGTGAGCTGCTTTACGACTGACGTGATATATTATAAACGGCTAGACTGTTTTTCTTCAAACATAGCTAAGAACACTATCGATCAACTCACCTTTCAAACAGAAAAAAATGGTCCACCCGTTTGGTCTGTACGTGGACTTGTACAATATACACACTACAAAGCCTCTTTTCTTGGCCGGGAATTAAAAAAATTATATGTTTGGCAAAACGGCTATATACAGACATATACATATATACCTGATTATGAAAAAAGATAATCACTCACTTTATTTACAACAGTAAAATAAGCGAAAGAATTACTACTGACTGCTAAGTATTACTTATATCATCGATTACGTGTGTATGTATGTATATTTTCTCCCAATTTGTTTTTATAGAAAAACTTTTATTTATTTATTTTTATTTAATTTAATTTTATAAAAATTTCCTAACAAAAATTAATAAAACAAACGAAAAACTAAGGGTCTAACATGAATTCTTAATAATATAAAACAATTTATTTATAAAAATTATTAAGACCTTATAAAGGGGGTTTAAAACAGATTTCTATAAAAAAGTTTCTAAAAAGCCTTAATAATTTTTATAAATAAGTCTGTTAATTTTTAACAGTGATATACTTTAAGACTATATGTATGTACATATGTATGTATATAATGGAAGCCTATTTATTTTATTTTTTAGATAATCTTGGTATAATAAATAACACACATATATTTATTATACCAAGATGATCTAAAAAATAAAATTTAAATTAATTTATGAAAAATTCTGTTATTAGAAAGGTTTATCCACATACCATACAACTTACCATTTTACCGAATGTATACCATAAATCCCAACAGTGTTTCCTATCCCTGACACTTGTTGGACAGCTGTTTGAAGTAAACAAAAAGAAATTGATTTTGTGTTTTTCGTTGCGGAATTTTAAAGTTCTTCATCAATACTTATCTCTATTTTTTATGAAGTCTGATAATTTTATAATTTATAACAGTTATCAACGTTTCATTGTAAGAACAACTAGTGACTAGAAAATTTTAAATGTCTGCTAAACGTGCCCTGCTGTTACTCTCTTCCTCTCGAGTTTATGGTTATGGTTATTTGGAACATGCCAAACAGGAAATAATAAATTTTTTTACCAAGTAAACAGAATAAATACATATATGTATGTAAATCATTATCAAGCAATGAATTTTGTTATATTTTGCTACAGGAAAAATGTTACAAAAATACTCTTTGTACCTTATGCATTGTCAGACCATGATGCCTACGCGAAAATAGTTAGTGACACTTTAACGCCCTGGGGATATACAGTGGAAAGCATTCATACTAGAGAAAATCCAGTCGATGCTATAAATTCTGCTCAAGCTTTATTTGTTGGCGGTGGCAATACTTTCATTTTACTAAAAACACTTTACGAATTAGATTTGATCGATACTATAAGAGAGGTGGCACTAAACAAAGGCACTCCTTATATGGGTAGTAGTGCAGGCACTAATGTTGCTACACGTTCTATAAATACCACCAACGATATGCCTGTAGATTATCCTCCTACATTTGATGCATTAAATTTGGTGCCATTTAACATAAATCCACATTACTTGGAAACAGATTCCAATACTGAACATAGAGGTGAAACTAGAGATCAACGTTTGACAGAATTTGTTCTTTACCATAAAAGACCTGTATTGGGTTTACGTGAAGGCAGCGCAGTTCTAGTAGAGGGTAATAAAGTCACACTTGTTGGTGATAGATATGCAAAACTATTCAGACCGTAAGTAGTAAGTTTTGTCTGAATCAATAAAATAAATTTAATAATGTTCTTTTTTACTTTTTGCCAGCAAATTAGAACCAGTTGAATATGAACCCAACTCAGATTTAAGTTTTTTATTGAATGATATTTAAAACTTTTAAGCGCATTTATATAAATTTTTAATACAAATATAAAGTTTCTTTGTTCAGCATTATTTTTTATGCATATTGCCATTACTTGTGGATAAATATTTATCAAATAGATAGTTGCCCAAATTGCATTCTGAATGTCCAAGTTGAGTCACAAAATCGCCCAATTGCTTGATAGCATCAACTTGTTCTTGAAGGAAATTAGCTTCGATGAAATCGCACATATTTGGATCATTATTTTCGGAGGCAATAGAATGAGCTTTCAATAGAGCCTATACGTACGTACATACATATATGAACACATATTAGAAAAGCAGAATTCACGGTTTGCGTTTGTAGACCCCTTTACATTTTGTAGGTTTGGTAAATCTTGGTTAATTTAAAGCACGGCAACAACAGTTTACCAAAGCTGCAAGATGTAAAAGGTCTACAAGACCAATCGTGAATTCCGCTAATGTAATCTTTAATAAATTAGTAAGTAAGGGAAACTTGTATGGGTTTTTTCTGTATTAGTTGAAATTTATTAATATTCACCTGATTTACTTCTTTTTCCATTTTTAATGCTGCCATTATGGCATCTTTAATAGAAACTATTTTAAAATTCGGTGCGTTCAGTGCTTCTATTTTTATAGTGCCACCTCTTTTATTCATGTACTCCATAAACATTTCAGCGTGTTTGCGTTCCTCTTTGCTGGCATCATTCAAAAACGTGAAAACTCCTGGTTCAGCTACATCAGAGCGATCGAAGTGAAAAGCCTTGAATAATAAAAATGTGCTCATGTAATAGTACGCCAAATTCAAAATACTGTTGACTTTAAATCTACCATTGCCAAATAATTGTGACATGCTTGCAGTTCCATGTTGATTTGTTTATTTATTGCCTCCTCACATTCCTTCGAAAAATTTTCCCTAACTAATAGACACAGAAGTCTCTTAAAATTAAGCTTTGTAAAAGATTTCATACTTGAATTTAACAACGAAAAATCTCAAACAATTCTGAAAGAACTGACTGATAAAGAAGATAAGCTCGATGTTTTTTTAAATGTTTTTTTTTTTAATGACAATGTAAAATTTTAAGCTGGCTCTCATAAAACCAAACTGGGTTGAGTTGAGAACGTAAATAGAGCCCAGCAAAAAAAGTGAGGAAAAAGAAGTAGAAAAAACACCACATCTACTGAATCAAACCACTTAAAATTTAGGTTAAAACCAATGAATTTTACATTGACGTGTCATTGGAAGGAAGTGGTTTGCTTTTGACATTTTTTAAACTCAATAAAAATCATGTTTTTGGTGCTATAAAAATCCGAAATTCGGGAGTGAAAATAATTCACTTCACAAAAGTAGTTAAAAAGTGCTTTTTATTCAGTGATTAAAATCACTTGTATATGGTTTGAAAAGAAAACAGGTTAAATTATTTAATTTTTTGTTATTTTATTCCATTGCTATTTTTAATAATGCAAATTTTAATTATAATAGCAAAAAGTATGTACTTATGTCTGTTGTCGGTTAAGGCACCCAATAAATCAAATGACTTGCGAAAAATATTATAATAAGCTTACTAACATAAGTCTCAAGCTTAAAAAATTATTAAAAAAGCCTATTATAAGAATTGTAGAAAAATCAAAACGTAACTCTCGTCAAAATATCGGTAGCATATACATACATATCTGTGCCAATAAATAATAATGGCTTAAGTCGAAATTTCATGTTTTGAGATATTAAGGGTTTTGTCTAAAATTAATTGTGTGTGGTTTTTATATAAAATTTTTAGCCTCCGAAAAAGATACATAGTATTTATTTAGAACAAAAGTGTTAATTTTATAAAAAAAGAAAACGTTTTATTAGTTAATATTCGATGTTTTTTAGTTAAGATGTCATGAAAAAATCCATTGTTAGAAAAATAAAAATTTAAGTGCACTTAAGCTATTATATTGAAAGGCAAAATAATTTTTAATGAAAGTCGAGATAAGTGCTTTAGGTTAAATTGAAGAATGCTCAAAACTTGAGATAAAATAATTTTTAAAAGCTTAGTTAAATATAGTTTTTTTTTGTTAATGAAGAATAATTTGGATGGATTGTTAGTTATTGAACTTAAGTGTATACAAGTTTTTATGCTCAAATATTTTAATATTGATGTAGCTATCGAAAAAAAATTAAGTTGAGGTAAGATGTGATAGACTTAAGTTAAAATATAAATGCGTATATTTTTATTAATAATGACATTTTTTAATTGAAATTTAGTTGAGTGATAGATCTTGAAGAAGAAAATAAGAATATGTAATAAAATGAAAAAGCACTTATGTCAACTTAAGCCATTATTATTGATTGCCACAGATATACATATAAGTATATGTAAGTGACGAAATTGAAGTAGGTTTTAATGAGAAAAGCTTATTTGTCTCAATATTTTTATAAGCTTTTTTTTTACATAATTGTAGTAGAATAAGCTCCTTTATTGCAACAGGCTCAACTCAAAGAGTTAGTTTTACAGAAAAGTTTAGTTTTCAATTTCCATAAACAGTCGTTAAGCAGCTCTTGGCTGAAGAAGAGCTCTCGCGTCATCGTAATTATTTGTTAAGTGCGGTCATGATTGTGTGTCTTGTTTGGTTGATTGAATTGCCACGGCTAACCGTTGTAGCACAATAGTGTAAAAAGTGATGAGTAAAAAAAGTGCCAGAAAGTTATCGAAAATACGATTATTATATCGAGCCTTTTTTCGATTTTATCGTAAGCGACATGTAGTCGAAAATAGGCTTTTTTATTGAAATTAAAATTTTATGGGCTTACTCATAGTTTGGAATTATCAAAATGCCAAAATTGTTCATAACTTTTATGATACGGCTGTAAAATTTTATCGTGAGCGACAATTTACTTACAAAAACATATTTGAATATTAAAAAAAAAACCTGAAAAATTCATTTTTTGTCGCTTAGGATTAAATCGAAAATAATGCTCGATATGTGTATTGATAACTGAAAAGAATATAAAAAATTTTAAAATATAAAAGAAATACAAGTGATAAAAAGAAAATTATTAAGCAAGTGTCTTAAACATTTCTTCTCATAAAAATGATTAGTTAAGTGGGACTAATTTTTTATGAAGAGAAGGAAGTACAAAAGTTGAATCTATTACACGGCTCTTTAGAATTACAGCCTCTACTGTGAGTAAATGTTATCGCCTAAAATAAGTTTTAACAATATCTTTTTAACCCCCGACCAAAAAAAGGAATGTTATAAGTTTGTAGTGTGTATCTGTGTGTCTGTACAAGTGCACGTACAGACCAAACGACTGAACCGATTTTAAATTACTTTTTTATGTTTGAAAGATGACTTGATCGAGAGTGTTCTTAGCTATATTTAAGGAAAATCGGTCCAGCCGTTTAGAAGATATAACATCTTTTCTGAAAAAATCGGGGGTTTTTAAAATTTTTAATTTTTGTTACTTTAGCTTTAAAGCATATTTTTCTTTAAATATGCAAAGTAATTAAAAAAAAATTAACACTTTTAAGAACCACCGACGTACAGACCAAACGGCTGCACCGATTTTCTTCAAGTATAAGCGAGAAGATATAAGATCAAGTCACCTTTCAAACGAAAAAACCAAGTTAAAAGCACACATATTCACCAGAATACATCTAGAAAAGATGTGATATTTTATAAATGGCTGGACCGATTTTCTTCAAACATAGCTAAAACACTCTCGATCAAGTCACCTTTCAAACAGGAAAAACTAAATCAAAATCGGTCTAGCCGTTTGGTCTGTACGTGTACTCGTACAGACACACAGATACACACTACAAACTTATAACACCCCTTTTTTTGGTCGGGGTTTAACTCTTTTTCCACTTTTTGCTTTAAAATATGGCAACTGTAATTACCAGCTGTTAGTTGCCAGTTGCTATCTGTCCTTAATACCATTTTGGCAACTAAAGTTCATAATAAAGCACGTTGTAATTTTATTACATTAGAACAATAATTAAGCAAAAATAGCGAAAGAAATAAAAAAATACGAAAAATAAGTTATCTTCCGTCTCGTGTCACCCCTGCATGCTTTTTCTATGCCATTGGCATTTTCTATGACCATAAGTGAACTGGAAAAGTTTCATAAGAATTATTTGATATGAGTACATATCGCACACTAAATCATAAAAAGTAACAACTCAAAAAAAATTTCAGATGCTGAGGAGTTGCAAACAACTGTTGATACTGTACAAATGACGCAAGTGTGTATGTATGTAACATAAAAACAGGAATAACGGTATTATATATTCTTCAAGAAGACTTTAGTACAAAAGAAATTATTGCGGTCGTTAGAGTTTTGTTCAGGTAAATGATTTAAAAAAAAGCAAAACCACCTTGATCATTTTGAGTTGTGACTGTTTATGATTTAGTGTGCGATATGAACATATGTGTATATCGTTGGTCACAAGTATAAAGGCCCTAACACAAATAACTGTAACTTTACAGAAGGTAAAAAAATTGTATTGGAAAACTCATTGAAAAACTCAATTTCGTAAAAAAATGCGACATAGGGCCTCTACTTCAGAGCATCGATATGTAAGTACGTGAAAGATGTTGCTTTGAATGAATGAATTTTTCATAATTAAATAGGCATTTATAATATCAGACATTTATATACAAAATGCAAGTACGTTATATGTTTATTAGATTTTTATTGAGAACATAAAGATTTCTTAACATAATTTGGCATTTTTATTATGATAGGTATAATTAAATTTATCTATAAATTTACTTGGCAAATATAATTAGAAATATTGAAGCAAAAAAATCAATATATACATACAGAAATTATTTTTAAATTTTAAACTTAAATCACTGAGATCACATGCATACAATTTATTATAACTTAATCATTTTTACTTTGGAAGTTAATTAAATAAGATCACATGGTGACAATTGGGATTCACCTTCTGCTAAATACATGCGCATGGCTTTTAAAAGCAAAGCAATACCCAAATATTTTTTTTCTTTCATTGTCCACATTTTCGAAGGACCATAATAATCACCACGTTTACAATTCGTTAAATGCTGCAAACTTAATGCATCTATAATGGCAGCTTCACGTGTATAAGCATCAATAGGTAAAATGTTGTGAAAAACATGTAGGCAGACAACACCGTATCCATTTCCCCAAATATTTAAAATACGATCAAGTTTTTTACTATCAGAAGTTTTCACGGGAGGCGATTTAAATATATCGACATTTAAGATTTGTTTTTTAACTGAGAATTTACCAAATATTAAATTTTCTGTTTTTTTTTCAAGTTATTAAAAAAATGAATATGTACATATAAAAAACTTACTTGATATCTTTTTGCCCTGTTTATCAGTTCTTTCCAGGATCTGCTTATTGTGTAGTCGCGAATGTTTTCTCATCGCATCATACAAATGAGAATATGGCCGTGTCGTTTTACCTTTACCCACGTAAAAAATAGATTGCAAAAACCTTCTCCAAATATCCAGTTCTTTTAGAAACTAAAAATTATGAAAGATATTTTGGTATTTATAAAAAAGAAATTTAAAGCTGGAAATATCGTCTGATAAATACCACGCTTTCTCCTGGCAAATTACAAGATATGCGGGGATCTATTAGCATATAAATAAAACTTTGCTTCAAGTGTCCTTCACGCATTTGTTTTTTATTAATATTACCCTCGAAATATTCCATAGATTGCATGTCATATTTAAAGTAGTCATTTATACGTTGAAAATCTTCTTCACTTTTAAGTGTTCTCTGCAATTCTACGGAAAATTCTGTAAATAAATGTAAATCAATCAAATCAATCACTACTAACTCCTTCGAAATATTATTACTTTTGAGAGTCCTGATTTTTTTATTTAGTTTTGTAAAACATCTTAAAGAAATTGAATTTTGAAATTTTATCTTGAGCAGAAAATTTAGAAAAAACATAATGAAAATCAAAACAATTTTTTAAATTTATAACAACATAAAATTTTAGTTACTGTCTGTTTCGACAATATTTTACAAAATTAAATCGTAATCAACAAAACAATAGCACAAAATTAGACTTTGCAGTCGAACAAAAAATTAAAATGATTGTCAGATTAAGTGGCTAAAGTTGTTTTTACAGGAATCAAATGTTTCTTTTAAGAAAAATAATTTCTTAAACCAAGCAGGATTTACTTAGTAAATCGGCCAAATGGACTTATTTGCTATAACATTTTCATACAATAAAGCCTTAATGCATGACTTTGTTGAGATTTTTCTTATTAAGCTTTTGAAATTTTTTACCAATTAAACCAAAAGAGAATACAAAATACTTTGCTTATTCAATTAAAAACAAAAAATAATCAAAACAAGGCTTGCCTTTAAACTTTGATCATAAATCATTCAGTCGACAATTTTTTGTTATTAATTTTTATATTTTTTAAAATCCTGAATTGATTGTTTAATAAAAATTTTAAACCTTATACATATAAAAAAAAAGTAAACGTAAATCATGGCATCAGTTTTAAATGGGAAAGATATTTTAAACGCTTTAACTTATTTAAAAAATCCTGCTGGTTTAAACGAAATTGTGGAACATTTATCAGCAAATAAAGAAGTCAGCAAGACTGAATTATTAGAACCGGCTAAAGTCATTTTAGATGCGGGTGTACGTTTTGGATGCATTTTAGAGAAAGAAAATCTGTATTGCATCGAAGATATATATCCCCAAAACGTGCAGCAAGTTGAATGCAAAGGTCTAGCTGATGAAACAACTGTGCTGCAAAATAACGATGTGCATATACCAGGGGGTAGTTTGACAAAACCGAAGAAGAAAACTTTTACGAAACTTCTTCGCACTCCCTCAATTTCAAGTAATGACGACGAAGGTGAACTTAATGATTACGACGACCGTTGTGGTACAACTTTTAGCAGAAGAAAACGTTCTCGAAGTCGTAACAACAGTAAACGTCGTAGTAGCCGCCGTAGAAGAAGACATGGATAATCGTTTTTATTTATGTGAATGCGAAATTAATGTAGTATGTATATTGTTTTAATAGAGTCGAATATAGATATGTGAAATGTAACTTAAACAGGTATATGAATTCGCAATAAAACTTCTCATTGGTCTCATTGGTAAAATTAAGATTTGTACTCTATAATTCAGCCGGTCATGCGGCATATACTTTTAAGTCGTAGATAAAAATTCACCTTTATTCCAGTTGTTAATACAATACCAAAAAAAAAAATTGTTGCTAGTCGTCTACTCGCTGTCGAAAACTGATTGTATTGCCAGGCTCATGCTTTTATGTAGACCTTGCTCTACGTCTCCACCTGACATGAAACTTTGCTGTAACTTGAAGTTATAACTGAGTTGTTAAAACAAATGCACTAATGTTATAACTGAAAAAAAGCATTAACTTGAGCAGTCTACACTTAACATTAACTTGAAGTTAATGATAAAGTTAGTCATTTTATGTCAGGTGGAGACCGCGAGTTAGGGCACAGAAATAGACTGTCAATAGCACACAATTGTTCTTGTTTATAATAGGTGCGTTTGAGTACTTTTCCAGTAAAATCCAGTAACTGAGTAAATACTGAGTAATTTAAAGAAATTACTCTCAATAAAAAAGTTTGCATCTAAAAGTATACGAACGGAAAAATTGTAAAATCCAGTAAAATATACATATACAACAAAATTATACATATGAAATACACGATAGAATATTTTGTTTAATAATAAAAGTAATAGATATGGACATATGTTTTTATTTAAACTTATTTGGCTGGTCCACGATGTCGACAAGAAACTTTCTATAGCTTACTTACATATATTGAAAACAAAAATAAACTTTCTTATTTTGATATATATATATATATATATATATTTATATATATAAAGGGTGTTTTTTATTGAGGTATAGAACTTTAAGTTGGCATCACTTTTTTAACTGGCGGCCATTTTGTCAGCTGTCAAGTGATTAATATTTAGTTTGGTTTGCCATTTCATCATGACAAAAGAACAACGCTTGCAAATCGTGCAAATTTATTTCGAAAATAATGGTTCAGTTCGCGAAGTTTACCGCAAGCTCCGTCCATTTTATGGTCGACATAATCGTCCATCAGAGCAATTAATTCGGTTAACCATGGATCGTTTTCGCACTACGTTTACTCTATGTGATAATACGCATCCGCAGAGACGTCGAACAGTGCGCACCGAAGAAGCAATTGCCGCTGTAGAGCAAAGTGTTGAAGAGGACCCGAATGAATCGATTCGCCACCGTGCACAGCAATTGGAGCCGACTAACCGACTATTTTGTTCCCGAATTGGATGGCATGAATGTGGATGAGTTGTGGTTCCAACAAGACGGCGCTACATGTCACACAGCGCACGTCACAATCGATTTATTGAAGGAAACATTCGATGAGCGCATAATTTCGCAGAATGGACCTGTCAATTGGCCACCAAGATCGTGTGATTTGACACCATTGGATTATTTTCTTTGGGGATATGTGAAGTCGCTCGTCTACGCCAACAAACCAGAAACGTTAGGGGACTTGGAAGCCAACATTCGTGGCGTTATTGCCAACATACGGCCCCATATGCTCGAAAAAGTGGTTGAAAATTGGACCTGTAGAATTGGCTTTATTCGAGCCAGCCGCGGCGGCCACATGCCCGAAATCATATTTAAACATTAATGGCATAAAATTATCCTTCCAATAAAGCCAAATTGATGGACATTAAAACGATTTTCTTGTGTTTTATTTCAATTCGAAGTTCTATACCTCTCAAAAAAACACCCTATATATACATAAGTAAGCGATAGAAACTTTCTTGTCGACATCGCGGTTCAGGCCGTTAAACTTTCTAAAAACTGGGAAAGAATTTTAAAAAAGTACACAAAGTAAATTTTTTTTAAATCTTCCATACGGCAAACCAGGAGCCGTCGACCCGACGATATGTATAAGCAAAAATTTCAATATAATAATCTATTAACTTTATTCACGTTTAAAAACAATCGGTTATGTTCTGAATTCCATGTGAAATTAAATCGTTCGGAAATGCAATCAATAGCATTGTTATTAGGTCCGTTTTTTTACTTTTCCAGTAAAATCCAGTAGTTAGTAAATTTTGGGTAATTTGAAAATTTTACTCTCAAGAATGTCTCTTGCACAAAAAAGTACGCGAACGGAAAAATTGCAAAAATTTGCAGATTAATCAAAATAGCTGATAATATTGTTGTATGTTTTTGTTGTTTTTGAAACCCATCAAATACATATTTTTGGTAATTGATGCATACATTTTTATAATTATAAATTTGAAGCGATATATACATACATATTTCTAAAATAGAAGTTGTGTGAAAGTAAATAACACAATTAAACTAAATTTGAAAACTGATATATTTAACGATTATTATTCTTTAATTTGTTTCATCTTGAATATAAAAATTTTTAGATTTGTTTTGTTAAACTTTTACTTCACTTTTCTTCTTTTAAATGTTTTTATTAAAAAAAAATTATACTTTGTATTTGCTTACTTTTGTTTATTTTATTGAATCATATGTTTTTCTCGTCTACTGGATTTTACTGGCAAAAATTTGTCCAGTAAAACTTTGCAGACTCTCAGTCAACAACTGTCAATTTACTCTCTCAATTGGCACTCTCTTTTTTTTGTGTAAACGAACGCATTTCAGTAAAATCCAGTACAAATTTGCACAAAATTGCACAAATTTTGGGGTAAACAAACGGACCTATTATAAATACATACATACATACATATGTCCATACACACATATTTTCAACACATCTTTGGAAATTTCGCACACTTTAATTTCACGTGGAATACATAACATACCCGAATATTTTTCTAGCATCAAACTTAAATAAATGTTATAATTAAATGTTAGCATTAATGCTTATAACTTAATACATTTGTTTTTTGTTGTTTTAAAAATTTCATCAAAAATTAAAAATTTTTGTTTCCCTTTGCGTCTGTTTTTTTATATATAATAACAAAAATTAAAAATTTCAAAACCCCCGACTTTTTTCAGAAAAGATGTTATATCTTCTAAGCGGCTGGACCGATTTTCTTCAAACATAGCTAAGAACCCTCTCGATCAAGTCATCTTTCAAACAGAAAAAACTAAATGAAAATCGGTCCAGCCGTTTGGCCTGTACGTGGACACGGACAGACACACAGACACACACTAAAAACTTATAACACCCCTTTTTTAGTCGGGGGTTAAAAACATATGGTTTAATTTTACTAGATTTTACTGGCAAAAATTTGTCCAGTAAAAACTTGCATTTACTCAGTAAATGAACTGTGATTTTTCTCTCTCAATTCGCCCTCTCATTTACTGGATTTTGTGTACTCGAACGCAATCCAGTAAAAAATAGTAAAAATTTGTACAAATTTTTGAGTTCTCGAACGCACTTAATATCATATTTATATCATGCTTAATATTGTATTGACTTGACGTCAATGTTGACAGCTGGAATGAAGGTGACTATTTATGGTAGTATCCCAAAATTTTGCATGAACTATTTTGACTATATTTATTTTAGCAGATATTTAGAAACATTTTTTTCTCTTAATAGTAGTACAATGTGCAAGAAAGATAATTAATTAAAAGATAGAATAAATACCTACTATTTTTAATTTGTTTTTGATTTTCAGGCATATCCAGCATGTTTGTTGTTTTCCGCTTGTACTTAATCAGCTTTTTAATATACAACTTCTTGGTAGTTTTTGTTATAGGACCAGGAGGTTCACCAAATGCTGTTAGTTCAGCTCTTAATGTATCAGTTTCATAGTCGAAGGGTAATGTCATATTTGTGGAGTGACTAGTCATTGTAGTATCTAAATCGCGATCAGGAGTTTTTGGTTTACTATACGATTAAAATATAAAAAAAATAATTGTTTTTTATAAAATAGTGGACCTAAAGGTTATTTGAGTTCTGTAAATATGTACCTTTATTGAAAAATTAAACTTACCCTCGGTTTCTTTGCACTGAATTTTTGTTGCCAATATTGCCAAGAAGTTTAGTTTCGTAAAAGACTAATCCGTTTTCGTCATCTGTGTGCACATATGCTTCGGTCATTTGCAAAAAATATTCTTTTTTTTTTGGTGAACGTATAAAGTTTGTAGTAATATTTTGAGCTTGTGTTTCTAGATCATCTTTTGCAGCTGCAGAAATATGTTCAGGTACAGTTTGATAACTACTTTCTAGATCTGTATTTTGTTTCGGAGAACGTATTTCAGTAACTTTGGTATGACCTGGTTTAAAGTTTTGTACTTTAGGCTCAACCACCGCTTGCATAAATTCACTTAAACTTGTTTTAGACATTGGCTGATATTCTTTCTCAGTGTACTGCATTGCAATAGGAATTTTATGATACGCTGCCGAATTATGGTAATTTTTTGCATCTGAAAGAGAAGATGTTGACCCACAAGCGCAACTGTCAGTTCCAGTTTTTGCTTCTTGTTTTGTTTCTTTTAAGGGAGATTTCTCTTTCAGAGCTATATTTGTAAAACTTAAATGATCATTTTCAACAACATGGTCTATCATTTCTAAAACGTTATCAAATTGTTTTATTATAGATTTGCGAGTACGAGATTTCTGCACCTTTTCACGCCAAGTCTCAATTAAAGAGCGTCGTGATTTGTCATTAGAAGCAGTGCGCTGAGTTAATTCTTCTAAATTTTCCTTGGTTAACGAAAATATATTAATCGCTTCCTCCGATTCAGGAGACAACAATTTTATATATTGCATTGAATCTGGTGAAGAATTTTTAGTTGAATCACCAAGATGGAATTTATCATTTTTTTCAACATTCTCTGGTTGAAAGTCAGGAAATTTTGGCTGAGGTTTATGTCTTCTATGAGTAATATTTATATAATAAGGGGAGGTGACGTCATAATTATAATTAATGCGATTGGGTGTAAACTTATTAGTATCGGTACCGTTATTAAACGAATCATCTAGTGAATTTGTCACCTTCAAAAGGTTTTTATTTTTTGCCGTTTTAAGATCATCGTTTTTGTTCGATTTATGATTTGGTGTAGATGATGATGATAATGCTTTGTTATTCACTGCTCTTTGTTGCAATGAATCTTCAAATTTAGATTCTGATGGCAATGTTGAATTCGTTGTTTTCTTCTTTTCGTATTTTTTAAGAAAAATGTGATCTCTCATTATTTTAATCACTTCAAAACTACATTCTTCAATTGCATACAAAACTGGGGTTTTTCGATCATTATCGTATACATCCAAATCGGCACCATATTGCTAAATATAATTGAAATTTAAACATACATATGTACATACACAATTTTTAGCTAATAAAATATTACAAGTTTCGAATTTGTAAATATGCAATTAGAACTGGGCAAATGTAAGTTTTTGTTTTAAATTTAAACTTGTCTTCATTTAAAATGTTTACAAGTTATGAGATTTTACTTAACAGGATTACAGCAATTAAATATAATTATAATAATTGAAGAAAAAAAATTTTAAGAACACAGACTAGAGAAAAATTGTCACAAAAACCTTCGAGACCATAAACAAAAAGTTGTAAATATCATTCTTATGTGATACCTAGTATTAATGTTAAAGGTAAAATTTAATTGATAGAGTAAAATCGATGTTACATACTTTGCATGACCTCTAGTTTGTTTTGGAATAAGGTTAGTTCCAAGGCATATTCATATAAGGTAGACTCACAACAATTCGCTTTGAAAAGTTCATACTTGGGATTAGGGATTGGTAAATCGATTTCGATTCCAATCGAAAACTGATTTTATGTTAAAAAAAACCCAATTTTTGGTAATCGATCTTACGTCTGCGATTTTATCCTGAAATCGATTATTGGGCTATAAAAATCGATTTTTTATTATTATCAAAATTTTGGCAATTTTTTTAAGTATTAATCTGAGTGAAGAAGATTGGTTTGATAACTAATATTATTAATCTTTACTTGTTTTTTATGGGAGTTGTTACAATTTAAGTTTAAACAATTTTTTAACGCACTAATAATAATCCCAAATTAATATTTTACTTAAGTAAAATATTTTTTTTAAATTAAAAATACATTGAAATTGATTATTGAGGGGTTTAGCTGATAATTAAAATATTAATTCGGGATTATTAGTGCGTTTAAAAAAATTTTTAAATTATTCATCTTTATTCCGTAACTTTTTGTCGACATCAATGCCAAAACAATATCAAAAATAGGACACTTACTTTCTCTAAAGGCTAGAAGCAAGAGTCGGTTAAAAATAAACAGTTACTGAGTCACCTGAGCAGTTACGACCACCTAATATGGAATCGCCCTGAATTTAAGTTTTTTTTGGAAATTTAAAAGGAAAACAAATAATTTATACGTGAAAATTAATCAACAATCGCTATTTTATTTCATATAATCTTATTTAGTTATAAAGAGCTTCCGATGCAGCTCAATTTGCCTATTCAGAAATAGGCAAATTAGTTGAGACTGCGATCTTCATACGTGAAAAAAATTGGATCTAAAATTTGCTATGAATAAATTTAAGTTATGATGAATAGCGAATTAGAATACATGTATGTATATACATATTTAGCAATTGTCCAACTGACTGTGACTCTTGGTTAGATCTTTGCTACATACCAAAAATGAAACACTCAAAAAATTAATTGGTTTTCGTATCAAGAAAAAAAGACAAGTTTAGTACACCAATAAAAGTTTTCACAAGTTCACAATTGCATCACAGAGCTACATACATTCATAAATCTGATACATTATTATTTCATTATATGTTGTACCTATACATATATGAATGTATAAGCAAATAGGTATAAAAATTACTGATTCATTGAAATAGTTATGAGGCAAATACATTAGATTTTTATTGATCAGTAATGTATTTCCAACTTCAGACTAATACACAAATATTAAAATTTTGTATGTTTGTTTAATTACCTATTTACTTACCAATAATAATCTTACAATGTTTTCCCTACCATACATGGCAGCCACATGCAGTGGAGTCATGTTGTCTTCAGTGCGACAATTAGGATCAGCTAAAATATAATCTTGTTAAATCAAAAAATTATTTTTTTTCTATATTAATTAATCCTTTACCTCCCATATTGAGAAAACGCTTTGTAAAATATGTGGCCAACAGTTCATTCTCCATGCCACAAACGTAATGAAGTGGCGCGATTCCCCGGTCAAGAGGCACATATGATGGGTCAATAGCTTTACTATTACGCTCCAATATAAAATTAATATCACTTTAATGAAAAGAAAAAAAATATTAAACATCCATACGCTTTATGCACTATGAAAAATTATCTCACTCTTCATTTTCATCCTCCAAGGCGTCTAACAATATTAATGATAAATAATTTGTTCTTTGATTCATTTTCAACTAAAAATATATTTTGTTATGATCAGTTTATTTTTAATTTATTATTTTTTTTTTTGAACATTAATTATTTTTTAGTAACCTGATATTAATAGCAACACAAATTATTGTGTTTCCCTAATTACACTATTAATTATGCTTTGAAATTGTTGTTGTTTAAAATGTTTGCATACTATAAGCACTGATATTTGCATACAGATGTCGCTAGAGAAATTACATTGATATTAGTGCTGCCAGATCCAAAATAATTTCAAGTAAATTAATACGCGTTTTTTATACTTTTTTCTACATTGGGGGTTAAACGTTAAATTTTCATTTCAATTTGGATTTCAAGTTGCAATATAATCACACACTTATGGCCTATTTCCCACCTGCGAAAGAAAACGTTCGACTTACAATTTATATTGAAAAAAAAAAACAATAAAATAGGAAAATTTGTTTTTGTTTTCAATATAAATTGTAAGTAGAACGTTTTCTTTCGCATATGGGAAATAGGCCATTAATTAATAAATCACTTTCAACTTGATCACACATACTACTTGCTTATGCTAGCTGACATCCGTGACATCAGTTGCACGTAACTTGATAGTCAATGCCATTTTCAACGAAACAAATCAAAATTCTTTTTTCAATGAAAATGCATTAAGCAATAAATTAATTAATTAATAGATCCTCTCTTTCAAATCGTTTCTCAAATAGAACAGCTGTGTGTGATCAACTTGAAACCGATTTATTGAACAACTATGGGTAAGGAAGTCATAGTGCCACTATTCATGATGGTTCACTTGAGTCGTTTAGGTCAGTCCTATTGTGAACAACTAATTGATGATGGTTGATCAACATAATTCACGTATTTCATTTGAAGTTTTTTTCCAAGTATGAAAATTCCCAAAAAAAACAGAAATAAGTTACAACAAATATGTTTTAAAGAACTAGCTAAAAATAATTACATTTTCTTTAAACAATCATTCAGTTATCGACAAATTTTAAGACCGAATAGTTCATATACAAAAAATCAGCTATGTACATATTCCTTATATACCACTTTGCATAATTCGTTAATTTTTATTACTAATTTAAATTGCTATATTATACATATTTAGTAGAAGATTATGATTACTATTAATAAACTTTATAATACAAATTAATCTCATTTGTCGCTCACGAAATCTGGTATTGTTTTACTTTCAATAACATTCTTGTAATAACGTGCTGAATATTTGGCAATACGTTCTTTACCATCACTTGATATGTTCACATAATACAATCCAAACTTTTCTCTAAAATGAAAACACATTAAAAGGTAATAAAACAACACTTTAAACACGCGATATTTTAACTTAAGAAAATAGAAGAAATAACTTACGTATAGCCCCGCTGCCATTCAAAGTTATCGATTAAACTCCAATGCGTATAGCGTGTGACGTTACATCCCATATTAATAGAATTTAAAACAGCCTGCAAGTGAGCCTATATACATGTACATACGTACGTGCAATATGTATGTATGTGCATACAAAAATATATTAGGATGGATCCAACTGTATACAAAAAAATGATATCTACGGAAAATTATAAGAAAAACTGTGCACTACATTTGATTTTTCTTAAATTCACAATTAAATGGCGATACTTCGTTTTTAAAAGTTGTGTTTTATGTATTTATACTAGTGATGTAACGAACGTCAATTTTTGATATTCGCGAATACGAATACGAATATTATATCATGAAAAAGGACTTCAAACTCTTGTTGGCGTACTTTAAACTTAATAAAAAGTACCCAAAATTTTAATGATCGTCATTAAATAATATTTGAAAATGATAAAAAGCACAAATTTCTATAAAAAATTAATGTATTTGTACAAACTAAAATTTTTAGTCGTATATTTTAGGATTTATGCATTTTTTATATTTAATTTCTTTGGAAAAATATTCGTATTCGCCTGAAAATGGCCGAATATTTGGTAATTCGAATACGAATACGAGTATTCGTGCATCACCAGTACATACATACTCGTATACATATGTGCATATGTATGCAGTTATATCATTGTTATGCTAGTGTGAGAACTTCATATTTTAATCGACAAAGTGTAAGACCAAGCATTATGACGACGACTTACTCCTAATTGTTTGGCGCGGGAGTAACTCGGAATTTTAAGTACAAATACAAATCTGCAATACAGCGTTGGGTCCAAAATAAAGGACATACATAAAGTACAAATGGGTTGCCCCGCTTATTTAAATAAAATAATTCGAAAGTCTAAAGTTATATTGTTCATAGATACATAATTACATATGTAGTGCTGCTCCCCCGATTTGATTGCAACGCTATATGTACAATGTACATAGTATATAGAATCAATTTAAAAACACAGAGTATGGATTTGAGATTAACACGCAAAGTTAAAAAGAAACTTTGTAAGTATATTTTTATTGTTATCCTTTTAAATAATATGGACTGAAAATTTATAGTCTGTTAAAACTTTGGATTTCAGTTTTGCTATACGAATTTTGAAAAATGAAAATTTTTATCGGCACTAATGGACATACATACATATTTAATATAAGTATGTATTTATGTACAAAGTATGTATGTAAATAGAAAAATGTTGGGAATTATTCTTTATATGGAAGATAAAAATCTTTTACATGGCAATTAAAAAAAAAAAAAAAAAAAACTGCGGTTTGTACATTATGTATAATAAAAAAAGAAATACCATTGTCCATTTCATTAAAAAGAAATATAATCAGCGTAGTAATATCTAAGCCAGTACCTGGATTTAGTAACTTTTGTTACGATAATCTTATCGCTATAATAAATATAACGAAAATTTATCGACTTTGCTATTCAGTAACATATTTTAACGATATTCGCTTTCGGTTGCAGAGAAAAAAATTTAGCTATAAGATCAAATTGACTCTTTCTTTATTATTTTGTGTGTTTTTCGCTTATTTTGGGGTGCCCCTGTGGCTGAGTGGTAGCGATGCTAGCCTCTCAGTCCAGAGGTCGTGAGTTCGATTCCCACCATAGACCCTGGGTGTTTTTCGCAGACAAGCTAATCGCTTTGCGAGTTGTGGTTGTGTTTGTTAAAAAAAAAATAAAAAAATAAAAAAAAAATTTTCACATTTTCTATACTAAATTTAATGATGACTAAGATAAAGTTGGGGCCTGTCGTAAAAAATTACGAAATCACATTATCGTTACCGCAAGCGAAAAAATATGTCGATAAATTTTACATTTTTCGGTTCGCAAAATGTTACAGAATCCTGGTAGAACAATTTCTCTATTACTACTATTATTATCCAAGGTGATGTAGTTACAAAAATTTTATTAAAAAATTTCTTAAGTTAAAATTTCTTAAACCAATAGATGGCATTTATCCAAAATTGTTTGCATTTGGGAGAAATTTCCTTGGAATTTCCAGGAAGATCATATATTAACCTCAACGTCCTAAGAAATGTTCACTAACACAATCATAATGCATGGTCACCTCTTTATTAAAGTTTAAAGTTATGAACTTGGTACATACCGTAAGTCGCGATGCTCCGGTGCATGCAAATGATTTCGAATGCATTAATGCTCATTTCATATACATACATACATAAATTACCTTGAGATAGTCAATTCTGTCTGTGTCATCTAACTGGCCGTCGTCGGACCATCCATTTTCGGTTATGACAACTTCAATGTTATTGTAATTGCTATTGATCCAACTAAAATTTAAATCTCAGTAATTAGTTGTAAAAATTATGTAGTAAGAAATCACTGTAATAAGCCCTCAAGTCCCTCGGGAACACAGTACAACCAATTAGATTTAGCTCTTTTCCATTTTATATCAACTTCATATTTCAAACTTGAATCATATTGGATTCAAGGGATTTCACCTTGCGGTGGATTAGATTCTTCTACATATCGCGACGAATAGTAATTGAGACCCAAAAAGTCTGCAGAATGTTTGATAATTCTTCTTTTGTGAGCAGACAAACTTTGCAGACGAGACCAGGCTCTTCCTTCTTCTTTACTATTTCTTGCAACATCTTCCAACATAACTTTAGGATAATTACCACTTTTACCAAAAATAGGATTAGCCAACCAACCTAACTTCAATTTTTAACTGTATCTATTAGAAATAATAATCTAATAAAATATAATGTTCTCACCGAATATTGCATGGCACGATCTATAATCGAAGCGTTATTTGTCTTTAATAAATAGAATCTCGTGCTCAAAGTAATGCCAATCTTTCCCTTTTGTTTTTCAAAAAATTCGCGCTTATATAAACGGTATACCTCGGCATGTGCTTTAAGTGTAGTGTCCATGCATATATAATCAGCAACACCATGACCACGACCCATAGGCGGGTAGTTACCATCACCATAACCAGGAATGCAATAGTCATAGGGTTCATTAAAAGTAATCCACGTTTTGACACGATCGCCAAAAGTTTCAAACAATAATCTGGCATAGTTGGAATAATATTTTACTAATAGGATATTGGTAAAGCCTCCATAGAGATTGAATGCTTCCGGTAAATCGTAATGAAAAATGGTAACCATAGGCTCGATACCATTTTCTAATAACTTATCAATCACCATATTGTAATAATCAATACCTTTCTGGTTTCTGGAAGAAACATCACCGTTGGGCAATATGCGAGACCACGATATAGAAAATCGATAGAAATCATCCTAAATGATATGAGGTTATTATTAGGTCCGTTTGTTTACCCCAAAATTTGTGCAATTTTGTGGAAATTTGTACTGGATTTTACTGAAATGCGTTCGTTTACACAAAAAAAAAGAGAGTGCCAATTGAGAGAGTAAATTGACAGTTGTTGACTGAGAGTCTGCAAAGTTTTACTGGACAAATTTTTGCCAGTAAAATCCAGTAGACGAGAAAAACATATGATTCAATAAAATAAACAAAAGTAAGCAAATACAAAGTATAATTTTTTTTTAATAAAAACATTTAAAAGAAGAAAAGTTGAAGTAAAAGTTTAACAAAACAAATCTAAAAATTTTTATGTTCAAGATGAAACAAATTAAAGAATAATAATTGTTAAATATATCAGTTTTCAAATTTAATTTAATAGTGTTATTTATTTTAGTTTTTTAGAGATGTACGGTTTATGTATGAATACTTATTTCTGCCTACTATTCAGGGTACCGAGTATCAGAAATCAAATATTGATGTATTTTCCTATGCCATTTACCCAGAAATAATAAAACTAAAAACCAAATACAAGCTAAAGCTTTCACACAACTTCTATTTTAGAAATACGTATGTATATATCGCTTCAAATTTATAATTATAAAAATGTATGCATCAATTACCAAAAATATGTATTTGATGGGTTTCAAAAAACAACAAAAACATATAACAATATTATCAGCTGTTTTGATTAATCTGCAAATTTTTGCAATTTGTCCGTTCGCGTACTTTTTTGTGCAAGAGACATTCTTGAGAGTAAAATGTTAAAATTAACCAAATTTTACTCAACTACTGGATTTTACTGGAAAAGTAAACAAACGGACCTATTATAAATAAAAAAGAAAGGAAAATAAAACAGCACCTTCAATGCCTTAAGAGCTTCTAAATCTTGGTTAAATTTGTGATATGAATCTGCTGCTACATCTCCAGTCGAATGATCATCAATCATTTCTGGATGTTGATGGGTGAAAGTATCCCATATAGATTCACCCCGGCCGTCTTCATTCCAAGCACCTTCAATTTGATAGGCTGCTGTTGAAACGCCGAACTTAAAATCGGAAGGAAAGTTTTTGCTTCCTGATGTATGGTTTAGAGCACATTTTAAATTTGTGTTATCTGCTGTAGTCGTTGTTAGCAATGTCATTAAAATAAAGCTATTGTGGAAATATTAAACATATATTTGATACATATTATATATCGACAAATTTATTTACTACCGCATTTATAAAAAGTTTTTTCAGTTTTAAAAACAAAGTTTGTATGAAAATTAGTTTTTAATAATTTTATACATAGATAAAAATACTATTTTGTGAATAAGCCCTTTAAGATTTGAAAATTTACCTTGATACTCGTATAATAACTCCTACAGTTTGCCGCATTTTAGTTGTTATTCTTCTGATTTTCAGTGCTATATGTAACTGATTTTATTTTCATTTATTATTTATACATTTATACTAGAATTGTGTATTATTATTAATAATATAGCAATACTCGAATTGAGATTAAAGTAAATGAATCCTCTTGTTATTGCTGGAATTCTTATTGTTTTCTTGATAACAGTCGTATCAAAGACGCCATAAACACTTTATCAGATGGTAACAGCGTCTGCACTTTACTGACTACATACATATATTCTCAACAATAAATGAAATGAAGTAGTTAAATAGCCAACATTGACGTCAGTATGACGTCTTGAAACAAAACTAAAAATATTGATATACTTTTAGACACAATTTATCATCATGCTCCCTTACAACTCCTCTTTAGCTGTAAGTGTAGTGCTAGTGAAACGTATTAACATTGTCGATAGCTTTGCAAGCGCGAGCGCAACACCTAATGCACTTTTATATCAAAACTCAACAGTAAAATAAGCGAAAGAGCAAAAAAAAACTTTCAAACTTTGCAGGTAGGGTCACATCGATAGGATATTCTTACATATCGTCGTTCGTAAGTTATTGTGTTCGATATGACAAAAATGTTTTTTTGGGAAATCGCTGTTAAAGTTTAGTTATTAGTTACAAAAAACTGAACCGAAAAATTTGTCGCAACCTTTTTATCAAGAAAACTTCTAGAGTTTCTGGGTTTTTCTGTAAAAAAAATTTTCGTTCTTGGAAAAGAGTTTAAGAGTAAGACGAATTTAAAAAAAATGCTTATTTACGAAACTCTCATTGTTTTATAGCATATAGAACAAAATGTAAAAAAGTGTTGTGTTTTAAATACTTTAAGTATATGCTGGTTATTTCCCTGCAGGAAATGGAACTAACATAAGACTAGTCACGTGATCGTTCCCCAAGTGATAGGGACCAGTCCGAGCTCTACCACTTCCTTTGATGCGGACCAGTCACTTTTACATGGGGATGGCCTAGGATGGCGTTAATTGATACTTTGTATGCACCTTGCAGGGTTGCCGTTGAAAATTTTGAAAAAGTGTCTTAAAAAGGGTATTTAAGAAAAAAAGGGTCAATAATAGGGTATTTTATAGTAAAATAGGGTCAAGTTTTTTTTTTTTTTGGAAGAAAAAAATAACATTTATTTCAATTAAAAAAAAAAACACGAATTTTAACAATTAATTAAATACATTAGACTAAAATAAAATTAATTAACATACATACATACTTTAATTATAAATCAATGTTAGACCTCCAGCTGGCCAGATCGTAAAAATGATCGGATGAAGCTATTATTTTTTTAAAAGTGGATATAGCCAAAAGAACCGTAAGTCCCAAAACACACTGTGCAAGTCTTATTGCTAAGCTGATTAGTTTCATGGAGAGAGAGATGGGGGGAACAGCAACGTTTCTTTTCCCCCCGTCTCGCTCTCCTAATAAACTAATCAGCCTAGCAATAAGAGGAAGGATTAACGATTAGTAAAATGTTTCGTTTTTTAAACAGAAATTTTATATTTTGACACAGCATATTAACTTTCGACAAAATCGAGAAACTGCTAACAAAAAAATATGCAGAAATCACATCCTATTTAGCAGCAAAACAAGTCACTTAGTTACAATAACATTTCATTGATATAATCAATAAGAAAACACCCGGACCTAATTAAAAATTAACGGCGTTTGCAAACTGATTGTTTGTCATTGTTTTTTTGTTTTCTTTTTTGTTTTATTCGATTTTCCAAGTGCAATGTGAAGTCACAACAAATAAATAAAACAAAAACAAATAATGCAAAGAGATCCAAATTAGTACAAACTTTATTTAGTGTTTCATATAGAACAAAATAAAAAATTATTATTTTTATTTAGTATTTTTGGTGCGTTTTTGTTCTATATGCACGAGTTTTTGCATATAGAACACAATAGATTACGAAGCTTGTCACTAAAGTGTTGTATAGCACAAAGTTAATGTCTCATATTTCGAAAACTATAAATGATTGGAACAAACTGATTACACAGATCGAAAGATCTCTAAAAGTTTTCCTAAAAATCAATCTTATCTCAATTTTTTATATTTTGCGGTATAGAACACAATAACTTGCGAACGACGATATGTTTGACGCACTGCACGAAATAACAAATTTTTATATGGCATTTCTTATAATAAAATAGTTATTTTATATTAGTGAAATATTACAATTACATCCATAATAATCTTTTTAATACAAATTAATCTCAATTTCTGCTCAGAAGATCTGGTATTTTTTTAGTTTCAATAACAGTCTTGTAATAGCGTGCTGAATGTTTGGCGATACGTTCCTTATGATCAGTTGACATGTTCACATAATACAATCCAAACTTTTCTCTAAAATGAAAACACATCAAAATAATTATTTACAAAAAATTAACTTTCAAATACGCGCAATGTTAAGGAACAAATAGCTTACGTATAGCCCCGCTGCCATTCAAAGTTATCGATTAAACTCCAATGCGTATAGCCT
Organism: Tachina grossa; assembly: GCA_949987645.1. NCBI lineage: Eukaryota > Metazoa > Arthropoda > Insecta > Diptera > Tachinidae > Tachina > Tachina grossa. Next base: position 106,795,033 of record OX465277.1, on the reverse strand, counting down.
GTTACGTTGCATCCCATATTAATAGCATTTAAAACAGCCTGTAAATGAGCCTGCACACACGTACATACGAGTATATAAGCATATGTACATATATTATAATAGATCGACTTGTATATAAAAAAAGTTAAAAATCATACAATAATAAAAAAAATACCCCCAAATATATCTAGAGAAGATGCGATATCTTCTAAACGGCTGTATCAATTTTCTTAAAACATGGCTAAGAATCCTCTCGATCAAGTCACCTTTCAAACAGAAAAAACTAAATTAAAATCGGTTCAATCTTTTGATCTGTACGTGGACGCAGACAGACACACAGATACACAGACACACACTACAAACTTATAACACCCCTTTTTTTAGTCGGGGGTTAAAAATTAAATCTACTGAAAATTCTAATTCTAATGAGTTTCCGACAAATAGCAAATAGCTCCCCTATGCAATATTTATCTAAAATATAAATTTCGAATCAAAAAATGATTTTTTATCTTTATGATTTGACCAGGCTAAGGTTCTTATCGCTTTGTAAGCCAAATTACGTGTGGTAATTATTAATGAATAAATAACACCAAAGTTAATTGTAAATATTCTAACAAACACGTAGTAGAACGGAACAACTAGCTGTTTTCGAAGGCCACCACCTTCATCATCAGCGTTCTTTTGTATTTGGTCACACGCAGTTGATGTAGTAGTGCACAAAAAGTTGCGTATATACACATGTAAATCAGAAATCTACATCAACTGACACCACACACAGTGGACCAAAACTCAAAAGAACGCTGATGATGAAGGTGTAAGTGGACTTATATTAGAGAACCGAACCCCTTATTTTGTAGCAGATTCTTAGCAACTTTTTGTAGGACTTTTCTGTAGCTCCCATTTCCTTATACGATTTTTGAGTGGATATTTGCTATACATTGTCTTAAAAAAGACACAATTTTCGCAAATATGGGCTGTGCACTTTAAGGCATAGTCCTGTGGAAAGTAAAATCGCTAGATAAACAGTCTTTTGACGTGAACTCCGACAGATTGTTCTTGAATTTATGTAAATAGACATATTCGTGTATAGTAACAACTCCTCAAAGTCTAGATTTTAGTCCAATCTATTAGCTCAGCTTGTTTAAGAAATAAAAAACTGGAAAGCGCTTAATAAGAAGTAAGTCTTAAGTAAATCCGATTTTCTTGAATACACTTATCCCTTGATTTACACGATACTTTTTTTACACGATTTAAATTTTACACGATTATTTTGGTTTTCGTGTAAATTGAGAGATTTATGAAATACCTCGATTTACACGATTTTTTATGTGTTTTATTGAATATTTTTGTCGCATAGGACGTTCGATTCAGTGCTTACGTTCGAGTCAGTTCGTAAATTTATTTTGTTTAATGAATAAAGGTTTATTTTTATGTGTTTTGAGTAAACGCTTCTGATATTTTAAAATCTAAAAATAAAATCAATTTTTTACGCGATTCGCATCCGTAGTAAAAATCGCTAAATTATTTTCCATATAAAAGTTTTGTACAGTGTATTACATTTTAAAACTTATTTAGTTATCGATAAAAAACACTGATCTATATTAAATTGTAGACTTAATTTAACGTTATCTAAAGTTTTATGATTTTTATATAAATTCATTTCGCTCACAAATTCGTTGTTCAGTTTGCCTTTATTTTGTCATTGAATACGAGATACATAAGAACATCTGTACAAGTAATTATGTTTGTACATTTCACTATCATTCTTTCTTTGCATTTTTTGATAATAAAAAACATAATTTTTTGTAAGAAGAGTAAAATTCAAAGTTTGTGTTATTTCTTTTGCATAAAAATTCAATTGAGTTTATTCGAAACTAACATTTGCGAAATTCAGGTGGAATTTTGGATAAGCAATTCAACGCTGCCTTTATTTTCGATTTACACGATTTTTCATACAAAAATTTAAAATTTCGATTTACACGACTTGTCGTATCGAGGGATAAGTGTATATGTCAAACGACAAAAAATATTAAATGAGTGACTAAATGGGTGTTTTATAAAATAAAATATCACCACCCAAGTATTTAAAAAGTAATATTTTGCATAAATTTTGTAATTTGTTAAAGTATATCCCTAAGCTCCGTAAGCACGAGCTTACGACGTTTCTCTAAAATTTTTTTTTATTATCCTACATTTATGAAGTTAAGCTCATAATTTTTCGAGTTAATTTATTAATAATACTCTTGTGTGTTTAGTCGTTTTTTGTTGCTTAGTTTTTTAAATAAAAAGAAAAATCTAAGAAACTTTAATTATATGGTGGTACTGTATGTACATATGTATATTGAAAAATTTTGCGAACTATTCTTTATGTGGAACATTAAAAAGAAAAAAGAAAACTGCAGTTTTTACATTATAATAAAAACTTTTTTCTGTTCAGCAAAAAGCAGAAATTCTCAAATATATCATTAAAAGGCAATAAAATCAGCGAAATAATATAAAAATTAGAAATTTCTCCCTATTAGGTCCTTAACAAAAAAGATTCCAAGGTGATTTACAAAAATTTTTTTTAAAAAATTTTTTGAAGTTATTAAACTCAAACCAATAGCTATATTTAAACAGCTATATTTAAAGCTATATTTTTTCGCTTAAGATAGTTAATATTTCAAAAACAACTTCCAGAGAAATTTTCACTGACACAATTATAATGCACGGCAACTAATTTATTAAGTTTTAGGTATGAAGTTTGTACATACAATACGTCGGTTGGTTCATGCATGCAAATGATTTCGAAAAATAATTTTGAAAATGCATTAATGCTCATTTCATATAAATTACCTTGAGGTAGTCAATTCTTTCTGTGTCATCTAACTGGCCGTCGTCGGACCATCCATTTTCTGTTATGACAACTTCAATGTTATTATAATTGATTTTGATCCAACTAAAAATTAAAAAAAAATTAAATTAATTGTAAAAATTATGTAATATTTATGGAATTACTTTAATAAGCCCTCAAGTCCCTCGGGAACACAATACAACCAATTAGATTTAGCTCTTTTCCATTTTATATCAACTTCATATTTCAAACTTGAATCATAGTAGATTGAAGGGATTTCACCTTGTGGTGGACTAGATTCTTCTACATATCGCGACGAATAGTAATTGAGACCCAAAAAGTCTGCAGAATGTTTGATAATTCTTCTTTCGTGAGCAGACAAACTTTGCAGACGAGACCAGGCTCTTCCTTCTTCTTTACTATTTCTTGCAACATCTTCCAACATAACTTTAGGATAATTACCACTTTTACCAAAAATAGGATTAGCCAACCAACCTAACTTCAATTTTTAACTGTATCTATTAGAAATAATAATCTAATAAAATATAATGTTCTCACCGAATATTGCATGGCACGATCTATAATCGAAGCGTTATTTGTCTTTGATAAATAGAATCTCGTGCTCAAAGTAATGCCAATCTTTCCCTTTTGTTTTTCAAAAAATTCGCGCTTATATAAACGGTATACCTCGGCATGTGCTTTAAGTGTAGTGTCCATGCATATATAATCAGCAACACCATGACCACGACCCATAGGCGGGTAGTTACCATCACCATAACCAGGAATGCAATAGTCATAGGGTTCATTAAAAGTAATCCACGTTTTGACACGATCGCCAAAAGTTTCAAACAACAATCTGGCATAGTTGGAATAATATTTTACTAATAGGATATTGGTAAAGCCTCCATAGAGATTGAATGCTTCCGGTAAATCGTAATGAAAAATGGTAACCATAGGCTCGATACCATTTTCTAATAACTTGTCAATCACCATATTGTAATAATCAATACCTTTCTGGTTTCTGGAAGAAACATCACCGTTGGGCAATATGCGAGACCACGATATAGAAAATCGATAGAAATCAACCTAAATGATATGAGGTTATTATTATAAATAAAAAAGAAAGGAAAATAAAACACCACCTTCAATGCCTTAAGAGCTTCTAAATCTTGGTTAAATTTGTGATATGAATCTGCTGCTACATCTCCAGTCGAATGATCATCAATCATTTCTGGATGTTGATGGGTGAAAGTATCCCATATAGATGGACCCCGGCCGTCTTCATTCCAAGCACCTTCAATTTGATAGGCTGCTGTTGAAACGCCGAACTTAAAATCCGAAGGAAAGTATTTGCTTCCTGATGTATGGTTTAGAGCACATTTTAAATTTGTGTTATCTGCTGTAGTCGTTGTTAGCAATGTCATTAAAATAAAGCTATTGTGGAAATATTAAACATATATTTGATACATATTATATATCGACAAATTTATTTACTACCGCATTTATAAAAAGTTTTTTCAGTTTTAAAAACAAAGTTTGTATGAAAATTAGTTTTTAATAATTTTATACATAGGTAAAAATACTATTTTGTGAATAAGCCCTTTAATATTTGAAAATTTACCTTGATACTCGTATAATAACTCCTACAGTTTGCCGCATTTTAGTTGTTATTCTTCTGATTTTCAGTGCTATATGTAACTGATTTTATTTTCATTTATTATTTATACATTTATACTAGAATTGTGTATTATTATTAATAATATAGCAATACTCGAATTGAGATTAAAGTAAATGAATCCTCTTGTTATTGCTGGAATTCTTATTGTTTTCTTGATAACAGTCGTATCAAAGACGCCATAAACACTTTATCAGATGGTAACAGCGTCTGCACTTTACTGACTACATACATATATTCTCAACAATAAATGAAATGAAGTAGTTAAATAGCCAACATTGACGTCAGTATGACGTCTTGAAACAAAACTAAAAATATTGATATACTTTTAGACACAATTTATCATCATGCTCCCTTACAACTCCTCTTTAGCTGTAAGTGTAGTGCTAGTGAAACGTACTAACATTGTCGATAGCTTTGCAAGCGGGAGCGCAACACCTATGGCACTTTTATATCAAAACTCAACAGTAAAATAAGCGAAAGAGCAAAAAAAAACTTTCAAACTTTGCAGGTAGGGTCACATCGATAGGATATTCTTACATATCGTCGTTCGTAAGTTATTGTGTTCGATATGACAAAAATGTTTTTTTGGGAAATCGCTGTTAAAGTTTAGTTATTAGTTACAAAAAACTGAACCGAAAAATTTGTCGCAACCTTTTTACCAAGAAAACTTCTAGAGTTTCTGGGTTTTTCTGTAAAAAAAATTTTCGTTCTTGGAAAAGAGTTTAAGAAGAGTAAGACGAATTTAAAAAAAATGCTTATTTACGAAACTCTCATTGTTTTATAGCATATAGAACAAAATGTAAAAAAGTGTTGTGTTTTAAATACTTTAAGTATATGATGGTTATTTCCCTGCAGGAAATGGAACTAACATAAGACTAGTCACGTGATCGTTCCCCAAGTGATAGAGACCAGTCCGAGCTCTACCACTTCCTTTGATGCGGACCAGTCACTTTTACATGGGGATGGCCTAGGATGGCGTTAATTGATACTTTGTATGCACCTTGCAGGGTTGCCGTTGAAAATTTTGAAAAAGTGTCTTAAAAAGGGTATTTAAGAAAAAAAAGGGTCAATAATAGGGTATTTTATAGTAAAATAGGGTCAAGTTTTTTTTTTTTTTTTGGAAGAAAAAAATAACATTTATTTCAATTAAAAAAAAACACGAATTTTAACAATTAATTAAATACATTAGACTAAAATAAAATTAATTAACATACATACATACTTTAATTATAAATCAATGTTAGACCTCCAGCTGGCCAGATCGTAAAAATGATCGGATGAAGCTATTATTTTTTTAAAAGTGGATATAGCCAAAACCGTAAGTCCCAAAACACACTGTGCAAGTCTTATTGCTAAGCTGATTAGTTTCATGGAGAGAGAGACGAGGGGAACAGCAACGTTTCTTTTCCCCCCGTCTCGCTCTCCTAATAAACTAATCAGCCTAGCAATAAGACTTGCATAGTGTAAATAGGGACTAAGTTTTAACTTACAGGTGAAAAAACAGGAACGAACACCAAGTAAAGAATAGTGAAAACCGCCTGTAGACGGACGGTCTTGCCGATTTTAAAGTAATGAAAAAATCACATTTAAATTTTATTTATAAAAAGATGAAAGTAAGTTAAAATACATATTTTTTAATTGTGATACTCCCAGAAATAACTTGCATTTGGAATCAGGGATTTGACTTTCATATATTTTGGAATATTTTCACCATTTATTGGCTTTTGTATCGACTAAAATAGTAAAATGATGGACGAACAGCACTTTTTCCAATTACTGATATGCTAGACTGTGCTTCCTCCAATGATTGCCCTACGGCATACATTTTGTTAAAATGATAACGGGTGTTTTTTTAGAGGTATAGAACTTCGAATTGAAATAAAACACAAGAAAATCGTTTTAATGTCCATCAATTTGGCTTTATTGGAAGGATAATTTTATGCCATTAATGTTTAAATATGATTTCGGGCATGTGGCCGCCGCGGCTGGCTCGAATAAAGCCAATTCTACAGGTCCAATTTTCAACCACTTTTTCGAGCATATGGGGCCGTATGTTGGCAATAACGCCACGAATGTTGGCTTCCAAGTCCCCTAACGTTTCTGGTTTGTTGGCGTAGACGAGCGACTTCACATATCCCCAAAGAAAATAATCCAATGGTGTCAAATCACACGATATTGGTGGCCAATTGACAGGTCCATTCCGCGAAATTATGCGCTCATCGAATGTTTCCTTCAATAAATCGATTGTGACGTGCGCTGTGTGGCATGTAGCGCCGTCTTGTTGGAACCACAACTCATCCACATTCATGCCATCCAATTCGGGAACAAAATAGTCGGTTATCATGGCTCTATACCGGTCTCCATTAACGGTAACTGACTCTCCAGCATTATTTCGGAAGAAGTATGGCCCAATGACTCCACCAGCCCATAGAGCACACCAAACAGTCAGTTTTTGTGGATGTAATGGCGTCTCAAGGGTCTCATGTGGATTCTCTTCACTCCAAATGCGGCAATTTTGCTTGTTGACGTAGCCATTCAACCAAAAATGAGCCTCATCACTGAACAAAATTTTGCGATGAAAATCAGCATCGAGATCAATCTCATTTTCGGCCCATACACCAAAATCACGACCATTATTTTCGAAATGAATTTGCACGATTTGCAAGCATTGTTCTTTTGTCAACCTGTTCATGATGAAATGGCAAACCAAACTAAATATTAATCACTTGACAGCTGACAAAATGGCCGCCAGTTAAAAAAGTGATGCCAACTTAAAGTTCTATACCTCAATAAAAAACACCCATTACAAAAGGATAAATTAAAAAAAGGGTCATAGAAAGTGTAATTAGCAAGAAAAAGGGTCAAAAGTGATACTTTAGTGTCACAACGGCAACGCTGGCACCTTGTGACTTATCACTGAACTATATATTTCATGGGGACCTTATCGGTGTGGAATAACATAAATTATTTAAAAATATCATTCCGACATAGCGTTACCATATGTGAAGATTTATCTGATTTTCGAAATTTTTCGGGATGTTAACAATGATAAAAGCTTTTTTTGTAAAAAATAACATTTTTATGAATATGATATTTGGTACTTTTAATATATTAATTCCATTTTAAATCAACGAAAAAAAAAACACAATTTTTTATCTAACCCTCTTAGAATTTCACAAAAATTTGCACGAATGTTCTATAGTACTAAAATAATATAAATTCAAAAATTTTGGGTATCTAACTTTTGTGGTTCCCGAAATATGGCGCTTCGAAAAGTAGGGAATTAATTAAAAACACATATAAGTAGTCTGCCATTATTGCTCATATCTTCAAAAGTTTTTAAGATACAAGGTCGATATCGGTCCCAATTAATAGGTTTTGAGAATAGCTTTATTAGTTTAACTTTTTTTCTGAAAGGTCAAAGATCACTGTCACATGATTTATAGTTTGGGGAACTATACCTCAAAAAATGAAATTTTTAAAATTCTAAAAAAAATATGTTAATCCTGACAGTCTCTTCTGCACTTTGTGTCAAAAATTTGAGTGTTTTGAGTTTCATAAGATTCAAAGGTGGTCGGGAAAATCCGTTCGTCGGTTATACAAATTTTAACCCATTATTTAAGGTCCTTTAGACTAAAGTACTGACATATTTTCTTCTTATGTTCATCAAATGTATGATTATATGCATACATATATATGTATGTATATTAATCTTATACATGTTCTATTCAGAAAATATTATGTGTTATTTATTATACCCTTTACCAAAAAATGGTAAAAGGGTATATATAGGTTTGTCATTCCGTTTGTAATTTCCAGAATATTAATAAGCAAGCCATAAAGTATATAGATTCTGGATCCTTATGCATAGGGAAGACGAATAAGCGATGTCCGTCTGTCCGTCTGTCTGTACGTGAAATCGGTTTTCCGAAGCTCCAAGAAAAGTAGAGACTTCGTTCTTAGACTGGTGTGTCAGAAATGGTCCAAATAAGATTGGTATTGAAAATCAGTAAAATCGAGCAGACGGTTTCAGAGCTGGGAAGATTAAACTTCATTTTGCCATACAAAATAATTACCGAAAAGTAGTTATTATTATTTTTTTATTAAATAAACTCATTTTATACTTCAGTATGAATAAAATTGGTATTTCTAATTAAAAAAAATTAAAAAAAATTTAAAAAATTAAAAAGACGTTTCCAGGGTTGGAAAACCTTAACTTTTTTTCTTATACAAAAGTAACTTACTAAAACAAATTTTTCCTTTTTTTCTATAAATTAAACATATCTTATGTTCTTAAAAGAAAGAGATTGATGACAGAAATCAGAAAAATAAAAAGGATGATTCCAGGGTTGGAAAACCTAAAATTTTTATGAAGTTTAAAATTAACTACCGTGAACTAATTTTTTGTTTATTTTTATTAAATGAACTTATTTTATACTTCACCACGAATAAAATTGGGTTTTCAAATAAAAAAAATTAAAAAATTTAAAAAGACTTTAACTTTTTTTCTTATACAAAAGCAACTTACTAAAACAAATTTTTCCTTTGTTTCTATAAATTAAACATATCTTATTTTCTTAAAAGAAAAAGATTGGTGTAAGCAATCAGAAAAATCAAAAAGGATGATTCCAGGGTTGGGAAACTGAAATTTTTTGTGATATAAAAAATTAACAGCCGAAAATTAATTTTTATTTATTTATTTTTTTATTAAATAAACTTATTTTATGTTTCAGTACGAATAAAATTGGTAGTTCAAATTAAACATTGAACTTCAAAAAATTTAAAAAGATGTTTCCAGGGTTGGAAAACTTTAACTTTTTTTATACAAAAGTAACTTACTAAAACAAATTGTTCCTTTTTTTCTATAAATTAAACATGTCTTATATTCTTAAGAGAAAGAGATTGGTGTAAGAAATCAGAAAAATCAAAAAGGATGATTCCAAGGTTGGGAAACTTACTCTTTTTGTGATATAAAAAAACTAACTACCGAAAACTAATTTAAATTTTTTTTCAAATAAATAAACTTATTTTATGCTATAGTACGAATCAAATTGGCATTTCAATTTAAAAAAATAAAAATACAAAAGTAACTTACTATAACAAATTTTTCCTTTTTTACTATAAATTAAACACATCTTACATTCTTAAAAAAAGATTGGTATAAGAAATCAGAAAAATCAGAAAGGAGGATTCCAGGGTTGGGAAACTTACACTCTTTGTGGTATAAAAAATTAACTACCGAAAACTAATTTTTATTTTTTTTTATTAAATAAAATCATTTTATGATTGAGTGCCAATAAAATTAGTATTTCAAATAAAAAAAAAGCAATTAAAAAATTAAAAAGACGATTCTAGGGTTGGAAAACTTTATTTTTTTTGTACAAAAGTAACTTACTAAAACAAATTTTTCCCTTTCTTTATAAACTAAACATATCTTATATTCTTAAAAGAAAAATAAATAAAATAAAAGAAATCAGAAAAATCAAAAGAGGATGATTTCAGGATTGGAAAAGTTACACTTTTTGTGATATATAAAAGTAACTAAGTCTAATTAATTTTTATATTTGCCTTTATAAATTATATATATTTTACGTTTTGGAAATATGTAAAAGTTTTTTGTAGAAAACTATAAAAATAAAGACCGCAGCTCCAGAGCTGGAAATTTTGAACTTTTTTTTCTGGATATTGAAGTAAATAAATAAAACATTTTTTTGAATTTTCGTTTTTCACTTAACACACTTTCTATATTTTTTTAAGAACTACTAGATTGGTATAATGAATCAGAAAAGTCTAAAATGATGATTTTAGGGTTTGAAAATTAATTTTTTTTGTACATAAAAGTAGCTAGGTCAAATTATTTTTTTCTTTTTGTTTATACTTTATGTATGTGCTTATGTATGTATCTCTATACTACTTGAAAGCACTTTGGTAAAGGGTATATAAGATTCGGCACAGCCGAATATAGCACTCTTACTTGTTTACTTTTACGTTTGTTAGTTCATTTGAAACAAAATGAATTTTTCTTGAATTCTAATTCAGTAAAATCAATGGATATTAATATATTCTGAATAAATAAAAAAAAGGATTTTTGTGTTCGACTTGTAGGTTTTTGAGAAAATAAATATGGTGGCGCTGTTCCGGCACTTAACTGTAACAATGAAATTTTTTAACTTTCTTTTTATTGTTACAAATGCAATTATAAGTTATTTTTAAACAGATATTTTTTGGGACTCGAACTGCCAACCTCCGGCATGACAGGCTTGCGCACTACCCACTCGACCACAGAGGCACTCATATTTCAAAAGTATAAACATCACTTAAGCTCAGGTTGATATCTAAGAATAGTTACGGGACTGCTTCCAGAGTGGCTTGGCGGTACCATTGGAGGGAACAACGAACGTTATGTTTATACTGTTTGATAGATCCTGGACCCAACCACAACGAACTGAGCTTTTTACTATAATACTAAATACCTAATCCCAATTAAATTGACAAAAGATCATGGCTATACATCAACACAATGGTGAATATATAACCATTTACAGGATATGTCCTTTTTTCACAATGCACTAATCCTTACTTTTGGTAAGACTCCCATTTTCTCAAGTCATAGGACGAATACGTTTGGATTAATTGTCACAAAATTGTTTGCAGGGTATTATCATTTCAAGCACCTTTGCGATCCATCCACAAGTTTTTTGAATGAATTAAAAAAGGACAAGCATGTTGAGCATGAGCCAGTACATCACGTCAGTATTTGGAGGAAGGATTAACGATTAGTAAAATGTTTCGTTTTTTAAACAGAAATTTTATATTTTGACACAGCATGTTAACTTTCGGCAAAATCGAGAAACTGCTAACAAAAAAATATGCAGAAATCACATCCTATTTAGCAGCAAAACAAGTCACTTAGTTACAATAACATTTCATTGATATAATCAATAAGAAAACACCCGGACCTAATTAAAAATTAACGGCGTTTGCAAACTGATTGTTTGTCATTGTTTTTTTGTTTTCTTTTTTTGTTTTATTCGATTTTCCAAGTGCAATGTGAAGTCACAACAAATAAATAAAACAAAAACAAATAATGCAAAGAGATCCAAATTAGTACAAACTTTATTTAGTGTTTCATATAGAACAAAATAAAAAATTATTATTTTTATTTAGTATTTTTGGTGCGTTTTTGTTCTATATGCACGAGTTTTTGCATATAGAACACAATAGATTACGAAGCTTGTCACTAAAGTGTTGTATAGCACAAAGTTAATGTCTCATATTTCGAAAACTATAAATGATTGGAACAAACTGATTACACAGATCGAAAGATCTCTAAAAGTTTTCCTAAAAATCAATCTTATCTCAATTTTTTATATTTTGCGGTATAGAACACAATAACTTGCGAACGACGATATGTTTGACGCACTGCACGAAATAACAAATTTTTATATGGCATTTCTTATAATAAAATAGTTATTTTATATTAGTGAAATATTACAATTACATCCATAATAATCTTTTTAATACAAATTAATCTCAATTTCTGCTCAGAAGATCTGGTATTTTTTTAGTTTCAATAACAGTCTTGTAATAGCGTGCTGAATGTTTGGCGATACGTTCCTTATGATCAGTTGACATGTTCACATAATACAATCCAAACTTTTCTCTAAAATGAAAACACATCAAAATAAATATTTACAAAAAATTAACTTTCAAATACGCGCAATGTTAAGGAACAAATAGCTTACGTATAGCCCCGCTGCCATTCAAAGTTATCGATTAAACTCCAATGCGTATAGCCTGTTACGTTGCATCCCATATTAATAGCATTTAAAACAGCCTGTAAATGAGCCTGCACACACGTACATACGAGTATATAAGCATATGTACATATATTATAATAGATCGATTTGTATATAAAAAAAGTTAAAAATCATACAATAATAACAAAAAAAAACCCCTGAATATATCTAGAGAAGATGCGATATCTTCTAAACGGCTGGACCAATTTTCTTAAAACATGGCTAAGAATCCTCTCGATCAAGTCACCTTTCAAACAGAAAAAACTAAATCAAAATCGGTTCAATCTTTTGATCTGTACGTGGACGCGGACAGACACACAGATACATAGACAAACAGACACACACTACAAACTTATAACACCCCTTTTTTTAGTCGGGGGTTAACAATTAAATCTACTGAAAATTCTAATTCTAATGAGTTTCCGAAAAATAGCAAATAGCTCCCCTATGCAATATTTATCTGAAATATAAATTTCGAATCAAAAAATGATTTTTTATCTTTATGATTTGACCAGGCTAAAGTTCTTATCGCTTTGTAAGCCAAATTACATGTGGTAATTATTAATGAATAAATAACACCAAAGTTAATTGTAAATATTCTAACAAACACGTAGTAGAACGGAACAACTAGCTGTTTTCGAAGGCCACTACACCTTCATCATCAGCGTTCTTTTGTGTTTGGTCACACACAGTTGATGTAGTAGTGCACAAAAAGTTGCGTATATACACATGTAAATCAGAAATCTACATCAACTGACACAACACACAGTGGACCAAAACTCAAAAGAACTCTGATGATGAAGGTGTAAGTGGACTTATATTAGAGAACCGAACCCCTTATTTTGTAGCAGATTCTTAGCAACTTTTTTAAAAAAGACACAATTTTCGCAAATATGGGCTGTGCACTTTAAGGCATAGTCCTGTGGAAAGTAGAATCGCTAGATAAACAGTCTTTTGACGTGAACTCCGACAGATTGTTCTTGAATTTATGTAAATAGACATATTCGTGTATAGTAACAACTCCTCAAAGTCTAGATTTTAGTCCAATCTATTAGCTCAGCTTGTTTAAGAAATAAAAAACTGGAAAGCGCTTAATAAGAAGTAAGTCTTAAGTAAATCCGATTTTCTTGAATACACTTATCCCTTGATTTAAACGATACTGTTTTTACACGATTTCAAGTTTACACGATTATTTTGGTTTTCGTGTAAATTGAGAGATTTATGAAATACCTTGATTTACACGATTTTTTATGTGTTTTATTGAATATTTTTGTCGCTAATAGGACGTTCGAGTCAGTGCTTACGTTCGAGTCAGTTCTTAAATTTATTTTGTTTAATGAATAAAGGTTTATTTTTATGTGTTTTGAGTAAACGCTTCTGATATTTTAAAATCTAAAAATAAAATCAATTTTTTACGCGATTCGCATCCGTAGTAAAAATCGCTAAATTATTTTCCATATAAAATTTTTGGACAGTGTATTACATTTTAAAACTTATTTAGTTATCGATAAAAACACTGATCTATATTAAATTGTAGACTTAATTTAACGGTATCTAAAGTTTTATGATTTTTATATAAATTCATTTCGCTCACAAATTCGTTGTTCAGTTTGCCTTTATTTTGTCATTGAATACGAGATACATAAGAACATCTGTACAAGTAATTATGTTTGTACATTTCACTATCATTCTTTCTTTGCATTTTTTGATAATAAAAAACATAATTTTTTGTAAGAAGAGTAAAATTCAAAGTTTGTGTTATTTCTTTTGCATAAAAATTCAATTGAGTTTATTCGAAACTAACATTTGCGAAATTCACGTGGAATTTTGGATAAGCAATTCAACACTGCCTTTATTTTCGATTTACACGATTTTTCATACAAAAATTTAAAATTTCGATTTAGACGACTTTCTCAGGAACGTATCGAGGGATAAGTGTATATGCCAAACTAGGGTTTGCCAAAAACCGTGGAAATTAAAAACCGCGGTTTCCAGTTTTTAACTATTAAAACCGGTCGATTTCGGTTCGGTTTCGGTTTTAAAAATATGCATGTATAGAAGTAGCTATGTATGCTGGAAAGATAAATGATGATTTAAAATTAATCACCCCTATCGTGAAAAACAAGTTGAATTTTTCTTCACGTGAAATTTTCATTCCCCTCGAAGGGAAAAATGCTAAGCTTAAGAATAAAAAAATTATATTTAATTATTCAAGTAATAAAATTTCCGAAACGTTAAAGCGTTCAATGTAGAGTCGTTTAAACGAAATCTTATTTTTGTGCGGGAGTTACCAGCGACAGAAAACACTCTTTCGCTTTCAGTTGAAGAGGGATTTATTGTGTTATTGCCTTATGAAGCAATAATATCGAGCCATAACCGCTAAAATAGCTTAAGCGACACATTTTTTGGACTTCGTTTTTTTATGAAAATCGACTATTTACGATCGCAAATGATAGTTTTTGGTAAAAAATGGAAGTTTGAAAATTATGTCGCTTAAGCTATTTTCGCGGTTATGGCACGATATGTTGGTTGTCTTGTTGTTCGTTTTTTTTAACTACAAATTCTTGTCGAAGAACGTTAAAATTATCGTATTTTTGCTTTATATCTGCTAGAGCCAGTGATGCCAGAATTTTCAGCAAAAATGGCTAAATGTAGACAAAAAAATGGTTAAAAAATGGCTAAAAACTAGCTAAAAAATGGCTAAGCGAAAACGAATGCAAAAATCATGAATATTAGCAAAAACAAGAAGGTATTTCATATATTTTTTTTTAAAGCAAATGGGGAACTTTTTTAAGCAAATAAAAACAACAAATTAAAGTAATAAATAAAATGATTTTTCTTCAGGTAATTAAGAAACTTGCAGTAGTACACCTTCTATTCATTTGTACATTCTGCTATTCAGTCTTTAAATTTTTGAGTTACTAATACATTTCTTGCGAAATTTTTGTTTAAACTTTTTATTCATTTTCTATTTTTAACCCCCGACTAAAAAAAGGGGTG
The DNA here is from genome assembly GCA_949987645.1 of Tachina grossa. NCBI lineage: Eukaryota > Metazoa > Arthropoda > Insecta > Diptera > Tachinidae > Tachina > Tachina grossa. Next base: position 106,779,744 of record OX465277.1, on the reverse strand, counting down.
TTATAAGTTTGTAGTGTGTGTCTGTTTGTCTGTGTATCTGTGTGTCTGTCCGTGTCCACGGCTGGAGCGATTTTAATTTAGTTTTTTCTGTTTGAAAGACGACTTGATCGAGAGGGTTCTTAGCTATGTTTGAAGAAAATCGGTCCAGCCGTTTAGAAGATATAACATCTTTTCTGAAAAAAGTCGGGAGTTTTTAAAATTTTTAATTTTTGTTATTTAAACTTTCATTTAAACTTTAATTTATTTTTTATTTTCATTCGTGTAAAAAAATGACCCTTGTTTGTTTGATATCATAAACTACCAATTAGACCCGACGACTTATAAGAACATTGCAACGATTATAAGAATGCAGTAGCAAATCTTATTGTTACCAGTTGAGCCATCTCTTTCAATAAGCGCTTTTTAGACAATAACATATTACTCTGTTGTATTTTTTTTTGTAGTTCCTTTGTTGCGAGTTTAAATTTTTTATGAAAAATCACAAACAAGTTTCATGTTTGGAAAAATAGCTAAAAGAATAGCTAGATTAAAATAAAAATGGCTAAAAAAAATAGCTAATAGCTAAACTCACTGGCTAGAGCTCATTTGATAACAGAATACAATTCTTCTTGCAAAGAATTGTTACAATTTTCTCAACATTATATAATTTTCTTGTCTTGCTTAGTAATCCAGCAAAAAAAGTGATGAAAAAAAGTAGAAAAAGCACCACAACTACTAATACGAAGCACTTCAAGCTCCGAGCAAAAAGTAGTGAATTTTACATTAGCGTTTCACTAGAGCGAAGTGGTTTGTTTTTGCCAACCCGTGAGCGAATAAGATTTACTTTGTATTTATTTGCTATAAAAACTCTTAATTAAGGTGTGATTTTTTATTGGTGAAGTAAATCCAATACATATATTCCAAATATTATACTCATTAAAATAATTGTTTTATGTTCGTTTTTGCAGTTGTAGAATTTGTACTTTCAAGCATTTAAATCAACCGGTAATTTTTCTTAGCTTAAGGGCTGGCTCGGAGCTTGAAGTGGTTCGCATCAGTACTTATAGTGCTTTTTCTACTTTTTTCATCACTTTTTCACTGGGGTTTTTTTTAGAGGGTAATAATAATGAAATAGGTGATTTAGCATTACTTTAGATATGTGATTAAAGATAACTTCGTTTTGGAAGTAATTAAGAAGTGCTTTCTAAAGAAGTACTCATTTAATATTTTGCTGGGAATGTATAAAAGCTTTCAATGTAAAGTACATTTGCTGTATTTTTAAACAAGATAATAATGTTAAAGTAAAACTTAAAAACCGACGCTTTTTTTGTCGGTTTCGGTTTCGGTTTTTATGGGCTAAGAACCGCGGTTTCGGTTTCGGTTAAAACCGAACGGCGATCCCTATGTCAAACGACAAAAAATATTGAATGAGTGACTAAATGGGTGTTTTACAAAATAAAATATCACCAGCCAAGTATTTAAAAAGTAATATTTTGCATAAATTTTGTAATTTCTTAAAGTAGATCCCTATATCAGGTGTGTCCTTACTTTTGCTGCTCGAGCTTACTACGTTTCTCTAATATTTTTTTTATTATCCTACATTTATGAAGTTAAGCTCCTAATTTTTCGAGTTACTTTATTAATAATACTTTGCTCTTGTGTGTTTAGTCGTTTTTTGTTGCTTAGTTTTTTAAATAAAAAGAAAAATCCAAGAAACTTTAATTATATGGTGGTACTGTATGTACATATGTATATTGAAAAATTTTGCGAACTATTCTTTATGTGGAACATTAAAACCCTTTGCATGCCAATTCAAAAAGAAAAAAAGAAAACTGCAGTTTTTACATTATAATAAAAACTTTTTTCTGTTCAGCAAAAAGCAGAAATTCTCAAATATATCATTAAAAGGCAATAAAATCAGCGAAATAATATAAAAATTAGAAATTTCTCCCTATTAGGTCCTTAACAAAAAAGATTCCAAGGTGATTTACAAAAATTTTTTTAAAACAATTTTTTGAAGTTATTAAACTCAAACCAATAGCTATATTTAAACAGCTATATTTAAAGCTATATTTTTTTCGCTTAAGACAGTTAATATTTCAAAAACAACTTCCAGAGAAATTTTCACTAACACAATTATAATGCACGGCAACTAATTTATTAAGTTTTAGGTATGAAGTTTGTACATACAATACGTCGGTTGGTTCATGCATGCAAATGATTTCGAAAAATAATTTTGAAAATGCATTAATGCTCATTTCATATAAATTACCTTGAGGTAGTCAATTCTTTCTGTGTCATCTAACTGGCCGTCGTCGGACCATCCATTTTCTGTTATGACAACTTCAATGTTATTATAATTGATTTTGATCCAACTATAATTAAAAAAAATTAAATTAATTGTAAAAATTATGTAATATTTATGGAATTACTTTAATAAGCCCTCAAGTCCCTCGGGAACACAATACAACCAATTAGATTTAGCTCTTTTCCATTTTATATCCACTTCATATTTCAAACTTGAATCATAGTGGATTGAAGGGATTTCACCTTGTGGTGGACTAGATTCTTCTACATATCGCGACGAATAGTAATTGAGACCCAAAAAGTCTGCAGAATGTTTGATAATTCTTCTTTCGCGAGCAGACAAACTTTGCAGACGAGACCAGGCTCTTCCTTCTTCTTTACTATTTCTTGCAACATCTTCCAACATAACTTTAGGATAATTACCACTTTTACCAAAAATAGGATTAGCCAACCAACCTAACTTCAATTTTTAACTGTATCTATTAGAAATAATAATCTAATAAAATATAATGTTCTCACCGAATATTGCATGGCACGATCTATAATCGAAGCGTTATTTGTCTTTGATAAATAGAATCTCGTGCTCAAAGTAATGCCAATCTTTCCTTTTTGTTTTTCAAAAAATTCGCGCTTATATAAACGGTATACCTCGGCATGTGCTTTAAGTGTAGTGTCCATGCATATATATTCAGCAACACCATGACCACGACCCATGGGTGGGTAGTTGCCATCACCATAACCAGGAATGCAATAGTCATAGGGTTCATTAAAAGTAATCCACGTTTTGACACGATCGCCAAAAGTTTCAAACAACAATCTGGCATAGTTGGAATAATATTTTACTAATAGAATATTGGTAAAGCCTCCATAGAGATTGAATGCTTCCGGTAAATCGTAATGAAAAATGGTAACCATAGGCTCGATACCATTTTCTAATAACTTATCAATCACCATATTGTAATAATCAATACCTTTCTGGTTTCTGGAAGAAACATCACCGTTGGGCAATATGCGAGACCAAGATATAGAAAACCGATAGAAATCAGCCTAAATAATAGGAAGTTATTACTATAAATAAAACAGAAAATAAAATAAAACAGCACTTTCAATGCCTTAAGAGCTTCTAAATCTTGGTTAAATTTGTGATAGGAATCTGCTGCTACATCTCCAGTCGAATGATCATCAATCATTTCTGGATGTTGATGGGTGAATGTATCCCATATAGATGGACCCCGGCCGTCTTCATTCCAAGCGCCTTCAATTTGATAGGCTGCTGTTGAAACGCCGAACTTAAAATTCGAAGGAAAGTACTTGCTTCCTGATGTGTGGTTTAAAGTACATTTTAAATTTGTATTATCTGCTGTAGTCGTTATTAGCAATGGCATTAAAATAAGGCTATTGTTAAGAAAGCACAAATAGATTTGATATTATTTATCAACAAAATTAAATTTATTGAAGTGTTTTTAGCTTACATTTCGTTACATTAATATAGAAAGACCGTAGCTTGTTATTTTCTTTAATTGAATTTTTTGTGTATTTCGATAGAAGAACATCTCATGTATCGAAAAATGCAAAATACTCGATTTAAAAAAAATTATATGCAAATTAGCTATGCAATAATTTTAAAGATCAAAAATACTATTTTGTAAATAATTCTTGTATTATTTTAAACTTTACCTTGATATAATAACTCTTATAGTTTGCCGCATTTTAGCTGTTGTTCTTCTGATTTTCAATGCAAAACGTAACTTCTTTTATACTCGGATTGAGACTAAAGTGAAATATTGGATTCTTGCACGAATTATTTTTTTCTTGATAATAGTAGTATAAAAATTGTTTTCACTTTTAAGGCGTTATAAACACCTTATCAGATAGTCAGCGTGACCATATTAGCTTATTTTGGGCTAAATTTAGTTTTTTTTATTAAGCTTCAAAATTTTCATTTAGCTCTTAGCTTATTTTGCAGCTTTTTTTTAAAAACTCATTTAGCTTTTTTAACCTTCTTTAATCTAAATTACATGTTCTAAAAAAATATTTTAAAGACATAGAAAACCCACGCAGAAAAATACAATCGGGCCGGCCAACCGTTTTCTAAGGTGATTCAAACGTTGGCAAGTAGTAAGGTATTCAATGTTTAAAGTGCTTTGCAAAACGCAAATGATAACGTCGATCTACGGTTGACCGATTATTTTTCATGTCGATGGCCAAGTATTGTGAAAACTTTACCAATATTTACCCTTATCGGGAATAAGAGGTGAACACTTTTTTCATGTGAAATATTTATTTCCCATTAACAAGTGAAAAATCCAATACACTAACACAACAATAATACAAGATTACCGACCACAATTTTAGGGAAAGGAAACACATTTTACATGAACTTTCTTGCCGATCAGTTTTGTTCAGTATGCTTCTCTGATGAAATGCTCATTCCTTATCTCAGAATAAATAAGTTATTACTACAAGAGTTAATTTTAAGGAATGCAATCTCGTATATATCACAAGAAAGTGTACCAACACTTCAAATATTGTCGCTGTTTTAACTAACCGACCTAACTGACATCTTTTTGAAAATTGAGTTAAGTCCCCTAATAGACTACAATTTTCATAACTGTAAGCCTATATAAGTAAAAATATTTCTGACGCAGCCATAAGAATGAATGCATAAAACAACCATGAAAGCTGCTCTCCTATTAAATTTTTAAAATGTTAGTTAGGCCAGTTAGTTAAAACAGCGACGATATGTCTACCAGACATGTAAAAATGTGCGATTTGGAAAGTTATACAATTCCGTTTTTTTCTTGTTATTTGCTGCAGCAATTGCTATAAAGAGTGTATTAGATGTTGAAGTGTGCAATCACTTTTTAATTTTATTTATTCGTCGTGTTTTGTCGTCAACCAAAATACATTAAAGATTTTTAAAATCCTTTGTTAATTAGCTTATGCCTTAACATTAGGGCTCTAAATTGCAAACTTTGAATATGCTTAATCTAATTCATACACCAAATGATGTCATTAATATATGACATCATATAATTATGAAGATAATTTGTTAACATTTAAAAATATAAAATTTTTTCATTGGAAAATAGTTTAACAAAATGTAAATTGTTTATTTATAAGATAAATGGCAAATTTAAAAATTGAGGACATTTATGGCAATTTGGCAAAAGTTAAATTAATATTACCCATAATACTTTTAAAGACTTATTTTTGAGTTGAACGTACATTCAGCGCTATGAATTTACTTAAAAAAAAATTTGAAATAGATTTAGTGTAAATATCACTAATTCACTTAAAAAAAAAGATTTCGTGCTTTAAGACTTTTACATTGTTGAAGACTGTCTAAGCTTATTTTGGGAAATTTTTGTTTTATTTTTCCTTAAAACCAAAATAAAATAATGAGTAAATAATTTAGTTAAGAAATTATTCAATAAAAATATTGAATAATTTTTCAAATAATAAAAATATTTGCTTATGTATGGATATACTTAACGTTATTTTAACAATAAGAGACTATTGCAAAGTGAAAGAAGTCGAAAAAAGTTTAGCTTTATTTTCTGGGTTAAAATTTAACTTTTTAGCTTATTTTAGCTCTTTTTCAAATATGATCTAGCTTAATGTGATTTTAAAATCTGGTCACACTGCAGATAGTTATAGTAGCTTACCAGACGGTTATGGGAAGGAAACTCTATTGAATTTATTCCCAGCAATAAAAGAACCTGAGTACCTATGTACGAGTACATACATATGTACTCGTATGTGCTCTTAATTTTTTTTTTATTTTAATTTTTTTTTCGAGATATTTAGTAGATTACATTTATAAATTTAAAAATATTTTTATATTATACCACTTATTAACTTAGAATTATACTAGTCATTATAATTTTAAATCTAAACAATAAAACAAAGCGAAAGAAGGAAAAAAACTTTGAAACTCTACAGGTAAGGATACATCGAAAGGACATCCTGAAGTTTTCAGTTTCATCATTTTATGATTAAGGGGAACGAAGTTATGAAGGGAAATTCACAATGTGTGCATACACACAAAAAAGTAATATAAATAATTTTGTAATATCAATTAAAATATGTGTAATATCAATTAAAAATTAATTAAATTTTCACGTATAAATAATTTTATAATATCAATTAAGTTTTTCCATTCAAATTAATTAATAATAATTAAAAATTTAATTGAATCAATTAAATTCTTAATTAAAAACATTAATTGGTTGCTATTTTTTTGGCCCAATGCAATTACTATATTATCTATATATATAAAAGAGGATGTGCTTCCTTATGTATGTATGTCAGGGAATCTTCAGAATATTCAGGCGGGTGACACTGTGAATTCTGATTTTTGATTTTCGGTCGGCGGGCGGAGGGGCGTGGCTAAATTCAATTTTCATATTGCACCACCAATGCCATATATATATTTATTTATTTTTTTATTTTATTTAATTTAATTTTTTTTTTAAAAGCCGTTGTCATGTTTTTCAAAACGAGATATCAAACTCTTAAATCGGTTATGTAGTTCCGAAGATATTTACAAAAAACCTATGTTAATAATGATCCAATATCAAAATTTTAAAACTTTCGAAATGTTGCATTAAAAAATCCGAGTTTTCGGTTTATTTACAAAATATTTACATCATTCGATAACATGATGGGGGTAGCGAAGCACACCGGATGTAGCTAGACGTGTGTGAAGATAAATTTCGAAATTTAAGCCCAAGACACAAACCAATTGCATTAACAGAGCTATGTTAACCTGATAACAGAGCCCTGTTAGACATGAAAATTTTGGAAGTACATACTCAAAATGGAATCCTGGCCATATTTTTCAACAAAATGAGCTAAAAAAATTCGAAATATGCAGACTATTATATTTTTCTATATAAAAACAAAAAAAGTAATAAAAAAACTAAAAGAAACTATAAATTTTTAACTATCAAATAAATTAATTTTTTTTATGGAAATTTTTGAATTCCTAGAGAACGAACATACCTGGGCGGCTAAATTTTTTTAAATTTATGTCTTTTGTGCCCTTTTATAATATCCAGATTTCAAAACCTTTAACATTTGCGTTTTTTATAAAAAAATTTGATTTTTCTAAATTTTCAAATTTCGATTTTCAATAAAGGACGAACGAACATACCTGGGCGGCTAAATTTTTTTGGAATTTATGTCTTTTATGCCGTTTTATAATATCCAGATTTCAAAACCTTTAACATTTGCGTTTTTCATAAAAAAAATTTGATTTTTCTAAATTTTCAAATTTCGATTTTCACTAAAGGACGAATTTCAGGAGAACGAACATACCTGGGCGGCTAAATTTTTTTGGAGTTTATGTCTTTTGTGCCCTTTTATAATATCCAGATTTCAAAACCTTTAACATTTGCGTTTTTTATAAAAAAATTTGATTTTTCTAAATTTTCAAATTTCGATTTTCACTAAAGGACGAATTTTCTTTTAAATGAAAGATCGATATTTTTTATAAGGATTCCCAAAACACTTGAGCCGTCTAGAGTTGAGCGTTAGTGATCTGGACCATGTCTAAAAAATGTATATTTTTGTAGTTTTTTTGTGCATGTTTTCGTATTTTCTCCTAAGACAACATATTGAAGAAAGATATTTTCAAGCCGCGAAAGAAAGTAAGGAAAATATAAAAAGTTTTAATTAATGTCTGATATAAAGATAGATGAATTAATGTTACATTTTGATATACATATGTATTTATTCAGGGCCATCATGAATAAAATTCCACGTGAAATTTTGTCCCTTTTCCAATTAGAATTTTTTGTTTTCCCTATTACTTGCTGTTAGTTGGAATTATTCCCCGTGAAAAATTTCACGCGGATTTTATTCATGATAGCCTTGATTATTACAAATTACTAAATTATGAATTGGTTTAATCCATTGCTTTCCATTTATACTATCACTAAATACAATTATTGCAAATTAGCTTAATTATATTTTTGATCTTGGCCGCATTTTGTAGCGAAAAAAGTTTTCTTAGGATGTTTTTTTTTGTTTCTTTAATATAATCTCGCTTTAGTACATCTCCTAAACACCGTTTCCAACATACATATCGATGGTCACAAGTAGAAAGGCCCATATTGATTCCCATACATTTCATACAAATACACCTTGTCACAAAAATTTATTGCAATAGTGTAAAATATAAAGCCATTACCAGCAGTTGTAAAAAGCAGTTGTACAAGCAGTTGTACTGTCTATTATAAAATTACAGTCATTTGAGTTAGGGCCTTTCTACTTGTGACCAACGATATGTATTGTATTGTATTCCCACCAAATATATTTTTATAATTCCCAGTATACCAAAAGGCTTGAAAAAAATATTATAACAAGCTTACTTACGTAAGCCTCAAGTTTGAAAAAGTATTACAAATATATTAAAAAAGATTTTCGTAACAATTGCAGAAAAATCAAAATTTATTGTGTTGTTCAATATATGTCGTTTATAAGCACACTTTTTAAAAAGTTGTTTTCTTGAAAAAATTGACTTAGTAATAAAGAAAATCGTACTAATGAGCCGAGTAATGAGCTAAATTCAAAAAATTCGAGAAACCCCGATTTTTGGGTTAAATTCGATTTTACCAACCTCTAAACCTCTTCTGAAAAATCTGAAAAAAATCACAAAAATTTTTTGAGTTAATGAGCACTTTCCAGTAACAATTGTTACAAATTCGTAACAATTTTTAACAAACATAAATTAACATACGTACATACCTCTCAATAAATTTTATTGATCTTAATTGGGTGTAAAATATTCATACATTTCAGGTATATGTCACAAAGGTTTATTGTACAATATGTACTTACCAGTTTTCATGTTTACATACATATGTACAATATGTGTCTAGCGATTTATTTAAAATTAATATAATTTATTTATTGTTTGCTTTTATTACTGACAAATTAAATTTAAGGCGAAAAATCTGATATTCTCTTACTTTCAATTACACTCTTGTAATAACGTGCTGAATATTTGGGAATACGTTCTTTAGCCTCACTGGTCATATTAACATAATACAATCCATATTTATTTCTAAAAATAAAGTAAAAATCAAATAAATCATATAAATTTATAATTTACTTGTAGTGCAAAGTTTTAAGTTACACGTTGCACAAAAACAACTTACGTATAGCCTCGCTGCCATTCAAAATTGTCGATTAAACTCCAGTGTGTATACGCTGTTACGTTGCAACCATCATTGACGGCATTTAAAACGGCTTGTAAATGAGCCTGCAGAAGATATGTACATACATTTAAAATTATTAGTTTGTGTTTTATAAGTGTAATATTTATATACATACATCGATCGCAGTTAATCAAAAAGAGAGTACATATTAACTCAAAATTATTAAAGTTTTACTTTTTGCAAGAAATCAATTAACGACATCAATATCTATCTATCTACTGTTAAAATTTCAATGTATTTCGATTACTTGTTATTTGATAAAATTTGTTTTACTTTATGATTTTAATTCGAAATGTGAGTGTTTTTATGATAAAATTGCTAAATTTTTTGTAGTTGTGACTCTTTTCAAAACATAGATATTCTTCCCCAGTAATTGAACGTAAAAGTTTAGATGTTTGTTGACTTATAATAAAAATTCTCGTCAAGAGCATTTATTTTGGCAAATTAATCAAAAATATTCACACTTATTCCAGTTGTCAACATAAACGTCACGTCAGTACAAAAAAAGTATAAAAAAATTTGGGGTTGCCTATCCGTTGTCGATAACAACTGGCTGTATTGATAATATTTTCTAGACCTTAAGGAACAGAAATGGACTTTCGAGAGCAAGCAGACGAGCCCCAATTTTTTGCTACTTTATTGACGTGACGTCTATGTTGACAACTGGAATAAGGGCGATTGTTGGGATTTTTTTTGAGAATTTTGACATGTCTTAAACTGTTACTGGCCTATACTATAATGTTAAAGGATTCTATAAATTCCTTTCAAGGAACATTTTTCAAATGATACTTTCTAAAGTACACATACGCGTACATATCGTCGCTGTTTTAACTAACTGACCTAACTGACATTTTTTTGAAAAATGAGTTAATTCCTCTACTAGACTTTATAAATCATAATACACATTGTCTACAATTTTCATGACTGTAAGCATTACTTTTGTGCCTCTATAAGTAAAAAGATTTCTGACGCAGCCATAAGAATGAATGTATAAAACAACCATAAAACCTCCTGTTAAATTTTTAAAATGTTGATTAGGTCAGTTAGTTAAAACAGCGACGATATATGTGCCCTTAATTATGAAAAAGGTATAAGTCATATATATTTCTTTGGTCGAGATATTTAGTATGTATATATAAATTACATTTGAACAAATCAAAAAAATATTTTTATATTATTCAATATTTTAATTAAGAGCTGTTCTGGTCTCGGTTAATATGAAAATATATAATATTTATTAAATATTTATTGAAGTTTTTTTAGGATTCCTTTAATATTTCGAAGCAGAAATGCACATGACTTAGACCACTTTCATAATTAAGGGCACATACATAACGTTACCTTAATATAGAAAGGCTCTAAACTCATTATATTTTTAAATTAAGATTTTTGCATTTTAGATACATTAGATTTTCTTGTATCGAAAGATACAAAAATCTCGATTTAAAAAATATAATGAGTTACGGCCCTTCTATATTAAGGTAGCGATATGCAAGTTCATATGTATGTACATATACATATATACTCTTAAATTTATAATGAATGTCAAGGATCTAGTATCAAAAAATGCCAAATCTTCAGGACATGCAAGAACTGTAGATGTTGTAAAAGCGACGCAAGTAACATTAAAAAAACCATGATATAAAATAAAGTTTTGTGCGCTTTCTGTGAACTGGTTTATAAAAAATGATTCTGATAAATTTTTAAATATGTACATATGTCTGTTTTTGATGTAAGCTGCAATATGTATAGTATTTAAATTACCTTCATGAAGTCAACACGTTCATTATCATCTAACTGACCATCATCGGGCCAACCATTTTCAGTTACAATTACTTCAATGTTATTGTAATTCTTTTTAATCCAGCTATAATTTAAATGCAATTAGAAACTTCTCGTAGCGACTTACATACTCGTACTAAAAACTTACTTCAATAAGCCCTCCAGTCCCTCGGGAACACAATACATCCAAAATACTTTGCCTTTTCTCCACTTTTCATCAACTTCATATTTCAAACGTGAATCATATTGAAATGAGGGAATTTCACCTTCTGGTGGATATGATTCCTCTACATATCGCGACGTATAATAGTTGAGACCCAAAAAGTCTGCAGAATGCCTGATCATTCTTCTCTCTTGTGCAGACAAACTTTGTAAGCGAGACCAAGTTCGGCCTTCTTCTTTGCTATTTCTTGCAATGTCTTCCAACATAACTTTTGGATAATTACCGGTGTTGCCAAAAATAGGATAGGATAAAAATCCAAACTACTTTAACAAATGTGAGTATTAGATTGATTTTGGAAGGATTTCAAAAGTCAAAGTCTATCGGCCCTGTTCTGCAATCACGCTACTTTAGGAAACGAGTTCGACAATAGAAATATTTTTTCAGATTTTTGTTAAATTTTTTATTATATTCTCAAATATCATATCTGAAAAAATTATACACATCTGCAGGACCATTATTAATTTTTTGAAAACAAGAAATTTACTCGGATTCGGTTTACCGAACAGGGCTATATAGTTCAACTCTTTAAAATTTTCACAATTTATACTCCTATTTCCTTTTTAAAATTATTAGGGCCTTATTTTGTAAAACCCAAACGCTAAGCATTGACAAATTTTATATGAGAAAGGTATTAATTACAAAAAAAAAAAAAAAAAAAAATAAATAAAAAATTTGCCAACTTGCGTTGCGTTTTATAAAATAATGCCCCAAGACTTAGGGCCATAAGGTGGACAAAAATATATGTGGATATGATAAGATAACAGCCAGCTAAATTAGTCTATACCTATAAACGTATATTTTTAGATAATATTTTAGTCAATTCTTTTGGTTTTCAGACGCATCACAGCGTCTAACGATTTTTGTTTAATATTGGGCGCATGCATAAGACGTAGCTGTTGAGCTCAATAGTTGTGTAACTGTTGGCTCCAACAGTTGCGTCTTAGGAACAGATTGATGGATATAATTTAATTTTATATCTTTTTTTTAAATTTAGCAAATATTTGCTCCTTCCACCTAACAAAGCATATAAAAGGCATAACTCTATTCGATCAGGCTGAGTACAACATGTTGACTATAAATGGCGAAAAATTTCTATGATGGAAAATTAATCAACTGTTGAGTGGAGCGGAACTACTCAACTATGCGTTTGTAAGATAAACATTCAACGGTTGCGCAACAGCTATGTCTTATGCATGCACCCATTGTCAACAAAAAACAATACATACTTTTAATTTTTTACTTCCTAAAGGCCCTTTTCACAATGTACGATTAAAAGCTAACAGGGACTTTAACGGCAACTTTTGTATGAAGAACTGTCAGTTAAAGTTCACGTTAACTCTTAATCATACATTGTGAAAAGGGACGTAAGACTTCTTTGTAAAAAGGAAACGGAAGCATAAAAATAAAAAAAAATTAAACGCGGGAGTCTTTCATATTTAAGTTTGTTAAAGAAATATGTATGTATGTTTTTACGTATCATTCGTGCCAAGTTTACTCTTACCGAATACTGGAGAGCCCGTTCTATAATTGTAGAATTGTTCGTCTTTGAAAAATAGTAACGTGTGTTCAAAGACAAACCAATTTTTCCCTTTTGCGTTGGGAAAAATTCTTGCTTATATAAGCGATATACTTCAGCATGGGCCTTAAGCGTAGTATCCATGCATATATAATCAGCAACACCATGATCACGACCCATAGGCGGGTAGTTACCATCACCATAACCGGGAATGCAGTAGTCGTAGGGTTCATTAAAAGTAATCCATTTTTTGACACGATCGCCAAAAGTTTCAAACAACAATCTGGCATAGTTGGCATAATATTTTATTAGCAAGAGATTGGTAAAGCCTCCATAGAGATTGAGTGCTTCCGGTAAATCGTAGTGGAAAATGGTAACCATAGGCTCGATACCATTTTCTAATAACTTATCAATCACCATATTATAATAATCAATACCTTTCTGGTTTTTGGACGAAATATCACCATTGGGCAATATGCGAGGCCAAGATATAGAAAATCGATAAAAATTTACCTTAAACGATATTAAGAAAAAAGAAACGTGTTGTTTCAAAAATGAATACGAGAAGAAAAGGTTGTGTACTTTAAGTTCTTTAAGAGCTTCTAAATCTTGATCAAATTTATGATAGGAATCTGCTGTTATGTCTGCATTTGAGTAGTCATCGATCATTTTGGGATGTTGATGGGTAAAAGTATCCCATATAGATGGACCTCGGCCATCTTCGTTCCAGCCACCTTCAATTTGATAGGCCGATGTTGAAACGCCAAATTTAAAATGTGAAGGAAAGTATTTGCTGCCCCATTTGTGCATTAACGAGCATGTTTCGGAATCATCTCCTCTAACTTCAGCAGTTGTCAGCAATAATATTGCAAGAAAGCTGTTTTCAAATTAGTTTTCAATATGTATATTGCTTATTAATTATTGAATGTAGGTCGTAACTAAAAAACATTTTTTTCTGTACCTTAATATAAATTTTTTATTTTTTATCATTTTGATTTTGATTCCTTCACTTTCCGAAACAAAATGAGCCAGTTTTCATGTATTTTATGTTTACATCTAGGAATAAATTAATAAATCACTTGAGTTGAAGTGTTAATGCTTATTATCGTCTCCTGATTATTTTTAAGAAGCCTACGAACGCATACAAAAACTACAATCTATTAAGAATTTCTTTTTGAAGATTAGACAATTGAAATAATTTTTTATTTGCTTTGTTTCTAAGTATTAGAGTAAATGAAATAATTCATTTAAACTATCAATACTTTTTAGTTTATTGATAATTAAAAAAAAAAAATATATATATACAGGGTGGGCCAAAAGAAACCAAGGGGTGTAAAAGTTTAATAACTTTTTTGTTTATTAACTTTTTTTTTATTTTTTCTTTCAGATTATATAATATACAAAATGGAAATTTTTTTACACTAAGTATGAAAAATGATGTCTCTTAAATGACCACCGTTTTCAGCTTCGCACTGATGGGCTTTTTTAGAGCATTTTCCATAACATCTTTCAAAACTTGTGGCTGTAGCGTTCGAATTTCTGCAACAATGTTTGCTTTGAGTTCAAGGATTGTCTCTGGCTTGTTCACATACACTCGCTCCTTCAAAAAACCCCAAAGAAAATAGTCGGGTGCTGTCAAATCTGGCGATCGCGCTGGCCAAATAATTTCCGAATTTCGAGAAATTATTCGCTCTCCAAAAATTTGACTTAAAAGTGCCATTGTGTCTCGGGCAGTATGGGCAGTGGCTCCGTCCTGCTGTTTTCAAGAGCAGGACGTAAAAAATTTTCTATCATAAACCGATACCGCTCTCCATTTACGGTTACAGCACTTCCATCTTCATTCTCGAAGAAGTAGGGCCAAATGACATTTTCAGATGTGATCCCACACCATACTGTACAGCTGATGGGGTGCAATTGGCGTTGATGAATGGCTCTTGGATTTTGAGAACCCCAGAACCTACAGTTCTGCTTATTAACAAAGCCATTCAAATGAAAATGAGCTTCATCACTCATAATCAAATTTTCATCTCTGGTTTAAATAATAAAATTCTATTGTTCTGGTTCTCTGTTCAGTTGTGAACCTCTCCATTATATATCCTCCAAGTGTTGTCTATATAATCTGAAAGAAAAAATAAAAAAAAAATCAATAAACAAAAAAGTTATTAAACTTTTACACCCCTTGGTTTCTTTTGGCCCACCCTGTATATATATATATATATATATATATATATATATATATATATATATATAAATGATAAAGTTAACCCTAATTAGGCCACTACTATGCAGATGAATTTATATACATACATATATAAAAGTACTTGAACGTTAAGGCGTGGAATTGGTGCGATTACTTTTTATTCGCCAATTTTACATTACACAGCCAATATATATGTACATACATACTAGTGTTCTGCACAAGACTATTTATAAGACCTTTCAAGACATGAGAGATTTTTTCAAATGCTTTACTACAGCGAAATATTCTAAAAGACATTTTTTCGGTTGTTTGTCTTGCCAACAGTGTTGTTTAGCGATTCTTTTAGAATATTTCGCTGTAGTAAAGCATTTAAAAAAATATCTCATGTCTTGAAAGGTCTTATAAATAGTCTTGTGAAGGACACTAACACATACATATCGATGGTCGCAAGTAGAAAGGCCCTAACTCAAATAACTGTAACTTTACAGGAGAAGGTAAAAACGTAATAGAAACAGCATAACTGCTTGTACAAACTGCTTTGTAGAACTGCTTGTAAAAGCGTTATTTTTTAAACTATTGCAATAAATTTTTGTGTATTTGTGTGAAATGAATTGAAATCACTGAAAAACTCAATTTTGTAAATATGCGAGTTAGGGCATTTCTACTTGTGACCATCAATATGCTACTGTGAAAAAGTTGCCAAAAATATGTCACTTTTCTTAATTGGCCATTTTTGTATACTCATCATTACTCATATCGGTTTTAGTTTAAAATGGAGCATTTAAACGGTTTGAAATAGAAAATGGTTTTATGTGTAGTTTCCGCAATGCAAACAAGCGACTTGTGTAAAACATTTGTATATGAATCACTCAAAAATGTTAGTGTTTTTCATATAATTTTTCTAGACAAGTCGCTTGCTTGCATTGTGGAAACTACACATTAATTCGCTTATTATTTAAGTTTTCTGTATAATTCAAAATTCGTTTTTAGAATTTGTTTATATTTACATTTGTACGTACTAGAAGACTGCACTGAATACTCGAGCAATGTTAATGAGTAATCTACTCTCAGTAATTTTCTCTTTTGCCTGTATTTATTTTACTAAACTGAAAATACATTGGCACAGTGATGAGAGAATGCTAAATCGGTCAAAAAATCTGCTAAAATGTTCTACAGAAGAAAAGTATAATGTCAGATTTAAATTTAGAAAACAAACTTATTGGTATTTACGGGTATTTTTATAGTACATTCAAACATAAAATAGTTAATAACACAACCCCACGAAATCCAACTTTTTGTTTCCCCTTCAAAAATTTATTCTATTTTTTCGTATATCTAAAAAAAAATTAGGTAATGATGGAAGTTTTTTAATAATTTTTCTGAAGCTTAATACCTAAACCTGTCCGAATTGCTTATTACTTTCTTAAGGCCTAGTTTACACTATGCAAGTCCAATTGCACACACAGTGAGATTTTGTAATTGGTGCTTATAAAACGTTTTATTTAATCGATCTCATGAATTATAATTTTTTGTTGTTGAAATAATTAAATTAAAAATATTTTGTATTGTTTTGCACTGGGCGGGAATTTCCCGGGAAGCGGAAAAGTCGTTCCCGGTTTCCAGGGAAATGAAAAAGTCCGGGAAAAGAAAAACTCTATTTTATACATATGTATTTGATTATGGTGTGCTTACACTTTGTTGTCGATAAAAAGTAGTAAGAATAGAGCTGAAGAATAAAGAATAAAGGGGAAAATGTTGTTTCTGTAATTAATTTCAAAAAAAGTTAATTGCAATTAAGTTTTGTAATTTTTTCTTTACGGAAATCGGTATACCGGTACGTACCGGTATAGACATAAACGGTATTGTCGGCACTTTCTAACCGAAATGAGTTTCGGTATTGGTATTGATACCGGTACCTAATTTTAACGGTATTTGAATCGGTATCGGTATTTTTACGATACCTTTTGCCAACCTTGGTTTAAATCAATAAATATATGTCTGAATCAAACAGTTTTTCATTAGTAATTAGTTGGTTACGCTTTTTTGGGCAAATGACACACAAGAAATGCCAGATGTAAACTCAGGCACAATTGTGGCCGCCTGTACTAATTAACCGTTGTTTGTTTTCACTGAAAGCTTTTCAAATAGTTTAACATGTTGAAAAAAAGCAATTTTAGCAAATTCCACAATCCTTATTTCATTTCATTGAAAACAGTCTGGCACTCTTTGTTTCAATTCCTCTTAATTCCAGTGTAACCAAACCAACAATTGTTATCAAGGCGAATGAGTTCGTACTGGTTGGTATAATTTGTAATTGACAATTAACATTTTGACGGACAGTAGAAATTACTTGTTGACAAGTGAAGGAACATTTGCTATAAACCGGAAAAGTAAAATTTTTTGTAACTATGTATATGTACGTGATGTGATGTGATGTATGTGAAATCTTACTAATTGCGCATATATGAAAATAAAATTTTTAAAAGGGTCGTTTGAATATATTTCAATACTTTATATGAGGAGCTGGCGAACAAAACTAGACATGTATGAGTACATGATTTTTTTTAAAAATTTTTTTCGGGTTCTCCAAATACACATCTATGATGTCACGAAATATTTTCATTCAAAACCAGTTCGATCTTATCTTAAAAAAATAAAGAAAACTGACTTTTCCTTGCTAGTCTCTATCTAGTTAGTTCACTTATTTGCCTCTCCTGTGAAAAACAGTTGTCTGCTTTTCTTCGCCAGCTCTACATATTATAATTAATTGAATATATTGTTGTAATATTCATGTATGTAATTATACAGCTACGAATATTTTTGAAAAATACCTAAGAAAATTCGATTTGTGCGACCTCTAAAATGTCAAAAATAATTGATTTTATGATGTTTCAAATTATGCTTGTACCCCAAACAATTTTTTTTGAGACAGCCTAGTGTACTAGTATAATTACGAGTATTTTCTTAGGTATTTTTCAAAAATAAGCGTAGCTGTAATTACATACATGAATATTACAACAACATATTCAATTAATACAGCTACCAGCAATAATAAAAAATAAATAAGTATTAATTTTCCTATAAAAATAAATTTGTACTAAGTTTTTTCTAATTACCTGCATCTGCTTACAACATATAAAGAGTTTTCCCAGAAGACAAGAGGTCTTATAGAAAGGAATGCTATAAAATTCGCATTTATCAATATTTTCGGCTGAAAATTCTTAGGCTGAGTGCCATATGCCTGAAAAAACGTAACCACTAATTACTAATGAAAAACTTCTATAAAATTGTCTATTAGTTATGTATGAAACCGTTTAACATAATAAATACGTGTCTGAATCAAACTATATTTAACCCCCGACTAAAAAAGGGGTGTTATAAGTTTGTAGTGTGTGTCTGTGTGTCTGTGTATCTGTGTGTCTGTGTGTCTGTGTGTCTGTGTATCTGTGTGTCTGTCCGTGTCCACGTACAGGCCAAACGGCTGGACCGATTTACATTAGTTTTTTCTGTTTGAAAGACGACTTGATCGAACGGGTTCTTAGCTATGTTTGAAGAAAATCGGTCCAGCCGTTTAGAAGATATAACATCTTTTCTGAAAAAGTCGGGGGTTTTTAAAATTTTTAATTTTTGTTATTTTCATTAGTAATTAGTGGTTACGCTTTTTTTACGCTTGTGTGGCGCATCCCAAAAATGGGATTTTTTTGGTATTTCTGCTGTATTTTTTTTATGTTTCGACGGGCGCAGATAATATTTTGGGAAATATTTAAAAACATATCATGTCGTAAGGTGAAACAAGAAATTTTTCGGTTCCAGCCTTGGAATTTGAGAAAAAGGACTTACATTTGATATTTATAGCAAAAATAGGCCAATTTCAAAACGATCGAAACGATAACGAAAATTTTGAACAAAAAATTTTTCTATAATGTTTCTTATAGTATAATATTTTGAAAAATAAAAAAATATGCGGTTGGTATTTAAGCAAAATGTTTAAATAATAGCGCAATAATTAACTAACTTTTTTCTGCAAAAACGGCAAAAAATCTTCTTTTTTAAAATATTTTATTTAATTTGCGTATAACTTTTGACTTAGTAGTGCTTTTAATTTAATAAAATTTTTTTCTAAATGTTAAAAATTTTTTTCTTAACTCATACCAAGTCTCTATTTTAAAATCGAACAAGATTTGACTTCTCCATTAGCAGAACAGTGAACCAACAAATTCCAGACTTATGCTCGGTAACACCCCCTTAATTGCTGTATGAAATTTCATAACAATCGGACGGCTCGTCCGATTTTCCACTTTTTTTTTTAATCCCCTACTGTGCATAGCCTAGTTTTCATGAAAAAATTAAATGGACTATACATACAAAATTTAATGGGCTTATACATCGTCCATTTTTAAATTTTTTTATGAAAACCTTTAATAGAATATAAATTGTCCATTTCGTATGCAACATATTATTATATACGTCATCTATTTTTCGTGCAAAAAATTCGATGGATTTAACATCATCCATTTTTCATGCAAAAAATTTTTAATGAAAAAATTAAATTAAATTAAATTAAAAATTAAATCGTCCATTTTGTATGGAAAAAATTAAAATGACTATACATCGTCTATTTTGCATGCAAAAAATTAAATGGACTATACGTACAAATTTAATGGGCTATATATACATCGTCCATTTTTTAATATTTTTTTTTTTTTTTTTGAAAGCATTTAATGGATTATAAACCGTCAATTTCGTTTGCAAAAAATTAAATTTACTATCTACGTCGTCTATTTTTCGTGCAAAAAATTCGATGGACTATAACATCATCCATTTTTCATGCAAAAAAATTTTTGATGAAAAAATTTTAATGGACTATATACATATAAATATATATACATCGTCCATTTTTAAATTTTTTACGCAAAAATTAAATGGACTATAAATCGTCTATTTTTTGGACTATGAATCGTCCATTTTGCATGCAACAAATTAAAATGACTATACATCGTCTATTTTTCACGCAAAAAATTTAATGGACTATAAATACAAAATTTAATGGGCTATACATCGTCCATTTTTTAATTTTTTTTGAAAACCTTTAATGGACTATAAATTGTCAATTCCATATGCAAAAAATTAAATAAATTATATACGCCGTCTATTTTTCGTTAAAAAATTTCAATGGACTATACATCATCCATTTTTCATGCAAAAAATTTTTTAATGAAAAATTTAAATTTTTAAATTTTTTATGCAAAAATTAAATGGACTATAAATCGTCCACTTTGTATGCAAAAAATTAAAATGACTATACACATCTTCTATTTTGCATGCAAAAAATTAAATGGACTATACATACACATTAAATGGGCTATACATCGTCCATTTTTTAATATTTTTTTTTATTAAGCATTTAATGGATAATAAATTGTCCATTTCGTATGCAAAAAATTAAATGGACTATATACGTCGTCTATTTTTCGTGCAAAAAATTCAATGGACTATACTTCATCCATTTTTAATGCAAAACAATTTTTAATGAAAAAATTTTAATGGACTATATATACATCGTCCATTTTTCAATTTTTTATACAACAATTAAATGGACTATAAATTGTCCATTTTGTATGCAAGAAATTAAGATGGCTATACATCGTCTATTTTTCACGCAAAAAAATTAAATGGACTATACATACAAATTTAGTGGGCTATACATCGTCCATTTTTAATATTTTTTTTGAAAACATTTAATGGATTATAAATTGTCCATTTCGTATGGAAAATATTAAATGGACTATCTACTTCGTCTATTTTTCGTGCAAAAAATTCGATGGACAATACATCATCTATTTTTCATGCAAAAAAATTTTTAATGAAAAAATTTTAATGGACTATATATACATCGTCCATTTTTCAATTTTTGATGAATAAATTATGCACTACAAGTCGTCCATTTTGTATGCAGAAAAAATAAAGTGACTATACATCGTCTATTTTTCATGCAAAAAATCAAATGGACTATACATACAAATTAAATGGGCTATACATCGTCCATTTTTTATTATTTTTTTTTTTAAACATTTATTGGATTATAAATTGTCCATTTCGTATGGAAAATATTAAATGGACTATATACGTCATCTATTTTTCGTGCAAAAAATTCATCCATTTTTCATGGAAACAAATTTTTAATGAAAAAATTAAATGGACTATAAGTCGTCGATTTTGTATGCAGAAAAAATAAAATGACTATACATCGAATATTTTTCATGCAAAAAATTAAATGGACAACACATACAAATTAAATGGGCTATACATCATCCATTTTTTAATATTTTTTTTTGAAAAAATATAATGGACTATAAGTTGTCAATTTCGTATGCAAACAATTAAATGGACTATCTACGTCGTCTATTTTTCGTGCAAAAAATTCGATGGGCAATACATCATCTATTTTTCATGCAAAAAAATTTTTAATGAAAAAATTTTAATGGACTATACATTGTCCATTTTTCAATTTTTGATGAACAAAATAAATGGATTATAAGTCGTCCATTTTGTATGAAAAAAAATAAAATGACTATACATCGTGTATTTTTCATGCAAAAAATTTAATTGGACTATACATACAAATTTAACGGGCTATACATCGTCCATTTTTTAATATTTTTTTTGAAAACATTTAATTGACTATAAATTGTCAATTTCGTAAGGAAAATAATAAATGGACCATCTACGTCTTCTATTTTTCGTGCAAAAAATTCATCCATTTTTCATGGAAACAAATTTTTAATGAAAAAATTAAATGGACTATAAGTCGTCGATTTTGTATGCAGAAAAAATAAAATGACTATACATCGAATATTTTTCATGCAAAAAATTAAATGGACTATACATACAAATTAAATTGGCTAGACATCGTCCATTTTTTAATACTCTTTTTTTAACATTTAATGGATTATAAATTGTCAATTTCGTATGCAAAAAATTAAATGGACTATCTACGTCGTATATTTTTTGTGCAAGAAATTCGATGGACTATACATCATCCATTTTTCATGCAAAAAATTTTTAATGAACAAATTTTAATGGACTATAATACATCGTCCATTTTTCAATTTTTGATGAAAAAATTAAATGGACTATAAGTCGTCCATTTTGCATGCAAAAAAATAAAATGACTATACATCGCGTCTATTTTGTATGCAAAAAATTAAATGGACTATACATACAAATTAAATGGGCTATACATCGTCCATTCTTTAATATTTTTTTTGAAAACATTTAATGGTTTAAAAATTGTCCATTTCGGATGGAAAAAATTAAATGGTCTATATACGTCGTCTATTTTTCGTGCAAAAAATTCAATGGACTAAACATCATCCATTTTTCATGGAAAAAATTTTTAATAAAAAAATTTATATGGACTACATATATGTACATCGTCCAATTGTCAATTTTTTATCAAAAAATTAAATGGACTATAAATCGTCCATTTTGTATGCAAAAATTAAAACGACTATACATCGTCTATTTTGCATGCAAAAAATTAAATGGACTACACATACAAATTAAATGGGCTATACATCGTCCATTTTTTAATATATATATGTATATATATATATTTTCTTTTATTATTTTTTTTTTTTTGAAAACATTTAATGGATTATAAATGGTCAATTTCGTATGCAAAAAATTAATTGGACTATGTACGTCGTCTATTTTTCGTGCAAAAAATTCGATGGACTATACATCATCCATTTTTCATGGAAAAAAATTTTTAATGAAAAAATTTAAATGGACTATACATCGTCCATTTTTAAATTTTTGATGAAAAAATTAAATGGATTATAAGTCGTCCATTTTGTATGAAAAAAAAAATTAAATAAAATTACTACACATCGTCTATTTTTCATGCAAAAAATTAAATGGACTATACATACAAATTAAATGGGCTATACATCGTCCATTTTTTATTATTTTTTTTTAAACATTTAGTCCTTGATTTTGTATGCAGAAAAAATAAAATGACTATACATCGAATATCTTTCATGCAAAAAATTAAATGGACTATACATACAAATTTAATGGGCTATACATCGTCCATTTTTAATATTTTTTTTGAGAACATTTAATGGACTATAAATTGTCAATTTCGTATGCAAAAAATTAAATTGACTATCTCTGCGTCTATTTTTCGTGCAAAAAATTCGATAGACAATACATCATCCAATTTTCATGCAAAAAAAATTTTTAATGAAATTTAAATTTTTTATGCAAAAATTAAATGTACTATAAGTCGTCCATTTTGTATGCAAGAAACTAAAATGACTATACATCGACTATTTTTCACGCAAAAAAATTAAATGGACTATACATACAAATTTAATGGGCTATACATCGTCCATTTTTTAATATTTTTTTGAAAACATTTAATGGACTATAAATTGTCAATTTCGTATGCAAAAAATTAAATAGACTATCTACGTCGTCTATTTTTCGTGCAAAAAATTCGATGGACTATACATCATCCATTTTTAATGCAAAACAATTTTTAATGAAAAAATTTTAATGGACTATACATCGTCCATTTTTCAATTTTTTATACAACAATTAAATGGACTATAAATCGTCCATTTTGTATGTAAGAAATTAAAATGACTATACATCGTATATTTTTCACGCAAAAAAATTAAATGGACTATACATACAAATTTAATGGGCTATACATCGTCCATTTTTTAATATTTTTTTTGAGAACATTTAATGGACTGTAAATTGTCCATTTCGTATGCAAAAATTAAATGGACTATCTACGTCGTCTATTTTTCGTGCAAAAAATTCGATGGACTAGACATCATCCATTTTTCATGGAAACAAATTTTTAATGAAAAAATTTAAATGGACTATATATACATCGTCCATTTTTAAATTTTTGATGAATAAATTATGGAGTATAAGTCGTCCATTTTGTATGCAGAAAAAATAAAATGACTATATATCGTCTATTTTTCATGCAAAAAATTAAATGGACTATACATACAAATTAAATGGGCTATACATCGTCCATTTTTTATTATTATTTTTTTAAACATTTAATGGATTATAAATGTTCCATTTCGTATGGAAAATATTAAATGGACTATCTACGTCGTCTATTTTTCGTGCAAAAAATTCGATGGACAATACATCATCTATTTTTCACGCAAAAAAATTTTTAATGAAAAAATTTTAATGGACTATACATCGTCCATTTTTCAATTTTTGATGAACAAATTAAATGGATTATAAGTCGCCCATTTTGTATGAAAAAAAAAAATAAAATGACTATACATCGTGTATTTTTCATGCAAAAAAATTAAATGGACTATACATACAAATTTAATGGGCTATACATCGTCCAATTTTTAATACTTTTTTTGAAAACATTTAATGGACTATAAATTGTCAATTTCGTATGCAAAAAATTAAATAGACTATCTACGTCGTCTATTTTTCGTGCAAAAAATTCGATGGACTATACATCATCCATTTTTAATGCAAAACAATTTTTAATGAAAAAATTTTAATGGATTATACATCGTCCATTTTTAAATTTTTGATGAATAAATTATGGACTATAAGTCGTCCATTTTGTATGCAGGAAAAATAAAATGACTATATATCGTCTATTTTTCATGCAAAAAATTAAATGGACTATACATACAAATTAAATGGGCTATACATCGTCCATTTTTTATTATTTTTTTTAAACATTTAATGGATTATAAATATTCCATTTCGTATGGAAAATATTAAATGGACTATCTACATCGTCTATTTTTCGTGCAAAAAATTAAATGGACTATACATACAAATTAAATGGGCTATACATCGTCCATTTTTTATTATTTTTTTTTTTAAACATTTAATGGATTATAAATTGTCCATTTCGTATGGAAAATATTAAATGGACTATATACGTCGTCTATTTTTCGTGCAAAAAATTCAATGGGCTATACATCGTCCAATTTTTAATATTTTTTTTGAGAACATTTAATGGACTATAAGTCGTACATATTGTATGCAGAAAATATTAAATGGACTATCTACGTCGTCTATTTTTCGCGCAAAAAATTAAATGGACTATACATACAAATTAAATGGGCTATACATCGTCCATTTTTTATTATTATTTTTTTAAACATTTACTGGATTATAAATTGTCCAATTCGTATGGAAAATATTAAATGGACTATCTACGTCGTCTATTTTTCGTGCAAAAAATTCGATGGACTATACATCATCCATTTTTAATGCAAAACAATTTTTAATGAAAAAATTTTAATGGACCATAATCGTCCATTTTTCAATTTTTTATACAACAATTAAATGGACTATAAATCGTCCATTTTATATGCAAGAAATTAAAATGACTATACATCGTATATTTTTCACGCAAAAAAATTAAATGGACTATACATACAAATTTAATGGGCTATACATCGTCCATTTTTTAATATTTTTTTTGAAAACATTTAATGGACTATAAATTGTCAATTTCGTATGCAAAAAATTAAATGGACTATCTACGTCGTCTATTTTTCGTGCAAAAAATTCGATGGACTAGACATCATCCATTTTTCATGGAAACAAATTTTTAATGAAAAAATTTAAATGGACTATATATACATCGTCCATTTTTAAATTTTTGATGAATAAATTATGGACTATAAGTCGTCCATTTTGTATGCAGAAAAAATAAAATGACTATACATCGTCTATTTTTCATGCAAAAAATTAAATGGACTATACATACAAATTAAATGGGCTATACATCGTCCATTTTTTATTATTTTTTTTTAACATTTAATGGATTATAAATATTCCATTTCGTATGGAAAATATTAAATGGACTATCTACATCGTCTATTTTTCGTGCGAAAAATTCAATGGGCTATACATCGTCCATTTTTTATTATTTTTTTTTTTAACATTTAATGGATTATAAATATTCCATTTCGTATGGAAAATATTAAATGGACTATCTACATCGTCTATTTTTCGTGCAAAAAATTCGATGGACAATACATCTATTTTTCATGCAAAAAAATTTTTAATGAAAAAATTTTAATGGACTATATATACATCGTCCATTTTTAAATTTTTGATGAATAAATTATGGACTATAAGTCGTCCATTTTGTATGCAGAAAAAATAAAATGACTATACATCGTCTATTTTTCATGCAAAAAATTAAATGGACTATACATACAAATTAAATGGTCTATACATCGTCCATTTTTTAATATTTTTTTTGAAAACATTTAATTGACTATAAATTGTCAATTTCGTATGCAAAAAATTAAATGGACTATCTACGTCGTCTATTTTTCGTGCAAATAATTCGATGGACTAGACATCATCCATTTTTCATGGAAACAAATTTTGAATGAAAAAATTTTAATGGACTATACATCGTCCATTTTTAAATTTTTAATGAATAAATTATGGACTATAAGTCGTCCATTTTGTATGCAGAAAAAATAAAATGACTATACATCGTCTATTTTTCATGCAAAAAATTAAATGGACTATACATACAAATTAAATGGGCTATACATCGTCCATTTTTTATTATTTTTTTTTAAACATTTACTGGATTATAAATTGTCCATTTCGTATGGAAAATATTAAATGGACTATCTACGTCGTCTATTTTTCGTGCAAACAATTCGATGGACTATACATCATCCATTTTTAATGCAAAACAATTTTTAATGAAAAAATTTTAATGGACTATATACATCGTCCATTTTTCAATTTTTTATGCAAAAATTAAATGTACTATAAATCGTCCATTTTGTATGCAAGAAATTAAAATGACTATACATCGTCTATTTTTCACGCCAAAAATTAAATGACTATACATACAAATTTAATGGGCTATACATCGTCCATTTTTTAATATTTTTTTTTGAAAACATTTAATGGACTATAAATTGTCAATTTCGTATGCAAAAAATTAAATGGACTATCTACGTCGTCTATTTTTCGTGCAAAAAATTCGATGGACTATACATCATCCATTTTTAATGCAAAACAATTTTTAATGAACAAATTTTAATAGACTATACATCGTCCATTTTCCAATTTTTTATACAACAATTAAATGGACTATAAATCGTCCATTTTGTATGCAAGAAATTAAAATGACTATACATCGTCTATTTTTCACGAAAAATTTTATTGGACTATACATACTAATTTAACGGGCTATACATCGTCCATTTTATAATATTTTTTTTTTTGAAAACATTAAATGGATTATAAATTGTCCATTTCGTATGGAAAATATTAAATGGACTATCTACGTCGTCTATTTTTCGTGCAAAAAATTCGATGGACAATACATTATCTATTTTTCTTGCAAAAAAATTTTGAATGAAAAAATTTTAATGGACTATACATCGTCCATTTTTCAATTTTTGATGAACAAATTAAATGGATTATAAGTCGTCCATTTTGTATGAAAAAAAAAATAAAATGACTATACATCGTCTATTTTTCATACAAAAAATTTAATTGGACTATACATACAAATTTAACGGGCTATACATCGTCCATTTTTTAATATTTTTTTTGAAAACATTTAATTGACTATAAATTGTCAATTTCGTATGCAAAAAATTAAATGGACTATCTACGTCGTCTATTTTTCGTGCAAATAATTCGATGGACTAGACATCATCCATTTTTCATGGAAACAAATTTTGAATGAAAAAATTTTAATGGACTATACTTCGTCCATTTTTAAATTTTTAATGAATAAATTATGGACTATAAGTCGTCCATTTTGTATGCAGAAAAAATAAAATGACTATACATCGTCTATTTTTCATGCAAAGAATTAAATGAACTATACATACAAATTAAATGGGCTATACATCGTCCATTTTTTATTATTTTTTTTTTTAACATTTAATGGATTATAAATTGTTCATTCCGTATGGAAAATATTAAATGGACTATATACGTCGTCTATTTTTCGTGCAAAAAATTCAATGGACTATACATCACCCATTTTTCATGCAAAAATTTTTAATGAAAAAATTTTAATGGACTATAATACATCGTCCATTTTTCAATTTTTTATACAACAATTAAATGGACTATAAATCGTCCATTTTGTATGCAAGAAATTAAAATGACTATACATCGTCTATTTTTCACGCAAAAAAATTAAATGGACTATACATACAAATTAAATGGGCTATACATCGTCCATTTTTTAATATTTTTTTTGAAAACATTTAATGGACTATAAATTGTCAATTTCGTATGCAAAAAATTAAATGTAATATCTACGTCGTCTATTTTTCGTGCAAAAAATTCGATGGACTAGACATCATCCATTTTTCATGGAAACAAATTTTTAATGAAAAAATTTAAATGGACTATATATATATCGTCCATTTTTAAATTTTTGATGAATAAATTATGGACTATAAGTCGTCCATTTTTTATGCAGAAAAAATAAAATGACTATACATCGTCTATTTTTCATGCAAAAAATTAAATGGACTATACATACAAATTAAATGGGCTATACATCGTCCATTTTTTAATATTTTTTTTGAAAACATTTAATGGACTATAAATTGTCCAATTCGTATGGAAAATATTAAATGGACTATCTACGTCGTCTATTTTTCGTGCAAAAAATTCGATGGACTATACATCATCCATTTTTAATGCAAAACAATTTTTAATGAAAAAATTTTAATGGACCATAATCGTCCATTTTTCAATTTTTTATACAACAATTAAATGGACTATAAATCGTCCATTTTATATGCAAGAAATTAAAATGACTATACATCGTATATTTTTCACGCAAAAAAATTAAATGGACTATACATACAAATTTAATGGGCTATACATCGTCCATTTTTTAATATTTTTTTTGAAAACATTTAATGGACTATAAATTGTCAATTTCGTATGCAAAAAATTAAATGGACTATCTACGTCGTCTATTTTTCGTGCAAAAAATTCGATGGACTAGACATCATCCATTTTTCATGGAAACAAATTTTTAATGAAAAAATTTAAATGGACTATATATACATCGTCCATTTTTAAATTTTTGATGAATAAATTATGGACTATAAGTCGTCCATTTTGTATGCAGAAAAAATAAAATGACTATACATCGTCTATTTTTCATGCAAAAAATTAAATGGACTATACATACAAATTAAATGGGCTATACATCGTCCATTTTTTATTATTTTTTTTTAACATTTAATGGATTATAAATATTCCATTTCGTATGGAAAATATTAAATGGACTATCTACATCGTCTATTTTTCGTGCGAAAAATTCAATGGGCTATACATCGTCCATTTTTTATTATTTTTTTTTTTAACATTTAATGGATTATAAATATTCCATTTCGTATGGAAAATATTAAATGGACTATCTACATCGTCTATTTTTCGTGCAAAAAATTCGATGGACAATACATCTATTTTTCATGCAAAAAAATTTTTAATGAAAAAATTTTAATGGACTATATATACATCGTCCATTTTTAAATTTTTGATGAATAAATTATGGACTATAAGTCGTCCATTTTGTATGCAGAAAAAATAAAATGACTATACATCGTCTATTTTTCATGCAAAAAATTAAATGGACTATACATACAAATTAAATGGTCTATACATCGTCCATTTTTTAATATTTTTTTTGAAAACATTTAATTGACTATAAATTGTCAATTTCGTATGCAAAAAATTAAATGGACTATCTACGTCGTCTATTTTTCGTGCAAATAATTCGATGGACTAGACATCATCCATTTTTCATGGAAACAAATTTTGAATGAAAAAATTTTAATGGACTATACATCGTCCATTTTTAAATTTTTAATGAATAAATTATGGACTATAAGTCGTCCATTTTGTATGCAGAAAAAATAAAATGACTATACATCGTCTATTTTTCATGCAAAAAATTAAATGGACTATACATACAAATTAAATGGGCTATACATCGTCCATTTTTTATTATTTTTTTTTAAACATTTACTGGATTATAAATTGTCCATTTCGTATGGAAAATATTAAATGGACTATCTACGTCGTCTATTTTTCGTGCAAACAATTCGATGGACTATACATCATCCATTTTTAATGCAAAACAATTTTTAATGAAAAAATTTTAATGGACTATATACATCGTCCATTTTTCAATTTTTTATGCAAAAATTAAATGTACTATAAATCGTCCATTTTGTATGCAAGAAATTAAAATGACTATACATCGTCTATTTTTCACGCCAAAAATTAAATGACTATACATACAAATTTAATGGGCTATACATCGTCCATTTTTTAATATTTTTTTTTGAAAACATTTAATGGACTATAAATTGTCAATTTCGTATGCAAAAAATTAAATGGACTATCTACGTCGTCTATTTTTCGTGCAAAAAATTCGATGGACTATACATCATCCATTTTTAATGCAAAACAATTTTTAATGAACAAATTTTAATAGACTATACATCGTCCATTTTCCAATTTTTTATACAACAATTAAATGGACTATAAATCGTCCATTTTGTATGCAAGAAATTAAAATGACTATACATCGTCTATTTTTCACGAAAAATTTTATTGGACTATACATACTAATTTAACGGGCTATACATCGTCCATTTTATAATATTTTTTTTTTTGAAAACATTTAATGGATTATAAATTGTCCATTTCGTATGGAAAATATTAAATGGACTATCTACGTCGTCTATTTTTCGTGCAAAAAATTCGATGGACAATACATTATCTATTTTTCTTGCAAAAAAATTTTGAATGAAAAAATTTTAATGGACTATACATCGTCCATTTTTCAATTTTTGATGAACAAATTAAATGGATTATAAGTCGTCCATTTTGTATGAAAAAAAAAATAAAATGACTATACATCGTCTATTTTTCATACAAAAAATTTAATTGGACTATACATACAAATTTAACGGGCTATACATCGTCCATTTTTTAATATTTTTTTTGAAAACATTTAATTGACTATAAATTGTCAATTTCGTATGCAAAAAATTAAATGGACTATCTACGTCGTCTATTTTTCGTGCAAATAATTCGATGGACTAGACATCATCCATTTTTCATGGAAACAAATTTTGAATGAAAAAATTTTAATGGACTATACTTCGTCCATTTTTAAATTTTTAATGAATAAATTATGGACTATAAGTCGTCCATTTTGTATGCAGAAAAAATAAAATGACTATACATCGTCTATTTTTCATGCAAAGAATTAAATGAACTATACATACAAATTAAATGGGCTATACATCGTCCATTTTTTATTATTTTTTTTTTTAACATTTAATGGATTATAAATTGTTCATTCCGTATGGAAAATATTAAATGGACTATATACGTCGTCTATTTTTCGTGCAAAAAATTCAATGGACTATACATCACCCATTTTTCATGCAAAAATTTTTAATGAAAAAATTTTAATGGACTATAATACATCGTCCATTTTTCAATTTTTTATACAACAATTAAATGGACTATAAATCGTCCATTTTGTATGCAAGAAATTAAAATGACTATACATCGTCTATTTTTCACGCAAAAAAATTAAATGGACTATACATACAAATTAAATGGGCTATACATCGTCCATTTTTTAATATTTTTTTTGAAAACATTTAATGGACTATAAATTGTCAATTTCGTATGCAAAAAATTAAATGTAATATCTACGTCGTCTATTTTTCGTGCAAAAAATTCGATGGACTAGACATCATCCATTTTTCATGGAAACAAATTTTTAATGAAAAAATTTAAATGGACTATATATATATCGTCCATTTTTAAATTTTTGATGAATAAATTATGGACTATAAGTCGTCCATTTTTTATGCAGAAAAAATAAAATGACTATACATCGTCTATTTTTCATGCAAAAAATTAAATGGACTATACATACAAATTAAATGGGCTATACATCGTCCATTTTTTATTATTTTTTTTTTTAAACATTTAATGGATTATAAATTGTCCATTTCGTATGGAAAATATTAAATGGACTATATACGTCGTCTATTTTTCGTGCAAAAAATTCAATGGACTATACATCATCCATTTTTCATGCAAAAAATTTTTAATGAAAAAATTTTAATGGACTATACATCGTCCATTTTTCAATTTTTTATACAACAATTAAATGGACTATAAATCGTCCATTTTATATGCAAGAAATTAAAATGACTATACATCGTATATTTTTCACGCAAAAAAATTAAATGGACTATACATACAAATTTAATGGGCTATACATCGTCCATTTTTTAATATTTTTTTTGAGAACATTTAATGGACTATAAATTGTACATTTCGCATGCAAAAAATTAAATGGACTATCTACGTCGTCTATTTTTCGTGCAAAAAATTCGATGGACTATACATCATCCATTTTTAATGCAAAACAATTTTTAATGAAAAAATTTTAATGGACTATACATCGTCCATTTTTCAATTTTTTATACAACAATTAAATGGACTATAAATCGTCCATTTTATATGCAAGAAATTAAAATGACTATACATCGTATATTTTTCACGCAAAAAAATTAAATGGACTATACATACAAATTTAATGGGCTATACATCGTCCATTTTTTAATATTTTTTTTGAAAACATTTAATGGACTATAAATTGTCAATTTCGTATGCAAAAAATTAAATGGACTATCTACGTCGTCTATTTTTCGTGCAAAAAATTCGATGGACTAGACATCATCCATTTTTCATGGAAACAAATTTTTAATGAAAAAATTTAAATGGACTATATATACATCGTCCATTTTTAAATTTTTGATGAATAAATTATGGACTATAAGTCGTCCATTTTGTATGCAGAAAAAATAAAATGACTATACATCGTCTATTTATCATGCAAAAAATTAAATGGACTATACATACAAATTAAATGGGCTATACATCGTCCATTTTTTATTATTTTTTTTAAACATTTACTGGATTATAAATTGTCCATTTCGTATGGAAAATATTAAATGGACTATCTACGTCGTCTATTTTTCGTGCAAAAAATTCGATGGACAATACATCATCTATTTTTCATGCAAAAAAATTTTTAATGAAAAAATTTTAATGGACTATACATCGTCCATTTTTAAACTTTTGATGAATAAATTATGGACTATAAGTCGTCCATTTTGTATGCAGAAAAAATAAAATGACTATACATCGTCTATTTTTCATGCAAAAAATTAAATGGACTATACATACAAATTAAATGGGCTATACATCGTCCATTTTTTATTATTTTTTTTAAACATTTACTGGATTATAAATTGTCCATTTCGTATGGAAAATATTAAATGGACTATCTACGTCGTCTATTTTTCGTGCAAAAAATTCGATGGACTATACATCATCCATTTTTAATGCAAAACAATTTTTAATGAAAAAATTTTAATTTTAATCGTCCATTTTTCAATTTTTTATGCAACAATTAAATGGACTATAAATCGTCCATTTTATATGCAAAAAATTAAAATGACTATACATCGTATATTTTTCACGCAAAAAAATTAAATGGACTATACATACAAATTTAATGGGCTATACATCGTCCATTTTTTAATATTTTTTTGAAAACATTTAATGGACTATAAATTGTCAATTTCGTATGCAAAAAATTAAATGGACTATCTACGTCGTCTATTTTTCGTGCAAAAAATTCGATGGACTAGACATCATCCATTTTTCATGGAAACAAATTTTTAATGAAAAAATTTAAATGGACTATATATACATCGTCCATTTTTAAATTTTTGATGAATAAATTATGGTCCATTTTGTATGCAGAAAAAGTAAAATGACTATACATCGTCTATTTTTCATGCAAAAAATTAAATGGACTATACATACAAATTAAATGGGCTATACATCGTCCATTTTTTATTATTTTGTTTTTAAACATTTAATGGATTATAAATTGTCCATTTCGTATGGAAAATATTAAATGGACTATATACGTCGTCTATTTTTCGTGCAAAAAATTCAATGGGCTATACATCGTCCATTTTTTATTATTTTTTTTTAACATTTAATGGATTATAAATATTCCATTTCCTATGGAAAATATTAAATGGACTATCTACGTCGTCTATTTTTCGTGCAAAAAATTCGATGGACTATACATCATCCATTTTTCATGCAAAAAATTTTTAATGAAAAAATTTTAATGGACTATATATACATCGTCCATTTTTCAATTTTTTATACAACAATTAAATGGACTATAAATCGTCCATTTTATATGCAAGAAATTAAAATGACTATACATCGTATATTTTTCACGCAAAAAAATTAAATGGACTATACATACAAATTTAATGGGCTATACATCGTCCATTTTTTAATATTTTTTTTTGAAAACATTTAATGGACTATAAATTGTCAATTTCGTATGCAAAAAATTAAATGGACTATCTACGTCGTCTATTTTACGTGCAAAAAATTCGATGGACTAGAAGACATCATCCATTTTTCATGGCAACAAATTTTTAATGAAAAAATTTAAATGGACTATATATACATCGTCCATTTTTAAATTTTTGATGAATAAATTATGGACTATAAGTCGTCCATTTTGTATGCAGAAAAAATAAAATGACTATATATCGTCTATTTTTCATGCAAACAATTAAATGGCCTATACATACAAATTAAATGGGCTATACATCGTCCATTTTTTATTATTTTTTTTAAACATTTAATGGATTATAAATATTCCATTTCGTATGGAAAATATTAAATGGACTATCTACATCGTCTATTTTTCGTGCAAAAAATTCGATGGACAATACATCTATTTTTCATGCAAAAAAATTTTTAATGAAAAAATTTTAATGGACTATATATACATCGTCCATTTTTAAATTTTTGATGAATAAATTACGGACTATAAGTCGTCCATTTTGTATGCAGAAAAAATAAAATGACTATACATCGTCTATTTTTCATGCAAAAAATTAAATGGACTATACATACAAATTAAATGGGCTATACATCGTCCATTTTTTAATATTTTTTTTGAAAATATTTAATTGACTATAAATTGTCAATTTCGTATGCAAAAAATTAAATGGACTATCTACGTCGTCTATTTTTCGTGCAAATAATTCGATGGACTAGACATCATCCATTTTTCATGGAAACAAATTTTGAATGAAAAAATTTTAATGGACTATACATCGTCCATTTTTAAATTTTTAATGAATAAATTATGGACTATAAGTCGTCCATTTTGTATGCAGAAAAAATAAAATGACTATACATCGTCTATTTTTCATGCAAAAAATTAAATGGACTATACATACAAATTAAATGGGCTATACATCGTCCATTTTTTATTATTTTTTTTTAAACATTTACTGGATTATAAATTGTCCATTTCGTATGGAAAATATTAAATGGACTATCTACGTCGTCTATTTTTCGTGCAAACAATTCGATGGACTATACATCATCCATTTTTAATGCAAAACAATTTTTAATGAAAAAATTTTAATGGACTATATACATCGTCCATTTTTCAATTTTTTATACAACAATTAAATGGACTATAAATCGTCCATTTTATATGCAAGAAATTAAAATGACTATACATCGTATATTTTTCACGCAAAAAAATTAAATGGACTATACATACAAATTTAATGGGCTATACATCGTCCATTTTTTAATATTTTTTTTGAAAACATTTAATGGACTATAAATTGTCAATTTCGTATGCAAAAAATTAAATGTACTATCTACGTCGTCTATTTTTCGTGCAAAAAATTCAGTGGACTATACATCATCCATTTTTCATGCAAAAAATTTTTAATGAAAAAATTTTAATGGACTATAATACATCGTCCATTTTTCAATTTTTTATGCAAAAATTAAATGTACTATAAATCGTCCATTTTGTATGCAAGAAATTAAAATGACTATACATCGTCTATTTTTCACGCAAAAAATTAAATGACTATACATACAAATTTAATGGGCTATACATCGTCCATTTTTTAATATTTTTTTTTGAAAACATTTAATGGACTATAAATTGTCAATTTCGTATGCAAAAAATTAAATGGACTATCTACGTCGTCTATTTTTCGTGCAAAAAATTCGATGGACTATACATCATCCATTTTTAATGCAAAACAATTTTTAATGAACAAATTTTAATAGACTATACATCGTCCATTTTCCAATTTTTTATACAACAATTAAATGGACTATAAATCGTCCATTTTGTATGCAAGAAATTAAAATGACTATACATCGTCTATTTTTCACGAAAAATTTTATTGGACTATACATACTAATTTAACGGGCTATACATCGTCCATTTTATAATATTTTTTTTTTTGAAAACATTTAATGGATTATAAATTGTCCATTTCGTATGGAAAATATTAAATGGACTATCTATGTCGTCTATTTTTCGTGCAAAAAATTCGATGGACAATACATTATCTATTTTTCTTGCAAAAAAATTTTGAATGAAAAAATTTTAATGGACTATACATCGTCCATTTTTCAATTTTTGATGAACAAATTAAATGGATTATAAGTCGTCCATTTTGTATGAAAAAAAAAAATAAAATGACTATACATCGTCTATTTTTCATACAAAAAATTTAATTGGACTATACATACAAATTTAACGGGCTATACATCGTCCATTTTTTAATATTTTTTTTGAAAACATTTAATTGACTATAAATTGTCAATTTCGTATGCAAAAAATTAAATGGACTATCTACGTCGTCTATTTTTCGTGCAAATAATTCGATGGACTAGACATCATCCATTTTTCATGGAAACAAATTTTGAATGAAAAAATTTTAATGGACTATACTTCGTCCATTTTTAAATTTTTAATGAATAAATTATGGACTATAAGTCGTCCATTTTGTATGCAGAAAAAATAAAATGACTATACATCGTCTATTTTTCATGCAAAGAATTAAATGAACTATACATACAAATTAAATGGGCTATACATCGTCCATTTTTTATTATTTTTTTTTTTAACATTTAATGGATTATAAATTGTTCATTCCGTATGGAAAATATTAAATGGACTATATACGTCGTCTATTTTTCGTGCAAAAAATTCAATGGACTATACATCACCCATTTTTCATGCAAAAATTTTTAATGAAAAAATTTTAATGGACTATAATACATCGTCCATTTTTCAATTTTTTATACAACAATTAAATGGACTATAAATCGTCCATTTTGTATGCAAGAAATTAAAATGACTATACATCGTCTATTTTTCACGCAAAAAAATTAAATGGACTATACATACAAATTAAATGGGCTATACATCGTCCATTTTTTAATATTTTTTTTGAAAACATTTAATGGACTATAAATTGTCAATTTCGTATGCAAAAAATTAAATGTAATATCTACGTCGTCTATTTTTCGTGCAAAAAATTCGATGGACTAGACATCATCCATTTTTCATGGAAACAAATTTTTAATGAAAAAATTTAAATGGACTATATATATATCGTCCATTTTTAAATTTTTGATGAATAAATTATGGACTATAAGTCGTCCATTTTTTATGCAGAAAAAATAAAATGACTATACATCGTCTATTTTTCATGCAAAAAATTAAATGGACTATACATACAAATTAAATGGGCTATACATCGTCCATTTTTTATTATTTTTTTTTTTAAACATTTAATGGATTATAAATTGTCCATTTCGTATGGAAAATATTAAATGGACTATATACGTCGTCTATTTTTCGTGCAAAAAATTCAATGGACTATACATCATCCATTTTTCATGCAAAAAATTTTTAATGAAAAAATTTTAATGGACTATAATACATCGTCCATTTTTCAATTTTTTATGCAAAAATTAAATGTACTATAAATCGTCCATTTTGTATGCAAGAAATTAAAATGACTATACATCGTCTATTTTTCATGCAAAAAATTAAATGGACTATACATACAAATTAAATGGGCTATACATCGTCCATTTTTTATAATTTTTTTTAAACATTTAATGGATTATAAATTGTCCATTTCGTATGGAAAATATTAAATGGACTATATACGTCGTCTATTTTTCGTGCAAAAAATTCAATGGACTATACATCATCCATTTTTCATGCAAAAAATTTTTAATGAAAAAATTTTAATGGACTATAATACATCGTCCATTTTTCAATTTTTGATGAACAAATTAAATGGATTATAAGTCGTCCATTTTGTATGAAAAAAAAATAAAATGACTATACATCGTCTATTTTTCATGCAAAAAATTTAATTGGACAATACATACAAATTTAACGGGCCATACATCGTCCATTTTTTAATATTTTTTTTGAAAACATTTAATGGACTATAAATTGTCAATTTCGTATGCAAAAAATTAAATGGACTATCTACGTCGTCTATTTTTCGTGCAAAAAATTCGATGGACTAGACATCATCCATTTTTCATGGAAACAAATTTTTAATGAAACAATTTAAATGGACTATACATCGTCCATTTTTAAATTTTTAATGAATAAATTATGGACTATAAGTTGTCCATTTTGTATGCAGAAAAAATAAAATGACTATACATCGTCTATTTTTCATGCAAAGAATTAAATGGACTATACATACAAATTA
This sequence comes from Tachina grossa, assembly GCA_949987645.1. Taxonomy (NCBI): domain Eukaryota; kingdom Metazoa; phylum Arthropoda; class Insecta; order Diptera; family Tachinidae; genus Tachina; species Tachina grossa. The sequence continues at coordinate 106,740,764 of OX465277.1, read as the reverse complement.
AATGGGCTATACATCGTCCATTTTTTATTATTTTTTTTGAAAACATTTAATGGACTATAAATTGTCAATTTCGTATGCAAAAAATTAAATGGACTATCTACGTCGTCTATTTTTCGTGCAAAAAATTCGATGGACTATACATCATCCATTTTAAATGCAAAACAATTTTTAATGAACAGATTTTAATGGACTATACATCGTCCATTTTTCAATTTTTTATGCAAAAATTAAATGTACTATAAATCGTCCATTTTGTATGCAAGAAATTAAAATGACTATACATCGTCTATTTTTCACGCAAAAAATTAAATGACTATACATACAAATTTAATGGGCTATACATCGTCCATTTTTTAATATTTTTTTTTAAACATTTAATGGATTATAAATTGTCTATTTCGTATGGAAAATATTAAATGGACTATCTACGTCGTCTATTTTTCGTGCAAAAATTCGATGGACAATACATCATCTATTTTTCATGCAAAAAAATTTTTAATGAAAAAATTTTAATGGACTATATATAATACATCGTCCATGTTTCGATTTTTGATAAACAAATTAAATGGATTATAAGTCGTCCATTTTGCATGAAAAAAAAATAAAATGACTATACATCGTCTATTTTTCATGCAAAAAATTTAATTGGACTATATATATATATATATATACATCGTCCATTTTTTAATATTTTTTTTAAAAACATTTAATGGACTATAAATTGTCAATTTCGTATGCAAAAAATTAAATGGACTATCTACGTCGTCTATTTTTCGTGCAAAAAATTCGATGGACTATACATCATCCATTTTTAATGCAAAACAATTTTTAATGAAAAAATTTTAATGGACTATACATCGTCCATTTTTCAATTTTTTATACAACAATTAAATGGACAATAAATCGTCCATTTTGTATGCAAGAAATTAAAATGACTATACGTCGTATATTTTTCACGCAAAAAAATTAAATGGACTATACATACAAATTTAATCCATCGTCCATTTTTTAATATTTTTTTTTTGAAAACATTTAATGGATCATAAATTGTCCATTTCGTATGGAAAATATTAAATGGACTATCTACGTCGTCTATTTTTCGTGCAAAAAATTCGATGGACAATACATCATCTATTTTTCATGCAAAAAAATTTTGAATGAAAAAATTTTAATGGACTATACATCGTCCATTTTTCAATTTTTGATGAACAAATTAAATGGATTATAAGTCGTCCATTTTGTATGAAAAAAAAAAAAATAAAATGACTATACATCGTCTATTTTTCATACAAAAAATTTAATTGGACTATACATACAAATTTAACGGGCTATACATCGTCCATTTTTTAATATTTTTTTTGAAAACATTTAATTGAATATAAATTGTCAATTTCGTATGCAAAAAATTAAATGGACTATCTACGTCGTCTATTTTTCGTGCAAATAATTCGATGGACTAGACATCATCCATTTTTCATGGAAACAAATTTTGAATGAAAAAATTTTAATTTTAATTTTAATACATCGTCCATTTTTAAATTTTTAATGAATAAATTATGGACTATAAGTCGTCCATTTTGTATGCAGAAAAAATAAAATGACTATACATCGTCTATTTTTCATGCAAAGAATTAAATTGACTATACATACAAATTAAATGGGCTATACATCGTCCATTTTTTATTATTTTTTTTTAAAACATTTAATGGATTATAAATTGTCCATTTCGTATGGAAAATATTAAATGGACTATAATACATCGTCCATTTTTCAATTTTTTATGCAAAAATTAAATGTACTATAAATCGTCCATTTTGTATGCAAGAAATTAAAATGACTATACATCGTCTATTTTTCATGCAAAAAATTAAATGGACTATACATACAAATTAAATGGGCTATACATCGTCCATTTTTTATTATTTTTTTTAAACATTTAATGGATTATAAATTGTCCATTTCGTATGGAAAATATTAAATGGACTATATACGTCGTCTATTTTTCGTGCAAAAAATTCAATGGACTATACATCATCCATTTTTCATGCAAAAAATTTTTAATGAACAAATTTTAATGGACTATACATCGTCCATTTTTCAATTTTTGATGAACAAATTAAATGGATTATAAGTCGTCCATTTTGTATGAAAAAAAAATAAAATGACTATACATCGTCTATTTTTCATGCAAAAAATTTAATTGGACAATACATACAAATTTAACGGGCCATACATCGTCCATTTTTTAATATTTTTTTTGAAAACATTTAATTGACTATAAATTGTCAATTTCGTATGCATAAAATTAAATGAACTATCTACGTCGTCTATTTTTCGTGCAAATAATTTGATGGACTAGACATCATCCATTTTTCATGGAAACAAAATTTTAATGAAACAATTTAAATGGACTATACATCGTCTATTTTGGAATTTTTAATGAATAAATTATGGACTATAAGTCGTCCATTTTGTATGCAGAAAAAATAAAATGACTATACATCGTCTATTTTTCATGCAAAGAATTAAATGGACTATACATACAAATTAAATGGGCTATACATCGTCCATTTTTTATTATTTTTTTTGAAAACATTTAATGGATTATAAATTGTTCATTCCGTATGGAAAATATTAAATGGACTATATACGTCGTCTATTTTTCGTGCAAAAAATTCAATGGACTATACATCACCCATTTTTCATGCAAAAATTTTTAATGAAAAAATTTTAATGGACTATAATACATCGTCCATTTTTCAATTTTTTATACAACAATTAAATGGACTATAAATCGTCCATTTTGTATGCAAGAAATTAAAATGACTATACATCGTCTATTTTTCACGCAAAAAAATTAAATGGACTATACATACAAATTAAATGGGCTATACATCGTCCATTTTTTATTATTTTTTTTTTAACACTTAATGGATTATAAATTGTCCATTTCGTATGGAAAATATTAAATGGACTATATACGTCGTCTATTTTTCGTGCAAAAAATTCAATGGACTATACATCATCCATTTTTCATGCAAAAAATTTTTAATGAAAAAATTTTAATGGACTATAATACATCGTCCATTTTTCAATTTTTTATGCAAAAATTAAATGTACTATAAATCGTCCATTTTGTATGCAAGAAATTAAAATGACTATACATCGTCTATTTTTCACGCAAAAAATTAAATGACTATACATACAAATTTAATGGGCTATACATCGTCCATTTTTTAATATTTTTTTTGAAAACATTGAATGGACTATAAATTGTCAATTTCGTATGCAAAAAATTAAATGGACTATCTACGTCGTCTATTTTTCGTGCAAAAAATTCGATGGACTATACATCATCCATTTTTAATGCAAAACAATTTTTAATGAACAAATTTTAATGGACTATACATCGTCCATTTTTCAATTTTTGATGAACAAATTAAATGGATTATAAGTCGTCCATTTTGTATGAAAAAAAAAAAAAATAAAATGACTATACATCGTCTATTTTTCATGCAAAAAATTTAATTGGACAATACATACAAATTTAACGGGCCATACATCGTGCATTTTTTAATTTTTTTTTTGAAAACATTTAATTGACTACAAATTGTCAATTTCGTATGCATAAAATTAAATGGACTATCTACGTCGTCTATTTTTCGTGCAAAAAATTCGATGGACTATACATCATCCATTTTTCATGCAAAAAAATTTTTAATGAAAAAATTTTAATGGACTATACATCGTGCATTTTTCAATTTTTGATGAACAAATTAAATGGATTATAAGTCGTCCATTTTGTATGAAAAAAAAATGACTATACATCGTGTATTTTTCATGCAAAAAATTAAATGACTATACATACAAATTTAATGGGCTATATATACATCGTCCATTTTTTAATATTTTTTTTTTGAAAACATTTAATGGACTATAAATTGTCAATTTCGTATGCAAAAAATTAAATGGACTATCTACGTCGTCTATTTTTCGTGCAAAAAATTCGATGGACTATACATCATCCATTTTTCATGCAAAAAAATTTTTAATGAAAAAATTTTAATGGACTATACATCGTGCATTTTTCAATTTTTGATGAACAAATTAAATGGATTATAAGTCGTCCATTTTGTATGAAAAAAAAAAAATGACTATACATCGTGTATTTTTCATGCAAAAAATTTAATTGGACTATACATACAAATTTAACGGGCTATACATCGTCCATTTTTTAATATTTTTTTTGAAAACATTTAATTGACTATAAATTGTCAATTTCGTAAGGAAAATAATAAATGGACCATCTACGTCTTCTATTTTTCGTGCAAAAAATTCATCCATTTTTCATGGAAACAAATTTTTAATGAAAAAATTAAATGGACTATAAGTCGTCCAGTTTGTATGAAAAAAAAAAATAAAATGACTATACATCGTCTATTTTTCATGCAAAAAATTTAATTGGACAATACATACAAATTTAACGGGCCATACATCGTCCATTTTTTAATATTTTTTTTTGAAAACATTTAATTGACTATAAATTTTCAATTTCGTATGCATAAAATTAAATGGACTATCTACGTCGTCTATTTTTCGTGCAAATAATTCGATGGACTAGACATCATCCATTTTTCATGGAAACAAATTTTTAATGAAACAATTTAAATGGACTATACATCGTCCATTTTTGAATTTTTAATGAATAAATTATGGACTATAAGTCGTCCATTTTGTATGCAGAAAAAATAAAATGACTATACATCGTCTATTTTTCATGCAAAGAATTAAATGGACTATACATACAAATTAAATGGGCTATACATCGTCCATTTTTTAATATTTTTTTTAAAACATTTAATGGACTACAAATTGTCAATTTCGTATGCAAAAAATTAAATAGACTATCTACGTAGTCTATTTTTCGTGCAAAAAAATTCGATGGACTATACATCATCCATTTTTAATACAAAACAATTTTTAATGAAAAAATTTTAATGGCCTATACATCGTCCATTTTTAAATTTTTTATACAACAATTAAATGGACTATAAATCGTCCATTTTGTATGCAAGAAATTAAATTGACTATACATCGTCTATTTTTCACGCAAAAAATTAAATAACTATACATACAAATTTAATGGGCTATACATCGTCCATTTTTTATTATTATTTTTTAAACATTTAATGGATTATAAATTGTCCATTTCGTATGGAAAATATTAAATGGACTATATACTTCGTCTATTTTTCGTGCAAAAAATTCAATGGACTATACATCATCCATTTTTAATGCAAAACAATTTTTAATGAACAAATTTTAATGGACTATACATCGTCCATTTTTCAATTTTTTATGCAAAATTTAAATGTACTATAAATCGTCCATTTTGTATGCAAGAAATTAAAATGACTATACATCGTCTATTTTTCACGCAAAAAATTAAATGACTATACATACAAATTTAATGGGCTATACATCGTCCAATTTTTAATATTTTTTTTTTAAACATTTAATGGACTATAAATTGTCAATTTCGTATGCAAAAAATTAAATGGACTATCTACGTCGTCTATTTTTCGTGCAAAAAATTCGATGGACTATACATCGTCCATTTTTAATGCAAAACAATTTTTAATGAACAAATTTTAATGGACTATACATCGTCCATTTTTCAATTTTTTATGCAAAATTTAAATGTACTATAAATCGTCCATTTTGTATGCATGAAATTAAAATGACTATACATCGTCTATTTTTCACGCAAAAAATTAAATGACTATACATACAAATTTAATGGGCTATACATCGTCCAATTTTTAATATTTTCTTTTTTGAAAACATTTAATGGATTATAAATTGTCCATTTCGTATGCAAAAAATTAAATGCACTATCTACGTCGTCTATTTTTCGTGCAAAAAATTCGATGGACAATACATCATCTATTTTTCATGCAAAAAATATTTAATGAAAAAATTTTAATGGACTATAATACATCGTCCATTTTTCAATTTTTTATGCAAAAATTAAATGTACTATAAATCGTTCATTTTGTATGCAAGAAATTAAAATGACTATACATCGTCTATTTTTCACGCAAAAAATTAAATGACTATACATACAAATTTAATGGGCTATACATCGTCAATTCTTTAATATTTTTTTTTAAATATTTAATGGATTAAAAATTGTCCATTTCGTATGGAAAAAATTAAATGGGCTATATACGTCGTCTATTTTTCGTGCAAAAAATTCAATGGTATACATCATCCATTTTTCATGGAAACAATTTTAAATGAAAAAATTTTAATGGACTATAATACATCGTCCATTTTTCAATTTTTTATGGAAAATTTAAATGTACTATAAATCGTCCATTTTGTATGCAAGAAATTAAAATGACTATACATCGTCTATTTTTCACGCAAAAAATTAAATGACTATACATACAAATTTAATGGGCTATACATCGTCAATTCTTTAATATTTTTTTTTAAACATTTAATTGATTAAAAATTGTCCATTTCGTATGGAAAAAATTAAATGGGCTATATACGTCGTCTATTTTTCGTGCAAAAAATTCGATGGACAATACATCATCTATTTTTCATGGAAACAAATTTTTAATGAAACAATTTAAATGGACTATACATCGTCCATTTTTGAATTTTTAATGAATAAATTATGGACTATAAGTCGTCCATTTTGTATGCAGAAAAAATAAAATGACTATACATCGTCTATTTTTCATGCAAAGAATTAAATGGACTATACATACAAATTAAATGGGCTATACATCGTCCAATTTTTAATATTTTTTTTTTAAACATTTAATGGACTATAAATTGTCAATTTCGTATGCAAAAAATTAAATGGACTATCTACGTCGTCTATTTTTCGTGCAAAAAATTCGATGGACTATACATCGTCCATTTTTAATGCAAAACAATTTTTAATGAACAAATTTTAATGGACTATACATCGTCCATTTTTCAATTTTTTATGCAAAATTTAAATGTACTATAAATCGTCCATTTTGTATGCAAGAAATTAAAATGACTATACATCGTCTATTTTTCACGCAAAAAATTAAATGACTATACATACAAATTTAATGGGCTATACATCGTCCAATTTTTAATATTTTCTTTTTTGAAAACATTTAATGGATTATAAATTGTCCATTTCGTATGCAAAAAATTAAATGCACTATCTACGTCGTCTATTTTTCGTGCAAAAAATTCGATGGACAATACATCATCTATTTTTCATGCAAAAAATTTTTAATGAAAAAATTTTAATGGACTATAATACATCGTCCATTTTTCAATTTTTTATGCAAAAATTAAATGTACTATAAATCGTTCATTTTGTATGCAAGAAATTAAAATGACTATACATCGTCTATTTTTCACGCAAAAAATTAAATGACTATACATACAAATTTAATGGGCTATACATCGTCAATTCTTTAATATTTTTTTTTAAACATTTAATGGATTAAAAATTGTCCATTTCGTATGGAAAAAATTAAATGGGCTATATACGTCGTCTATTTTTCGTGCAAAAAATTCGATGGACAATACATCATCTATTTTTCATGCAAAAAAATTTTTAATGAAAAAATTTTAATGGACTATACATCGTGCATTTTTCAATTTTTGATGAACAAATTAAATGGATTATAAGTCGTCCATTTTGTATGAAAAAAAAAATGACTATGACACTATATCGTGTATTTTTCATGCAAAAAATTTAATTGGACTATACATACAAATTTAACGGGCTATACATCGTCCATTTTTTAATATTTTTTTTGAAAACATTTAATTGACTATAAATTTTCAATTTCGTAAGGAAAATAATAAATGGATCTACGTCTTCTATTTCTCGTGCAAAAAATTCATCCATTTTTCATGGAAACAAATTTTTAATGAAAAAATTAAATGGACTATAAGTCGTCCATTTTGTATGAAAAAAAAAAATAAAATGACTATACATCGTCTATTTTTCATGCAAAAAATTTAATTGGACAATACATACAAATTTAACGGGCCATACATCGTCCATTTTTTAATATTTTTTTTGAAAACATTTAATTGACTATAAATTTTCAATTTCGTATGCATAAAATTAAATGGACTATCTACGTCGTCTATTTTTCGTGCAAATAATTCAATGGACTAGACATCATCCATTTTTCATGGAAACAAATTTTTAATGAAACAATTTAAATGGACTATACATCGTCCATTTTTGAATTTTTAATGAATAAATTATGGACTATAAGTCGTCCATTTTGTATGCAGAAAAAATAAAATGACTATACATCGTCTATTTTTCATGCAAAGAATTAAATGGACTATACATACAAATTAAATGGGCTATACATCGTCCATTTTTTAATATTTTTTTTAAAACATTTAATGGACTATAAATTGTCAATTTCGTATGCAAAAAATTAAATAGACTATCTACGTAGTCTATTTTTCGTGCAAAAAAATTCGATGGACTATACATCATCCATTTTTAATGCAAAACAATTTTTAATGAAAAAATTTTAATGGCCTATACATCGTCCATTTTTAAATTTTTTATACAACAATTAAATGGACTATAAATCGTCCATTTTGTATGCAAGAAATTAAAATGACTATACATCGTCTATTTTTCACGCAAAAAAATTAAATGGACTATACATACAAATTTAATGGGCTATACATCGTCCATTTTTAATATTTTTTTTTTGAGAACATTTAATGGACTATAAATTGTCAATTTCGTATGCAAAAAATTAAATTGACTATCTCTGCGTCTATTTTTCGTGCAAATAATTCAATGGACTAGACATCATCCATTTTTCATGGAAACAAATTTTTAATGAAACAATTTAAATGGACTATACATCGTCCATTTTTGAATTTTTAATGAATAAATTATGGACTATAAGTCGTCCATTTTGTATGCAGAAAAAATAAAATGACTATACATCGTCTATTTTTCACGCAAAAAATTAAATAACTATACATACAAATTTAATGGGCTATACATCGTTCATTTTTTATTATTATTTTTTAAACATTTAATGGATTATAAATTGTCCATTTCGTATGGAAAATATTAAATGGACTATATACTTCGTCTATTTTTCGTGCAAAAAATTCAATGGACTATACATCATCCATTTTTAATGCAAAACAATTTCTAATGAACAAATTTTAATGGACTATACATCGTCCATTTTTCAATTTTTTATGCAAAATTTAAATGTACTATAAATCGTCCATTTTGTATGCAAGAAATTAAAATGACTATACATCGTCTATTTTTCACGCAAAAAATTAAATGACTATACATACAAATTTAATGGGCTATACATCGTCCAATTTTTAATATTTTCTTTTTTGAAAACATTTAATGGATTATAAATTGTCAATTTCGTATGCAAAAAATTAAATGGACTATCTACGTCGTCTATTTTTCGTGCAAAAAATTCGATGGACAATACATCATCTATTTTTCATGCAAAAAATTTTTAATGAAAAAATTTTAATGGACTATAATACATCGTCCATTTTTCAATTTTTTATGCAAAAATTAAATGTACTATAAATCGTTCATTTTGTATGCAAGAAATTAAAATGACTATACATCGTCTATTTTTCACGCAAAAAATTAAATGACTATACATACAAATTTAATGGGCTATACATCGTCAATTCTTTAATATTTTTTTTTTAAACATTTAATGGATTAAAAATTGTCCATTTCGTATGGAAAAAATTAAATGGGCTATATACGTCGTCTATTTTTCGTGCAAAAAATTCAATGGACTATACATCATCCATTTTTCATGGAAACAATTTTTAATGAAAAAATTTTAATGGACTATAATACATCGTCCATTTTTAAATTTTTTATGCAAAAATTAAATGTACTATAAATCGTCCATTTTGTATGCAAGAAATTAAAATGACTATACATCGTCTATTTTTCACGCAAAAAAATTAAATGGACTATACATACAAATTTAATGGGCTATACATCGTCCATTTTTAAATATTTTTCATGCATTTCTTTTTTCTCAGGAACCGTAAGAGCTACGGACCTGAAATTTGGACACAGTATGTAGAACATTGGCCACTACAAACACAAATACATGAGAATTAAAAATTAAAGGGTGTTCCAAAACGAGCAATGAAATATGTTAAAATCCCATGTAATATACATACAATTGTATGAACATATGTATATTGAAACTTGAAATTTGTAAAATTAGTGTATTTTTATACAGACTACAACAATTAGCACTAAAATTTAAATTAAAGGGTGGTCCATCAGTTAATGCAATTTTGACTATGTAATTTTGACAATTTGCTATATCTTGGAAACCGTAAGAGGCACACACTTGAAATTTTCAAAAACGGTAAAACTAAAAAAACCGAAAATTATAAAATCGCCAAGCCAAATCGCCAAAAATTAAAAAAAATCGCCAAAACGAAAAAAATCGCCAAAATTAAAAAAAAATTCTAGCACTAAAATAAATCGCCAAATTCGAAAAAATCGCCAAAATGAAAAAAACGCCAAAATGGAAAAAAACGCAAAAAATTTAAAAAAATCGCCAAAACGCGAAAATGTCGCCAAAACTAAAAAAATTTAAATAAACAAAAAATCGCAAAAATTAAAAAAATCGCCAAAATGAAAAAACGCCAAAAAACCGAAAAAATCGCCAAAACAAGAAAATAAAGTGTCTAAACTAAAAAAGAGCCAAAACTTAAAAAAATCGCCAAAACCGAACAAAACGCAAAAAACGACAAAACAAAAACACCGAAAAGACCCCAAAATCGAAAAAAATGCCAAAACTATATAAAGGGTGTTTTTTATTGAGGTATAGAACTTTAAGTTGGCATCACTTTTTTAACTGGCGGCCATTTTGTCAGCTGTCAAGTGATTAATATTTAGTTTGGTTTGCCATTTCATCATGAACAGGTTGACAAAAGAACAACGCTTGCAAATCGTGCAAATTTATTTCGAAAATAATGGTTCAGTTCGCGAAGTTTACCGCAAGCTCCGTCCATTTTATGGTCGACATAATCGTCCATCAGAGCAATTAATTCGGTTAACCATGGATCGTTTTCGCACTACGTTTACTCTATGTGATAATACGCATCCGCAGAGACGTCGAACAGTGCGCACCGAAGAAACAATTGCCGCTGTAGAGCAAAGTGTTGAAGAGGACCCGAATGAATCGATTCGCCACCGTGCACAGCAATTGGAGCCGACTAACCGACTATTTTGTTCCCGAATTGGATGGCATGAATGTGGATGAGTTGTGGTTCCAACAAGACAGCGCTACATGCCACACAGCGCACGTCACAATCGATTTATTGAAGGAAACATTCGATGAGCGCATAATTTCGCGGAATGGACCTGTCAATTGGCCACCAAGATCGTGTGATTTGACACCATTGGATTATTTTCTTTGGGGATATGTGAAGTCGCTCGTCTACGCCAACAAACCAGAAACGTTAGGGGACTTGGAAGCCAACATTCGTGGCGTTATTGCCAACATACGGCCCCATATGCTCGAAAAAGTGGTTGAAAATTGGACCTGTAGAATTGGCTTTATTCGAGCCAGCCGCGGCGGCCACATGCCCGAAATCATATTTAAACATTAATGGCATAAAATTATCCTTCCAATAAAGCCAAATTGATGGACATTAAAACGATTTTCTTGTGTTTTATTTCAATTCGAAGTTCTATACCTCTAAAAAAACACCCATTATTATATAGGATGAAGTTTGTATTAAATTACATATCTAGTGTTCGTACGGAACCCTATGTGCGCGAGTCATAGTCGCACTTTACTGAATTTATTTAATTTTTTATTTTTTTTTGAAAACATTTAATGGACTATAAATTGTCAAATTTCGTATGCAAAAAATTAAATGGACTATCTAGGTCGTCTGTTTTTCGTGCAAAAAATTCGATGGAATATACAGCATCCATTTTTCATGCAAAAAATTTTTAATGAAAAAATTTAAATGAATATACATCTTCCATTTTTCAATTTTTGATGCAAAAATTAAATGGACTATAAATCGTCCACTTTGTATGCAAAAAATTAAAATGACTATACATAGTCTATTTTCCATGCAAAAAATTAAATGGACTATACATACAATTTTAATGGGCTATACATCGTCCATTTTTAATATTTTTTTAAAAGCATTTAATGGACTATAAATTGTCAATTTCGTATGGGAAAAACTAAATGGACTACATACGTCGTCTATCTTTCGTGCAAAAAATTTAATGGACTAAACATCACCCTTTTTCATGGAGAAAATTTTTAATGAAAAAATTTTAATGGACTATACATCGTCCATTTGTCAATTTTTTATCAAAAAATTAAATGGACTATAAATCGTCAATTTTGTATGCAAAAAATTAAAATGACTATACATCATCTATTTTTCATGCAAAAAAATTTTTAATGGAAAAATTTAAATGGACTATAAGTCATCCATTTTGTATGCAAAAAAAAAAATAAAATGACTATATATCGTCTATTTTTTATGCAAAAAATTAAATGGACTATACATACAAATTAAATGGGCTATACATCGTCCATTTTTTATTTTTTATTTTTTGAAAACATTTAATGGATTATGAGTTGTTCATTTCGTATGCAAAAAATTAAATGGACTATATACGTCGTCTATTTTTCGTGCAAAAAATTCAATGGACTATCCATTTTTCATGCAAAAAAATTTTTAATGAAAAAATTTAAATGGACCTATAATCGTCCATTTTTCAAATTTTGATGAAAATATTAAATGGACTATAAGTCGTCCATTTTGTATGCAAAAAAAAAAAAATAAAATGACTATACATCGTCTATTTTTCATGCAAAAAATTAAATGGACTATATATGCAAATTTAATGGACTATACATCATCCATTTTTCATGCAAAACAATTTTTAATGAAAAAATTTTAATGGTCTATTATACATCGTCCATTTTTCAATTTTTTATACAACAATTAAATTGACTATAAATTGTCAATTTCGTATGCAAAAAATTAAAATTTTAATGGACTGTATATACATCGTCCATTTTGTATGCAAAAAAAATAAAATGATTATACATCGTCTATTTTTCATGCAAAAAATTAAATGGACTATACATACAATTTTAATGAGCTATACATCGTCCATTTTATAATATTTTTTTTGAAGGCATTTAATGGAGTATAAATTGTCAATTTCGTATGCAAAAAATTAAATGGACTATATATGTCGTTTTTTTCGTGCAAAAAATTCAATAGACTATACGTCATCCATTTTTCGTGCAAAAAAATTTTTAATGAAAAAATTTAAATGGACTATAATCGTCCATTTTTTATTTTTTTTTTTTTTGTTATTTTTTTTTTTTTTTTTTTTTTTGAAAACATTTAATGGATTATGAATTGTTCATTTCGTATGCAAAAATTAAATGGACTATATAAGTCGTCTATTTTTCGTGCAAAAAATTCAATGGACTATACGTCATCCATTTTTCGTGCAAAAAAATTTTTAATGAAAAAATTTAAATCAAATTAAATTAAATTTAAATCAAATTAAATTTTAATCAATTTTTGATGAAAATATTAAATGGACTATAAGTCGTCCATTTTGTATGCAAAAAAAAAAATAAAATGACTATACATCGTCTATTTTTCATACAAAAAACTAAATGGACTATATATGCAAATTTAATGGACTATACATCATCCATTTTTCATGCAAAACAATTTTTAATGAAAAAATTTTAATGGACTATTATACATCGTCCATTTTTCAATTTTTTTTACAACAATTAAATTGACTATAAATTGTCAATTTCGTATGCAAAAAATTAAATGGACTACATATGTCGTCTATTTTTCGTGCAAAAAATTTAATGGACTATAACTACCCATTTTTCAAGCCAAAAAATTTGTAATGAACAAATTTTAATTAACTATATATGTATACATCGTCCATTTTAAAATTTTTTATGACAAAATTAAATGGACTATAAATCGCCCATTTTGTATGCAAAAAATTAAAATGACTATACATCGTCTATTTTTCACGCAAAAAATTAAATGGACTATACGAGTACATACAAATTTAATGGGCTTTACATGATCCCTTTTTTAATTTTTTTTATAAAAACATATAATGGACTATAAATTGTACATTTCGTATGCAAAAAATTAAATGGACTATATACGTCGTCTATTTTTTGTGCAAAAAATTTAATGGACTAAAGGTCATCCATTTTTCATGCAAAAACTTAAATGGACTATACAACGTCCATTTTTAATTTAAGCCCGCGGGATTAGACGAAATCTACCTTTTAGTAATGAACCATGCTGACCGAACACCTATCCAACCCTACAGCAGCTATGCTGTTGAAGCACCGGTAGCCATGGTACCACTTTTAAGCCACTGGTTAGATTTCGAAATTCCACTTTGAAAATCTTCACCTCTATCGCCTTTTGGACTCAAGGCAGTTCCAGGTAACGCTGTACCTGCAAGGCAGTAGTATAGTATAGCTACCTCCCTTTATCCCCCGTCAAACACATATTGTGAAACCTTCGAACAAACACATATGTCTGGCCAGACCCCTATACGTTTTCATGCATTTGTATGGCAAAAAAGATACCGTAACTTTGAATTGAATGAAGTATGCTCGTATATTGTTTTGATAAAAATGTGAGAAAAATTTTATTCATTTTGTCGACTGCATGAAAAACAAGTATATTCAACTTTAGAATGTTGTTGGCACACAGGTTTAGTGCATTTGATGCAGTAAAAACGTGTCTTCCTACGCAGCTTTTCGTCTTGCGTGATACAAATTCTGCAATCTTTTCTGGAATTCAGTGTACTACGGCCGCTTTGTTGGTTAGGCAGCATGTTGCTGGGAATATTCAACGGCCTTCCAATGAAAGATTCAAGGGCTTATAGGGCTACTAGGGGGCTTATAGGTCTGGCCAGGCATATGTGTTTGTTCGAGGGGTAACTTTTTCTTTTGCACTTTTCGTCGTGTTGGAACGATAGTTTTTGAATTTTTTTTTTACAGAAAGAAAGCCAACAATATTTTAGGCGTCTACCGGGAAATACAGGTATCTACCTAAACTAGAAGTATCTTAATAAACGCTCAAAAATAAAATATGCCTGGCCAGAATCATGTGATTGTCCAAGGGTTATAAATATGTGCGGATTCATTGCTCTCCCGGAGATTGGGTAGTAACATATAAGTTATATAGGTAAACAGCCATTTTACTCTGGCTAGGGTCCCTGGGATTGGCACACCCATAATCTCCTAAGAGAGACTATAGGCGTCACAAATGCCAGTAAAGATTTATTCAGACGGCGTCACAGAATTTTATAACAAATTTATCTATATATATTTATATATACTTCATTTAAAACAGCGTAAGTTATGTTTCGTAAATAAAGTATACTGTGTTCTCTGAATTTTAAAACACCAAAATCTTCGTGTTATTTTTTTGCAAAGGATGCAAACATTACATTGCTGAAAAAAATCTCATATCGTATACATATCGTTCATTTACATAAATAATGCCATGACTCAAAAAATACAATTTTTGTTAATAATGAAAATTAGTCCTAATATGCAGCTATCTTGTATACTCATATCTTGAGATAAAAATAAAATTTTCTTTTTCCTTAACAAATTCCAATCCCGAATAAAAAAAGATTTTTAATTTGAAATGGTTTCGCTTGAGGCTTTTTAACTTATTATGTATGTTTATGTACGTAATTCTCAATATGTAATATAATGATGGTTTTCTATAGCTTTTCTTAAAAATTTTTTGGTTGAATCTACTGACAAATTTCTTAAGCAGAAACGAAAAGCGTATAGACGATGTTTAAGCAATAACAAACAAAAGTTTTTCGTTTTATTTTTCCATTAAGTTGCGCGTAAATTGAAAATTTTAACTAGTTTTCTGTAAAACTACTCGTAGTTTTTTGAGATATGACGTTGTTGTGGTAAATGAGCGATATATACATTTTGCGAGTATTACAAATCCACAAAAAGTTAACCTTGTTTTATTTTTTAAAATTTATTTAAACATTTTGCTATTTTGCATATAATTACAACAAATTTTGCTAAAACAATGGTATGTAAAATGTTTTTTGTTTTTCTATAATGAATGCATTCAGCTGCTTCTTTTTTGTTTCAAGTGAAAGATCTACAACATTTTACTTTAAAAACTGACAAGCACAAAAAAATGGCAGAGCCGTAAATCCGGTATTTTAATTGAAATTTAAAAGGCTAACATTAACATCACTATTTGCTTTAAAACAAAAAGTGATACATGAGAAATGTTTATAGATTTAGGTTAAAAAAAATTAAAAATAAATCTAAAAAACGAAGTTGAAAAGTAAATTAATCGTTATACCGCGCACTGTATGTGATTTTGAAGACATAAATGCATTTGAGTATTCATAAAACATGTAAATAGGTTACTTAAATCTATAAATCTAAATGACATATAGTGAACATTTATATATTTTTTATTTTCGAAGTAAATTCGATTAACTACAAAATGGTTTAAACAATTTGATAATACAACAAATGGGACTTTAATTTAATTTTTTTTTATAATTTTAATTACAAATTTCTTTAAAAGAATAAAAACTTTCAAGTTTAGTTATAGAAAAATAAAGTTTGTCATATCAGTTTTTTTAAGATTTGTAAACATGTGAGTTTTATAGATTTTGATGTGCTCTTTCCGAACGATACGAGGAGGCTATTTTTTGATAATATCTTTCCGACACATTTAACGAAACAACTTTTAGATATGTACATACATAATAGGGGTCAAAAACTATCGATGGCACTATCTATACTATCGATGGTTATTTTTTTGTGACTATCGATATTTTAATTCTGCCATCGAATAATACTTGCAAACAATCGATATTTTTTTGTCACTATCGATAGTAAATGATACACCACTAAAACAAAAATTGTAAATATGTTGCTTTTCATAAACAATAATAACTGAATGGCGGGAAAGTTTCTTCCGCTGACCTCACTTATTTTTCATACAATTATTTTAGTTTTGTTATTTATTGAACTGAAAAATAAAATCCTATTTTATTTTGTTTTGTTTAAAAATATTTTGTTTTGAATATTTAGTGTAAATAAATATGTATATTATACGAGAACCATAAAACTTCGATACTATCACGATAGTATCGTCGATATATCTATAGTCTTTCTAACTTTCGATAGTCTTGAATCGATATATCGATAAAGTTTTTGAAACTATCGAAAACTTTCGATAGTGACAATATCGATAGTTTTCCACCTCTATTACATATATGTACATTTGTTTATTATGCACATTTGTTCGGAAAAACACTAGTTTATGTTAAACATATGAAAATTTGTTTTAGCTAAAAGTCAATTTTCCCAAAAACTAGTCGTTGACTCAGCCAGAATTTAAGAATTCAGAATTTTTTTAAAACTTATGACTTATAAATTCTGTATGTAAAAAATATGAAAATAAAAAATTTTAAAAATACGAGTACATACTTACAAATATTACTACACATTAAATTTGAGAGTAAAAATATTCGAAGAATTTCGAATTTATTGTGCTGATTTTATTGTGAAAGATTTTTGCCACATTTGAATCAAATATTCACTGAGCACATACTTTCCTACATTATATAACAAAGCATTACAATTAAATGTAAAAATATTCACACTTATCGTGGTTATCGTATTTTGATCATTGATTTCTTTAAAGATAAATTTCTCAAAAGCGACATTTTCAGAGTTAAATCATGTCAAATTTTTAAAATATTCGTTTTAAGTATTATTGGAATTTCTGTGTGGAACACTTTACACGCACTTGTGAAAAAAAATTTAAGTTACATAAATAATGTTAATGGTATTTTTTAATATTTCTATATCTTATTTTCATATAATAATAATAAAAACTTACGAGTAATTTATTTTTAGAATTTTTGCTTAAATATTAAAGTTTAATTAATATTGATGTTAAGATGTTATAATTGTTAAAGGAAAATTAGCAAAAGCTGCTGGTTTTTTGTTACTGTTTAATATCGAATCAATAGACCATTAAGTTGTGGTTTGTTCTAAAATATAAAATTCTTTTGACCATAACTAACTTATTTTGGTAAGCCTACAAATTCAAAAATAAATTTATTAAGGCGAGGTTTGGTATAATTTGGTAAATGGATTTTTATTTTACCGATTTCCCACCAACATCAAAATTGAAGATGCCGGTCAGAATTGATTTTTAAAATCCCAGATTTCGTATAGAGAAATTCCTAAATGCCACTTTTAATGTTGAAAAGTAAAATGAGCAAGAACTATGCAAGAATATTGAAAAAAAAATTGAAACTTTCGTCATCATATCTTTGACTCTTTTTTAATGGTGGCATGTAGTTACATCACCTTACCCTTTAAAAGTTACTCAATGTAGATTATACGGCTCCCATTCCAAAAAAAAAAACCGTCGCCATGACTTTATTGGTTTAAAAACCCACCTTGGCCTTCTTTGGCATCAATTCACCCCGAGAAACTCATTGTTTTGACTGCTGTTGGGTTTATGACGTCATGTAGTACATCCACGTTTCGTCGACCGTTACGACAACGCCAGTGAACTTGTCACACGACTGCGCTTATCGTCGATAGTGAGCAAACGCGACACGAAAAGCTTTCTCATACCCAAGTAATCGTTCGATCATTCAAATTAAATCCACTGACCCATGCGAAATACCTATCTCTTAACACAATCTCTCTCACTTTCAATCTTAGATCGCCCCATACCATATAGTGAATTTTTTTAAACTATTTTGGGTGTAGATACCTCAACAGAGCAACCATAATGTTTGCAATCTTCCGTGCTGGTACGGATAAAACAAGGTTCAGTAAATCATAAAAAATTTCACTGGCAAAAAAATTTTTGGCATTGAAATTTGTTATGAAGAGTCCTCATAGTATTAATCAAGCTTAGCCTTGGATTGAGTGATGGTTTTATTCGTAAAAATAAGCTTAGTAAGCACACGAAATTTATTTTTTTCAATTGACTTCTTAAATCGCGGGATAGTCAGAGCACTACGCCGAGCATATTTTCCTAATAATTAATAATAATTAATTAATAATAATAATTTTCCTAATATTTTCCGCCTAACTAAAAGATCATCGGCGGCGGCTCAAAACCGGTTATAGCCGGCTTATGCTCGGCTCATACAAAAATATGGTTTGAATCCCATGCAGGGCTGTTTTTAAATCTTTTATTAATAATATCATAAAATATTATTATTAACAATATCATATGAAATACGGCTACCACCTAGATACGCCTTGATATTTGTCTGAAAATGCTTTTTGCTTACTGTTCATAGATTTCTGTGTATGTATGTACATGTTTTTGAAGTAAGTGGGCTATTATTTCCTGAACTAAATTGTATTTGTCGCGCATGAAGAGAACGCGGAAAACTGTCAGCGCATTTAAGACCTTTTTGCCTTGGGCGTATGATTTTGTGAACCGTCAACACAAAACATACAGAAGTGTCACGAGACGGAAGATAAGGGTATTTCTGTTTGTCTCGTTTTCCCTAAAATTTTGTCGGCGTTTTTGTTTTGATTCTTCTTTCTAGTGCATTAAATTACAACGCTTTTTATTAGCTGTGTTAATTGGTGAGTAGTAAGTAATACACAACAGAATCAAATACACTATACTTTTCTCTTTTTTCCACGAATTTTAAAAAATCTGATTGGAGCTTTTTTACCTATAACTTTCTTTACCTCTGTGCATTCTGTGATGCCAACTTTACTTCTCAAATAAAAAAATAATAATCAAGGCTGCGGCTGTTTTAGCCGAATTTTAGCTGAAAAATAATCGGTGGCAGCGGCTTCTAAAACTGTCGGCGGGTTGGGTAAGCCGGCTGTTAGCCGCTCGGCGCAGTGCTCTGGGATAGTCCGCCATCAAATGTTGTCAAACACAAAATAATGGCTCGATTATGGATGGCAACCGAACTTTGGTTGCGTTGCTAGTTGCCGAAATGGTATTACGGATGGAAACTGGCAACTAAGAGCTGGTAATTTCAGTTGCCATATTGGCAACCACAAATTTGTAGTTGGTGCATAGTTTAAAAGCAAGCAAATTGAAAAATTAGACAGTAATTGCAATATTATTTTTATTTTTGAATTTCTTCTATGCATATTTAAAGAAAATATGCTTTACAGCTAAAACAGAGGATGTTAAAACGTATTTTAGGCAACAAATTTACTCACTGATATTAAATGAGAGAGAACGTCGGCAGAATGAGAAGAAAAATATATTTATATTAATATTAATATCTATGTAGTGGAAAACGTGCACTTGTAAATATCATAATATTTCATAATTATCAGGCATCCGTGCAGTGAACATCTTTGTTTATTTGAATAGTAATGTGTATTTCATAAAAATTTTGCGATTTCTTTAATACATCGTGTATAATTAAATCATTTCATGACTTTTTTTATTAAAAAAATATTCATTTTCATTTAAATTCACAAAATTCTCTTCTCGTATCTATGTATGTGTGCGTTTTTTGACACTTGATATCATAATATTGTTTTCTAAATCTATATTACGACAACAATATTATAATATCTGATATAATATTAATATATTACTAATATATATAATATATTACTAATATTGCAGTCCACACGTAATATAATTCGCTCTGTTATGAAATTTGACGTTTGCTGATAGAAATATATTTGATATTATATCAGATATAGACGCTATATAAAGAGTCGTCTAATAGATCCCTCTCTTCACCAGTAATTAATTCACTTAACTAATAATTTTTATGATCAGTAATGTTTTTAAGCATTTTTACTCAATAATTTTCTTTTTAGCACTTGTATTTCTTACATTTTAAATATTTGTTTATATTATTTTCAGTTACCAATCTGTCATAATCGTATTTTCGATAACTTTTTGGCAACTGGAGGAAGTTGCCATACATAATACAAATTTTAAGTTCAGTTGCGTTGCTAGTTAACTCGGCAACTGAAGTTCGATTGCCATCCATAATAGAGCCATAAACGACTTAGCTGGTTCAAATTTTGACAGGAACCAACTGATAGTTGCCTGTTGACAAGGAGCGAAAATTGTATATGTGTGTTATAGTAAACATTGTGTTACGAACTAAATATGTATACCAGTTGGCAATAGAGCTTAAGTAACTCAAAAGCTACTGATGATTTTATTTCTAAAGTTTCTGGTTCCATGTTAGTTTTTTACATGCATGAAATGAAAATGTTCACGGAAATCTTCAAAAATTTCTTGTGGATAATTTTCTTTGAGACTAAACTCCATGACTTAATGTGCGAATAAATAGCAGGTTTCGAAAATAGTTATATACCAGAAAATCCGATTTTTAAAATAGTGTTTGGCATCTCCAACAAAAATACAATATATAATATAATAAAGCGCAACAAAAAAAGGTTGACAATGCACCGTAGACGAAAATTGCCGCTCTACACCCCAAAAACACTTCCAAAACCTAAAACATCATTGTAAATTTTTATAACTAACAAAAGAGAAAAAAGAAAAAAAATATAAATATGCATATATAAATGAAACATGCAAGGAAGGGGAATAGATAATTTTACTAAAAAAAATTATGTAAATCTAGCGCTTCAGTGATTTTACTACCAAAACCCTAAAACGTCATCATCATTTTAAAATAATCGTATGTAGTTTACATAAACTATTCGAAATTTTGTTCCAACTGCACCTTTTACACATGTACGAGAATGTGCGTATTTCATGGATTTTGAATTCAGCATTTAGGGTTCGTTGCCATTTGCCATAGACAACGAAACCCAGCCAGAACTATTTAGAATACATACATATGTTCATACATATGTACACAAGTATGTGCTCGTATGTTGGAGTTTTTGTCATTCATATGATCATGTTGTATGTAACAAGTTTGCGGTGGTTCTTTATGCTGTTTGATTTTAGCTTTTGATGTTTTATTTTTTCAGTTAGATAGATCGCTGCTGATTATTTGTAACGACACAAATTTTTAATGTAATTTATTTTTCGTTTTGTTTTTTTATCCATTGTCTTGATCTCATCATAATAACAATAGTCAAACATTGATTCCCAGTTTAAGTTGCAATTATAAATTTTCATTTAAAATCAGTTGAATTTGAACATTGGATACCAGCGGTTGTGCAAGCGCGAAAACATTTTTGTGATTTTGGTGAGTTCTGAAAAAGAATAATGAAAAGGATAATTGCATCTATGTAAATGTGAAGTGTAAAAACTAATAAAAAATATTGAGCATAATGTATTGTGCAATTTAAAAAGAAACTACTTCATTAATTGGGAATTTACAAAAGCAAAAATATTTAAAGTTAGAAAGAAAATTAAAATCTTCAAATTACGAATTTAAGTATGAATTTATGTGACTACAAGTAATTAAGTGTGGACATAAACAACGAATTATTGGAAAAAATCCCTTTTTATTTCTTTAAGGTGTTGTAAGACTTTTTACACCATGGTGCACCATAAAAGAAATGCTAAATCATATACGTTTGTCACTCTATGCGCAATTTCGACAATATTAATGTGCTAACCCATAAAGTATGTACATATATATCTGTGACAAAAAGGAAAAAGTGCTTAAGTTGAGATAAGCTAATTTTAATTTAATGGTACCCGCGTAATCTGCATATTCGAAAGTACCCCTGGTCAAAATCTCAATTAATATATGCGATTTTTCAAGAAGTTATAGCAAAATTACTTGCAGCTTATATTTTTTAAACTTCTAATCTCATTTGGAATAATAGCTTAATTGAGGTTATACTTTCGTATTTGTCAACTTAAATGTATTACTTATAGTGTGTAGAACGATTATTGTTTAAAATAAATAACAAAAATTAAAAATTTTAAAAACCCCCGACTTTTTTCAGAAAAGATGTTATATCTTCTAAACGGCTGGACCGAAAACATAGCTAAGAACCCTCTCGATCAAGTCATTTTTGAAACAGAAAAAACTAAACGAAAATCGGTCCAGCCGTTTGGCCTGTACGTGGACACGGACAGACACACAGAAACACAGATACACAGCCACACACTACAAACTTATAACACCCCTTTTTTTAGTCGGGGGTTAAATAATAAAGGTTAACATAGAGTTTCCCAATTTAACTGTAAAAGAAAAAAATGTCTGAAAATTAAATTGAACGCTTAAAAGTGCTCCCCTGTAGAAAGTAAAATATGACTTAAGCAGTTTTTCCTTATTGCCACAGATATTATGGGTCCTTACGAGGAGTGGTGAGTCAGAATTTATCCGAAAAAGATTGGCATTAAGAATCAACAAAATCAAAAAGACGCTTCCAGAGCTGGATAATTGAAACTTGTTTTCGGTATATGTATATAAATACCGCTCATTTACTCAAACAACGTCATAACTCAAAAATTTAATTTTTGAAAGATGCAGAACTAATCCTCATATCGTTCTTCAAATTGTGTAAAAATTTAATATTAAATTTTATTTTTCCATTAAGTTGTGCGCTTAAACTGAAAACGTTGAACTCGTTTTCTGTCAAACTAGTTTGTTTGAGTTATGACCGGAAAATATGAAATGTGCCCTTGATTATGAAGTTACATGTATTTTTGCTTCGAAATATTAAATAAATCTTAAAAAAATTCAATAAATATTAAATGAATTTACATAAATCGAGACTAGTACAACTCTAAATTAAATTACATTTTAATAACTTAAAAGTAAATTGGAATAAAGGATAAAATATGTTTCAATAAAAATAATTATCCCTCAAGATGTTGCAAAATAACAACGAAACAATGAATTTACATAAATCGAGACTAGTACAACTCTAAATTAAATTACATTTTAATAACTTAAAAGTAAATTGGAATAAAGGATAAAATATGTTTCAATAAAAATAATTATCCCTCAAGATGTTGCAAAATCCCAACGAAAAGTCGGATACATTAGAAATGAAATAAGAAAAAAACGCTTTTTATTTACAGTTTAAAGAAATTGAATGACTTGGAAAGCCTAAATAGATATAATATCTATAAAACTACTCTAAAATGTTGCATAATATAAAAATATTTTTTTTATTTGTTGAAATGTAATATACTAAAAATTTCGAAAAATGAAATACATGACTTAGACCACTTTCATAATTATGGGCACAAATACGTTAGCTAATTTTGTACTCATGTGTAAGTACAGTGTTAAAATGATTTTAAAAGCATCAAATAGTAACGCCGTTTTTGAACGCCTTATATTATTAAAAAAACACACACAACGATAGTATCACGTTTTCCACCCCTGCTATAGTTTGTGTTGGTTTTTGTTAAATTTAGACAGATTTTACAGGCATCAATATTGGTTATTCAAAATTTTAGTTCATAATGAGAAAGAAAGACAGGTTACAAAAGGTATATATTACATTTTTCCCTCTATCTCATACAAAATAAATACTTGAGGATGTAAAACGGCGCACTATGAGCCATTTTCATAAGTTGTGCGGACAAAATATGAAGGACAATCTTTAAATCTTTTTAGATGTTTTATAACAGGAAACTGCTTTAATATCATAGATATGGATACTTATTTCATTAATTTTTTGGTGTCGGTGTTAATATGTTAAAGGCTTGCAAAATGTTCAACTTAACTGTGTACTCAAGTTGTTTAGATGAAACTGTCATTGGATGGGGCTGATAAAAGTCGTCTGTAATTAATTCCTTTTCATTTATTTATTATTAACGTAAAAATTTTTTTTAATTAATACTGCTAATATCAAATTCTCTCGTCGAAAAACACCCAAAGGTTACTATAACTTGCAATAGAGCACACGCAGATAAAAGATATGATCTTGGAATTATTGAAACTTAGTTATTGTTATTTTAAACAATAACTGCGTTACCATAAACAAAGTATTATATGCATTTAATAACTAACCCGGGTTTCAACCATAACTCAAGTACATGAAATATTTTTAAGTCAGTGTAGAAATTGTATAAGTTATTTTAACTAAACTCAACTATTAATTGTTCCGTTACATAACTTTTGATACTTTAACTATATTTTAAATTTTTTGATAATACCTAGAAAAATGAATATTTGTTTTTCGTAATTGCAGATTTCAAATCGATACAAGGTTAAGAGAAAAACATAAAGCACAATGTTTTGCTGGCTAAAAAGCGTAATGATATACTCAATCATAGCTATACTAATAAGTTTCATAACTCAATTTACACTGGCCATACAGATACCCCAGGATGTAGAAATTCTTGAAGGATATGAATTCGATGAATCTCCAGAGTATTATGCCACCGATGCCAATTATTATGAAGCACGTGGCATGTTGACGGGACTAAATAAGGCAATTCGTAATAAAAGATCCACTTTAGAGTATGACCAAGCCAAAGGACTAATAAGCCAAAATGAGCTCAAACAAAAGTTACACGATGGTCAAATACACAACGTGGAGAGCGATCATATAGAATTGCATCAACCACCCAGTATAAACAAAGAAGAAGGCCGTGAATTGATAGCAGAAGCTAGAGGTGGAGATAATCGAGCTGGTGGTGAAATGTATGAAACTTTACCGAAAGCTGAAAAACAAATAATGGATCCCGACTATGATTACTACTCACAAAGACACGTTGCCGGCTGGAAGGATCATGTCATAAACGATGATGATACTGTGGCGGAGGCTAGCACTGGTTATGGCGCACGAGCAAGGCAAGCTAGAGTAAATTTTATTACCCAGCCGCGCAAGGAAAACGAAACGCCAAAGGAACTGCCCGAACCTAGAGTCACAAAAGTAGTGCCGTCTTTAGTGAAACCTCTTTATGATCAAAAGCTTAGTGCTATACCAACCGCTTACAATTATGAAATGTATCCATCACGTTCTTATGATCCATATTTAAGACGTTATGATCGGTGAGTAAATTCAGAAACAAATTGTAATGCTTAAAACCCTGTAATATTTTAATTTGGTCGTATACATGAAAATAAAACCAAAAATCAATTAAAAATGTATTTGAGTCAATTAAACTTTTGTTTGAAAATAAAATATAAACAATAAGCAACTTTAATTAAAAATAAAACCAAAAATCAATTAAAAATGTATTTAAGTCAATTAAACTTTTGTTTAAAATCTAATTAATTACAAAATTTAATTGACTCAATAGCATATTTAATTGATTTTTGGTTTGACTTTCAATTAAGTTGTTTATTGCAGGAATATTTTTTCTGTGTAGATATGATATTCGATATGAAGGTTTTTGAACTTTTAGTTTAACTATCAAAAAATTTTGAAGTGAATATGAAATACTTACTATGGTTAAAGAAAGTTCCTCGAAGATATCACTTTAGCATCAGCAGTTATATAGACGAAAATCTTAACTTATCACTCCAAGGTTAAGACTGAGCAACGTTGATGGACCTCCGATTTAAAATTTCCACCCTAAAAATTACTGGAAATAATTCAGCTGAAAGATGTTGTGGGTTGTACGAATCACTGCTGTCGACAGAAAACGTGCGATCGCTTGCTTAAATGTATTGACAACAAAAACAAATTTTCTTATTTTATTGTTGTTTTTAATACAAGTTGTTGATCGAACATTTTCTGTCGACGAATAGGCTGTAAATGCATACCTGATAATTTTCCAAGAGTGTGTTTTTAAAGCTTCATTATCCATCAAATTTATTTCGTGGAGTACATTACTTTCAAAACTTTTTTTGTATCTGATCTAATAAAGAAATGAATTATTCTTTAAAGTTTAATTTAGTCATCTAACAATATTTTTTGTTTTCCAGATTTGATGAACAATATGCACGTTATGATCCCTACAACTACGAAGATCATTTCTTATATCGTCGCCATTACGATCCATATGATAGTTATAGTCCACGAGTGCCTCAATATCCTGAACCGTATTACAATTATCCCGATCGTCGTTATGATATACCTGAACCAAGAGAATATTTGCCTATATACAATAATGAAATTTATGAGAAATCTGCTTACGCTCCCATTACCTACCCGGATCCATATCCGGCATCTTCAAAGTATCCCATCGATTATACAGTGTCTTCAAAATACCCCAGGGACCCATATACACGTAGCAACAAACGCATTGTTTATTACGCTCATTTGCCGGAAATTGTGCGAACACCTTACGACTATGCGGCGGCCAACTCATATAATTCTGGTAAACGATATGAAGGTCTGTTGACCCCCACAAAAGCTCTACCAAATTCGTACAAAATCGATAAAACCGGAACACCTGCAACATTAAAGAACAATGTTAATACAGATCCTTATGATTATTTGAAACGTGAAAAAAAGGATCGAGTTACACCCAAACCAATTAAAGGCAACAACAATAGCAACGGTCGACAGTTGTAATTATTTCGGGTATTAACATAAGCGAAAAGAGATAATAACAATTTGTTTAAGTTATACATATATAATGATTATTATACAAAAGCCCGAAACAACAAATTTTATTTACTCAAATTAGTTTACATGTATTATTTACCAAAGTTTTTTTAGTTAGTTGACTTATTATTTTGTATGACTTAAATAAAACCATAAAATAAAGGAAAACTTTTTGCCATTATTTACGATTAAACAAGTCACATATAATACGGTACAAAATGCACATCCAAAAATATTCAAGTCGATCGAGTTCACAAATTTGTTTTCTTTTTTTTTTAATAAAATAATATGTGCATTGAAAAATGTTTAAATGTTATACATATCGTTATTTTAATATAGAAATGCCCTAACGCATTAATTTTTCTTTGGAAATTAAGATATTCTTCTATCAAAATATACAAAAAAAAATATACAAAAAAAAAAAGATTTCAAAAAATAATGAGTTAAGGCCTTTATATATTAAAGCAACGATGTAAATCACTTCAATCCTTTATTATTCAAAATATTACCTCTATTCAAAGTTGTATCATAATATAATGCCCTGAGAAATTTATTTAATTCATTCATTAATTTCACTTAAATAATCAAAAGATTATGAAAATTCATCAAGTTCCTGCAATGGTGCAGTAGCAGACAGCCAGTAGCAAGCAGTCAGTAAACAAGATGATATGATGACAAACTTTGACATGATATTAAAAACAAATAAAAAGAACAAGTTGAAAGGACCTGCTTTTTTATTTTTTTTTTTAACAAAAAGGTCACATACACAAACACGAACACACATACAGCAATGAAATTAAAAGCAAATCATTTCCTCTTCATCGAATACAACGTTAATTTAAATAAATGCAAGCATGATTGCTAAAGGACGAAAGGAAAATTTTTCAAAAATGAAGAAATAAACAATATTTAATATATAGAAGTAAATACTCATACAGACACACACATACCAGCACACGTAACAGCAGCAACAACACCAAGTGATTCCGGTCAATTTGAATAGAGCGAAACAAAACAAACCAGCAAAATATTGAAAATTAAGCATCATGATGGTATTCGTATATACATACATACATAATTACATATGTATGTATGTATCATGCCCTCCTTTAGGCATAAATTAACAAATTTGTTTTTTTTTTCTGGTGCTTTTGTGTTGGTTTTCTGCTGGTAAAGTGTGCTGGTTTGAATGCGGGGGCTTGTGAAATGAGTTGAAAATATGATGCAGCGTCATATCCGCCGGACGTAACGGAAATATGTTTAATCTTGCGTTAATAAAATGATGGCGAGGTCAGAGGTGCTGCTATATGCAGGCTTTCACCACTATTATGTAGTCCATTTTAAACCACATTTACTCTTTGTGCATTCGCTGTTTTTTCGTCTTTGTTTTATTGTACATTTAAACGTAATGGTCATGTGACTAAGAATTTAACATTTGTTGCTGCTGCTATTGTTACATTTTGTGTTATTTGTTTATGTGTCAAAAAAAGAAAATCACAGCTTTACAAACAACTTTATTGAATATGTGTACATGAAAACATGTGTATGTAAATATATGTTCATACATACATACATACTATGTACAATTAAGTACCCTGCAGGAGAGCAGGCGATAATTGTATCAAAGCTACTAGTATAATTACTAGAATAGCAAGAACTAGTGCAAAAAGGGCTAAAGTTGTTGTGTAAAATTACTAGTGTTGATTAGTACTAGTATATGAAGTAGTTCCAAGGCATCACATTGCAAAATAAATTTTGACTGTCTAGCAGAGCCCTTGAAAATTGGTACGAGTATCAGACAATTATTAAAATTTTAGGTTCATCTAGAAATTATATATTATTATAATTAAATAAATATTATTTTAAAATTTTGATAAATTATAAATAATTTTAACTAGCGGTTGTCACTGAGTAACAAAGTAATAAAACCATTAGCTTTATAGAATTTTTCTTTACAAAAGAACTGGTAATAAATTAGTATCAATGGTACTAGTAGTTTTCTAAACACACTCAATGCTAATTTGAACATTAAGATTGTATAGGAAAGTTTATAGTTGGGAATAGACTTGTGTCTAGACTTGTGTCCAACAGCTTTTTTTTTAAACTAGTTTGTTCAGTTGGACACAAGTCCGTTCAAAAACATCAATGAAAATTAAATGGGTTTGAAACAACTTTTGATTCAAACGCTCTCAAACTAGTTCAAAAAGAACTGTTGGACACAAGTCTAGTCGGAAACTAGTGATTGTGATTTATGTACTAGTAAAATACCAGTTGGACACTAGTTCGATCTCATGCAGGGTACTTATGAGTGTGCTATACATTCATACACATTGTTGGCTTTTGATTATTTCATTCCGCTGCTGTTTTTTAATTTGAAATTCATTAAAATTTGCGTTTTAAGGCAACTGTAAACGAAATTTTGATTTTTAAATAGAACAGTTGAGTTTAAAAATAAAGCAAAATTTCAATTCAAATGTATGCAAGTATTTAATTCTGGTTTTAATTTTTTACTCTTATCAAAAATATAGAGGCAGGCTGGCGTTGACTGAAGTAGTTAGCACGTTGACTACAAAACCGAAGGTCCTGGGTTCGAGCCCAGTGTCCGACAGTCATTAAAAATAAGAACACCACGCATGTGCATTAGTGTCTTTTGTATCAGTTGTTGTGGGACAAAATCTAGTGATGCAGGCATAAGACACTGATCACTAAAATATACCGAATTCCTTATTGAACATCAGAGCGCCCTCCTCTGTTGTATAGCAGAATCATCAGCGAAGTAAAATAATCAATAAAATGGCTACTAAACAGTTTAAAAATTTAACACGCCTAAATTGACACCAGAAGGCACTGCAACACTGCATTATTAAAAAGCGTGCAAAAAAAGAACAGAGTTGCAAAAGAATGAAGCTATGCTCTATCTCTTCCTTTACCACCTACCTTCTCTATCAGTTACCCTTCCCTATCACCCTCTCTCAGTATCTTCTCTTCAACTCACAGGTAGCACAAAGGGATCATTGTATTGGACCCAAGTGAGCTGGACTCTTAATTTCAGCCTTCCTTACCAGCAGCCTGCTAACCTAACTTAACCCAACAAAAACGTAATAAATTAATTATAGTACAAATGTGGCAAAATCGGATCTTAGTAGATTTCAACTCCAATTCAAAAAAAAAAAAAAAAAAAATAACAAAACATAATGTTTATAGAAAACTCTCAATAAATCATTTGAAATTACATAACTACAATAGGCGTAAAAGTTTTTTCAAAAACAACAAACAGTATTATTCAGCATGCACTGAGAGGAGTTTGCCTTTAAATATTGGGTTATGTGAAGTTTTTTTAATTGTGGTTGAAGTCTACTGAACTGTTACTTAGCAGTGACGAAATGCATCTAGAATTACTAAACCACCCACAAAAAATTTTTTCAACTCGTATTCATTTTGAATACATAAAAATTAAATATTGAAATTTTTTTTTAACTTGTTCCCCATGATAATTATTTAAAAACATATATGTACGTTTAAATACTATTATGCTAGTTTTGCTTACAATACTGTGTTGCAGGACTTGCTTTTTAAAAGTGTTTGCATTTCATTGTCACTGAGTAACAAAGTAATAAAACCATTAGCTTTATAGAATTTTTCTTTACAAAAGAACTGGTAATAAATTAGTATCAATGGTACTAGTAGTTTTCTAAACACACTCAATGCTAATTTGAACATTAAGATTGTATAGGAAAGTTTATAGTTGGGAATAGACTTGTGTCTAGACTTGTGTCCAACAGCTTTTTTTTTAAACTAGTTTGTTCAGTTGGACACAAGTCCGTTCAAAAACATCAATGAAAATTAAATGGGTTTGAAACAACTTTTGATTCAAACGCTCTCAAACTAGTTCAAAAAGAACTGTTGGACACAAGTCTAGTCGGAAACTAGTGATTGTGATTTATGTACTAGTAAAATACCAGTTGGACACTAGTTCGATCTCATGCAGGGTACTTATGAGTGTGCTATACATTCATACACATTGTTGGCTTTTGATTATTTCATTCCGCTGCTGTTTTTTAATTTGAAATTCATTAAAATTTGCGTTTTAAGGCAACTGTAAACGAAATTTTGATTTTTAAATAGAACAGTTGAGTTTAAAAATAAAGCAAAATTTCAATTCAAATGTATGCAAGTATTTAATTCTGGTTTTAATTTTTTACTCTTATCAAAAATATAGAGGCAGGCTGGCGTTGACTGAAGTAGTTAGCACGTTGACTACAAAACCGAAGGTCCTGGGTTCGAGCCCAGTGTCCGACAGTCATTAAAAATAAGAACACCACGCATGTGCATTAGTGTCTTTTGTATCAGTTGTTGTGGGACAAAATCTAGTGATGCAGGCATAAGACACTGATCACTAAAATATACCGAATTCCTTATTGAACATCAGAGCGCCCTCCTCTGTTGTATAGCAGAATCATCAGCGAAGTAAAATAATCAATAAAATGGCTACTAAACAGTTTAAAAATTTAACACGCCTAAATTGACACCAGAAGGCACTGCAACACTGCATTATTAAAAAGCGTGCAAAAAAAGAACAGAGTTGCAAAAGAATGAAGCTATGCTCTATCTCTTCCTTTACCACCTACCTTCTCTATCAGTTACCCTTCCCTATCACCCTCTCTCAGTATCTTCTCTTCAACTCACAGGTAGCACAAAGGGATCATTGTATTGGACCCAAGTGAGCTGGACTCTTAATTTCAGCCTTCCTTACCAGCAGCCTGCTAACCTAACTTAACCCAACAAAAACGTAATAAATTAATTATAGTACAAATGTGGCAAAATCGGATCTTAGTAGATTTCAACTCCAATTCAAAAAAAAAAAAAAAAAAAAATAACAAAACATAATGTTTATAGAAAACTCTCAATAAATCATTTGAAATTACATAACTACAATAGGCGTAAAAGTTTTTTCAAAAACAACAAACAGTATTATTCAGCATGCACTGAGAGGAGTTTGCCTTTAAATATTGGGTTATGTGAAGTTTTTTTAATTGTGGTTGAAGTCTACTGAACTGTTACTTAGCAGTGACGAAATGCATCTAGAATTACTAAACCACCCACAAAAAATTTTTTCAACTCGTATTCATTTTGAATACATAAAAATTAAATATTGAAATTTTTTTTTAACTTGTTCCCCATGATAATTATTTAAAAACATATATGTACGTTTAAATACTATTATGCTAGTTTTGCTTACAATACTGTGTTGCAGGACTTGCTTTTTAAAAGTGTTTGCATTTCAAAATTTTTGTATATTAGCAAACTCACATCAGTATGAAGATGAGTTACTATAGAAATAAAATAAGTGTTGCCAATGATTTTCACAACAAAATAATTTTAAATTTGAACTAAGCAATGGTTATGCCAAATGCTGGCAAGTCATGAATTTGAGTACAAAATAAATACTCCACAAATACTCGTAAGTTAAGTATGAGAAACGGACAAAGGAGAAGCGACTGTTCAAAATCGAGTCAACTAAGTAAATTTATATATGAAACGAAAAACGAACAAACATTTATAAAAAAATGTTGGCATCAAAGGAATTTTCGGAATTCTTAATTAAATTTACAATTAAAATTGCATGCGTTTCACCAAACAACTTTTGTTCTACTACTTGATTTTATAGTATACTTTTACATTTACTTTATCCATGTTCTTTAACCTCTAAGAATATGTAAACTGTCCAAGATATTGTTTAAGAAAATATTTAAATTTTTCTTCAGTTGTTGCAGAAAATTGTAGTAAAAAAATAAAAACAAAGGCATTAAGGTCTACCTAAAACTTTACTAATTTGCCCAAAACGTTTTGGTTTCTAATAATTCTTGCATATCTCCTTTGTTTTTTAAAGTGTAAAAGCTAAGCGTATACAAAAATTTATAAACGTCTTGCTATTAAAGCAAAACAAAGTTTAGGTAAAATAATAATTTAGATTTAAGATTTGATTTTACTTTTTGCTTTGTTTTGTTTTCTTTGAAGTAACGAAAAATTAAAAATCTCAGATGAATGTCAAGCAATCGTTTTTTTTTACTTTAAGAATATATATATAGAGAGCAGCACAGAGTAAAAGTTGCTTTTAAAAAAATGAGGTTCTAAATTTTGTTGTATTTTTTTAGGGTTATCGTGAACAATAGGAACTACGGAGCTGAAATTTTTACAGAATATGTAAAACTTTAGTCGCTACAGCAGCCAATATATGACACTTAAAAATTAAAGCGTGTCCTAAAGCGAGCAACGAAACATTTTGATACTTGAAATTTTCAAAGTTAGTGTACTCTTATGCAAACTACAACAATTAACAATGAAATTTAAAAAAAAAATCAAAATTAAAGGGTATTCAGTTAATGCAATTTAGGATAAGTAACTTTGACAACATCAAGTATTTTGGAAACTGCCTCTTGCAGTTCTTGAAATTTTCAAAAACAAAAAAAATCGTCAAACCCCAAAAATCTCCAAACCCAAAAAATCGCCAAAAACCGAAAAAAATCGCCAAAAACCAAAACAATCTCAAAAAAACGAAAAAAAACCAAAAAATTTAAAAATCGCCAGCAACCGAAGAAAATCGCCATAACGAAAAAAAAACGCCAAAACTAAAAAATCGCTAAGACTAAATTAAATCACGAAGTACAGAAACAAATACCAAAAACGAAAAAACCGCCAAGAGTAATAAAAAACAAACAAACTAAAAAAAGTCCAAAAAACGAAAAATAAAAATTACTAGGCACTTACAATTTTTTAAAAATGTCTACATTAGTTAAGATATTTAGTTATATGTGACCTTATCCGAGAAAAGGGACCTAGTGTGTGAAAATGAAGTTTTGAGAAAAACGCATTTCATCTTATCCTAGACTCTTTTAGGTACCAGAATCCACTATTAAATCCAAACCCGTTTTTGACACACTAGGTCCCTTTTCTCGAAGGAGGTCACATATAGGCTATAGTTCGTATAGTATTACATATCGTTACCTAAATATAAAAAGGAACTAACTCATTATTTTTTTGAAATCGAGATTTTTTAATTTTTCGATACATTAGATATTCTTCTATCGAAATATATAAAAAATTAGATTTAAAAAAATTATGAGTTGAGGCCTTTCTATATTAAGATAACGACATGTAGTGTAATACTATTCGCACTACACGAAATTTTTCTTTATTTTATTTTTGTTAGTTCCCGTCATTTATTAACCGATTTATAAAATTATTTTTCTGCCTGACGGATCATAGCTGTGGGCGGCACCAAGCCCACTAAAATTTAACTTTAATATGCAAGTACTTCTACTCAACCGATTCTAAACCATTTTAAAAACATATGATTTGATGCCACGTGATTGTCAGAAGATGCCTGGTTATGTTTGTATATTGTGATTCCTAATAACATATTAAGAGTCTCGCTATAAATATATGAGGTTTTTAAGCTTATTGGAAAAGGTCTTAGTTTTAAATCAAGTGATGAGTTCTATAAGCAGTAACGAAATGCATTCAGACTTTGATTAAAAAAAAAAACAAATAAAATATACCAATATTATTTTTCTACTTCAAATATAAATTAAATGTTTAGAAGGCAAGAAGCTGGAGACAGCATTGAGAACACAACCACCATAAGCACCACGATCTCGATGGTAAATATTACATTTATTACAAAGAATTTCGGTTTATATTGATCTGGTGGTTAAAGTGAAAACTTTTTATATATAAATTAATCAGTTTTTCAGCTATGGATATGTGGCAATAAAGGAGGGATATGTATACATACATCATTGAATTGTTAATAACATTTCTGTTAAATTCATTTTACCAAATTGTGTTAAAGCAAGAAACACAGCATGTCCCACAATATCGAAAAGAAACGTTATTTTAACAATTGACGAGCATTTTGTAAACTACTATAATGTATAAAAATATTTTCGACGTCGTGGGACAGGCTGAAAATTTAGTTTAAACGTTGCACCATTATAATAAGTATCATGCAAATCGAGGTATAGATGTACTTAGAAACACATAGAGACGGAGACAAAACCCGGCACAAATAAATGTAAATTCGCGAGTATTAAATTAACCCCTAGAGAATAACGTAAAATATGTAAAGTACACAAAAACAATTTTTTTTTTTTTTTTTGAAGAATAATTGTAAGTATAAATGCATAAACGTACATTTATTCATACTCATTTATACTTAAATACAAGATGTGTAACAGTAAGTAAATGCCATAACTTTATAACTGTTAAATACAATAAAAAAATGTCCTTGCTGTAAGAATATTCAGTCAGGCAACATTATCTTGCTGCTTCTCCTTGTACGTTTAATTGTCAAAGAAAAATATGAATAACTTGAATGTCTTGAGATGGGAAAATGAGCAAAGAACAAAGAAAATTATATTTTGCATAACAAATGCCGTATGAAGGAAGGAATTTGCACGAGTAAAGGCTACAAAGTTTGAGGAGTGAGTTAAAGAAGATTTACAAATTTCAACAGTTATTTAAGAAGTAATATTCGTACAAGGGAATTGTATTTTGTTTTAGGGAGTATTTTTTTGCTGTTGCTTCTCTAACGTTTATTTTATTTTTGTTTCAATCATAGAACGAAGAACAAATTTGAATTTGTGCTTAAAGCCATTGAACAAACGTTTGCAGAAGGAGTTTGAAAGTTATTGTTATTTAACACACAACAAAAGTTTTTGATTAAAATTCAAATATTAATATAAAAACCAGAAAGCAACAAGTTATTAAATTTGTGTTGTATTTATTGGAAATGGCTGGGGGTGAGAGAATTTGTGTGTGTTATATTTTGATAGAGGAAAATTATTAAATTTTTTTCAACTTCTTCAAGCAGTTCAAAATGAATTCTGTTTAGAAATTTAAAATTTAGAATATACATATGTACCAAAAGCTTTAATTTTAAACTGTTTAATTTTATTTCATTTGCCTCTTTTTTAACCCCCGACTAAAAAAAGGGGTGTTATAAGTTTGTAGTGTGTGTCTGTGTGTCTGAGTATCTGTGTGTCTGTCCGTGTCGACGTACAGGCCAAACAGCTGGACCGATTTTCATTTAGTTTTTTTCTGTTTGAAAGATGACTTGATCGAGAAGGTTATTAGCTATGTTTGAAGAAAATCGGTTAAGCCGTTTAGATGATATAACATCTTTTCTGAAAAAAGTCGGGGGTTTTTAAAATTTTTTAATTTTTGTTATTTCCTGCCATTTGTTTGATATTCAGTTTTGTGTCAAGTCTAAAACCTTAAAATCAATCAATTTTCAATTTTGTTTAAAAACATTATCATTAATTTTTCTTTTCTCATTTTGTGTGCCCTTTTGCCCATTACTGGACACATGGTTTTTTGCGTGTCAAATTGCAATTGTCCTTTACAATATATCACCACATACATATATGTTCGTTCGTGTGACTGTGCAAATTTCTATTGTAAAATTTGTATCGTCAGTTGTTAATTATTGTTGTTTTTACGCTTTAACCTTACATGTACAAATATAAAACTATAACACGCTCTTGTGTTGAACAATCGTCTCATTATCCCTTTCTTTCTTTTCAATTTGGTGTCGAAGGGTATGACCCACAAGAGTTTTTGAAACAAATGTCCTCTTTTAATTATGTCCATCTGATGTCCATTTACAGGTTCCCATCATTGTACTGTATAATCGTATGTAAACGTATCATCTATTGCTAAGAGAGTTGCGTTGTTAATTTCGTATTAAAGTAATGACTGCATCATTAAATTTGTCTATTAATCTTTGTTTTATTTTTTGGGGAAAATTAAAGTTGATATTTTTGTTTAACATTTTTCATAGGGAAAACAAAAAGAAAAGTTTTTGATAGCATGTCCTGTAATCGACCGAAAGCAAGGATAGACTGCCTTTTATAAAATAAATTAGAAAGCATCGCACAGTCACCAATTTTGTTATTGTTAGTAATATAAAATCTGTAACTTCGGAACTAGGTTGAGATTTTTTCAGGGATATTTATCTGAATCCTCTTTACGAAGAATAAAAAAAGAAATCTATACAGGAAAATACCGGAGAATTTTATATAAAATTGCCGAAAATATCCTATAGCTAAAACACCAACGTGAATA
Source organism: Tachina grossa (assembly GCA_949987645.1). Taxonomy (NCBI): domain Eukaryota; kingdom Metazoa; phylum Arthropoda; class Insecta; order Diptera; family Tachinidae; genus Tachina; species Tachina grossa. The sequence goes on along the minus strand of OX465277.1, from coordinate 106,703,094 downwards.
AGAACGAAATAAATCCTTAAACGCAGTTGCATGATTTTTCGTTTAATGTGACCAACTATATTTGCACGATGATAACCAAAAAATAATAATAAATAATAAAAAAAATATTTTTTTCAAGTAACCACAATAAAATTTTATATATTTTTTTAAAATAAATTTATGTTTATAATTGTGAGTATTTCATTCAATGGCTAGAATCGCCATTAGCGCTTTAAAACAAATTAATAATAAATACATATAATTAACACACTCTAAAACATTGTTTAAATAATTAATTATTCGCACTAGTAAAATGGTAGATGCAACAAATGAATAAATATTTACCAGCAGTTTTCAACGAACACCTGCAAACGAAAGATGTTAAAATGCCTTAATTTCCGTTCAAATTCAATTTTCAATTAAACTGCACGAATTAAAATCACCTGGAATTATTTCAAGTGTCTGTAACTTAAACATGTAATGCATCGGTGTATGCATATACACACATACATGTATTTGTTTTGTTATTTAAATGTGTAAATATTATTTATATAAGTATATACGTACATCTACATATGTGTATTTATACAGAAATCCTCGCACAAGGGAATATTCCTGAGTAAGAATGATAAGGCCGCCTTTTCGGTTCCAACGAAAGCCGCAATAGAATATCACAACACAAGAAATGCTGACAGAGCGTTAGTCACTATTGTGTGATTCTATTGCTTAAATACAATTTAGCTAAATAAGATTCCAAAAAGCATCCATTTCTAAGAGGGAATTCCGATGTACGGATATAGGCTCTTATTATGAGTTGCATTCGATTTTTTATTTGCTCTCGATGCAAAAAATTAACAATTGTTATTTATTTTATGCACCCAAGTACAAATTGTAAACTGTTTTTGTCGATTTTATGTAGATCAAAGGTCGTAAGAACTAAACAATTAGAATGGTTTCACTAATAGAAGAAAATCCTCAATTTCCATTATTTTATATGATTCTGCAGCACAAAATATTAAAATTGTTGCAAATAGCACTTTTGACTATAGTCGAATGAGGTTCTTATAATGAGAAAGTGCTAATCGAACGAATTTTAATTTTCATTAGTATTATGACTAAAATTAAAGCATTTAATAGTAATGTAAAGTTAGTACTGCTTTATGACTCGGAGACCTGGAATATAATGAAATTGATATACCAAAAATTACAGGTCTTTGTCAATAAATACCCTCGCCGAATCCTCAAAGTATTTTGGCCTCATACTACAACAAATTGTGAGTTATGGTTTAAAACGCAACAACCTCCAGTTGACATTGAGATCCAAATGTTCAAATAAAGATGGTTGGGTCATACTGTATCATACCTTATGTAAGCCAGCCAATGAATGATTACAACCCACAGAGGGTAAGGGGATCCGCGAAAAAAAAATGGAGATCCCAAGTTCAAGAACTAAAATCTGGTGGATTAACCTCGAATGAAGCCAAAAGAGCAGCACCAGATAGAACTCAAAAGAGATATTTTATTGAAACCCTATGTTCCTTGTAGGAATATTAAGGATTATAAATTTTTTATGACCAGTACTCAACGAAAAATATCGGTATTGTGAACTTCAGAAGCTGTGATTGTTCAAAATATTGTAGACTTGGATCGGCTGTATACTTCGGTCGAACTCGTTGACTATATCATTTAATATGCAAACTTATGACCAAACCTATGTAATTTCGAATGAGTTCGACCCAAGTCTAATCAGCTGAGACTTAAGGTAAAAAAGTACAGGGTGGGCCAAAAGAAACCAAGGGGTGTAAAAGTTTAATAACTTTTTTGTTTATTAATTTTTTTTTTATTTTTTCTTTCAGATTATATAGACAACACTTGGAGAATTTATAATGGGGAGGTTCACAACTGAACAGAGAACCAGAACAATAGAATTTTATTATTTAAACCAGAGATCAATTATTTTAACGCAAAGAGTATACCGTCGACATTTTAACGTCAGAATTTCGCCCTCTGAAGCGATGATTCGTTGCTTAGTTAATCGTCATCACCAACATGGCAGCGTAAGAGATTTGCCTCGAACCGGTAGACCACGTTTAAGTCGCACTGCGGAAAATATTGAACGAGTACAGCAAAGTGTTAACGAAGCACCAGAAACATCTGGCAGAAGGCGTTCTGCTCAGCTAGAAATGTCTCGTACGTCACTACGGCGCATTTTAAAAAAAGATTTACAGTTATACCCATATAAGGTGCAATTGGTCCAAGAATTAAAACCCGCAGATCATCGCAACGTCTAAATTTTGCAGTTAAATTTCAAGAGTTGGCCAGAAATGAAATCAACTTTATTGAAAATTTGATTATGAGTGATGAAGCTCATTTTCATTTGAATGGCTTTGTTAATAAGCAGAACTGTAAGTTCTGGGGTTCTCAAAATTTAAGAGCCATTCATCAACGCCAATTGCACCCCATCAGGTGTACAGTATAGTGTGGGATCACATCTGAAAATGTCATTGGGCCCTACTTCTTCGAGAATGAAGATGGAAGTGCTGTAACCGTAAATGGAGAGCGGTATCGGTTTATGATAGAAAATTTTTTACGTCCTGCTCTTGAAAACAGACCTGGTATGTGGTTTCAGCAGGACGGAGCCACTGCCCATACTGCCCGAGACACAATGGCAATTTTAAGTCAAATTTTTGGAGAGCGAATAATTTCTCGAAATTCGGAAATTATTTGGCCAGCGCGATCGCCAGATTTGACAGCACCCGACTATTTTCTTTGGGGTTTTTTGAAGGAGCGAGTGTATGTGAACAAGCCAGAGACAATCCTTGAACTCAAGGCAAACATTGTTGCAGAAATTCGAACGCTACAGCCACAAGTTTTGAAAGATGTTATGGAAAATGCTCTAAAAAGAGCACATCAGTGCGAAGCTGAAAACGGTGGTCATTTAAGAGACATCATTTTTCATACTTAGTGTAAAAAAATTTCCATTTTGCATATTATATAATCTGAAAGAAAAAATAAAAAAAGTTAATCAACAAAAAAGTTATTAAACTTTTACACCCCTTGGTTTCTTTTGGCCCACCCTGTATAAAAAAAGGCGATAAGACTATTTCAGTATATTATTTAAAATTTAATTAAAAATCTATGATCATACCCATTTAAATTACATGGGTTTTGTCATTGGTTTGTGTCAAAAACGAGGTACTGAATGAATTCGATCCAAGTCTAAAAAATTGCACCGGCTGTGTACTTGGGCAATCTCGTTGACTATTTCACTTTAGATACAAAGTTAGTATTACAAACCTATGATCACACCCATGTAATTTAAATGTGTTTTAGTTCGAAAGAGTTCGAGTCTTATCAGCTGAGACTTAAAGTAAAATACAAAAAAGGCATTTAGACTATTTCAATATATTTTTTAAAATTTGCAAGAATTTTAAGATTTTGTGCCCTAGGATTCTCCTGCACAAGCAAAACTTTTAGAATTGATTGATTAGTCCTTTCGACACTAGATCTGCATTAAATCGAAAAATGATTTAAATTTGCGTTTGAGTTACTGAAATAAAAATAAATCAATTTACATTTATACTCTTAATAATTTTTTAAATGGAAATACTACATCGAGAGCAAAATACTGTTCGATAGAAAATTCGTTGCTGCTCAACGAAGTTTTGATGGTGCCTACCGTCTCATAATATAGACTTGGGTCGAACTCAGTCCGCATTTTTTTATATAAACCTATGATCAAACCTATTAAAAATACATGGGATTGATCAAGGCTTTCTGCCAACTTTACATAATAGACATTCGATTCTCGATGTTCGATATACAACGATAAACAATCGAATACAATTAATAAAAAGGGCCTGAATAATTTACAGAGGATATTTGGTTCGTGTTCTTCCATTGTATCAATTCATGCATTTTAAGCAAAATATCATTATTTTATGTCGAAAATAATAATAAAATATAATCCTTGAAAGGCCTTTTGCAAGGCTCAGTGCTTTAACATGAATGTTTCTTTTTATCGTTGCTGTTTTTTATGCAGCTTATAAATATTTAATACACGAATTGCTAACTGCGAAAATTTCGATTATAAAATCAACTTTCAATCAGCCATAATTTTAAACATTCAACCAACCACCTGCTGCTGCTCTTGTTTATTTTAAATATTAGATAAACGAATAAACAGACTTTTATCATGTTAAATAAGTACGTACTATCAGATAAACAGTTATATCGTTGTTTAAAATGCCAATGGCTCAAACTAATGAAAGAAAAAAAAGATTATGATGTATTTCCATCAAATCATATGTGTTATTCATATAAAAGGTTGTATACATCGAGGCATATTTTTGATGCGGCATGTAGTAAAAAATAAACTTTTTGGTTAAATTAAAATTTTATGGGCCTAACTATTGTTTATAACTATCAAAATTCCAAAATTGCTGCTAACTTTTAAAATATAGGCTGTGTAATTTTATCTTAAGCGACAATTTATGTACGTAACACGTATTTGAAAAAAAACCTTTTCCTGATAACTTTAATTTTTGTCGCTTACGATTAAATCGAAAATATGGCTCGATTTATACGAGTTCAAGTACATACAAAAAAGTATTCACCAATTACTGTTTTCAATTAAGAATTTAATTGATACAATTAAATTTTGAATATTATTAACTAATTTGAGTGGAAAAACTTAATTGATATTATCAAATTGTTTATAGGTGAAAATTAAATTAATTTTTTAATTGATATAACAAATATTTTAATTGATATTACAAAATCATTCATATTACTTTTTTGTGTGTAAAATAACAATAAAATCTAATTGACTCCAAAAAAAAGAGTTTGTGAGAGTTAAAATTTTTTTCAAAATACGTATTTTTTTAATGCTGCATCATTTTCAAAAATTTGTAACCCAAGCGGACAAGGGAACAGGATTAAAATAATTTCTTTTTTATACAGACAATATTTACAGTGGCAAGCATAACACTTTCAAAGTTTAGAAAATTGTAAATTTTTTTTTACAAATTAATATTTTAAGGTTTAAAAATAAACACCAATAATATTAACTTCCTCGCGCAGGTTTTATAGTATTCATAAATATTTTACTTTAAATATTGTTTCTTTACTTCATATTTTTTTTTCGTAAATTAAAAATATCTACAAAATATATTTTAAGCGTCTTTCCGTCTCGACACTTGTCGCTTCCTTTATACAAGTTCCACATGAACGAGACAATAAATGTGCGAGCGACACACATACATAAATTCCTTCATAATGTGTCGGAAATATCATGACAAAATATTTATTTATACTTCCTTGTCTTTTTTCCCTTTACATACACATTCACGGAGAATAGGAAGCATGAGAGAATGTTTGTTGCTTTTCGACATCTTTGATAATGTAACATTTATCATAAGCCTTAATAATCCTTGGTAGACGTTACATTCATAAATTTCCTCTGCCGTTTACTGGCATTTTTTTCTGCTACATGTTTTTCTACTCAATTTATAAATATTTCGTTATATGTATGATGTTTTTTTTTGGGGTTAGAGCTTCCGTTTCCGTTTAAGAATTATTAAGACACCAGTTTTGATGACAACATGAAAGATGATACGAACATTTTTAACTCACACTATAAGGACTATAAGGAAGATACATATATAAAATAATTTGTTTACACGTACACGCACACATGCATACATATTATTTCTGAATGCAGTACCCTGCAGAAAGTGCGAATAGTGAAAATGTACTGAGTCGCTTTTGACTTTGTCACCAGTACTACTCTACAATTATTCCCCATACAATACTTTATGCTATAGACATTTAGCATGTGCTTGTCATTGAAAATCTACTAGTAACACTAAAACAATTGACTAGGTAGTGAATTCATAGTTCTTATGGGAACATGGAGACATACCAACTAGACATTTGCTGGTACATTTCTATACCTTACGTACATACAAATTTATGTACATTGACAAGTTGTTGCAAAATCCACCAGAAATACACCACATCTGTTTTCTCTATTTCTTTTATACTGACGAATATAAGAGAAATTGTAGACAATGTAACTAATACTAGAATTTTAGTGTTGACATAGAGACACTTGGACCCAGTCTGACTGCAGGGTATATGCACTTATTACAATGTGTATGTATTTTGCTTGGGTGTGGGTTGGAAGAGTGTCACATATAGAATCCCATCTAACATTTGTAATCAAGGTTGCGCTTAAATGCAATAAAAATATATTCAGGTATTTTATACACAGAAAAAAGTATTCACCAATTAATATATTCAATTAAGAATTTAATTGATTCAATTAAATTTTTAATTATATTAATTAATTTGAGCGGAAAAGCTTAATTGATATTATCAAATTGTTTATAGGTGAAAATTTAATTTGATTTTTAATTGATATTACAAATATTTTAATTGATATTACAAAATTATTCATATTACTTTTTGTGTGTAATAGTCTATTTAATTTTTTAAGGTTGAGATCTCTTTTTTTTTTTTTTTGTATAAAAATATGATTTTTTTTTCTATATTTCACCACTCCTTTGTGTGGCTTCTTGAGGAAATTATTTTGTTTTTTAAATTATTTGAAAAATTATGAAACAATACACACAAAAAAGTAATATGAAAAATTGTGTAATATCAATTAAAAAATTAATTAAATTTCTGTTACAATAACAAATCAGTTATATTATGCTTGCTGGGATTAAAAAAGTATATTTTGCCTCGTTCAGGGTACCAGCTAATAAGACATTTCTTTCTCACATAATTCGTGGTTTATTATTTTTTTTTAAATAAGAACACAGTCTGTTTTTTCAAATAGAGCTGTGCCTTTTTTTACATACACACATTTAATTGGGCTACATGAAGAAATTGGTTATATGAAATATTTGTAGCAATTTAGATAATAAAATACATAAACTTCCAAATGCTTGAAGGATTTTATTTTTATATCTATTAAATATTAATTAAAATGAGCTTCACTTATTATTCCTCTAAAAGTTTATCATACACAAGAGGGTTTAGAATCAAAACCGTTTTACTGAAAAATACTGTATCTATTTTGCTTTAAAAGAAATGAGCAAACAATGCTGTTCACTGTATTTTTTTTACAGGCCAGGCAAATAACTGAACTACGAGTACCTAGATAGAGACTAGCAAAGAAAAGACAGTTTCGTTATTTTTTTTTTAAGGTAGGATCGAAGTGGTTTTGAATGAAAATATGTATTTAGCGATTTCATAGATGTGTGCTTGGAGAGCCAAAAAAAAAATATTTACTGAGGACTTGTCTAGTTTTCTTCGCCAGCTTCTCAAATATAATATCCGAACTATGAATGTATAGTTATTTTATTAAACTTAAGCAAATATGCGCGAAAATGTTTAATAATCGGCCCTGTTCTGTAAACCGATCCAAGTAAATTTCTTATTTTCAAAAAAACTAATAATGGTCCTGCAGACCTGTTTAAAATCATACACGACAATTTTCTTTTAGATATGATATTTGGGAATCTATATAATAAAAAAATTTTAAAAAAATATTTATATTCTCGTAGTTAGTTTTCTAAAATCGTGCGGTTTCTAATGGACCGGTTTAAAGAACCGGGCCGAAGATATAATTTAACAGTTCTTCAATTCCTAGAAACAATTCTTATTAAAAGAAAATTAATATAACCTTGTCACAAATTAAGCGTAACTAAATTGACATCTTCATTATTGAGAAAACGGGGCTATACTCCTTCCAAATATCAAGTAAATAATTTGTGACATGATCGATTAATATTGTTAAACATATATATTATATATATAATTAATTTGTACTTCAAGTGTGCTATAGTAAAAAATTTTATGGAAATTTTGTTTTAACGTACACTTCAAACCCAAATTATTATTTTTTGCATAAGAAGAATAATCACTAGCTTTTTCGCAAACTTTTTGGTTAGATGTTATGTTATGTTGTTGGATGTAGGAGGCAATGAGATAGTAACAATATCTGCAATTCGTATTGGAGATGGAAGATTTAAAAAATCTCCCCTTCTCTACTTCAGGAACGTCTCTGCAAGACCTAGATGAAATCTCGAGAAGAAGAATTCGTGTTGAGTTTTATACGAATGGGTCCAAAACTGAATTAGGTGTGGGTTACGGAGTTAACTCAGCGACTTTAGGTCTTCGAAGTGCAAAGCGACTGCCGGCTAGAGTTTTCGTTTTTGAGGACATTAGCCGAGTAAAAAATACACTTCAAAGAAATCATGAAAATGTAGAGTTTGCGATACGGAAGTAGTGCTAATTTGGATAATTTCTAATGATTTTTGCAAGGATTGTCATTGCAAGAAGTTCTCTTATTCGATGCCTTATCATTGAGCTGAAAGCGGTTTTAAGATAAAGTTAATTTTTGGCGTTCAATATTTTTTTCTAGGAAAACTTGTAAAAATTTATCCATTTTTACAATTTATTTCTTTTTATACGAATTTATTTTTAGACCAAAATTATTTTATAAATTTCTTTTAAAAAATCGAAAAATTACAAAGTTTTGTATGACTAAACTAAGCTTTTGCTTGCTTTAGAATGACTTCCAATTTTTTTTACTGGGAAGTATATGACAATTCTCATCCGGTGACATGTTAAACAAAAAAAAAAAAAAAAAAAAAAAAATATGAATTATATTTTACTTGCCACTTTCAGTAATATTGGCCGCAATTTACTTTTCCCGCAGTCTACGAAAAAGTCATAAGAAATTGTACTACTCCATTAAATGACTGCTGCTATTGCGATATTATTTTTAAGAAATAAATTCCCACTAAATGCAAACTTTCTTTTGAGATAACTTATATAATTAATAAGTAGACAATGCGGTATATTTTTAAATCAAAATTCTTTTCTGCCGTTAAATTTCCCGATGTAGTATTTAAAAATAATATTTCTGCAAGATTATTTAAAGCTGAATGTAAAATTTCTAATATAAACTCCAACTAAAACAAATTGAAATTCACTACTCGTATTTTAAAGTCCAAATTCAACTTAAGTCAACAATATTTTGCTTAAATTTAAATGAACGATTTTTTTTGTTGAAGAATTTAATTTCTAAACTTGTCTATCCTTTCAAGTACATAAACTCATACCAACTTAGGGCTTCCACTTCTTACTCCTACACTATGTACTTAAACTGCACATGCTCCAAAAAGAATCGAGTTAATACGAGTACAAGTAGTTTAAGAGAATTTTCCTCACAAACAAGAGCATACAAATATAAGAGAATAATCAAAAAACTCGCAAGGGAATCGAATTAAATGTATTTATATGAAAATTCAAAAGCTAAAATTGTATAAGGATTTTTTTTAACCAAAACCGAAATGTCCCCACAGATAAGAAGGTGCTCTTAGACAAACAGTTAAGGAAAACAACAACTACATCAATAAAGTAATGCTGAACTTAATGCGGTTTTGGTATTACGAAAATAAACAGTCTAGTGTCTCTTGTGAAGTTATGGTAGGGGTGTTTTTTGTACAATGTAGGATATAATTTTTTTTCCAAAAACAACAAATACCACTACATACAAAATTTCAAAATGTATATAAGATAAAAAAAATTGATTCGGTGACACTCCTACATTTCGTGTGCGCAGCAGTAATAATTGTATGAAAACAAGGACACTTTTTGTTTTTTTTTCCTTCTGTTAAGTATATTTTAACTAGGGACAACGTTGTACATTCGAACTCTGAGTACTGAGTACATAAGAGTGTGTGACACAAACCAATAGTGTCCTTTTTAGTCAACCATCCAAGTTGGGTCATTGTCGTGCAAGTTTAAGCTTTAGCCAATAAAAATTGGAGAAATGTAATATTTGTTTTTTTCTTTTGGAGCAATTTTTCTTCAGATATGTATGTACTATGTATGTAACTATGTAAGTATGGGTATATGTACAAGGATATATATTTGCTTGAATGCCTTTTCTTTTTTTTAAGGTGTCCTTTTTATTTAGAATTTTTTGCTTGTAATAATAAAATTTTATGGATTTCTTTACGAGTATTTTCCTCTGGATTTTATGCATATAAGTATGCATGTATGTATGCATGTATGTATGTACTTATATGTATGCTATACATTGCTAAGTAAATATCAATATCTACTTATGTACATGCTAGTAAATAAGTGTGTATATGTTGTGAACGTGTATTTTAACTTTAAACAAAATGGCGTTTGTTTTCTGTTGCCTATAAAAAGTTTTATTTGCAGTGGCCAGAAAGGAGAAGATGATTTGAGGTTCTTTTATGTTGGTATTCACTTAAATTATTGATTTTTCTTAATAAATTTAAGGTGTTGATGAGTTGTTTGCTTTGATTCATCGAAATTACAAATTTAATATGCAAATATTTTCGTTTCATAGAAATTAAATTAAGCAAAGGAATTTACAGAGAAGTTGAGATTACGTCGAATAGATTATTTTATATATACAATTTTTAAGCATGAATAGAGGAGTATACATACTCGTATATATTGTAATAACATCATAAGCCACCCGAATTGAAAACCTGGTTTTATGTGACTTTTATGCATATATGTATGTGTATGTATATTAGTGTCCTGCACAAGAGTATTTATAAGACTTTTCAAGACATGGAGAGATTTTTTCCAATGCTTTACTACAGCGAAATATTCTAAAAGAATCGCTAAACAACACTGTTGACAGGACAAACCACCGAAAAAAATTACTTGCCAACAGTGTTGCTTAGCGATTCTTTTAGAATATTTCGCTGTAGTAAAGCATTTGAAAAAATCTCTCATGTCTTGAAAGGTCTTGTAAATAGTCTTGTGCAGGACACTAATGTATATACATACATAGTTTTTTGGTGATAGACAAAAAGGTATTAACTTACAGCGTTATTTATAAAAATTATTAAGGCTTTGTAAAGGCTTTTTAAAACAAACATTCATAAAAAATTTTCCTAAAAAGCCTTTATAAAGCCTTAATAATTTTTATAAATAACGCTGTAAGTTAATACCTTTTTGTCTATCACTATTATATATCCGAATCATCAAATTTTAAGTAATTTTGCATCGATTGGTAGATGAATATTCTCACATATTTAGGTGGTGTTATATAAAGGGTGTTTTTTATTGAGGTATAGAACTTTAAGTTGGCATCACTTTTTTAACTGGCGGCCATTTTGTCAGCTGTCAAGTGATTAATATTTAGTTTGGTTTGCCATTTCATCATGAACAGGTTGACAAAAGAACAACGCTTGCAAATCGTGCAAATTTATTTCGAAAATAATGGTTCAGTTCGCGAAGTTTACCGCAAGCTCCGTCCATTTTATGGTCGACATAATCGTCCATCGCATAATTTCGAGGAATGGACCTGTCAATTGGCCACCAAGATCGTGTGATTTGACACCATTGGATTATTTTCTTTGGGGATATGTGAAGTCGCTCGTCTACGCCAACAAACCAGAAACGTTAGGGGACTTGGAAGCCAACATTCGTGGCGTTATTGCCAACATACGGCCCCATATGCTCGAAAAAGTGGTTGAAAATTGGACCTGTAGAATTGGCTTTATTTGAGCCAGCCGCGGTGGCCACATGCCCGAAATCATATTTAAACATTAATGGCATAAAATTATCCTTCCAATAAAGCCAAATTGATGGACATTAAAACGATTTTCTTGTGTTTTATTTCAATTCGAAGTTCTATACCTCAAAAAAACACCCTATACATTTCAACAATTGTAAATTTCTTTAAAAAATTATAATTAAATTTATAAATAATGAGTTGAACTTTTTATATTAAAACTATATTTTTTAAGTGAAGCTTTAACACCCTTACCCCCATTTTTTGACATGATAATAAAATAAATAATTAGCTAATTTTAATTTATATTTAAAATTTACTTGAATAAGGTTTAATTTTTTGAGTGCTTGATTAAACTTTTTATTTAATTATGCTGAAAGTATGGTAGCACTACAAAATTTCCAAATATTATGGAAAGCTTTCCAAACAATAGCTGTTTAATATAAATAAGAAAGTTTCAATGTGTAGAAAATTAAAATCGAATTATGCTAGCAAAACTTAAATATTATTTAAATACACAATGTGGGTATTTAAGTACGAGTATTATTTAAATGTGCACTGAAAAACAATAATTTGTTTTTATATATATATAACTTAAAAATAATTACAGTTTGAATAAAATAAAAAATTGGCCTTTAGAGCAAAGTCAGGCACATACAGACATGTTTATATTATTTATGTATTAGTGATAATATAAAAGAGAGTAAAATTTATGCTGTATCGAATCCCTGCCCGAAATTACATTAACTTTAAACTAACTTTAAGCTAACCATTTCGCAACTAGTACTGGCTGACGCTTGGATTACTTTTAATGTAATCAACTGACTATATTAACATTGCGATGTCCTTGGCGATAGTCAATTGTCTCACTCTGCATTACTTTCAGCTAACTTAAAGTTCATTTTCTTAAATCTTCTCGCAGTCAGTAAATTAAAAAAATTTTGTAGGTTTCGAACATGTATCATCACTCTTTGCGTACTCAACGGCCTACAACTCAGCTAACGTACCATCTAAAATAACAACAGCAAAATGTTAATATAAAACTGAAATGAGTTTCAAAGTAGCTGACAATAAATTTGTTGGCTCTCATCAAATTCGATTACGTACTTAACTTAAGAATTAATTTTGGGTTTGTTCTGGATGACATTGCAGTTAGCTTTTAGTCAGTCTAAGAAAAGTTAACTATAAGTTAACTATTTTTATAGTCAATCACACATTTTCCGACATGGATGCTTATGAGAGATTGCGTTTTTTCTTTCATACGTGTGCTTATGTACGTGTAAAAAAGAGCATAACCAAGTGCCTACGGGCGGCCTTTTGCTTGTCTCTGCTTTAGAGCCTATTTCACCCATTGTATTTAAAAATCAATTTATATTCAAAAGAAGTTTTTCATTGGAAAAAAAATTATATGAAAAACTGCTTATAAGTATGAATTAATCTTGAAATGGAATTGGTGAAATAGGCTCTGAATAAATAAGTAAGTTCCGTTGCAGGAATTTTTAGAAAATATTACTCTGTAAAAGGTGAAAATGCAGAAGAAATAAAAAAGTTAGATTCTATCTTACGGGAAAATGTTGGCTATCATATTTTGAAACAAATTTCCAAGACACATGAATGAAGTTAAAATAATTTAAAAATCGAACCTTCGCCGACAGAAAAACCATCATTGAAATTCGCTCCCTGAACTGCGGTAGATGTTGAATGCTGTTTTTCAATGTAAAGGGTGTTTTTTATTGAGGTATAGAACTTTAAGTTGGCATCACTTTTTTAACTGGCGGCCATTTTGTCAGCTGTCAAGTGATTAATATTTAGTTTGGTTTGCCATTTTATCATGAACAGGTTGACAAAAGAACAACGCTTGCAAATCGTGCAAATTTATTTCGAAAATAATGGTTCAGTTCGCGAAGTTTACCGCAAGCTCCGTCCATTTTATGGTCGACATAATCGTCCATCAGAGCAATTAATTCGCTTAACCATGGATCGTTTTCGCACTACGTTTACTCTATGTGATAATACGCATCCGCAGAGACGTCGAACAGTGCGCACCGAAGAAACAATTGCCGCTGTAGAGCAAAGTGTTGAAGAGGACCCGAATGAATCGATTCGCCACCGTGCACAGCAATTGGAGCTTTGTCCATCAAATTTTGTTTCCGAATTGGATGGCATGAATGTGGATGAGTTGTGGTTCCAACAAGACGGCGCTACATGCCACACAGCGCACGTCACAATCGATTTATTGAAGGAAACATTCGATGAGCGCATAATTTCGCGGAATGGACCTGTCAATTGTCCACCAAGATCGTGTGATTTGACACCATTGGATTATTTTCTTTGGGGATATGTGAAGTCGCTCGTCTACGCCAACAAACCAGAAACGTTAGGGGACTTGGAAGCCAACATTCGTGGCGTTATTGCCAACATGCGGCCCCATATGCTCGAAAAAGTGGTTGAAAATTGGACCTGTAGAATTGGCTTTATTCGAGCCAGCCGCGGCGGCCACATGCCCGAAATTATATTTAAACATTAATGGCATAAAATTATCCTTCCAACAAAGCCAAATTGATGGACATTAAAACGATTTTCTTGTGTTTTATTTCAATTCAAAGTTCTATACCTCTAAAAAAAACACCCTATAGAATAAATAGCTCCTACGTCCTAACAGAGTTAGTTTTACTAAAAAAAAATTTAATTTTGTAATTTTAATTTTTGTTTGAAATAGTTTCTAAAATTTATTTCATAAATTTTTGTGTTGTTTTTTGTTTTAATTTAAAATTGAAAAATATTTCCGTATTATTTTATTTTGTGAGCATATTTTTGCGTATATTTTTAATTTTTAAGTGCAATTTTTTTTAGTTGTTTGAAAGTCCCAGCCCTGATTTTAACCATCCCAATGTCCCCTGAAAAGATTTACATTACATTTTACATTTCATTGTTTTGAGTACATTTTTTAAAAAGTTAACTACGCGGTGTTTTTTGATCATTAAGCCCAACATTTTGTTTTCATTTACAAAAGAAGTAGATCCTTTACGATCCTGGAGAGGGCATTTACACTTGCACAAAATCTAGCAATTACACTTAAATTTTTTTATGAAAATCTACATCGTTGACACCAAGGGGTCTACTATGTAATTCGAAACGAAAGAAAATGCTATCGAATTTACATGTTATAAGCATACAAATTCGAAAGCATTTTCTTTCGTTTCGAATTACGCTGTAGACCCCCAAGATTATTTTTGACATTTAGCAAGATTTTTTTTTATCTAAAACAAAACCCATTAAATGAAAGTTTTCCAAAACTGCAACCAAACAACTGCAATGTAGCCAATTCACACACCTTTTTATATACACAGTCTGACTTTTTAGTAAAAATTTGACAGAAAAAAAATATAGTTGGATCACTCAGTTCTACTACGGCCATGTGTAAAAGCAAAAACTGGCATGAAGTTAGCATAAGTGGCAAAATTGAACATGATCTTAAGGAGTTTTGTTATGAAACTTCACATTAAAAATCACGCTAGGACTTACTAGTAGGCTAAAACTACGTATTGTAACCATTTTTAATGTCAAATTGTATAGAGGAACTCGTTAACACCCAATTAAATTTCGTCACTTATGCTAACTTCATGCCAATTTTTGCTTATAGATAAGGCCGCTGGAATTTAAGTAGATTTTGACAAAATATAGTGGCGATATAGATTTTGGTTCGTGTGGGAATTCCCAAAATATCGTAAGTACTAGATTTTGGTCATATGTAAACGCGCTACTAAAGCTTTTGAATTTTTTCAATCGATCGTTTCACATGTTTCCATTTGTTTGCATTTTCTTTTCAATTGCTTACGTTTTTTGTAAGCGATTATTAATTCCAGGTTTTGCTGTTATTCACAGCAGTGTGAGTAATTTGAAGGCGTCTTTGCAAGTTTTATTCTATTTTGAATAGTCTCACTGAATTACTGCTATTTTGAACTTTTAGTAACTTCTTTATATAAAGTTTTATTTCAAAATTTCATACTCCACAAGTGAGATGAAAAAAATAATATTTGTATTTACATCTGTAACTGGAATAGAAAAGCATTTAAATCATTTAAGAGGTATTAAGGGCATTTAAGCTAATTGTATAAATTGTATGCTTTAATTCCATTCCACTCTCGCATTCTTAAGAAAATTATGATGGCTTAGAGAATAAATGAAAGAGATAAATATTGCCTTAAGCCAACAGTTGTAAGAAACACGCGGTTTCATCTTAAAATTACATTAATCATATGACAAGTGCACAAAGTGGCTGAGAAGTAAAAAAATGTACTAAGAAATACAAAAGCTTTCCACGACTAATTACAGTTGACATGTGGTGCCAAAAACAACAACAACAACAACAACAACAACAACAAAGAAACATTAAAATAACAACGAATGGTTAAAAATGTCTTAAAATGGGTCTCTTAATGTTTTTTTTTTCTTCTTTGGTAATTTTCTTTTAAAAAATATTGCGTGATTTGAGGGTGTTTTATGCTTAAAAGTTTAAACATTTAGCCGTGATAACAAAATTATATGCTCCTTGGAAAACACACAAACCGCAGTGTAAATGAATTTGTGTGAAACATGACACGGCACTTAATTTACAATTCATTTGCTGCTTTTTTTTCAAACGGCTGATTCCTTTTCCTCTTTTTGCGCCTTCGCTGATTTTGATGAACATTTGGCTTTAATTGTATGATGAGTTGACGTTTTTACCGCTTGGTATTATGTACATATTTTTGGTTATTGCCCTTTTTTTTCTTCCTGCGGTTTACTTGAGCCTGCCTGCTTAGGCGGCTTGATAGACAGAAAAATCATAATAAAGACTTAATTTTTTTTTTGAGGAAATCATGTTTTTTTTAGCTTAAAACAATTATAATGATTTAATGATGTAATTTATCAGATACAATCTGATTTAAGTTCTAATTATGGACACTCTTGTATATATATGTATATATATTTATGTTGTGTGTTTTTAGGGCGTTTTTGTGTTACTTTTTGGGATTTTATTTATGAGTGAAGAGTTAATTTCTGCCTGAAATCTTAGATAAGGATGATTTTAGCATAAAAATTCTATAAGCAGGTGTATATTTCAGTTTTTACTGTATATGTTTCATTCTGTGTTAGGACCTCAACTTTAGGTTTAGAAGTTGCAGAGAGTCAGAGGGGTGCATTGTCCAGCAAGAATTTCTGTTGCTTTCCATAGAATTATTAAAAATTGCATGTAATTATTTATTTTAATATTACTCCTAAAAATCATCAGTCATAATGTACTAAAATTTTCTAAATTTGTGTAAAAAAAGTTGTCGGTTGTCACAAATTCGTTTTTTACTTGAGACGAGTGAAATATATCTTAGCTAATTAATAAATTAGTTTATAGCAATTACAGTTTTATGTTAAAGTAAAATTTTACTAAATTAATTTTGTAAAATTTTTTCATAAAACTGGTAGTTTTGCAAAAAAAAAAAATTCAGCTTTGATCTCAAAATTAGGAAAATTTCGCAGTTTTTTTTTAATACATATCGCTCATTTATTAAAACAACTTCATAAATCAAAAAAAAAATTTTTTTTAGTCAGACAACGAGTTTAAAGTTTTCAATTTATACACAACGTATGCCCTAATTCTGTTCGACGATTATATCGTCCTGTCTATGGACGAAAAAAGCCGCAGTTGTGATTCTTTAAAAGAATTATTATTTATTGCCTATGCTAGAAGGTTCGTGTATTTGCTTTATGATTTTTTTCCAAACATTAAAGGTATTCACATCAGTTTTTTTCTTGTTGGAAAAATGGAAAAATGTAATTTTTTTACAACAAACACAGGGAAAAAATTCATCAAAAGTTGAATTTAAAAACTCAACTTTGGGTGGAATTTTTTTCCTGTGTTTGTTGTAAAAAATTTACATTTTTTCATTTTTCCAACAAGAAAAAAACTGATGTGAACACCTTTATTATATTCAACACATAATTTTTCATATATTTTTCAAACTATTGTATAAGGGTCGTATTAAAAAAAATTTAACAAAGCTTTGAAAAGCAATGTTAAGTAAAGTTGTATTCAAAAAAATTATTGTATCAAAATTCTAAAGTAGGCACCTACGTTTGTTAAGGCTACTTTAAGTTGATATTTCCAAAATGTGTATTTTTTACCTCAAACATTTTTGTTAATATAGCACATATTGATTCATGTTTCATCTGAAAATGAAGTTAGAAGTGCTAGCTCTTATCTTAAATTTATTATTACTGTCATGTGATGGAAAATATCACTAAATTATCCAACTGATTCGAAATACATAGCAAAATCAAAAAAAAAAAAAAATTTAAATAAATACAATTATACAAAAATGTTTTAGTGATGTACATTCAAACAAAACGAATCGAAAAAAGCTGCATATTCAAATACTCATTTCGTTCGAATAAAATAAATTGAGATAATTTTTCTATGTTCATCATATTTTTTTTTTTACTTTTACTTCATAAAAATGTTTATCTGTTTTGCTTCCATGTCAGAAGCTTATATTTTATAAATTAGGTTGCTTAACTTCAAGATAATAAAAATGTAATTAATAAAATAAAAAATTAGTTGAATACTCGAATGAAATTGTATTCGATGTTGTACATCATAAGCTGTAAAATGGTTGTTGAACATGGTGGTGTTACCAGAATTTAGTATTAAATCACAAAATAATTAAAGTTGTCTTTTGAATACAATTTCTTGACAAAGCAATGTTAGCCTTAAAGTGCTTGGTAGCTACTATGAACTTTAAAGCTCAAGTAAAATATTTTTTTGAATAAGGCTGTAATACTTTAATTTAATTTTTATGTTTTAAAACATGGCTATAATATTTTTATTTTTCATTATCAAAGACAACAACCTTTTTTTAAAGAAAATAATTTAGGGAATTCAAACACAAGAACTCAAAAATATTTTCAAATAAAAACGTCCTATTTTTATGAAATTTTTACACAATATGAAGAATAATATAAGGATTAATTCTGCATTATTAATTCCACTTTTTGAGTTGTGACGTTGTTGAGTAAATGAGCATTATTTCCTCAAATTAAGTGAATTTTCGCCAAAGTTTAAGTCTTTTATTCTAATACTTATATCGTTACTTTTATTTAAATTCTATACCAAGTAAGATGTTATTTGTATACATATTTTTGCAAAAAATAAAAAAAAAATTACTTTTGCTGTTGAGTCAACATTACACACAATTCACTTTGAGATTAACAGCCTGACCAACAATATCGAAAGAAAACGTTCGATCGATTAATTATATTGGAAACAAAAACAAGTTTTTTTTTATTGAAATTTATTTGCTGGTGGTTAAGCATGTTTACATGCATTTCATTGATGCTTTGTCTCATTGTTGTTTTCAATACCATATTTTCGGTCGAACGTTTACTGTCATGATCATGGGCCAGGCCGTAAATGCGAGCTTTCTCTTATTTGCCCGCAAATTAATGTTTGATATTAATATTTAAATAAAGTTTTTATTGCAACTGACTTTAAAAGCATCACAATTTAAATCCCATGTGCGTATGTATACAGTACATCCATTAAAAAATCTTTCATCGACTACAAAATGAAAATTTTCTTGTAAGAACAGCAATAAAAAATATCTGTTTAAAATGTGAAAATTATACAAATGGTACATAAAAGTATAAAATTAACATATGCAAATACTATATCTATTTATATGTATGCACTTGAAATTTATGAAATGACTTTACGTGTAAATTGTCTTAAATACAATCCACATACTTATTCTCCGCAGTTGAATATTAAAAAGCTCCTTACTACATACTGATATTAAAAACCAGATGTCAGGTGTATCAAAAAAAAAAAAAAAAAAAAAAAAAGATTCACACTAAAAGAAATTATATGACAGTTAAAAACAATATTTTGACATAAAGTAATAAAAAGAATTTGATGTCTGGCGAAAACAACACCCCAACAAACATTAAGAAGAGCAGAAAAAACGTTTGTCGCATTAACATTTATGACTGTCATAAACACGATTTTTATTATTTTTATTATGATTTTCTTTACATTAACTGTAGAAATACTTTATTTGGCTGTTTTTCCCTAACGATTGGTAAATTTTATTCATATTTAGGATATTGGAGTTTTGTTTTTTTTTTTTGTTATTTTTTGTTACTTTGTTGCCTTCAGAAGAAAAATTACAAATTTGAAAGAAACTTATAAGCCAATTGCAATGATTTAGGTATTTCTATTTAGGTAGAACTATGGAAATGTACACTCAAAAAAAAAAGACATATACTATTATTAAGGAAAAAAAGTTTCTAAATTTAAGTAAAAAAAATTTCCAAATTTAAGTAATTTTTTCTAAGTTTAAATAAATTTTTACAAAAATCTAGTAAAAATTACTTAATATGAGTAAAAAATTAAAAGTTCATATCCTTAAAAATAGTTCACAAAAATACACACAAAAAATCTCACATTCAAGGACAAGTTTACTTGCTTAAAGGAAATATGTACCAAAAATTAGAAAATGGTTTAAAAGTTTAGGGAAATTGTATCCTAAAAACTAGTCAATCTCGTTATAAATCAAAAAATAAATTTTAGGACATGACTTACTCCTAATTAGTTCATCAAATTTACTAACTTGAAAGATATAAAAAGTTATTCTAAATTTTAGAAATATATTTACCAGTTTTAAGTATTTTTTCTTTAAATTATAGAATATATTTTTTATTTGCATTAAGCAAAAAATTTAAGTAAATTTTTTATTCTTCCGAGGAATATTTGAACTTGAAATATATTTTTTTGAAAATAAAATAAAATTTTAAAACTCAAAAATTTCAATGCTTATTCAGGCTGCCCTGTTAGGCAATTGGTTAGAGTGCTTGCCTATCATTCAGAAGGTTGTTGGTTCAATACTTGTCTCCTCTCAAGGAATTAATATGTATGTATGGTGAAGTAATTAAGAATATAATATGAAGATATAATAAAAAAACATACCATGCGGTATAGAATTTAATAAAAAATAAAAAAAGTACCAGAATTAAAGACATAAAAAACTTTTAAAAATTTACTAAATTTGAGATCAAAGATGAAACAAAATTTTTGCAAAGCTCCGAATTTTATGGGAAAATTTTACTTAATTTTAGAAAAATTTTATTTAAATATAAAAATATAATTATTATTAACTAGTTCATTCATGAACTAGAAATTTAGTAAATATTTTACTGGTTTCAAGTAAAAAACAGCTTTGGCGTCATACGACAACTTTTTTTTATTAAAATTTAGAAAATGTTCCAAAGTTTTAGTTAGTTTTTTTTTTTTGAGTGTAATAGAGAATGAAAATATGTACCTTTATGAAAGCAAATTTCTTAAAAAATTGAAGTATTAGCAAAGCAGATGCTAGACCTTTGTCTAACTTGCATCATTACAATTCTATACAAAATGTTGCACTTCCGTCTTTCAACTCTACATGCCATCCATCACCATTTGCGATTGCATTAAATATATGAAAAATTCTATGGAATTCGATAAAAGAAAACCTTTTTTTTAAGACTTTTGTAAAGTACTTTTAAAGAGGAGTTGTTTGGCATTTCCTTAAGCAAGATAACGTTAGAAGACTGAAAGTAGTGACTCTCATGGCAAACATCAGATATTTCTAAACCAACTTTGTATGGCACAAAAAAAAATCAATTTATAAATTGTAAACGTACATACATATTTATGTACAAACAGATATACATAAATACATGCATGCGTCCATATATCGCCACCTTAATATAGAAAAGCCCTAACTCATTGTTTTTTTTTAATCGAGACTTTTGTATATTTCGATACAAGAACATCTAATGTATCTAAAAATTAAAAATCTCAAATTTAAAAAAAATAATGAGTTAGGGCCTTTGATATATTAAGGTATCGATGTGTATCTGTGGAAAAAATTTTAAGGTATACACTTGAAAAGTGTAAGAGCCTTAAAATGCATACATTTTCCAATTGAATTTATTTTATTCAGGTTTTATTAAAAGATTTGAGCATTTCTAAGGATTTCATTATGATCTTCAAATAAACAAAATGCTTCTTTGTTACAAGCAATAACATTTTACAAAACTTTTTATAAGGGAAAATTGTTTGAAGTAGTAAATTAAAAAAAAATATATATTGTATATTGAAATATTAAAGTTGAAATATTTTTAGGATACTTTTTCTTCATACGAGTATTTAAATTTAATATAAATTTTTGAGTTTATAAAACAGCTATCAAATATCTCATAAGGAAGTTGATTCTATATTTTCTATGGAAAATCCTTCGCCAAAAGGATTAAATTAAAAAAAATCATATTATATATTGAATTATTTTTAGGATATTTTATCTCTTGATATTTATGTAAGTTAAATATAAATTTTTAAGTTGATAACACAAGTGTCAAATATCTGATTAGGAAGTTGATACTATATTTGCTATCGAAAATCCTTCGCCAAAAAGGTTTAAAATCCTAAAATCCTTTTGACATTCATCAATTCTACTAATATTCAAAGAATATTCTACAGAGGGTGGTGGGGGCTTGTATCTTTACACAGAAAAAACATTTCTCCAATTAACACCCTTAATTCAAAAAAGTACAAATAATCAATTAATAATTTAATTGAGTCAACCAAACCTTTCTTAAAATTTAATTGCCTAACAAATTACTTAAATGTTTATTTAATGCAGTCAATTAAAATTTTATTTAAAAATTGAGATAATTAAAAAGTTTAATGGACACGATTACATTTTTAATAAGTTTTTGTTCTTTTTTCAATTAAAATATTTTTTTCTGTGTTATGTGCTATTCCACACTATAATTCATTAAAAAAAAAAAACTTAGTAGAAAAATCACGCTCATATGTTCACAATAATGTTCTGCACAAGACCTTTCAAGACATGAGAACAACACTGTTGCCAACAACACTGTTGGCAAGACAAACAACTGAAACAAATATCTTGCCAACAGTGGTGTTTAGCGCTTGTTTTAGAATATTTCGCTGTAGTAAAGCATTTGAAAAATCTCTCATGTCTTGAAAGGTCTTATAAATGGTCTTGTGCAGGACTTTAGTTCATAAATATCTCTACATATAAAATGTCATAAAAAATATGAATGATAACAAGTGTTCCGAAATAAATGTATTTGGGTGGATAAAGAAAAAAAATTAGAAAATTTTAAAAAATGTAGGGGCAATAGAAACGAAAAATTATAAAAATATATAATGGGCGTTTTTTCGAGATACAGAAAAAATAAAATAAAAAATATTTATAACGTGAATTAAACTGGCTTTAATGGATAAATAATTTGATGTATTGTATTGTTTAAATATGACTTCTTCTATGTAGCTGCCACGGCTGGCACATACATGGAGCAGTCTGGAACTATAATTTAGTCCTAGTTTACACTATGCAAGTCTTATGGTTAAGCTGATTAGTTTGAAACGTTTATATTCCCCTCGTCTCTCTCTCTCCTAAGAATAGGACTTGCATAGTGTAAACTAGGACTTACACATACTTTCGGCCGTATTGCGCCAACAACTCCTCAAATGTTGATTTCGAGCTGTTCAATTGTCTCTGGCTTATAGGCGTAGACGAGCGACTTAACATTACTTCAAAAAAATCCAAATTGACAAATTGATAGGACTATTATGTGAAATTGTTCATTCATCAACAGTGTCTTTGAGTAAATTAATTGTAGCACGCGCTGTATGGAATGTGGCTCCATTCTGTTGGAACCACACTGATACTATCTGTCCTACGATGTCGACAACATTCGACTTTTCGCACAGTTACATTGCAAACAACAATAAAATTTAAAAAATTTGTTTTTGTTTTGAATGTAAGTGTGCGCCAAGTCAAACGCTGTCGAGATCGTGGGACAGAACCTAACATTCTGTCTGCCATTGTTTTTGAAGACCTATAGATCTATGACTCCGCAGGCTCTTAAAGTGCACTAAACAGTAATTTTCTAAGTATGTAATGATATTGTGCAAAAGCTATGACTTGCTGAAAAATCACACAAAATAATTGTGAATTTTCCCACATTACAACCGTGTAATTAACTCAAAATTAACCTATAGCGACTAACGTCTCTTTTCATAATGTACGATAAATGGTTAACGTGAACTATAACTACAAGTTCTTCATACAAAACTTGCCGATAAAGACCCTGTTATCTTTTAATCGTACATTGTGAAAAGGCCCGTAAGGTACTTTTTCTTTTTTGAATTACCTAGACTCTCGATTGCCCAAAAATTATATTTCAAGTTAAGATAATAATATTGAATGCCAATTTTATGTATATAAAAATAGTTTTCTGGTGATTTACTTTAACTTGATATTTTCTACCTCTAAAATAAATACCTGATAATAATTTACTAACGTAATAATGAACTTTTCCAACTGGCCCTTTAATATTCTCCACTATTTTATTACTTTTAGTTTGAAAAGAAGTTCTTAAAGAACTTTAATAACAGACATTATCATGTAAATAAACATAAAAACACTCGCATCATCAATGTAATCGGCCAAAAGTGATTTGAACCCAATTAAGCATGAACTATAATAAACTTTTGGTGGTCAAAGGAAGAAATCAAGAGACTTTACTACAATATTTATTAAACAGACAATGAAGTCCGGTGACATGTGAGAAAAGTCAATGCTTCCGTTTGGTAAAAAAATAAGTAAAAACAAAACAAAAAAACTTTTTGGCAAAAGTTAAAAGAACAACTTCTTGGCAAAAGATTCTTTGGCATGTTCTATACATATGTATTTAGAAATCAACCAACCATTCTTCATTCATTCAATGCAGTAACAAAAAAATAATAACGAAGACTAACACAAACTTCAAATTTTGCTTGTCCTGGATCTCTGCTTTTCATAAGGATGGATGGGATTTTGTTTCATGACTTCAATTGTATGTGTTTGTTGGTGTTTCTAACATTGTGGTGACCTCGGGGTGTTAAACTATGTGACTTTGCAATCTCGGTTCAACGAAGCGTATTAAGTGCAAAAACACACACACACACAACGTTCGTACCAAAGAAAATTTCTGGTAACAACAACAAATACCCGTTATACAAGTAAGTAAAATTTCTTATAATTTTACAATCTTGCAGTTTTTTTTTTCTTAGAATGTCTGCAAATACTTTAATTTTATATTAAAAAAATGTGAAACATTCTATTTCATATTTAGGGAGTGGCATGCCAATCTCAAATAGCAAAATGCCATACGACTGTTGAGTTTTAAAACGTGATGACTTTGTGACACAGCATTTTGTTTTTGCACAAGTATTGGTGTTAAGTGAAACTTATTGAAACAGCTATAGAAAGGAAGGATATTTAAGTTCCTGCTTATGTTGAATGAGGAAAAATGTTTGCATTGTCTGTGATTTGTAATAATTTTTGGTCTTATTTTGCAACTGACATTTAATTAACTGTATACAAGAAAACAAATGAAGAGGGCAGAAGGCAGGAGGCTGATTGAAACGATTTGCGGGGAAACTGTATTTGGTACTTATACTATGAACTAGTATTAAGTATGAGTTGACATCTAAGTGACAGTCATTTTGTTACAACCAAAGTAATGGTGACGATGACTAGTTCTGTTTCTCTGCAAAATCGTAATTGTAATCCTCTAAGGATTCTTTTACGACAGTTGTAACGGGAAAGTTTGATTTCAACAAATCATAGAAACCAAATGTCATACCAAGATAATTACCCAAAAATAAAGTTAAGACTAGAAAAAAATATGTTAATTACTTTTGTGAGTACTAAACTTGAATCGGGTGTTTTTAAGAAAATTTTCACTTTGACAAATGTTGAAATTCTTTCAGTAAGACTATATATGGATACATATGTATGTATGTACAAATAAGAGATTTGTAGAAGGTTTTTGCGTTTCAATTAATCGTGATTGTAAAATGATCAGAGCAACTTTCTGTTTTCGCTACGATGTCCGCCTGTATGTCTGTCTGTCATAGACTGTTTTCTGCAAAACCGTAAGAGCAACGGACCTGAAATTTTCACCGAATATTGCCCGTAATTTCTACACAAGGATAAATTACGTTAAAATTTTACCTACGAGTTCGCCTTGTAAAATTTAACTTACACGATAGATATCTGTACACTAATAGATATCTATGGGTAGAAATAACGGACATATGTAAAACTTTGGCCGCTACAACAACAAATATATGACAGTAACAAATTAAAGGGTGTTCCAAAGCGAGCAAGGAAACATCTTGAAATCCTGATGTAATATATCATCGTTGCTTTGACGTGATCGGTTATGTGTAGGTATTTGCAGTTTTTTTTTATTTCACCATTATAAAACTTGATGTGTCATACATTTACCCACCAAATCGTTTAAATATATCTTAGGGCTAATAAATCAGTGAAAGAGCAAGATCTGGAGTAAAAGTGTAGGCTTGGACAAAGGTTGAGTGCTCATTGCATGCAAAACATATGGTCCGTGAGTAACAAAACATATGGCCTGTTCAGATGGTTTAAATACTGTACTTATTTATAGGTTTGCTAGTTTAAGCACATTTTAAATCAAAAATAAAAATTAACTTGCACTGATCTATCAGCCCTTAATGTAGTATATGTGACAGCGCATAGAGAAAGGGACCTAAGGGTAAAAGAAATCAATTTTCGCTTTGGTGTTACAGTCAATGGCGATCGTTATCGGGAAATGTTGAACGAATTTTTGTTCTCAAAAATTGAAAAGGAGGATATTGGCAACATTTGGTTTCAACAGGACGGCGCTACGTGCCACACAGCCGAAGCTTCAGTAATTTTTTTTATAGTATTTTCAAAAAAAAAGTTACTCCTGAAGTTTTCAAAAACTATAAAACTAAAAAATTCCAAAATTAAAAAAATGTCGAAACGAAAAATCACCACAATGAAAATAGCGCTTAAATGAAAAAAAAACACAAAAAATAAAATAAATTGCGGTCGGCAGAAAACTAAAAAAATTGCAAAACCGAAAAAAATTGCAAAAGCGGAAAAATTGCCACAGCAAAAAAAATCGCTAAGAAAATTACCGAAAAAATTGCCAAAACTCAGAAAAATTGTCAAAACGAAAAAAGCGGAAATTAAAAAAAAAACGCCAAAGCGAAAAAAGTGCTAAGACTGAGAAAAGTCGCTAGAACTAAAAAAATCGCCAAAAACCGAAAAAAATCGCTAAAACTAAAAAAAAAATGCCAAAAGCTGAAAAAAATCGGTAAAACTAACAAAAAAAAATTTAAAAAATTTCTACATGAGGTAAGATATTCAATTATATATCATCAAAAAGATAATTTACTGGCACTCGAAAACCATTTTATGGTATCGATAGTATATATTTATGCCCTAAGGTGTAGAGCATGAGTACATCAAAAGCGGTCAGCTGTTTTGTACAACAAGTACAAAAAC
Organism: Tachina grossa; assembly: GCA_949987645.1. NCBI lineage: Eukaryota > Metazoa > Arthropoda > Insecta > Diptera > Tachinidae > Tachina > Tachina grossa. The sequence goes on along the minus strand of OX465277.1, from coordinate 106,676,088 downwards.
GCCAAGTTTTTGGTATTGTATTGACGTGACGTCGACAAATAGTTACAGAATAAGAGGGAATACAACAATCACCTGAAAATATTTACTTCTAATTGAAACTTTACATGGCAATGTATTACATCCCTTGTTATCCTCCAATGGCATCGATTGATTTTTACGAAACACTTTCCTTTACAGGCACGAAATATGTCAGGGTAAAAAAGAAGAAACTAATTCCCACAAATGATTAAAATTCCATGCATCATATTGTAAAGTATCACTCTCAAGAAGCACGAATTGGAAAAAGGGAATATTTTCTTTTAAGAAACGCACGTGCTTATTTTGTTAAAATAAGTGGAAAAGTGTTTTTTTCTTTATTTTTCTTTTTAAAATTTTTGTTATTCTCAACCAAAAAAAAAACGAATAAAAAGAATTTGATTTCCTTTTTATAACTTTAAAGGTAAATTTCACATAAAAAAATTAATTCACTTAAAAACCAACACAAAAAACAAAGACACATTTCATTCAAAATCACAAAAATTTAGAAAATCTTTAGAGGCATGTAAATTCTCTCAAGCGTATTCTAAGCCAATTTAAAGTTACAAAAAAAAAAAAGACACTGAAACGAAGTCACTCACGTACACTTTGCACACAAACTATGAAGTCCTTGTTAAGAAGTGGCAGAGTTTAGTTGGTAAAGAAGTACAACATTTGACTTGGGGAATTTTTCTGGGAGTATAAGATATATGAAATATTTACTTAAAGAATTAAACTACATTTGCGGCAATATTTGTATGCCAAAATCTTTTCTTTTATAGCCATTTGTTGTTTAAGAGTCTCAGAATGTGAGAAGTTTTCATAGGATGTTTTAGAAATGTTTTTGTTTAAAATTCAAGCGGTGCGTGTGAGTATGTGAGATTGCCAAGAAAACACATGTGTGGTTTTCAATTTATTGTTGTGTATCCGTTTGAGGTTTTAATGTCGAGACGTTTTATTTCTTTGGGGGGTTTTCTTTGTCTAAATGAATTTTCTTAAAGCGTTTACATTTTCAGTGAAACTGTTTTCTGTGGTAAAGAGAAAAAGGGTTTAAGTCATTTTCAGCTCCACAAAAGTTGCCTTTTTTTTGGAAGTTAATTTCATGTAGTTTCTATTGCACCATCAAGTTTACAATAATAATAATTATCATTTAATTTTATTAACTCAACTGAATATCTTACAAAATTATTCCATGTATTATTTGAAAGATGAAGTTCATTATTACCAAATGAATATGTGATTTGGAGGGCATAATTTTTTGCATCTTAATTGCTTTGTAAAAGGTTTATTACCATCTAACTGTTAAAAATTAAAAAAAATGTTAATAATTGCCTATTAGTTGTGGGCTTTACCTAAACCTACCTTTAGGCAACATTCTACCAGCCTTATGAGTGGTATTTATAAGTTTTGCAGTTAAAGGTCCTATTATAAATTAGTGAAAATTTATTGTCATTTATTTATCAGTACGTTCGTTGTTAAGCAAAATTGTGGAAATACAGTTGCATATATAGCGATTTTTGAATTTAAGTACAATATATTTTATAGGCCCTATGCTCCCTGTAGGAACGACGGGAACCTATACAATATTTTATACAAATCTTACTGATTCTTGACTTTTGTGAAAAATTTCATAAATTCAGTCTTTGACTGTGGAAAAAACTAACTTTTCATGATGAAAATTTAAGATTTTAGCAAGAAATATTTTCAAAATGATATATTTGATTCTTTTCAATTATGGATTGGAAGCAATCTAAATCATTATTTTTTAGGGCATTAATAATATTTACTGTAAATATTACAATAAAGGGAATGTGGAATATTTTGCTTCAGAAAATACTGATCTATAAAAAAAATGCCCAATAGAATAAATCCCAACCTGTTAAACAACCCGAACAAAGCATTATAATAAAACTGAACATGAATATGTAAACGTGGTCACAAAACCAACACAATTTTGGCAGTAAAGTGTTGGCAACCCTAAAAAAACAATTCGACAATATTAGTAAAAATTATCATTACCAATGACCATTCACAGCAAAGAGTGTTCTTGAATGGATTATTGAACATCAAAAATGGACGCTGATTTTTTTTTTTGAGAAAAATCATCCCAAGGGATGGATCACATTTTCACCTTTATAGCTTTGGTAACCAACAAAATTTCCGCCTTTGGGGTTCTGAGAATGTACCACTGCTTGACGAGGGTTTTGGGCTGGAGGCACAATTGGACCATACTTTTTTTTAAATAAGGCTGGTCAAGCAGTGACTGTTACTGGTGCTCTATATCGAGACATGATAACACAGTTCTTTCTGCCGAAATTAGATGATTCTGATGTGACCAATGTGTGGTTTCAGCTAGACTACACTACATGACATACATCCCGTGCAACAATCAGTTATATACATTTCCAGCTTGTGTACTCTATCATTTCGATGATCAGAATTAGCCCCATAGATTGTGTGATTTAACACCATTAGATTTCAGTTAATTTAATTATTATTGTTCGAACTTCATTTGTTTCTATATTTAAGATTTGATCAGCCAAATTACAAGTGATAATTATTAATGAACAAATAACACCAAAGTTAGTTGTAAATATTCTGACAACACATAGTTGAACGGAACAACTAGCTGTTTTCGAAGGCCACTACACCTTCATCATCAGCGTTCTTTTGTGTTTGGTCCACTGTGTGTGGTGTCAGTTAATGTAGATTTCTGCTTTATATACTCAGCCATTATTGCAAATGGAATATGTGAATTGTTTTGACTCATCTTATTTCAATTTTCTGAAAGCTTTTTTGTAATGAAAGCACGGTGGACCAAATACAAAAAAACGCTAATGATGAACGTTTAGTGGCCTTCGAAAACAGCTTGTTGTTCCGTTCAACTATGTAATTTCAGAAAATTTACAGCTAACTTTGGTGTTATCCGTTTACCGTTTTTTTTAGAAATAAAACTTTCCTACGTGCTTTATGATTCAATAAAAAAATAACAATAAAAACTCTAATAGCTGTGTTTTCTATTTAATTGAAGTCTTGCGTTAATAATGGGACACCCTTACCAGAAAATATTTATTGCTAACATAAAGAACACATTCACGGTTCTTCACAACATAATATAATAATGTAACCTTTAACGTTTAAGGACTAATTTATAGGGACTAAATTTTCCAAAAATTATTTTAAATAAATAAATACCGTTACGATTTATTTTTTTATTTTTCAACACAGTCTTTTTTTAAGCTCTATAAACTTTTTCCAACATTTCTCCAATTTCTTAATCCCTTCCAAAATATAAGATTTGTCGAAGTTATCAAATTGCAATTTGTGAAAGCGGAAACTGTTAAATCTGGTGTATTAGATTTGGGATCAAGAAATAGTCACTCAGAGCTAAATCAAATGATAGATCAATTTGTGTCTCAAGAGACTACATATGTATGCACGGTGCATAATGCACCATTTCACTGTCCATTTCATTTGTTGGCCAAATGCGGTAATTTTTTTTTTCAAATCTGCATTAAATTGACCTGATCAAGTGATCAATTTCAAATTGAACAAAAACTATACCGTGAATTTCTTCAATTCTGTAAACCATTATTTTTGGCCATAACGATGTTTTTTTTTACGAAAATACTGCTTAATGAGCGCACGAGTCGCTTTTTTAAATTTTCTTCTTCTCAAATCACAGGCAGTCCACCATCAAAGGCTGTCAAACACAAATTAATCAACTGATATTTTTTCTGCTGATAAGGGCAGTGTTGCCGTTCCATTTAAGAGGCGATAGATTCAGAAAGTCCGTACTTATTGACCCGCAGCATACACAGAAAAAATTATTCCAAAAAAATTTTTAAACAAATATTTGTTTGAAATCAAACTTAGTTTCAGTAAATATTCTGTACTGTTCCACTAAATTAATTTGTACCAAAAAACTGTGTAGAGAAGAAACAGGCAACGACGTTTTTCGGCTACTTTTCGGCATTTACATGTATACAACACGATCAATCAAAATACACAACAACAGCACCACAACAGCACGTTGTTCTTATCAACTAGCAAGATAAACACCAACACACTGAAATAACATTTTCTCTCAGCCGAACTACGATTAATTTAAATTTTTACAAAATTTTTATCAGAATTTACAAAATTATTTGTAGGACCGCTATCAAATAAAATATTTACTGATTCAACGAATTTGGTTACTGAACATTGAATTTAGTTTTTTCTGTGTATACATAATTTTTATTTATTCTATTAATTTTGTGATTTGAAAAATTTTTTGGAAAAATTTTCCAACATACGTTTGCTCCAATTTTGTTATAAACAAAAAACTTACAGTCTTATTTATAAAACATAAAAAGGCTTTATAAAGGCTTTTTAAGAAAAATTTTGTATGAAAATTTGTTTTAAAAAATCTTTATAAAGACTTTTTAAGTTTTATAAATAAGGCTGTTATTATATTAAAATAAAGTAACATTTGTAAGAAAATTGTTTAGAGAAGATTGCTGTTCCAATATAGAAATTGTATACTGTATAGAAGTTATTTGCTTTATTTACTTTTTAATTTCAATAAAAAAAAATTGATATTTTTTCTTTTAAATTATAAATACAAATTAATATTTGATTCAGAAAATTTTGTGTTTGAATTGGAAAATGATTTTTTTTCTGGGATCGAATATCTAATTGGGTAGCTAGTTGAAGTAAATTCTAAGGACGATTGTAAGCCCTTGCAAACGTCTGCAATTAAGTCACTGCCACCAATAATTCAAATGCTGCCTTAGCCAGTCGGTGCCCAATACGCGAAGAGGTGCCACCAAAAAGGAACTATTTATAATACCCCACTAATTTTCGTCCATCGTGAATAGAACGGAAATTTTTTTCTCTTGAAATTTTAATAAATAAATAAATATTGTTTGAGAACAGTTCTGAAGCAATTTTTCATCAACTCAAAAAGTTTCTTTGCCACAAGATAAATTTCAAGATATCAATTTAGTTACGCGTTTTAATGGAAAAAGAAAATTTTATTTTTCTCTCAATATTTGAGTAAACAAGATATTTGTAAATATGAAACTTTGTAGACAATATGAATAACGATATGAAAATAATTCTGCACTAGATATACCAAACGGACGACACACTCGTCCGTATTCTATAATCAAAATGTAAATAATTTAAGATTCAAAGAAAATGTATCTAAACTTCATAAAAAATTCATTATAACACAGCCACACACAAACTTACATACATATGCAAGCATAATTAAATAAGACATGAAATTAAAAAAAAAACATAAACAAAATCCCTTTAACCAAGTTAATTCAATTTATTCAACTCTCTTCCTTTAAGTATTATGGCTTTCATACAACAACATAAGATAAAAAAATTGTTAGATTAAGAGAAATACTACAAACACACACACACACACTCATGTTTTGTTTCTTTTTTACTTGTAGCCTAATAAATGCGTGTGTAATATGTGTGCATGTAGTAGTAGCAACTTTAAACGCTTAAAGCTTCCAAAATACTAAACCGATTTCAATAAAATATAGATTCTGCACATCTGTATAAAAAATTCTTTAAAACCATATAAATCTTTTTAAAATCGGTGCAGTGGTACCAGCGTAAAAGGGATTACAAAAAACATGTTTGCCTATTAATTATATAGATAGATAGATAATTAATATAATTAACTCAATAATACCATTTTTTTGAGTTATGACGTTGTTGTAGTAAATTAGCGATATGTATATGTATAAATAAACATACATATGTATATACATACATACATACATACATATGTAATAAAGTCTCAAGATTTTTCATTGCCAAATAATTTTTAAAATGAAAGGAGATTACAAAAAGTCTGCTTAATTAACATTTTAGCCCGTTTAATATTAAATACAGTTAAATAATTAACATTTAACATAATACAACATGTTGAAAATAATGAAAATATTTTTTTTTCCAAAATTTCATTTGTTACAGGTAAAATAGTATTTAAAAAAAACATCACATTGAATAAACATTTGTAAACTTACCCAAACACGAACCAACGAGCTGTTTTCCAGTTGAAGTAAATTTCCCTGGAGGACTAAGACGAGCAAAAAAAAATTGAAAAATTATGAACAAATTAATATGTCAAGCAGCAAATGGATAAAAGCAAAAAGAGTTGAAAGTTAAATATTAAAATTATATTCAGGGTTAAACAAACATGCAAGTATTTTTGTAAAAGTTTCGTAATATCTCTGCCTAATTATACAGCATTTTTGCTTTTTGCTTTGTTTTGCAGCATTCCTTATTGGGATATACTTATATGCATGTATGTACATTGTGTGTAGCTGCTTTTGTGGGAGCGGAAAATTAATCAGGAAGTAAGCAGGAAGCAATATTTTGTACTTTATTTAATCCTGTCTCTCATTGGGGACAGTTTTTTATGCTCTTGTTTTTGTTTGCCTTGAAGGCCTGATATTTAATTAATGAAAATTATGTTTTATTTTACGCCAACAGATAGATTTTGGCTTCTTTAGGCTTGCAATTGTGTATCAGGCCAAAGAGTTGAATGGTTGGTGTTAATAGAAGTGTATTTAAAAAAATCATGAAAATGTCCCATTTACTCTGTTGATGTTGCTGCAGTAAGTGGTAAAGTATTGTTGGGAAAATAATTAAAATTTTACGTCTACAAAAAGTTTTTTAATTACTAATAGAAACATTTTTTTTTCTTTTTTAATGTTTCAGTGAAAGGATAATATTTAGATAATGGAAGTTAAATTTATATAATATTTATGATTTTTTGTTTGTTTTATATTAAAGAATTTATTTAAGTCGTAAAGTATTTTGTGTTCTTCTACTTAAATACATAATCTCATGGCATATGTTCGGGGTATATTCCAGAGTGAAAAGTGGGCATTGATTATATACATAATGGAAGATATAATATATTATTTTGGAAAGCAAGACAATGCATTATTTCGGAAGTGTGAAGGTAATTTGACCAGACAAAATTGTTACACATTGATTACCACTGACATTACCCCATCTGAAGAAGAAGAAATATTTTGTGTTTGCTTGTGACCAGTGTTAGTATTTTCCTTACAATTTTAATGCTCCAAAAAATCCGTTATTTCTTTTTCTGCCTTTATGTCATCTAGAAACGTTGCAATTTTTATTAAAAGAAATTGAATTGAAGTAGAAGTTTTGTACTTAACTTTTGCAAAATTTTATTTTAAAATCATATTAATCAATATAAATATTTCATTCTATAAGAATTGAAAATACTAAACTCAAGCCAGATCAAGAAATTATTTCTGCTTAAAAATTTCATTCTATAATGAGAATTAAAATATATTGCAATTGATTAAAAACTATCTCTTGATATTATAAAAACTTTATTTGAGACCAACCAAGACCAGATGTGTCTAACATTTACGTGCATACCTGCCATGACGGCCTCAGCCATTCACCGTCGCCACTGAAAGTTGTACATAGTATGCAATCTTTAATTGGGGTCTCCGTTAGCCATGAACTTGGAAATGTCATATATGTAACTCATATTGTGTTTCGTTCATGACATCGATACCCGAACAGATGGCTGAGCATGAATGTTCGCCACAAGCATTTGCAAAAGAAATAAAACAGACAGAACAAAATTGGTAAGCATTTCATCTCTATTGCACTACCGCAAAATAATTTGATAACACAGAACAAAATATTTCTGCAATAAACAAATTTAATCGAAAACAAAACCAAAACTCAATTAAAAATGTAATTGAGTCAATTAATTAATTTTTTAATTAATTTTTTTTATGTTCAATTAAAGTTGTTTATTGCAGGAATATTTATTTCTATGAAAGCAGAACATGGTTATCTCACGTACTCACAACAACAAATAAATTGATTAATTTTTCACAGTTGCTCTGCCGGCGCTATTTTCATGTCATGTTCTAGTCGACATAATTGTCCATGATTAAGAGCAAGCGCTTTTCTGATATACTGCTCAATAGGCTTAGGGGACATACCCTAGTCTAGTAGATTAGCTAAACAAGAAGAACTTGCCATACTATAGGAAACTTTGTAAGGTAGACTTCAATACCGATACCATCATCAGAACTATCTGTTGAATGGTTGACTGCGTCCGAAATCGAAGAGAATTCTCCTAGCAATTTCTTGTAGCAACCCCAGGTACTAGGTATCATAATATTAATTACGGAGCACATCGCAAATCTACTTGATTTAACATTCGTTACTCTAGATAATACTGACTGGGGCCCGCGGGATTGTCACACCCGTTATCTCAAAGAGATACCCCTGCGGAAAACAACCAAGTACAGACAAACAGATGTCGTCTCAGTTTCCTTCAACATAAAAATATGCAAAACATACTAAAAAAAATTGCAATAATAAACATATTGCTCACTTACTTCAACAACGTCATAACTAAGAAAAATTCGAATTGAAAATTTCAATTAACCTTCATATATCATAAAAATGTCTTGTATACTCTTGAGTGAAAAATAAAAAAAAATTCTTTACCTTGTGAGTGAATTGAAATTGAAAACCCCGCTTCTTGTAAAACACATTTTTTGACTTAAAACATTGTTGAACTAAATGTGCGATATACATATATGTATCTTTATTTTTCTTTACATACATTAAAAAATTCTACCCTAGAGAAATATGACAATTGTTGCAAATTGTTTTATATGTCAACTTACGACACATTTTGCCATTAAAATAATATTTCACAGCATTTTCACACTGGTTGTTGTTCTTTTTTTTTTTTTTTTTTGTCTACATAAATGACAATTTGCCAAAACCCGCAAAAAGTCATTGACACAGTAAAACATTAAGGATATGTGCTTGTTAAGCTGGTATTTATTTTATACCACAACGAATTGTTTGTGAACATGTGACATTTTCCTTAAATGTTATTGCGAGAATTGTTTCTCCCCTTTTAAAGAAAAAATGAGAAAAAAAAGATTTCTTTAATCATGTAAACGTTCAAGGATTAAATAAAAAATGAAAATTGTTTTTTCATGTGCTTAAATGTGCCTTTTGGTGGTGCTTTTTTATTTTCTGTTTTTACGTTTCTGGATCCATACCATGGCTGTTTTTATTTATTTTTTTTTTGTTCGTGTGATATTGTGTGAGGAAAACCATACGAGTTTGAATACTTATGTACTAGAAGCTTTTGTGTGTGAGTAGCTTAATGGAAGTTAAGCTGATGTTAAGTGTATTTTTGTGGGTTAAATGTTTATTTTTTATCTACTCTTGTCTCACATAGACTTTTATTTTGTTGGCATTGTTTTGTACTTAAATTCCCATACATGTCCTTGTAGTAGTTGCAAACATCTGTCAGTTTTGTGTGAGCTCAAAAGGGAAATATGTATTTGTATTTAACATATGGCAAACATCGATGTTCATTCCTTTTGCGACTCTATTGTTGTTTTTATGTGGTTTTTTTGCAAGCTTTGCGGTTTTTATAGACTTTTTCCTGTTCAAAAATATTTTGCTTTGCCTTACGGCAAACCTTATTTAGACTGTTAATTTTGATGGGAAAAATCATCAACATTTTTATTGTAAAACAATAATTTTTATTTTAGTTAATTTTAATTATTATTCGAACTCCATTTGTTTCTATGTTTGTGATTTGAACGGGCTAAGGTTCGTATTGCTTTTTAAGCTAATAATTTTTATTGTATTTGCCATGGAAACGACCATAGAATTATATAAAGAATTTAAAAAAAAATTCTTTGTAGCAGAAGTAAACAAATATATGTTAGAAAAAAGAAAAATGTTTGTTTAGCAATTTATTCAATTACTTATTATATTCTTTGGTTTCAGTAATGCTTTTAGAATGCTTTTTTGAATCGAACATATTAATAGGCTAATTTTTGAACAGAATATAATACACTCAATTTTGGATTTTTAATAGATAATAGTATCCCCATTTGCTAATGCTCGTAACATTCTCAACAAAAAATTACGCACACATTACCATCAGAACTACTTGCCATATAATGACGAACTTTTCTGGTTACTTAATTCCATTATTCGCTTACAAATCACATTACATAAAACTTAAAAATGATGTACAAGTTTATAAATGATAAGAATTATTCTTTTAACTAAATTTAATAGACTACTTGAACATGTTTCCAAATAAAAGAAGTAAGTACTTCTCAAGAATCGATTATTTTAGTCTCACGCCTTGTTAAAATCATTAAGTTGGTAATCGAAGAAGGGAGGGGCTTCAACGAAAAACGCTTAATTCCAAACTCAATTACCTTTTTTGAAATTTTTTGCTGGGTTGTCACTAGAAACTGTTCTTTAACCTAAAAATTTAAGTTAATTAAGACAGAAAATAATTCTTGCAAATTCTTACTTGTAAAATTTTTACTTGCAAGAATTAGAGAAGCAGCTGTTTAATTGTTTTGTTTAAAAGTTATTTTTTTTAAGAAGAAAAGCAAAAATATTTTTTTTTCTATGCCCTGTGTGGCTGAATTATACTTCCGGAAATAAGTAAGTAATACTCTGCAGTTTTATTGCCAATTATTTTTTTATTTAAGTCCCACTGTGCAATATTACATTCAATATTTTTTTATATTTTGTACTAAACACATTAATTAATCATTTATTCAATATTGAAAAGTAAAAAATATGCAAAATTTTTAGGAATATTTTGAGAAAATCTAGTTCAATAGGTCCCACTAAAGCAAAAAAAAAAAAAACTTCTCGCAAACAGTATTACTTGTAATTACTTTTGAAACTACTCACCATTATATCGTAAATCTATATATGTATGTATGTAACGTATGGACTGCAAAACGGCTGGGCCGATTTTGATGAAATTTTCAGGGAATCTTCAGAATATTCAGGCGGGTGACACTGTGAAGTCTGATTTTTTATTTTCGGTCTGCGTGCGGAGAGGCGTGGCAAAATCCATTTTTCATATTGCACCACCATGATATATACATACAAATATTTATTTTTTTTAATTTTTTTTCTTTATTTATTTATTTCTTTTTTTTTTGAAAGCTGTCATGTTTTTCAAAACGAGATATAAACTCTTAAATCGGTTATGTAGTTCCGAAGATATTTACAAAAAACCTATGTTAGTAATGATCCAGTATCAAAATTTTAAAACTTTCGAAATGTTGCATTAAAAAATCCGAGTTTTTGGTCTATTTACAAAATATTTACATCATTCGATAACACGATGGGGGTAGCGAAGCACACCGGGTGTAAATAGTGTTTTATATAAATGTATGCACATATGCATACATATAACTACACATGCAGGAACTGCATATATTTCCATCAAATTCATATTATTAGATCATAAAACACACAGTTAATCAATTGACACAATGTTATCGATCAAAATCTGGCAAAATGAATAACAAAATTTATGTTCTTCAGGGAAATAGAAATCGCCCCAACATACAAACAAACAAAAAAAAACTTACTCATAATTACTTGTATTTGTGTACTTAAATATGTATGTATGTATATGATGTTTGCCATGAATAACTTAAACCAGGTATGAATTCAGGCATTTGGAGTAAAGGGGACAATGAACCACGAAACGCTTCACAAAATTCATAAATGAATAGTAAAAGTGACTAAAGTCAAGTGTCGGTAATAAATATAACGAGAGACACATGTCCCCATAAGCAGCCAACATTTACTACTTACCATGAAGTTTTCTAAAGGGAAACAATAATAGTTGTGCTATCAAATATGATATGGAAATAACAGGTTAAGTAAGTTATTAAGGGTGGATTTTTTGCCTTAGCCTATTCTATGTATATTTATAGAACTTAATATCGATATGAAATATACAAACTTAACATACTTGCACATATGTACATACATATAACTAATAAATAGCTTATTTTTATTATTGATACATTAATGTACATATAAATAATTTTTGGACACACACACACCCACAATTGTTGCAAAGTAATCTAACGGCTGTGAATGTACATACATACGTGGTAGGACTGAAATGTGCTTAATATTAAAAACCTTGGGAACTGAATACCTGGGAACAAAGGATTTTTTGGTTTGAAACATTTTGTGGGATCATTTGGGTCATTCGTGAGGTCGAAATTAGTTGGTGAAATCGAACATTGATTTATAGTTTCAAAAAATAAGAAACAAAAATTTAAAAAATTTATTTTATTCTGAGAAAAAAACCGAAGCTTCTTAAATTATTAAGACAGATTGAAACTTAGACCAGCATTAAGCACCCCATACACTTTTTTTTCAATTGGCAACTGAGTCGGTTGTTATCCAAATCAAGACGTGTATGGCTCTGCCAATTGATTAGTTCGTCAGTTATTGGGTGGTTTGAAGAAAAATCAAAAGATTTTTATTTTTCAACTTGACTAGTAAGTCTTTCAATTCGATTGTGCTATGTGTGTTCGAGTCTCTTGATTAGCTGTCAAAATTTATGTTTGCAGTTTTGTTTTGTAAAGAAAGGTTATTATTTTTAAAATTGTATTTAATTGCATTAACTTATAAATAAAATGCAAAAGAAGTTTTTAATTTATAAATTTGTAATATAAATTTGACAGTTGCATGAAATGTTTCAATTCAGTTTATAAAGTGTGTGGCCAAGAATTAATTCAATTGAAAGACTTAATTGAAAATTGAATTGAAACGTTGATAGGGTGCTTTATCGATTTTTTTTTAATTTTTAAAAATTTCATAATATCCAGAAAAATGTTTAAACATTTCATAAAAAAATTAATTGTTCAGAAAACGAGCAAGTCACTTCCTCAATATCCACGAAGAAAACTTCATCAAAATTAGCGACTAACATAGGAGAAACTGCAATAATAATTAATTATATTACATGCACTGTGCGGCGCATGACGAGATAGAACGGCTCCATAGCCTTTTATAAAAAATTTTAATTAAAAATCCTATACTTAGAAATAGCCAACGTATTCTGTATGAAAAAAGAAACACTTTATTTTTAACAAAAAAAATTTTATTTTGGAATGAACATTGACAATGGTATATAATCTAAAACGGTATGATCATCAATCAAATGTGGCGTGGGTTCGAAAAATTGTTCTAAATTCAAGATAACGCCGTCGGAAGAAAACTCAGAAATATATGATTAGTGAAAAAGTTACAAATTTGTTTAAATCATTAAGTTTGAAAATTCGAAGAAGGAAGATAAAAAACATTGGAAAATAATGGCATATACTCATAGTCAAAACAAAGTATACTTTAAGATTTTAAATCCAGTATTTTGTATGGTAATACTGGTTTTAAACACTAAAAGTATACTTTGTTCATGATTTAATTTATTCATTTTATTTATTTATTTGACTTACGAATTAATTCTAAGGCTACGGTCACACTTGTCAAACATTTGCCCAAAAAAGCGTAACCACTAAATGCTAATGAAAAATCTTTCAATTCAGACAAAAGTTTGTCAATTTAAAGAGTAGCCAATATAATTAGTTGGATTGTATGACATTGTGCATTAGTTGTGTTCCAAACTGTTAAATATGATAGACAAGTGTCTGGATCAAAACCTTTTTCATTAGTGTAAGTTGGTTACGCTTTTTTGAGCAAATGTTTGACAAGTGTGACCGTACCTTAAGACTAAAGGTTTAAGGAGCGCTAGCTGCCAGGGCTTTCGGCTCTATATTAATTTAATTTATAAAATTGTGCCTTATCGTGGTTGGCATATTTCAAATAATACTACGACTGTTTGGTAATAGACTAAATAAGAGTTCAACAGTTTTTCTTTAATCTATTACCAAACAGTCGTAGTCGTATTTGAAATACGCCAACCACGATAAAGCAGATTATGACATTAAGACTACCATTTGAATCGCCCAATTGTTTAAGAAACGTTGTAAAAAAAGTTTTTTTATGGCAATTCTCACAGATCTTAAGGTATAATACCAAGATTTCATAGTTTTCTATTCAAAATAAAAGATTCCTCTTTTAAGGTTCATAAATTGCCCTCGTATTCTACATTTAATCAGTACAATTCATACATAAATATATATTTGTATATGTATGTATATGACATTATTTACATTTAAGTGGTAAACTGAAAGTGAAAATAATAGATATCATTTTCATATATATGTAGTTGTTGCACTACAGCTGATAGTGCATGCTGCCTCCTTTTATATTTTCTATGCAGCACAATTTCCCAGGCGTACTGTCCATTCATCCACACTAACATGCGTCCAGTTAAAAATGAAAACATCAGAGTCATAAATCTTTATTGAACTTGTCATTATTTATTACGAATTTTTTCTTTTATGACAAAAGCAGCGAGGAGTGAGTTTCTTATTTTCATACGAACTCTATATCATGATTAAATATGAAAAGTAATTTTCTGGACTCTGCAATGACTAGTGTTTGGAAAACAGTGTAGTGTCTCCAAATAAGGATATTAGCTGTTAGCCACTGTGGTAAGTTTTTAGTGTTACCAGCAGTTGAACGTGTCGATAATAGATGAACGATTAGCCACAATGAAGTGAATTAGGTATAATCGTTCATTTACTCAAACAACGTCATAACTCAAAAAAAAACTAAATCGCCAGAAAACGAGTTTAAAGTTTTCAATTTACGCACAACTTTCAAACAAGATATTTGTATGAAATTTTTACACAATATGAAGAACGATGTAAAGACTAATTCTACATCAAAAAAAATGCATCTCTTGAGTTATGACGTTATTTGACTAAATGTGCAATTTTTATAAATATATATTATATAATAGAGTACGTATTAGAAAAAAAGCCCACATTCATTGTGTGGTTCCATTAGTTTATGTTGTTTGCTGCGGTTTCGTATGAAGTCATTTCCACCGAAAGGCCCACTGACACTAAAAAATTCAAATTTCTTAAGAACACATTGCAAATTTTGCATTTCGGGACATTGAATATAGATATTTCTTATTGAATATAGATATTTCTTTTGCATGTTTTGTTTTCATAAACATTCTTAAAAGAATCATTATCCATTGAATTTTGCTCTCTAAAGTGTTCTGAGGATATAAAGAGCAAAAATTGAATGCAAAAGAAACTTTACGATTGCAAATAAATTTTTGGTTTGTCACGTGCGACATTGAAAAAAGCATTTGCTATCAGTGCGTCGAAATAAAATGCAGAAAGCTCATGAAATATTAAATACAAACAGAAATATTTAATACAATTAAAATAAAAAAATCTTGCTGAAATATATAAATATTTATATATAAAGTTGAAAAAAATTATAGAAACAAATTTTTACGTACTCGTAAATTATTTAAATTTCTATAAGCAAAAACGAGGAAAAATAATAAAAGAATTGAAAAACGGAAAAATTTAAAGAATATGAAATATTAACTAAAACAGTAGAATCTCACGAACAAGCACAAAATGAGTCTTACAAGTGCAAGCAAACGTTCCCAAAAACTGCAAAAAAGGGAAGAGGGTGTTGCAACTTTTGCTGAACTATTAGTTGAAGTAAGAGGCATTGCAGGTATAACACAGTTGCACTTATTTTGCTGCGACTGACGTAATAGTAGCTCGAACTGCCTAATGTAGAAAAAAAAACTGAGTTTGGTATTCATGATACTATTTTCATTTAAATTTGTTTTAGTATTACTAATACCACGTATTTTTAAATTTTGTTGTGCCTGTTGCAACGAGAGAGCAACGGAAAGAAAATAAAAAGCGTGATGGAAAAAAATCATTCTTAATCATTCTAGTTGTAAACATCGACGTTACTTCATTCTACTTGTCAACATCGACGTCATTTCAGTACAATAACAAAAAATTGAGGCTTGTGTACTCGTTGTCTAAAACAACTGAGTGCCATTGACATTCTCATGCTAATTTCTAGACCTAAGGGAACAGAAATAAATAGTCAATAGCAGTAAATTGTTCTCGAGAGCGAGTAGACAAGCTCCGATTTTTTGTATTGTATTGACCTGACGTCGAAATTGACAACTGGGATAAAGGTGAATGTCACGTGCGACTATGATTAAATTGAATTTAAAAGATATGTTAGTCATTTTCGAGTAAAATCAAATTAATTTTAGAAAGGATTCAGGTTTCGCTTAAATCAGGCTTTTAATCGTTGACCACAAAAGTAACTTCGGTTTGTGTCACAAGCGAATGTCTGGGGTTTTGCAATTATCTTGAAAATGAAAAATTTCTCAAAATCACACTTAGCACCAATTAAAGGGCTAATTTAAGTTATGCTTATTGTAAGAATAAAAATTCGTTTTATTTGGACTTTTTTGCACGACGATCACGTTCGATATCATGGAAATCCCCATATATATATAAATATTTACTGATAACCTCACTTTTGTTGGCAGTATTCATTATTTTTCTAAGTTTGCATTTTTTTTCAGATCTTTGTTTTTAACCCCCGACTAAAAAAAGGGGTGTTACAAGTTTGTAGTGTGTGTCTGTGTGTCTGTGTATCTTTGTATCTGTCTGTCCGTGTCCACCGATTTTCATTTAGTTTTTTCTGTTTGAAAGATGACTTGATCGAGAGGGTTCTTAGCTATGTTTGAAGAAACGGTCCAGCCGTTTGAAGATATAACATCTTTTCTGAAAAAAGTCGTGGGTTTTTAAAATTGTTAATTTTTGTTATTCTATTAAGTTTTGCTTTTTTTAATTTACTTTTAAATTTTGCAAAGAACTCTAATCTTGTCTAGGATTTCTTCTAGTCATATCTTCTAAAAAAAATCACTAGTATTTTCTAATACCACTAATGATGCATCATAATGGCAACACTTAAATCCAAACAATCCCTTTGCACTTTGCCAAGAAATCACTAACGGTCAATTTTACTTAATATTTATCACTTACAATCAAAAAACCCAAAAAAAGAAGGCCAAATATAAACATCCGAATGAATTGTAACAGTGGAAAAAAATGAAGAATTGCTCGTTTTATTTAAGCCGTAAATCACAACTGATACGTGTAATGACATATAACACAAGTGCCATAAGTGCTCTCGAGAAGCAGATACAAAATATCCCTTTTTTGTTGGAGCTACTGACTACACACACATGTAGTTGTCATAAATATTAAATGAACTTATCAAGAATTATATATTTTTTTCTTTACTGGCTGATTGTGTTGGGGAAAGAAAATATTTATCATTTCATTTGGTTTAAGTTTGTTAATTATTTATATCCTCTGAGAGCATATAGGAAACTTAATTTTTGCCACTGTTGGCAAATATTTAGTTTCCATGATGCCAGTTAACATTTTTAATCGTAATCAGTTGGAAATAGCAAAAAATATTTCTACGCGCTTAGCGCAAACGTTGTAGGTCCGTCCATGCAGTATGATAAGTATTGTGTATGTTTGTATTTTAATGATTTATGGTCATGCATAACTTTTGGGGCAGTCACAACTTGGAGACATTTCTTCATATTCTATACGTGCTGTGGCGGCATAATTTTGTTCATATAAACAAATACAGAGTTGTGTCGTCATGCGACAATACTTATTGACAATAACAACAAGATAAAAGGAAGTGCAGTTTTTATATATTTGTTTTATGATTCACCAAAAATTCTAATAGTTATTGTAAATAGATGCATAAATTTTTTTGCGCACATTTGGCCTACAAAAACTTGTCTTTAAATAAGTGGCACTTTTAGCCGGTAATGCCTTTGATTTTGCTTCATATATGTTTCATGTTAATTCAACTTGATTTTCAGTAATACTCAAAGAAAATTTTTCGAAAAAACTTTATTTATTGTTGATTTGACATTTCAGCACTGTTAAATCAATATGAAAAATCGTTTTGATTCAAAGTTATTTAATGTCGAAACAACGTAAATTTGATAATGAAATAATAAAAAGAAACTATGTTCCAATCCAACTTGAAAAAACATGAATTTCATTTAATTTAATAATAAATTTAATTTAATGTGTTTTACTAATTATTGAACCAACGTGATTATGTGTACTGAGCACGAGCATCAGGAAAATTGTATATTGTATATATATTTATTTATTTATTTTATTAAATAAATATCATCAATAATGAATTAAATATTAATTTAATATGATTTAATTGATCATTATTTGAAATAAAAGGTATAGTTTAAAAAAAAGCATAAGCTGCGAAAATATTTTGGCTTGTCTGCAGGATTCGAACCCGAGACCCTCCGTCTTCATTGCCTACTACCCAACAGTATGAAGTTTTCGAGCACAAAACCAGCAAAAACAAAACCAGAAAAAAAGAAGTCACACATCTGAGCACAACAGTGCATTGTAGTTATGAACAAAGAAATGAACACGAAGACACTTAACTAACACAACATTTCTAATAAATTTAACATGATTTCCTCTCAAATCTAAATTTTTGCATGGTGATTTTACATTAGAATTTTTCCTGTGTGTAGAATGTAAGAAGCCTTAATGCGAATCGTGCTTCTTGCGGGTCCATTTGAAGTCATATTTTTTTATTTTATTACAGCTCGAATATTTCTCGCAATTTTTTAAGTTTTTGTAAGATTATCTTCTTCCCTCCTCTGAGAAGGTTTTCAGAATCCCAGATTTATGACCTTAATGATTCCATATCAAGAACCCGATGTAAAAGCAGCAACGAAAGTTTCACTGTCACTTCAAGAGACAAGTTGTATTCCTGGATTCTGTTTTACGTACCCATTTGTTAAGGATCTTATGATCACTGTTGTCAATATACAAGTGGATATTCCCGTCGAATATGAAGCACTACTGAACTTGTTGCTTCGCCTCTATATCTTAACTAATGCTACGATAATTTAATTTTTGGATGATCCAGATAACCAACTCTCTCAAGCGACTTGAATCCATTGCTTATATTTAGATGCCATTCTGCAGAAATTATGTACCATTATCATAAACTGATCAATCCAATATGCTTGCCACAAAACTTGCATTAAAAATAGGCTCAAATGCTGCATAACCAACAGGATCCTAATATTGATGGTCTTCAAAATTTTGGCATGGCCACAGTGACTCCCCCTTATCGCGATTGGAGTATTTTAATGTCAACTACAACATTTTTATACGAGAGAAAAAAACACGGCAGCATTTTTCTTTAATATCTTGGACAAAATAATCATAGTCGAAGTTGAAATATGCCAAGAGCGGCATTACGCTTTGTGTTTCACTAAAATATCTGCTAACAATTAGTAAAACATAGTAAGCAGATCCTGAGAAGAAATGTAATAAAATTAAGACTATGACTGTAATCTATTTAGTGTTGTTATCGTAGCAAAAGATATAAAATAAAGTTAAACAAATAAATTTTATTTAAATTAATGACAGCAAAGAGTTTAGTTTACTTTCAGTAAATAATTAAAACTAAAAAAAAAAATGAAAGATCTCATAAGACAATCGTATATTCACAAAAAGCTTTAATAATCTTATTTTCTTCAACTTTCATGTCATTGAATTGTCTGCTCAAAATAGAAAACTGAAAAGCAAATTGTAATTAATGTCAAACTGCAGTAGTTTATGTCTTTTAACATTAACGCCTTTTTCCGTTCTAACGTTAGTTTTGCAATCCAAAGAAATTAAACACAACACACACACATACACATTAACACAATTCACAGTGACTTCTATAGTTAAATGCGGCCTTATAAAAATTACATAAATCTTTTGTTTTCCAGAGAATATTTGTAAGACATAAAAACAATAGTCGTTATGTTCTCATTGTTTTGGCAATTAAAGGTAACACCTCAACACATTTAAAAATGTATTATGGCGAAAGCAACAAATAAGTAGAGCGACTGCCATATGAAAAAGAAAATAGAAACATAAAAAGGACATTAGTCAGGACATCTAGCAAAGTAGAACAGTAAAAAAGCTCAACCTTATAAAATATTGAGTTTCATTTGCAGTTAAACATTTAATAGGCCATAGAGAGTAAAGTAGTGGACCACCATTTAACCATCGATTTCCATTAATAGCCAAGGTACTCATTCAGCCTGAATAACATTTCCTTCGTTTAATTTATATTTTACTTTGTCGTGCGTGAGGATGTCATTTATTTTTTTGTTCTTTCTTATTTTTCTATTTTGTTTATGGGGCGGCTTTAATTACTGCATGCCATTCCTTCTTCGCTTGTAGTATTTTGCTCTAAACCTAATCGAAATATTTTCAACTCAATGTGTCCCTTAAGAAGAAATTTGTCAATTTGTGTGTGTGTGTGTGTGTGTGTGTGTGTGAAAGTATCAAAGATTTGTTACTTTGCAATGTAACTTTATGCAATAATTACAAGTTGGCGTGCTCGAATGTGAGCATTGGTGTGTGTGTGTGTGTGTCTGGATGTGCTAAGAGGATGCTTCTACGGATATATGTTCTCATATGACCATAGCTAAGAAATAATGTGAAAGTAAGTGTCCTGTATAAATAATGTGTTTCTCGTTAAGGATGTATTACTATACTGTTGTTTATTTCCTAAATGAAATGGCTAAAAGGAGTTGCCAAGCTTTTCAAAGTGCTCTTAAAACAACTGTTCTTAAAATAATTTATTGAATATTAAAATACGAATCTTCTTCGTTTTAAAAGTTTATTTTAATGATAACTTAAATATTTTTTAATTAAATTTCCTTAATACCTGACAAGTACTAAAGTGCTTTCTTAAAGCGCTAAAGTGACGCTTTTTACGAGGAAGTCATTATACATATATAAAAAATTATATAGGCTAGGAAGGGTGGTGCTACAACACAGCTCCAGTCAGAGATCCAATTGGGTCCAATGTGATAAATAATTATAAAAAAAAGTACCACTCATTACTTTGTAAACCATTAACAAATCTCACGAAGCTTTTCCTCGGTGTTTATTATTTTATCCAAACTCTTAAACGAAACCAATACATATATACAAAGCTTCTCTATGGCATTATATTTCATTGGCAACCCCGCTATTGCTAACGTTTCTTACTTTGACAATAATTAGCTAGCAAACAAAATAAAATGGTAGTCCAATATAGCTGCTCACAAGAAAAACAAAATAATAATGTCCAACATTATAATGTAAGAAAAAGAAGAAGTATAAAAAGACTATAAAAGCAAACGTGGCTAATAAATCCTTAAGGAATGCCAAAACACAACACTCCCACACACTCAACTAATATAAGGAGACCCACATAATTTGTATTGTGCAGCCACTTCTTTATCAAGTGTTGAATGTCCTTTTGTTTTATTAGTCTTGTTGCCAACAAAGATTTATACTCAAAAAGCTTTTGTCTCATTAATCTTGGGCGAGAATATTAAACGAAACAAAAGCAATTAAACGTGCAGTATTTTTTCCCACTATGTATTTATTTACTACATTTGTACATAAGGATTTATGTACTTTTGTTACCGCTACTTACATTATTTTCCTGTGCTTGTGACTGAGAATATTGCGGTCACAAACCTATTGTGATCTATTATAAAAGTTTATTGCAAAAAGTTTCTTTTGTTTCTTTAATTTCTCTTCGTTTTTTTCTACATTTGGAATAATAAAAAGTTTTGTTAATAAAAAAAAGTTCATCTATTAATGGCCACTTTTAATTGATCCCTTTCGTACTGTTACAAAAATTGAAAAAGAAAAACTAAATAATGGACACAAACGTGAAATAATGTATTGTTACCTACAAATTATTTAATTTCCAAACAAGAAAATTCAGTGAGTTTTTTACGGTATTAGCGAATTAACTTTAAAAATTGTGTGCAATATCGCCAAATTTTTGGCATGAAAATTTTTCAATTTGGTAATAGCAGCCCTGGAGAAACATGAATCTCTGAATCATTCTTGGCTGGCAGCATTCTTGATTTGATTTCCTTCCCTACGCTTCTTAAAACTTTTCATGATAAGTTTAATTAAGCAAATTCACTCACTATATTGAATTTTTTCTCGTAGCAATACACACCAGCATATGACAAAATTATCGTTGAACTACTTTTTGAGTAGTGGCTGCCAAACAAGCACACAAGTTTAAACTAAATGCGTATTTATACCTTTAAACAAACACCGAATATCATATACACTTTATCAGCTACAATCATAGACGTGAGTATAAAAATACTATAAGTATTTATTCGACTACACATGAGTATATACAGGAGTATTTTGTAAACGCTAAAATGGCAAATGCATTCAAAAGACTGCATGACAGGGCTGGACAGTGCAATTTTGTAATTCTGGAGTGTGCTAAAAACATTGCCAACTAAATAAGTATTTACTAGAAATACATTTATTACTTTACAAAATAAAAAATATCAAGAGTTCATTGAAGAGTTTTTTTGAACTAGTGTGGTTTTATAGATATTGTATCTATTCAGGCTTTCAAGGTCATTCAATTTCTTTAAAATGTAATAAAAGACGTATTTTTATTTAATTTTTAATGTATCCGACGTTTCGTTGGGATTTTCCAACATCTTCAGGGATAATTATTTTTATTGAAATATATTTTATCTTTTATTCCAATTTACTTTTAAGTTTTTGCGATGTATTTTGAAGAGACATAAAATGTACAACATAAAACACATAACGTAAAAAATAATTGCAAATATAAATAAAATAAAAATAAAACATTACAGCCTTTTCTTAACTTCTAATATCACAGTTGTTGCAAATTTTACGAAACAATTTTCGGGATAATATTCTTATTTCAATTTTATATTTATTCCAAATGGAATATATCTGATTAATGTTTTGAAAAGCAAAACCACATTTTCCATTACATTTCATCAACACAAAGTCATACGGGGGCGTGTGTTAAACAAATTCCCGGAGTATCATTACCTCATTAATTTTGTCCGAATGAATAGCCACACTCTGAGTATGTCAATACCCATGTGCCTTTTTGCATAAGAAAAGTAGAGATACTCTTACTCTTACTAATATTTCTGTGACAAAAAGGAAAAGTGCTTAAGTCGAGAGATAAGCTGATTTTGAGTTAATGGTCCCTCCGTAATCTGCATATTCGAAAGTATCCCTGGTCAAAATCTCAATTAATTTATGTGATTTTTCAGAAAGTTATAGCACTTGCGACTTATCTTTTTTAGACTTCTAATCTCATTTGGAATAAAAGCTTAATTGAGGTTATACTTTGGTATTTTTAAACTTAAATGTATTAATTGCAATGTGTAGAACGATGTTTTCTTAAAAAATATTAAGTTAAACTGAGAATTTTCCAATTTAACTGTAAAAGAAAAAATTTTCTGAAAATCGACTTGAACTCTTAAAAGTGCTCTCCTGCAAAACAGTAAAATATGACTTAAGCACTTTTTCCTTATTGCCACAGATTTGTTTGAAATTAAATATGTGAGTGGAAAACTTGTTTGTGCTATAATTATTTTTTCATTTTTTTATAAATAGAAGTAACGTTCATGCTATGAATGCTTACTACTATTACTATGTGTTAGCTTCTTTTGGAAAGGGATAGTGATAGAGAAGATATGTGGTGAAGGAAGAGATAGAGAGAGAAATGCTTCATTCTTTTACAACTCTGCTTTCTTTCACGTTTTTTTTTTTAATAAGGCAGTGTTGCAGCGCCTCTGGTGTCATTGAGGCGCATTAACGTTTTGAAGCCATTTTATTGGTTATTTTAGTTCACCGATGATTCTATTACACAATACCGACGAAGGAGGGCGCTCTGATGTAACATTAGTATTAGTATCCGCTAAAGCCGGTGCAGTTCAGTGACCAGTGTCTATGCCTTCATCAATTGTACTTTCCTAAATTGTTTTAGACCTGCTTCGGACCCAGAATTTTCGCTTTTGTAGTCCAATGCTAACTACTTCAGTATACGTATTTCCTAAAATTAAGTGTAAATAATTGAATAAATTCTTTGAGCACTTAATGTCTTTCTCTTATACACACCATACACAAAATTTGTGATTTAAGTGAACTAAACAAAGTTAGTTAAATGTCAAACTTTTAGGGGTGCACAAAATGAAATTGGTTTTTTTATTCGCTTTCATGAAAAAAAGATTTATCTTTAACTAAG
The DNA here is from genome assembly GCA_949987645.1 of Tachina grossa. Classification (NCBI taxonomy): domain Eukaryota; kingdom Metazoa; phylum Arthropoda; class Insecta; order Diptera; family Tachinidae; genus Tachina; species Tachina grossa. Next base: position 106,652,085 of record OX465277.1, on the reverse strand, counting down.
GTTGAAAAAGATGACCAAACTAGGAAGTAAGTCCTATTTTACACTATGCAAGTCTTATTGCTAAGCTGATTAGTTTCAGGGAGAGAGAGAGAGAGAGAGAGAGACGAGGGGAACAGAAATGTTTCTCTTCCTCTTGTGTCTCTCTCCCCTAACAAAATAATGAGCTTAGCAATAAGACTTGCATAGTGTAAACTGCGACTTAGTTATTCGTAAATCTGATATTCATGCACTTTAAACCACCAATTTTATATCACAGTTATGAAAATAGTTTATCAAAACACCGAGCACGTACATATGTGGGATTATACTTACAAAAACCAACTTGGGAAAGAACTTTAAATATACAATATACTTTTTTTTCAATTAAAACAGTTGATGAAACATATTCACATTAACAAGCCCACTTAATGGACCATAAGAACATCTATGGCACTAAATAAATATGTGACACATAATAAAATAGCACTTAATTGCAAATAAAACTAAATGAACATTGAATACAAAAATTGTATGAATAAATAAATAAAAGGCATAATAGATTTTCTTTGAACAGTCTCATTAACGCTGACACGCCAACGGAATTAAACAAAAAAATAAAAGTTTTCTCAAACATGATTTTTGCTTAAGCCTACAAAATTAAAGACTAAAACTCATACAAACTCATATAAACGCACTACACAAGAACAATAAAAGGAAAGCAACACTTCCAGTCATACATCAGCTGACATTAGACGAAAGGGAAGGAGTAAATACCAATAGACAGGCAACAAGCAGGGCTGACAATGACTGAGTAACGAGGAAAAAAGCAATTAAGAACATGAAAGGAAGCTTAAGAATAAACACAAGCATGTGACATGAAATGTTTATCAGTTCGCAAACACCTTTTTTGTTTTTTGGTCAAACAGACTCACACAAACACATGCCAATAGGAGTGTAGAAGTATTTTAAGATAACAGCAATTCTTCGATAATGATGTGTTTGTCTCAATATCGATTAACGCCACCAATGTCCTCCACAGCAACACAAAATTTCGAGAATAGAATTCATTATTAAATTTTGTGTGTTCAAGTGAAATGTATTTATAAGCAAATTTTTCTTGTTTTATGTAAGCAAGACATGCAATTAAAGACTTTTTTCTTCCGACAGCAAATGAACCATCAACAAGCTTGCCGAAAAATTTCTTATTCTTCTGCAGTCTTATTTTTTTATTTTATTTATATTCTCTTGTACGAGTATCAAGATTAATTAAGCGTTTTGGACCACATATGTTTGTTAAAGTTTTTTCATTTGCATCTTTAATTTTTCATATCCCTTCTATTTTACTTAATGTTTTCTATATACGTATTTATGTATATGTGTGTGTATGAGTACGTGTGGCTTCGTGTCTGTGTATTTTCTTCAGTGCTACCCAGTTGGCCAGATTGGCTTGCCAGACATTATCATTTATGATTCTTGTCGGACCTATCCTCTGTTATTTAGTTTTCTTGTCGACAATTTAAAGGAAATCGTCATTCACAACAATCTGAGTGAAAATGTCTTGCATGTTGTCCTCAATTAAACTCTTTTGAATTTGTTGATGACAATTTGAACTACAAGTCTGAATATGTTGGCCTCTCAATAATTTAAATGAAACGGAAAAAAGCAAGTTAGCAAAAAATAAATGAAATTCTTATGTTAAAAATATTAATTATAGTCGGATCTGTTGAGTGACATTGTCGCTCAAGAACTCACAATATCATTTTGTGAACGGCCACGATATTCTGTTGGGCATTGTCGCTTGTGGACATTTGTTCGAAAATTTCGTCAACGATTTTTAAATTTATTTGAGCTGTCGCCAGTATGTTTTCCACGATTTTCTATTATCTTTTACCTGTCGTTTAAGATGTCTGAAAGACATGGCCATATGGGATGTAAGATCAAGTAAATTTTAATGGTGATTTTTATTTCTTATGTTCAGAGCAGCAAGTGCTAAAAAGTTTAATTTTTTATATATTAATTGTAATCTGACATGGTTTTACAATGTGTTCATTTTATTTTACTATACGTGGTATATAAAAGGTGTCCCAACAAGAACGCAAGATTTAAATTTTAAATAAAACACAGATATTTAAAAAGAAAATCGTGAAACTTTATTATATCGTAAAGTACACAAAATGAGGTTATGTGTGGAACAACTGATGTAGCAATTGAATGACATGTGGTGCCGTCTTGTTGAAACCACATGCCATCCACATTAATTTCTTCAATTCTAGGCACGAAAAAACTGGTTATCATTTCACGATACCGAACGCCATTGACTGCCTGCGACATTTTCGGTCGATCGACCTGGTCGAAGGCGCGTTGTTGTCTTTACATCACTAACAGACCCAGTTTCGGCAAATTTATCCATTATTCTCTTTACAGTTGACTCTTTTGGAGCATTATTGTGACCCCAATTGATCGCACCATTTTGGTAAAACAATTTCACAATGAGAATGCGTTGTTCATTCGTGTAGAGCTCCATTTTTACTAACCTCGTACCTTCTACTAGCAAACAATAACAATGTTTTCATGGAAAATCCTACTACAAAGCTCAATAACATTTAATGCTGATTGATACGATTTTTATTAATATGCAATCTATAGACCCTCTCAAAATATATAAATATTAGAAATGCTATTTTCCGAGACCGAAAAATATGAGCTGGCCAGCATTTGCAAAGCATTTTGCAAACAATTCAAATGGCGGCTGTTCTTAAATTCAACAATTTAAGTTTTAAGGTTTTTGCTTAAATTAGAAGTTTCTCTTTTGTGAAAATGTAATTTGGCCACAATAAAAATATACTAATGTATTTTTGCTTCCATTAAACGAGTAACTTACTTCTTTTTCTTTTTGACGGTTGGACTATTTTTTTTTTAATAGCGTAGTATTTTTAGAGAGGCTTGCATTTTGCCCTCGAAATTTCTCATTCAACTTCAATGCAAAAATGCGTCTCAGAAAAAATAATTATGATCATTAAATTAAAAAAAAAATCAAGAATACTCAAAGCTCTGTACTGATTACACTGTGGAACAAAATTTCAACAAAGTCGTGACCAAATGAATTTGACACATGATCTTAATGTAGAATTCAGAATGGTCAAAAGTAGAACAGATTTCGAGATATTGCAAAATTACCGTTATTTGGGTTTTTTAAAAAGATGATATCACTTTAATAAAAGAATCTTGGTAAGTACTAAATAATTTTTTTATTTATTTTTTCCACTTGAAAGAAAATAAAATTGTTAAAACAACCATTGGTTGCTTGTAAAAATTGATCAAGAAATGACTGAACTACAGTGGAACAAAGTTCGAATTTCACAAAAAATTTAATAATTTTTTGCAATTTTGGGTTTTTCAACTTAGTTTTTTTGCACTAAATAATTAATTTTTGCTAAGTTTTGTCACTTATCACGTTAGATTATTTCAATAGAAACATTATGTACTCAATAAAATACAGATCGGTGCAAAAATGATAAAGTTACAGAAGATTAATTGAATTATGCCACTTTTATCAAATCAAAAGAAAAAAACAAATTAATATAGAAATATTTATATAGGTAACAATTAAATTAAAGAAGGCTTAAAACTGTTGAGTTGCTTTGTCTGTTGTAATTATTTTCTACCTCTCGCACAAGGAACCAACAATAGTCGCCCAACATCGCTTCATCATACGCCCCTTGATACCGACATTCCATTTCTTGCATTTGTTAATGAAAACGCTCACCATGCTCGTCGCTTTCATCGCCAAGGTTATTTGGAAAGAAATTTAAATGTGAATGCAGAAGGTGTAATTAAGCCAAGTTTAATATGTAGGCGGCAAAATAATGTTTTCCTTTTTTACCAGAGCTTTGTGTTTGACATTATCTTGGCCAAGCGTAAAATTAATTCTATTCGTCCAATCTTTTCGAACATAGTGTTCGTGATGCGCTCGGCTGACCCAATTGCACAAAAAACAGCAATATTTTGTGTAGCCTTGTTGCAAACCAGTCATCATGGCAAAAACTTTTATATCGGCAAAGATTTTCCAGTTATGCTGTTCGAACTTTATCAGACCCAGTAATTTAGACATGGACTCATGTGATGCTTTAATATTAACTGCGTGCGCCACTGGAATTGGCGGCTTTTTATTACCTATGTGCAACAAAACTCCTTTTAAGCTCAACTTGCTGAGTATTTATTTCCTTTGGGTTTTTGATTTAATAAAACCGAAAAGTGTGTTAATTCACTAAATCTTCTGTAGCTTTGTAAATTTTGCACCAATCTGGACCTTGTATAGCGCAAAATGTTTGTATTAAAATTAGTTAATGTCCTATTGAAAAAAAATCTTAAAATTTTTAATTGTTTGGTTAAAAAAAGAAAACTTGAAAACAGCAAAATTTAAAAAAAAAATAATAAAATTTTTAATGAAGTTTGAAATTTTGTGCATTGTATCTCAACCATTTCTTGACTAATCTTGACATGCGATGTCTGCTTATTTTAGTAATTTTACTATCTTTTAATGAAAAGAACAAGTGAATAAAACGACGAATATTTTTTAAGATATTTGGATTTAAGCCACATCATCTTTTTTAAAAACCCAAAAACGGTAATTTGGCTATATCTCAAAAACTGTTCTACTTTCGACAATCTTGACTTCATATTCGGATTCAGCAAACCATTTTACATTAGGATTGCGTATCAGATATATTTGGTCAAAAAAATGTTCCACAGTGTTATTAAACACTTTACCAGCTCTATTTCCGTAGCAACCAGTACTACTAATGAAAGGATGTTCATGTTTTAATAACTGCCAGTGTGTTGTGTTTAATATTTAAAAGACCACTCACGAAAGCATATTGCCTACATTGCAGTTAAGAAATTCTATCGATATTGACTTCATAACCAGTCACTATTGATGACCACGACATTAAAGTGTGAACAAAATTTTTGTATATTGGACCATTACATGTTGCAATGATGCTGAAACTATCAAAAAAACAATACTGCAGATGGGCACCCACGATTAGCAACATAGCGATAAACTTTCGAGGTAAAATAGGAGTCACGTTAGGTAATTTCAGAGATATTTTGCACATTTCTCCTTATCCCTGTGGCACTCCTATTATAAGAAATGTGTTTCTATTGTACAAACATAAAAAGGTCACAGAAATTGTAAAAGAGATCGTTAAAAAAAGGGCAGGCAAAAAAAGGCACAATTCAAATTTTGAACAACTTTTCAGTTTTCTATTCCATCCTGTATCAAAAGATTGTTTAGCTGCTGGCCATAGAAATGTAGGCGTATGATTAACATATAAATTATTTATTACGCATAACGTTTTTTTATGCTACCAATTAGAGATAGGTGCGAATCGATTTTTTTCAACATAATATAAATACCGAGATGTCCAACATGTACGAAACAAGCAGGTGTTCCAAATAACACGACACGCGCCCATCTCTACCTCGAATATTACAATTGTTGGAGCATATGAAATGATTTATTTAATTGAATCTAAGTTATTTTTAAATTTTTAGTGCCTATTTTTTAAGTCGATTGAATTTTTTTAAAACCCTTATTTTCTTTTTATATCCCGATCTCACTTGTGGGCCTATGCAACTAAAAAATTTATATTTTAACTCCTGAGTGTATATAGTTCACATTTTGATCTTTTTTTTCTTCCAAAACCATTTGTTCTCATACTTGTGCTAATGTTACTTTCAGGTAAGGGCACTGTTTTGTCAATTGAAATTCATATATGTAATATATTTAAAAACTCAACCGTCTCAGTTAAGTGACAAAATTTCCACCAAGCAAACTTTAGCCTTATTAAATTAAGTAAAAACTATGACATATTCTTCAAAAGTTTCTCCCAAAACACTAAAAAGATTTTATATTTTCACTTAACTCAAATATGTAAAAGAAACCACCAAAAATCACTTAAAACAATAATATTCATTACAAAGTATTACGGAAAAGCAAAAACACAAGTCTATAAAAATAAATGTAGTCGCACAATAAAATAAAATAAAAGTTTCTTGAAGAGTAGATTGAGGCAAAAAAAAAAAAAAAAAATACCAGAACTTAAGAAAACAAACTCTCATACAGGAAATGTACTAAACTGCGTAATCGCATATTTACACACATACATATGTATGTATGTATGTAAGTACGAATATGTACACAATTTTAAACAAAAAATGGTGTCTAAAGGCCTGACCCACGATGCCGACAGCGTTCGACTTGTCGTGCAGTTACATTTCAAACAACAACAAAGGCCCTAAGTGAAGAAACGCATATATAAGTAAGTAAAATACCTACAAATATATACACAAATATAACTGTATGTTAATATGTTCACACAAATACACATAATTACACACACTTTTTAGACAAGTAAACACAAGCCTTAAAAAATATTGTTACAATAAAGTAAGTAGTATAAGAACCCTCAAAAAGTTCAATAAATACTTTGCTAATACATACTCACACACATACTCTCAAATGCAAACATGCACATGTACATACATATATCATATATCGATGGCTTAATATAAAAAGGGCCTAACTCAATTTTTTTCGAAATCGCGTTTTTAATGTTTTCTGGGCGACAACGTATAATTGCATCCACCTTGAAGATCTTAGTACATTACAGTTCAAAATCAAGGACTTATGACAACTTAAAAAACTATTTCTGCATGTAAATGCTTTATTTTTTCTTCAGTTTTTTGCTTCTCCTGTAAAATATCGAAAATTCGAGTTAGACCTTTTTTATATTAAGCCATCGATATGTAGATATGTATGCATGTATGATTGTTGTTTATTACCTTATGGCAAATCGTACGTGAAATGTTTTTATAAGTTACTTAAAGGAAGGATTATCGTTTATGTCTTGGGAAATAAACTGTTAAGTGGAAAAAATCGCTTATCTTACTCCATACTCCGTTTCTAAGTAATACAATTTTCTAATCAAACGAAGATCAATAGTTTTAAAAGTGCTTGAATAATATTCTTGATTAAATCAAGTTTTAACCTCAACAAAAGTTTCTAATACAATTTAAAATTGAATTTTTAATGAATTTCGGGATATGTTTGATGGCCAGTATGAAATAAACATATGTGTTTATTTCGTAGGTTCAAAACACAATAAAAGTTAAAATTTTATGTGACAATACATATATCACAAATGAGTAATATAAAATTATATTATCATTTGAAAAATATTAAAATCAATAATAAATGTAATAAGTAGGCTAAATCTGTTTAAAAAAGTAGAAAAATAAAGTTAAAGTATTTAATTTTGCTCAACATTTTGAACACGACTTTTATTATTATGAATAGAAATCAAAAAAATAGAACAAGGACAAGCCTAAAGTTACACTGCCAACTCAAAAATAAAACAACGAGAATCTACCAACTGATTCTTCCACAAAAGCCCAACAAAAAAATTATGTATCCGCATTGCGACAACTTGGGGAATTTAAATTCCCCCCCCCCCCTTTTTTAGGGTTCCCTGAACCAAACGTGAAAACGAACCCTATTGTTTTCGCTACGATTTCCGTAGGTCTGTCTGATTGTCTAACACATCCTATTTTCTCACGATAAGGGGAATATGTAAAACTTTTACCGCTACAATAACAAATATATGATATTTAAAAATTAAAGGGTGTTCTGAAGCCACTAACGAAACATGTTGACATGTTGACACTTGAAACTTTCAAAATGTATTTTTATGCAGACTACACCAATTGACACTGAAATTTAAGAAATCAAAATTATATTAACTGATAGAGTACCATTTCTATCAGTAAATGTAATTTTGGCAACTTTTTGTATATTGGAAACCGTAAACTAAAAAATCCCAAAATTTAAAAATACCGAAATGAAAAATTAAATTATTATTATTTATTTAGTTAGCACAAATAAGAAAAAAAAAGTGCTGCTCCAGAGATGAAGTTTCTAGCGCCTGGCGTTGCCTGCCGGTCCCAAGCCCGGGTAAAGGAGGAGGGTTTCAGGTAAAGGGGAAACCATATCATGAATAAAACAAATGCGTTCCACCAGGTTTAATGGAGGTTGCTTGCAGGCCTGATAAGTCGAAGCATAAAAACATTATCAACGAAACGAAAAATGAAATATATCACCATAAATAAAATAAATCGCTATAATGCAAAAACTAACCAAAAATGTCGCAAAAAAACTAAATAAATCCCTAAAAACCAAAAAAATCGCCCAAGCCAAAGAATGGTCCAATACTAAGAAAAAACGCTAAAACTAGAAACCAACCGAAAAATTCTCCCAAAACCAAAAAAAAAAACTCGTCAAAAACCGAAAAAATAAATCGTAAAAATTAAAAAAACCGAAAAGAATCAACAAACTGAGAAAAAGCGCTAAAACAAAAAAAAACACTAAAACATAAATATTGTTTAATTGGCATGGGAAACGTTGTAAATCATATAATTTACCTCAAATTAATGATTCTTCAGATGAAAAAAAAAAAAAAAAAATAAATGTGTGTGTACCATCATTTTGGAGGTGTACATCAGAGAACTGCAATGAGCACCTGTTTTTATGATTTAAGATACTCGCTTAAAAACGAGTTGCGGTGTAGTTAATACAGCATATTGTTTTTGTATCTGCTCGCCATACTCGTAAGAATTTGTGTTTGAACATACGAGCCTGTATCAATCATAATGCAGTTTATACACGTTGTCTGTTTAGGGCCAATTTCACCAACTTATTTAAATATCAATTCATATATAAAAGTAATTTTTTTATACAAAAATGAATGAAAATCGACATTTAAATATGAGTTGATATTTAAATAGGGTTGGTGAAATTGGCCCTTATTAGTATTGTTTCCTAAATATTTTTTTCAACACTCGGCAATGGCATTCGTACATCTGATAAATAACACGAGAAATGTTTGTGTAGGAATTTTGAAGACACACACTTACATTATTAACTAGAGTTATAGTTCTCACAGTTCATAAGTATTTACTCTCAGCATTCGTCAATCGTATTAATACTTAAAGCAACGTTGCCAGAAGGTTTGGGAAAAAATCAATTATTGTATATTTAAGTAAATATGTAGGGCTAAATTCATAATGAAATAAAATGTATTTAAAAGGAATTATAAGAAATTTTTTCATAGAACATTTTAATTAAAATATATTAAGAATGCGACAGGCTTATGATATTAACTGCCAGTTTATAGGAGCCATGTAAAAATTCTCGTGTATCTATTTATATTGAAAACAAAAACAAAGCACTCAAAGCACGAGAATTTTTACATAGCTTCTATAAACTGGCAATAAAAGGAGCAACTTTTTATTTAACGTTAAAATCACAATTTTTTTTTAAAAAATCCACAAAATATTGCCTAAAATTATATTTGCTATTTTATAAACAGTAGGTTTGAAATGAATTTTGTTTTTTATTAAGTTTATTTTAAGTTTGAATTTGTGAGAAGTACACAATACGTTTTTATCTTTGATCTTAAAATAAATAATTTTGAAATATATAATAAAACAGGCACTAAACTAAACTAAATCATCAAAATGGCTAAAATCGTCAAATCTACAACAAATCATGAAATCTGGCAGCCGCGGCTGCAGTGAATGTTGAATAGTAATACGCAAATATATATATCAAATGACTATGTGTTGAATGGTGTTGTTACGATCTGATCGTAACACCAAAGTAGTGTTAGTTAAATACAAAGAAGTTACCTAATACGAAAATAGAAAAAACACGAAACTTTGCTCAGAGTGGATGTGCTATTGTTGTTACTTTTTTCTGCGCTCTTACTTCTTGCTGTAATCAACGCAAGTACAAGTTAAAAAGTTATTGTGTATATTTTCATGCATGAAGCTCGCTGTATATGAATAACGAGCGAATAAAGCAACAAATCAATAAAAGCGAGTGCTGAAAAGTATTCGAGACTAGAAATCATATAGTAAACAGTGAGTGCGCTCGCGAGTGTTATGTATTGTTGCAGATCTCTGGTCTACATCTGCGTCTTGCTGAAAATAGGGTTGAAATTTTCCCTTTTTTCAGATTGTTGTGCTGCAACCCCATTGAAAAGCTATACGCATTTCATGTATGAGATGTTTTCAGGGATTTTATCTGAACTTTTACGAAAAAAAATTTTTTTTGAAAGATTTTTCTTGTGGTCCTTTTGAGACATTTCGAAAGAGGTAACACAAAGATATTCTTGAGCGGGGATATCATAAGTCATCTCTTTTTTTCAAAAACGTTAGGAATTAAATTAAATGAACTTGCATAGTGGACGGTTGTTCAATAAATTTTATATATTTTTTAAATAACCTTTTCTATGATATTAGAGTCCAACCTAAATTAGAGCGTTAAGCGTTGCGTTAGCAGCAGGGTGCGTATTTTCAGTACAATTGAACGTACAAAATATTATTTGAATAAAAAATTGATACCCTGCTGTTAACGCAACCCTTAACACTGTAATTTAGGTTGGACTGTTACCTGAAAAAGCTTAACGAAGTATACCGAAATATACATATGTGCCCTTTATTATGAAAGTGGTATAAGTCATATGCATTTTTGCTTCAAAATATTAACTAAATCTTCAAAATACTTTAAAAAATGTTGAATAAATATTTAATAAATTATATTAATAGTATTATTAACAGTCTAAATTAAAATGATGCATGAGATAAAAATATTTTTTGATTTATTTAAATGTAATCTACCAAATATATCTACCAAAGAAATAAAAAATAAAAATAAATAAAATAGTTTTATATAAATAAACTTACTTGTTTTTATTTGTGAAGAGACCTTAAGCCGAAATAAAAATCTCATCACATTAAATAATTTTTTTTTAAAGTACATTATAGCAGCTCTTAATAAAATCTTACGAGTAAAATTTTTGTAAAAAAGTTGGATCCCCTAATTTTTATTTATTCTATATATATGTATGTCTTATTTTGTCTTTTTCATCAAAAGCGGTCAAAAAATACTCCTTAACTAGGATAAACAGGGTTGACATGCAAAAAATATTTGCTATAAAATTCTTCTATAAATCCCTTTTCTCCTCTATTGGAATCATTTGGAAATACCTAGTTATTTGGAAAAAATAAAATTTTTCATACACTTTTACTAGAAATGATTCAAAGTTACTCTGTTTCACAACCAACGACATTTGTTGACTTCGTATGATGTATTATATTAAACAAAAATTATCGAAGACTTGACAAAGTAAGAGTTACATACAAAACCTGGTATCAGGGCTTAAATAACACTGTTTGTAGTTCAATTAAGTTCGATTAATAAAAGTAGAAATTATGAGAGTTGCTTTTTAATTCGTGCGATAGAGCTCTGCCCTCATCAACTAAAAAATCAATGTAGGAAATTTTGGTGTACTAACTTTTTAAAAGTTATATGATAAAAATTCTTTCTATAATATCTAGACATTTTAATCAGGAAATAATCTCAGCCAAATGATATTTTTTAAGACACATACGAATTTTTCATTACTATTTTTTTAAATATCACAATATGCCTGCCCTCAAATTTCAAAATAGCAAAAACAACACTTTATATAGTTGGTCATTGATTTAGTGTCAAATTAATGTTTACTACTCGAAAGTCATATAACATGAAACAATTTTCTAAATACCCCCCAAACAGACATTTGACCAGTATACATCACATCCGGCCATTATCCTCAACAAAACAAACAGCATAAGTCGCACCACTTCCAAGTGTTTGTTCATTTCCTTATTTAAAGATAATGTCATGTACTATTTGACATTAACATTTTGGTGCGGGGTCGACGTAATGCGTGACATTTCTTTCAACCATTGATGGACATTAATGTTTTTTATTATTTACTTTCTTGGGCTTGTTTTTGCAAATATTATTCTTGTCGCTGATTATGAGCAAGGGGGGGTGATGAAAAATGACCACACGTCGAATGTTTTCGAATCACGCAGATAGGGGATGTTTTCAGTCCAATTCACATGTCTAATTTGGTTTGAGTTGCTTTTTTATTGATAATTTGTTGGACATTTGTGATTGTGGTAATAAGGAGATTTTGGTGTCCTGCAGGATACAAAAGTACCGCAATTGTTGTGTAACAAGTTGATGATTAATTGATTCCAAATTAAACAATTTAAGATTGACTGTACAAGTGCCTGAAATGCAAGCAAATGTACAGTGGAGCTGATTCAAAATATTTCTTCTGGTTAAGTGCTCCAATTGAAATAGAAACAGTGGAGAAATATTCAAGTTAAAGTTGGAAGAGCCCTTTCATATAAATTTTAACATGCATTTTATAAGTTATAACAAATCATATCCTTGAGTTATAATAGTGATATTTGAAATAAGTTTATGTATGTGAATTAATTTTTATTGTACTTTTGTTATAAGATTAAGATATTTCATAAACGTAAGCACATTCATTTTAAAATATTCACAAACATAAAATAAAACATCAAATTTATTAAACAAAAATTGAATTTTCAAAACCAAATTGATATCGTACATTTCTCTCAAAAAAGGTAATAAATAAATTATAGTTTATGTTCTGGCAAGAGAAAATATTTCAAATTTTCATTTAAAGTATGCAGCTATAAAAATGGAATATCGAAAATGTATGTATGTATATGCAAAAAAAAAAACAATAAAAATAGAAAAGAATTTATAATGAAATAAAACAAAACAGAAAATTGACCACAACACCACCAGCACTCCACCAAACAGTAAAAATCATGCAAAATATTTCTTTTATAAAAGAATACATATAAAGAACTTAACACTTGCCAATACTGTACATAAAAACTTCACATGCTGTAACCATACATCTGACCAGTTGTACACCAAAAGGTACGACTGCATGCATATGCACGTACATACATACATTTCACTACTATTGTTACCAGCATAAGAAACAATTTCAAATTCATATTTGAAAACTTACGACACCCCCGGGGATAAAAAAATACCATAACAATGAATGACCAGTAAAATGAAAGACAAAACAAGTGACAGGACGATATTCCGCAATAACGAATTTTATGTGCACTGCACTTGGAATAAAAAAAATATGTTTATATTCGAGAAAGAGTTTTTGAAATATTTTTAATAAAGAGTTTGGACTGTTTTATAATTTTTAAAAATTTTTGTGTTTAACTAATTTTACAAACCGAGTGATTTTTTTGATTTTTTTTTCAAAGTTCTATTCCCATCTTTATGCAAACTGAACTTCATGACTATTTTTATTCTTAAGAGGCACATTCACTGTTTTAGATTTTTGATTCTCAAGGCTACGATTCTTTACATATTGAAACTTCGAACGGTTAACATTGAACTGACAAAATATAAATAATTTTTTAATTTACAGATTACGTTTTTATTGAATCACATAGGGTCTGTCCCACGATATCGACAACGTTCGATTTGTAGCACTCTTACATTGGAAACAAACAAAAAATCAAAATTTTTGTTTAATTATTAAAAAAAATTTTAACTCCTTGCTTTTGACTTCTTTTGGAATTTTATAGATTTTCAAATCTTCGAAAAGCATACTTTAGCCGATAGAAGAAGGACATACAGCAATTGCTTAGTCACTTCTTTTATCCAAAGGATCCTGAAATATGTATTTCAAGGACTCAAGATTGTTGAAAATGCTATCGTTATGACAAACTTAAAATTGTTATGAAGTGTGCACGAAAAACAAGTCTGAAAAATGTAGCAAAACATAAAACAGCTCAATGGTCCTTTATACACATGCATTTAAAATTAGCGATAGAATTCCAGAAAATAATAATACTATTTTCCACCAAACAACCAACTTGCAATCTCCCTGTTCAATTACACATACATATATAGACTCTACTTGTTCCCACAGCATTCTTGATTTGAGCAGGAGTAACCAGAAATGTATCGATGTTGTAGAAATTATATGTAATTTTAGAAAAAAGTACAAAAAGAAAACTGCCAACAAAATATTTTTGCTCAATATTTGGAAATACAGGAAAATAATAAACGTTTGCAGGAGTTCCCAATTCGTTTGAAAGAAGGCATATTATCTAAGGCAATGAATCGCCTAGAACCAACACCCTACCGACCTTCTTTTCTTATTTGATTATATTATTATTATTATTGGTACATATTCACCTCATCGATGAAATGATGAACCTAGACAATATTACAAGAACTTATCATAATAACTATAAATTATTTGGTATCAAATTGATGCCAAAATATCATAAATAACATCAACAAATGTATTATGCCTCGTTTATGTAACTTGTGAGAAGTTCTAACATCGAAAAAAAATAAATATTTATTTTGGTTGTTCTTGTTCATATAAAACTAAAATAAACTTAACTTAAAATCAATAAATATACACATAGCTTTTTTTTACTCACCCTATAATTTATAGAACGATAAAAAATTTTCGACTCGAAAATTGCTCACATTTCTTACAACAAACGAGGCAAAGGTATGTGATAGAAAATCAACAGTTTCAAAATAATTAATTTTCAAAAGCTGTGATAAACTTCAAATAATTTTGTGAACCATTTTTGAAGAAACCGCAAGCTATTGACTTTAAAAAATTATATATAGAAAAAAAATTTAAAAGAAATTTACTTTACTTGTTGTAGTGAATAAATGAGAACGATTGCTCTATTTGATTTTGATATCTTTTTGGTCATTACCAAATTTTGCTTTATTCTGAATAGAATCTCCTACAAAAGAAATCAATGGAAACAAAATTGAATTGTTTTGAAATAAAAAGTTTCAAAAAAGATTCCTGATTGATTTGCTTACTAAACCAGATACATATATTAATTAATTAAGTTATTATTTTTATTTTCATCCAGAAAGGATCATCGCATTGATTTCATTGCGGCCGTAGAAGTGATTTTTTTCTCAACAATTAATTTGTCGTTTCATCAATATAAATTCATCTTGTTATTGAGCAGTCATATCTTGAAAATACTCAATTTCAATCCGACCAGTTGTCAGTATAAGCACAGTTTTTTTTCGATGTCTTATGAGGAAATTTGAGCAGGAGTAGCCCTTCTCCGTACATGTGTATTTTTGCTTCGAAAAATTAAATAAATCTCAAAAAAAAATTATATATACATTTAATAAATTTGAAATAAATTTATATTAATCGAGACTAGTACAACTCTAAATTCACATGTAGCACAATATTAAAATAGTTTTTAAATTGTTTAAATGTAATCTACTAAACATCGGGATCCTGGATCAAAGAAATATATTACTCAGACCACTTTCATAATTATGGGCACGTGTTTATCTGCATTTTTGGAAATACATATATGCAGTTGTTGATGACATGTTTAGATTCTGATGAATGTTACAAACTTAAATATAACAGGGATCGATTACTGTCACTTGGTTTTTAAATGTTTTCTATATAACAAGCTAATATGGGGAACTGACTATAGAATACGTTTGTCATCTAATTAATGTAACTTTTCATCTTGACCAGAGCGTTGAACTTTCGTGCAAATGCATGTTATCTTTTTGTGGTAGATAAAAAGGTATGGATATTATCTATCCGAATAATCAAATTTCGAGTAATTTGGCATCGATTTATAGTTGAATATCTTGATGGTAATAAATTTTGGCAATAAATGCATAATTTTACAGTTTTAGTAATTTTGAATGCATACTTCAAAATCTTAAATAAATTTAATATCGAATTTGTAAATGACTTATATAAAGAATGGGTTGACTTTTTTTAAGTAAATTTTTAAGAGCCCTCCTACACAGAAAAAAGTATGCACCAATTAATGTTTTCAATTAAGAATTTAATTAATTCAATAAAATGTTTAATTGTATTAATTAATTTGAGTAGAAAAACTTAAGTGTAAGTATTATCAAATTGTTTATAGGTGAAAATTTAATTAATTTTTTAATTGATATTACAAATATTTTAATTAATATTACAAAATTATTAATATTACTTTTTGGTGTGTAATGACGTTTGTCATATTATGGATATAAAAAATCTGATAAGTGATCGTCTGTGTAAACATAAATTTTACAATGAGCATATAGACTTAATTTACAATAAGAAATTTGCTGCATTAAACTTTTTCTATTTTGTAATAAGAATATTGGAGAAGAGACCGGATGGATCTTTGAAAGGTTGTTGAAAACTCTTTTTGGCATATCAAATCTTAGGTAAATTTCATTCTATAAGTTCATAATAAGACCGTTATATTTTAATTAATTAAATTTTTTGTTTTCATTTCTTTTTTAGCGAAAATTTTAAAAGTTCAAAATATTTTAAGAATGCTGGTTGGGAACCACTACTTTTCTCTTTAAAACATCATGCACTGTTAGTGTTTATTTTTTTAACCTAAACATTTGTATGCGAAACACATTGTTAAGTTTTTGTTGCTGCCCGATTCTGCACTTGGTTTTACTTCAAGCATGTATCCAACAAGGAGGCAGTAGCCACAAAATCGCACACCCACACACTTCGAAAGTCAAGCATGCACTTGTATGTTTCCAGAATTTATTGTTTTTCCCCAATCATATCCCTATAAATTTTATTTTATGCTTATTTTATATAATTCTTGGTTGCTATTTTCCTTCTTCGATTTTCTATTTTTTTTTTTGGTTTCCAAAAACTTTAAATTTATTTATCATTTAAGATCCCAAGTATGAAATAAAATTACTCGAAAAAATTAAAAAAAGAGAAACAGTATAAGAAAACGGAAATAAATCGGTATCGTTTATTGCTGCGCAACCACAAATATCAGCTGGGTTGTACAGATGGCTTGCGTTTCTAATACGTGTTTGACCTTTTTACGCTTTTGGTTTTTTTTTCAATATGTTTTTATTATCATTTACTTCAGTTCCAATTTGATGCAGCAGTTGCTGTAGAAGGGGATAGACCATCATCAAGTTGTTGGTATAGTGAGAGGTCACATATAAATCGTATTTTGATAATAAAAACTAAAGGAAGAAAAAATTGTGGAATGAACAAATGTCATCACAATGGGGCGCTTAAAACAAGAGAAAATTAATTTTGCATGTAATATAGAAACAAGTATTTGAATAAATAAAAAGAATTCTAATATTGTATCATTGGCAGTTTTGCAAAAAATGAAAATTTAATTTTTCTTCTTAAAAATAAAAAAAATAAAAAACATGTTGATTATTGAGTTCTTGTTTCAACTTTGTTATTTGTTATTGAGCTTCTCATTTGTTTAAATGAAAGTTTATAATATAATAACTCTAGTTGTTCTAAGAAGCTTTGGGTAAAGGTTCCCTGATGATCTGCATGAGCAACAGTGAAATGCGCATAGGATCCAGCTAAGCCCCTCAATAATCAATTTCAATGTATTTTTAATAAAAAAAAAACATTTTACTTAATAAGTAAAATACTTATGTTGTTAACATTTTTCAAAAAAAATTTTAAATAATTTTCAAAGTTTCAAAATGTTATTTAAAAATATTAAAAATATTTATTATCTTTTCCAAAAACCATTACAAAATTGTATATGTTAAAAAACTTTTCTTTTAAAAAAAATTTTCAATATTATTAATATGAAAAAATATTGTAGACTTATACCTATTTTGTTTTTCTTTCAATACTTTTCAAAAATTGTTTAAAAAAATTTATATGACACACATTGTTATTTATAATTATAAACAAATTTTTTTTGATTAAAAAGAAAAAAGACAAAAACTAATTACCAAAAAATAAAATAAGAATAATACTGAAGAAGTTAACCAAAGGTTAACGAAATATCGATAAAAAACTAAAAATATATAAAATTTACTGACCTAAAGCTTAAAAAATTGTTTCATTGAACATATAAAAAAGGTCGAAAAATTAGATAAACAATTTAATAAGTAAAATATTAATTTAGGATTATTAGTGCGTTTAAAAATTTTAAACTTAAATTGTAACAATTCCCATAAAAACACACTAGGTATTTTTATTTTTCATCAAAAATTATTTGTCCTCCGGGAAATGACACCTTCACCAATTTGGCTCAGCGTTGGATTCAGCTAACAGTGTTTTTTAATTAGAGGACCTACGAATTTGAAATTATTAGGATATTAAATTAAAAAAAAAAAAAATTAAATTAATTAAAAACAAACATATAAAGTCAAAAAAGTTATTTCTGTTTACAATATTTAATATATAATAATAAGAAATATGTTTATATTATAGTTTCAATGAAAATATTTAGTTGAATGAATCAAAAAATTAATTGAGGAACAAGTCATGTTTAAATAAATTTAATTTCAGAGTAAAGCAACCACTTTTTTGAGACATGGGTTCGATTTTTATGAAACTTATTATGTTTAATCAGTTTGGTGTTACAATAAAGCTTTGAAAAAATGCATATGATACATATTTAAATTTAATTGAACTGGAATGAATTTTAATCAGAAAACATTTCTTAATCGGCCCCAAATTAAGTATTCACAATTCTTATGGAATGAATTATTTATATTAATTAATGTGATTTTCCGAAGGAGGGAAGAAATAAATTCAAACCAGACTTTAGCTGTGGGAAATGCCGAACTTTTTCTGTGCCGCCATGCACTTCATCAGCAGCCATGTCTATTTACTTGAGGTGAGATTAATTGTTAATTTGATAGTTATTAAAATAAAATAAAAAATAAAATTTATCAGCTTTAGTCGCTCCCACAATGAGCTGTTCGACCCCGAGAAACGCTTCACTGCGACTGAATTTCCAAGAACTGCGCTACCGATTGACATACCCCACGCTCTCTTCAGATTTGTTTTATTCATGCTAAAGGGTGTCCCAAAATTAACACAAGACTTAAATTTGTCACTGTTTGTGCAGCAACGTGTAGGCAAATCTAAAAAAACCCTTTGGACAGCTGAAAATTTAGGGTTAGTAAAGCAGTTCGAAATATATATGGTCTGAATATTGTTTTAATTTCATAATTTGGGAAGAGATTATTTAAAAACTCGTCGTCTAAAAACTAGCCGTGTAGACGTCAATATCGAAGCAGTGCATGAGATTGTAGATGATAATCCAGGAAGCTCAATTCAGCGTCGTTGACAAGAATTGCTCGATATCGCGACAAGGTAACACAGTTTTTTTTTACTCTCTCGTTTCGGTAATCATAGTTTGCCTCCTAGATCGTTTATTTAACACCATTTGAGTTCTTTCTATGAGGATATTTGAGGTGTATGTCAATAAGCCTACAACAATCATCAAATCATTAAAGGAGGAGATACCACGATGCATCAACGAAATTCAGCCACATTTATGCAAAATGGTCACGGAAAATTTTGACAAACGAGTACGTATGTATGTGAATGCAAAGCCGTAGAGGCCATTTTCCCGATGTTTTGTTTAATAAATAACCGTATTCTATGTACTTCATGATTAAATAAAAATAAATAAAACTCAAAATACTAAGAACTGCGTTTTCTATTTAATTCAAAACTTGCGTTAATTTTGGGACACCCTTTACAAATTTAACGAACATAAACATTCTTTTGAACGAATCTGTATGATTTTTAAAACTTTTTCTTTATTCTTAACCCATGAGCAATGACATTTACTCTCGTAGTTACATATCGATGGTCTGGTATTTTGTACGAAATTGAGTTTTTCAGTGATTCCAATACATTTCCCACAAATGCACCTCTTCACAAAAATTTATTGCAATAGTGCGAAAAATAACACTATTATAAGCAGTCGTAAAAAGTTGTTTTTATCTTCTTCTATAAAGCTACAATTATTTGAGTTACGACCTTTCTGCTTGAGTCCAATGATATATATTTTTTATACTACTGATTTTTGTTTCTTTTAGCGATGAAACCGCCCACTGTGACACAAAACTTAAAAAAAAAATAGATACGTATACTATTATTTATAAAAAAAAAAGTATGTGTTATTTTTTTTCAATTTTTCGCAAACTCATTCAAGACAAATTCGAATAACTTTCTTATTTTATCTTTTAAGTAAATTCGCTTCATTACACTCGTAAATTGGTTTAAATATTCTGAAGTGAAATAAACACCAGCTACCATATTTTTCTTCGTTCGCTTCATTGCAGTAATAAACTCAATTTATTGAAATTTTTCCATTCTATTCAATTTCATTTTCAAAAAAAAAAAAAAAAAAAAACAAATAAATATAATAATAGCAGAAAAATGAAATAGTAACTATAAATTTTGTGGCATAACCAAGTCCCCTGTCAGGTCATAATTTGCTTATTATAAGCCTTGTTAGGTTTTTCTCTCTACGTTTTATAGTTTTAAATTTGTCCAATGCCTTTTTTTCTCATTCTTTTTAATATAAAAATGTAATAATATTATTTTTCATATACAACACACACACACCCACTCACCCACCTATAACAACACCCACCAAACCAACCTTTAAAACAACATGACCGAGAGTCCTTTCCATTCACCCTGTATTCTGTATGCTGGTGCAATAATTTATGTCCTTTATAATTTTCATATTTGTTTGTGTTAAGCTTGGTCACCTTTTCTTTTCTCTCGTCGCTTTTTATATGTATGTATGTCGTCCCACTCCAACCGCTTCTTTATTCTATTGTGGTTGAATTGGCAAATGAAATTTATTAAAAAATATAAAAAAAGAGGCTACAAATTGTAAGGAATACGAATTTTTAGTTCAAAGGGCAAACGTTTTACATTCCTTTTTCAGTCGACTCCCACGGGAGTCCTGTACATTCACTTACTGCTATTTTAGCTGTTGGCTGCCTATTAAAGCAACATCGTTTTTTATTACACAGCGAGTCTATGATGCCGTCTGTATTTTGCCCTTGGCATACAATTGTCATAATTTTGTGTTTCTTTGATATTTTAATGTTTTCGTAATGAGATTTTCTTATTAAATTCGACACAGCAAATTGTTTTAAAGTGTATAATGACACAAATTGTTTTAAATTATTGTCTTTTATATTCACTTGCTGTTGTAATTATAAAGGTTATGACAACAGCGGGATATTGGTAATATTAAAATTTTGCAATTTTATTACTTAACATTTAGTTAACTTTAAATGAGGATGACACCCTCAACTACGCATATTATGGACAGCATGTTGAAAAAACGCAGACAGTGGCTAAATGTTGTTCGAAAATGCAAGTTTGCATTACACTTGCCTTGTAAGAGTAATTTTTTTTAATAGACTTCTTTTCCGTAAGGTGAAAAGAACCCCTATTGTTTTCCCTCCAATGCCGAAACGAAAGATTGCCAAAAAGAAAAAAGCGCTTAAGTGAAAAATATCACCAAAAATTAAATATATCTCTAAAATGCAAAAGATCACCAAAAGTAAAAAGATCGACAAAAAAACGACAACAAAACGAAAGTCGAAAACAATCGCCAAAACAAATAAAAAGCGCTACGACCGAAAACAATCGCTAAAACAAACAAGGATGCCAAAATAAAAAATCGCATAAATAATAAAAAACGCCAAACACCGGAAAAAACACTAAAACGAAAAAAAGCGCCAAAGCTAAAAAAAAACTTAAAAATCGCCCATCACCGGCAAACCAAAAAAAGTACTAAAACACTCCAGAACAAAAAAAAAAGTATGTTTACATCAGGTAAGAATAAGAAATCAGAGATAATTTCCCATGCAAGTGAAAAAGCAATGCTTTAATTTGTCTAAATATTTATAAATAATTCAAAAAATATATATATATGAATTTCTTTGCTTAAAATTTGTGCGTAAATGTGTAAATATACATACACATGTATATACACTGTCGGAGAATGTGTGGTTGACTATAAAAATAGTTAACTTATAGTTAACTTTTCTTAGACTGACTAAAAGCTAACTGCAATGTTATCCAGAACAAACCCAAAATTAATTCTTAAACTGAGTACGTAATCGAATTTGATGAGAGCCAACAAATTTATTCTCAGCTGCTTTGAAACTAATTTCAGTTTTATATTAACATTTTACTGTTATCATTTTAGATGGTAAATTAGCTGAGTGGTAGCGCGTTGAGTACACAACGTGTGATGATACATGTTCGAACCTTAGAAAAAATTTTTTAATTTACTGACCAGGCGATTTAAAAAAATCAACTTTAGGTTAGCTGAAAGTAATGCAGAGTGAGACAATTGACTACCGCCTAGGACATCGCAATGTTAAAATAGTCAATTGATTACATTAAAAGTAATCCAACCGTCAGTCAGTACTAGTTGCGAAATAGTTAGCTTAAAGTTAGTTAAAGTTAACGTAATTTCCGACAGGGTAGTATGTGAGAAAGGCTGGACAGCCAACAGACTATGAATAAATATACACACATTACACACACATACATATGTATGTATGTCTATGCTCACATACACAAGTAAAAGGACAAATTCAATAATCAAAAGCACTAAATATAATACAACCGTAACACTCGTAAATAAGAAATGATCCATAAAAATGGGTTAGAAAATGTAAATATTTTATGATTTTTATGTGATTTCTTATACTGTAAATCGTATGTGTATACGTATATGAGCCTGGGGACCAGAAAATCGCCATAAAAAACTTGCAGCAATATTATAACGAAGATAGAGAAACAATTTTGAATAGAAATTATGATTATTTTTATTATATGCAAATGATTTGAGTTTAACAATCAATCGATATATTTTTTATGATAAATTACCTTTTTGGGGAAGAGTTATAATACCAGGGGCTTGTTTCTTTACACGTAAAGGGTGTTTTTTATTGAGGTATAGAACTTTAAGTTGGCATCACTTTTTTAACTGGCGGCCATTTTGTCAGCTGTCAAATGATTAATATTTAGTTTGGTTTGCCATTTCATCATGAACAGGTTGACAAAAGAACAACGCTTGCAAATCGTGCAAATTTATTTCGAAAATAATGGTTCAGTTCGCGAAGTTTACCGCAAGCTCCGTCCATTTTATTGTCGACATAATCGTCCATCAGAGCAATTAATTCGGTTAACCATGGATCGTTTTCGCACTACGTTTACTCTATGTGATAATACGCATCCGCAGAGACGTCGAACAGTGCGCACCGAAGAAACAATTGCCGCTGTAGAGCAAAGTGTTGAAGAGGACCCGAATGAATCGATTCGCCACCGTGCACAGCAATTGGAGCCGACTAACCGACTATTTTGTTCCCGAATTGGATGGCATGAATGTGGATGAGTTGTGGTTCCAACAAGACGGCGCTACATGCCACACAGCGCACGTCACAATCGATTTATTGAAGGAAACATTCGATGAGCGCATAATTTCGCGGAATGGACCTGTCAATTGGCCACCAAGATCGTGTGATTTGACACAATTGGATTATTTTCTTTGGGGATATGTGAAGTCGCTCGTCTACGCCAACAAACCAGAAACGTTAGGGGACTTGGAAGCCAACATTCGTGGCGTTATTGCCAACATACGGCCCCATATGCTCGAAAAAGTGGTTGAAAATTGGACCTGTAGAATTGGCTTTATTCGAGCCAGCCGCGGCGGCCACATGCCCGAAATCATATTTAAACATTAATGGCATAAAGTTATCCTTCCAATAAAGCCAAATTGATGGACATTAAAACGATTTTCTTGTGTTTTATTTCAATGCAAAGTTCTATACCTCTTAAAAAAACACCCTATACAAGTATTGTAATACAAGTAAAACACTGGTAGCTGTGAAAATATATTTTTGGTGGATTCAAACGAGTACTCTTAAGTGTCATAGTGTCGTAATGTCTTAAATGCTTTTAATATAATTGTTTTTGCTTTTTTTTCAAACAAAAATTTTCGAACAAAAAAAAAACTAAGGGCCATTATTACAGCGTAAAGTTGGTTAAAAGTAGGATTTTGTCGCACATATAAAAATATTTTCATTAGTAGAATTTTAGTTAAACCTAAAGTGAGCCATAGATTAAAGGCAAGTTTAATTAAATTTATATTAAATATCAACTTTTTATACTGTCGATAAAATCTTATTTTTAAAAAATGTTAAGTTGTAATAATGACCCTATCATTCTTAAGACTACCGTTTGAATCTTTTTTTGTGAAAAAAATATATATATTTTCACAACTAATTTCCTTGTATTACAACAATTGAAAGTTTTAGGAAACAGGCCCCAGTACACAACATTAAAATTCTATCAGAAAATTCGTTGAGAAATTCTTATAAAATCGAACAGTATTGAACATTTTACACTAAAACCGTGATATTATTTTATTTTATTGTCAATATAAAAATTAAAAAAAATCGAGAACTCACTAAATCTTGTCATTAAAGTCATGAAAAAGGGGGGGGGGGGGAAGATCAAACAATACTATGGAGTTCAATTATAACGAATTTATGTTTTTTATGTCTCTACACAATTAGTGGATAAACTTATAAAAAAGTAGTAAGTAATTTGGCTTAAAAAGCGATACGAACTTTAGCCCGTTCAAATCAAAAATAAAAAAAATAAAAAAGTTTACAATTAATTGGATTTTTTTTAAATATGTAATTAGAAATATTTATAAACATTTATTTCTAAATTTAGCTTTAGCCAATCTTTTTTGTTTGTTATAAGCGTATACATGAATTTTTATTTTACTTTAAGCAAAAATTTACTATAAATTAATTAATTTATAAGAAATATTAATTTAAAACTGTGGGAACCGGACAAAATCACAACAACAAAAAAAATTGCAAAATTTTAATGTTTGTAGAAAAACTCACAACAAATAATTGAGAATTACAAAAAAATTCATATATTTTCCATACATAAGCATTATTCCTATGCAACTTAATTTTGTATACAGTCATAACAAAGTATACTACAGACAAATTCGTCTGTTCCAGAAATCAGAGACACTCAGATTATGAATGGACCCATAATATTTTAAATATTATTTTAGAATTTCTTAAAACAAACTGATCTAAAAGAAAGTAAGCCTAATTACGATATTTTCAGACGATTTTTTTCTCTTAACAGTCATTTCTTTCGGAAAAAAATCCTTTTATTCTAATTAAAAAGGGGAGCAAGCAACTACGGGAGAGAGAATATTTTGGATCAGCTGTTTAATGTTTACATTTCATTATCCACTAACACAAGAGTTCGCTAATACAAATTTTTTGTTTTCATTGCTACTAAGGTTTCCTCGATTTTGAAAATAAATGATGATCAAATGATAAGTTTAGAAGATATTTTTATGCAATAATTAAACAATGTGAAGAGCGATAATTCTGCATTATCACTAACCACGTTTTTTATAGTTATGACTCTATTGCAACAAAGTCTCGATATGCAAAAGTTCAAAAAAAGAAAAGATCATGAAAACAATAAATTAACAAATATTAAAAAACAGGGCTCGAAATTGTATCACATGCAACAACTTGCATTTTCATTAAATAAATAAAAATTAGTAGTACATAGACAACATGAAAACAGTTAAGAATAAAAAAGAACGACTGCCTTAAAATACCGCAGTCATATAAACAATGATTTTCACAAAAGCTAATTTCTCTTTGAGTCCAACATAACACTCCCTCTTAAAAACACTGAAAGCTTAATTTTAATCAAGTAAATAGATTTAGATTTTTTTACAATTTAATATAAAAAAACGTGCCTAAGGTCACTTTTAAGTCCTTAAAACGAAATATTTTAATCTGTAAAATTATTTATTTAAAATAACAAAATATCTGAATAACAAAAACAGCAGCAAAAGCAACTTGTCAAAGAATCTCTTTAGAAAAATATTTATTTGATCTCCTCCGCTCTGTGTCGCTTTTAATGTTCTAATTTGTTAAGTTACAAAGAAATCTTTTTAAAAAATTACTTTCTCACCCTCCGGCCGTTTCGTCGCAAAAGGCCGCAAACATCATTATGCTCGTAGAATGCAACAACTACTGCGAATTCGTACAATTATGTCAACTTGTTACGTCGTAGTAGTTGAGTTAAAAAAAGGGCAATTTTCAAATTAGTTTGACAGGCATTTTAACGGTAATTCAAATCAAATAACAAACTGGGTATCAAAGCAGATAAAACATTTAACATATTTGAAATTTCAATAAACAAAAAAAAACTTTTTTACCACTTATTTTTATTGGATTGCAGGGAAAACAGCGAAATAATTTCGACCATTAACTTTCGTTATGACACACGCGGCATACGATTTTTTTTTATTTTTCTTACAACATTCATTTCGGCTTATCTCTTAATCTAACAAAAATTAATATATTGTGCCTAGTATATAAAATGCAGGACACACAAATCTGAAAACTTGTATATCCTTTGTAGGCAAAAAAAAGCCACAGAAAATGCCGCATGTTTGTCAGAGTTGTTAGTTGAAACATTGTTTGTTATTGTTTTTTTTTTTTGCTTTGACCTGTTTTGCGTTGTGTACAGCATGCTGTATCCTTCCACCACCCTTTTTTTGTGGAATAAATGAAAAAGTTGCAGATTGATAAAATGTTATCTAAAGATAATATTTTCTATTAAATTTTATATGACATGTTCATAATAAATTATGTATGTCGTTGATTGTTTGTTTTAAAGTCTTGACTTCGTAACTTTTGATAGAAGGACTCGTCAGTTGATTGTTGAAAAAAAAAATTTGAGAAAAAAGTTATTAATAATAAAATATTTAACTGAATTTGTTTTGGCCACGTGGCAGGGCGTTTTAAAGAATTTCGTAATTTATTTTTATTAGTTCGGATTTAAAGTTGGTTTACGGCGTTAATATGAAAATCAATTTGAAACTTTATAAAGAAAAAAAAACTCATACTCCAAATACCAACGAATTTCACTGATATTCTTCAAATTTGTTTTGTAAGAAAAATTAAAAATTTTGTCGGAGTATCCTTAATAAATTCTGTAACTTTGACAATTTCTTCGATACTGAGGAAAATTACTTATCTATATAATTTTTATTCACTGTAATTAAAATTCAAGTTCAAAATAAATTATGCGTGCATGATCACGTAAGAAGTTCAGTGGCTATTTACATTTAGGAAAATGCACCAAAATAAAAAAAAATCGCCAAAACCCCAAAATATATTTAAGGGTGCTTAAATTTTTTTTAAATGTCTACATCAGGTAATATATTTGATTACGTAGGCTCAAGTTCTTATAATATTACATATGTATGTACATAACAGAGAACTGTATAAGTTGATTCATTTTCGCTGTCCACTCACTTTTACAATGCTTTTGTTTTGTTTTTTAACATCAATATGTAAATGATATTGCTTGCAAAGTTACATCTCTAAGAACTGACTGTCTCTTTCTCTCTGTTTTTAAGTGTCGTTGGTAAAGATAAATAAAAATTCTTACTGTTGTATGATTGTTTTGTATAATAATCAAATAACTCACAAAAGCACATTGACTAGATGAAGTCTTAAGTTAATAAAACATTGCGTATTAATTAATATTCCATAAAACCACATTTGTCAGAGAGGTTTTAAGAAGTTTTCAAAACAATTATGCTGATTCATTGCTTTAGTAAATCATATGAATGAATAAAAATTGCAAGCAGTGGCATGCATTTATTAAAAACAGTCTCATTGATATGAATCATGCAATAGCATCACTGATTATTTTAATGTTAAGTGCTAGCTCAATATTCATTTTAGAAAATGCGAAATTATGCCGTTTGATTCGTAATCATGCAGATCACTGGTACATATGTAGTGTCCGTACGCAACTCTTTGTGTGGGAGTCAAACTTGCACTTTACTCAATGCTTTTTTAACGCGATAGTGTATCGAATGAATAATTGAAACATTAAAAACACCCAGCTACAAAAACACACCCGAAGTCTAAATGCACCAAGCTTTTCGAAGAGACATCAAATGAAAACGCAACGATTGTAGCAGCGGCAAATGGCTAAATGTTATAGCTGTCCCGGTTTATATTGGCTGACTGACTGACATGCCGCCACAGATATTAAACAAATTTTTTTTATAAAAGTTACTCGTGAGATAATTATGAAAGAAATTTATTTTTATTTATTTATTTATTAAATGGAAGCGCCCTAACTACAATTAAAAATTAAATAGAACTATTATTTTTCATAAATATTTTTCTCATAATGCAACCTGTAGATTCTTCACAATTATATCAATTACATCACACTTCATTCACCATACATATTCTACAATTTGCGCAAATATTAAAAATTTCAAAATTTTAACAATGCAAGTCTTATTTTAAAAATTAATGGTTTTATAATTGCTCAATTACTTAAAAACAATTCGTTACAATTATTTTCAATTTAAGGTAAAAAGCATTATATTAAAATTAAAGCGGCACTTAAGCGCTTAAACGTTTACAAATTTTTTAATGTCTTATATTCAAACCGAAAAACGAAATTGAAATAGCAACAAAATTGTTTGTTGTAACAACATTTAATTAGACGCACACAAACCAATTAATCAACTTTGCCCTTATCATCTGACTGCGTTTGAATTTGCGGAAGTAAATGAGAAAGTTAAATAAAACTGTTACAACTTGCAAGAAACATGCCCTCAATGCGTAAAGTGTCAATTTCAGAGGCAATTTTTAACGCTCCAGCTACAAAATATTTAACAAACAAAAAATAAAAAAAAAATTAAAAATTGGGGCTCAGCAAAAGCAAAATAGAAAAAGAATCCAGTTAACACGCTATTCATCACTTTTCGTTTGTAAAATTTCAGCGGATTTCAAAACGTGATGGCATGCTACACAAACGGATTTTTTTGTTTCTTCGACTAATTTAATATTTTTATGTTCTGTTTTGAAGCCGTTGCTGTCTGCTGACAATGTTAATTCATTATTTGGTTTTATTGTTGTATTTAGTTGGTATAAAAAATCTTTCGACTTTCTTTTGTTTAGATTGTTGTTATTGTCCTTGTAACAAGAGCTTAATTGAAATGGAGACAAATTGTTGTCATTAATTAAAAGTCTAAAGTTACTGAACATATAACTCAAGTATAACTCACTGCAGTAAATTGCCACAAACCCCTTTTCAGCTCTGTTTGTTGCTGTTGTTGTCGATGGAAAAGTTCGCAGTTGGGAAGAAAAGTTATGGTTTATTGTTTGTACGCTATAATTGGCAATGTGGCAGGATTAAGGTCCAAATATATTTCTGTATTAATACATAAAGATCTGTGAGGAAGTGATTTATAATGCAACATTCCAGAAAACAAGCAGGTATATTTGTTAGTGTAAAATATTCTGTTGTCAAAGATTAACGAACATTTAACAACTAGAGAAACTAGCCGCTGACTATCAGCTGATTTAATTTTTTGCCATCTGATTACAAATTCGTCTTTTGATTTTTTTTAAGGCGTAACAGCCTTAGAATTTAGCCCTCAGTCGCAATTCTCAAAATTAAAAGTTATGTATATACTTGAAAGAGCGTGGAGGTTCTCAATATATCATACAACTGGGTAAGGCCAGAAAAAACACGAAGATGGAAAGGACTCAGTTTAACAATTTCTCGATGACTTCCGAACAAACTTTGAACTTCCCTTTAAAACTAACATTACCTTTTAATAATATCAAACCACTGCTATTTTTTTTTTTTGCATCAAAATAGTGCAAAACAAAGCCGGTGAAAGTTGATTGTAATATGCTTTTGGTTATATTTAAAATATTTTCATTTTTGTATTTGTTTTAATATTGAATAGAAAGAGACTGATGCTTATGAATTAAAAGCCTTTTCCGTAACCCTTTCTTGTTATAAGTTTTACACAGACTCAATTTGATATTGATTGTTGTGGGTGTGTTGGTTTTCTTTTTGGTATGAAATTCATACCAATTTGTTATTGTCAATGTTTATTATATGAAATGGTCCAGTTGAATTATATATTTTATTTTATTTGTATTATATTACTAAATGAACTTCAATTTGTAATGAAAAAAATATACGAAATGGCAGGAAGAAAACAATATTTTTACTCAATTGACCTGTATATGAAAATACAAAGTGTATTGCAAATGTTGCAAAAATACGTTACCGAAAATATATTCGCAAATGTATGTTTCATCCTTGACTAGAATAATTTTTTTTTAAATTTAAATACTGCCTTAATTTAAATTAAAATTTTATATCTTAATAGCCGTGTTTTCAGTTAATGTGCCAGCAAATTCAATTAAATTTAAGTATGATTAATGTCCTTTTTTAACAATCTTGCGGTTGTTATAATACAAAAATCACTTACTTAATATGCAAAACCTCTAACAAAAGAAATAATTTAGAAATCATGTTTTTAACAGATTTTTTTCTCTCAAAGTCAAACAAAACTGCACAACATCACGCATTTAAAGGCCATTAAATCTTGCCTAAGAATATTCCTATATATAAGAAGCAAAGCAAACAAATTACGATTTATGGTATTTTGTAGCAAAAAAAAAAGTTAAAAAGAATAACTTTCACATTTTTTCCTTAAAAAGAAACCAGAACTTTCCCTCCCCAAAGAAGATTTTAAACAAAGAAGAAAAAGGTGCAAGTTATGTCGTCGCTTTTTATGACATTCTTTCCAGCAACATTAAATAAACAAAAAGGTCACAAAAACAACTTCAGTAGGCTTGTTAACAACAAAAACACTAGCAACAATATTTTCACTGAATTAAACCTGTAGAATAAGTATAACAACCCCCTTAAGCTATATGTAAACATACACAAACTCTTATATTTTTTCAATCAATTAGGTTTCTTTAGAGCAAACGATTCTTAAAAGGGAAGTTTTTAGCTAAATACAATTACCCAACAACTGCTTATATCCTTTAAGGCAGTTCTAATGTTTGCTGTAGGCTTGCAGGTCTGCCTTTGTGAGTGAGTTTTCTTTGCATTCATCTTCAATGGTAAGAATGAACTTTTAAATGCTGATTTATGGCCTTTTTAATGTGGACAAAAGTAAACGACATTTAATTATAAAAATTATTTTAATGGCATTTTTACATTAACGCTAAATTTTAGTTAAAAACATGAGCAAATTTTAAATGCACACACACGCACTTGCATCCATACACCTATACAAATGTACATACTTTTTTAACAGCTTATATTTCCTCTTTTTATTAAAGCAACAAGCAACTGATTTTGTTTGGTTTTTTGTTGAACATAAAACTAAAGCATACTTTCAGGCATGCAGTAAATACTATTCGTCATACCACTGTGCAATTTATTAATTAAAACGATTTACAATAACTTAAAATTCGTTGCTTAAAAGACAAGATATAGCAAAATTGTTGTTTTAAAGCGAATTTTTTCTTTAGGAAGCTGAATAATTAACAGATATTTATATATTTTTAATTGTTTTACTTCAAATTAAAGTAATCTCACTATCATTATGTTGAAATTGTAGACAGAATACTTTGAAAACAAATTTTGTATTGAAATTTTGTTTGTTAAACCTTTTATAAACCTAAGTTGTTTTTAGGAATATTGTGTCTTTAAAACATTGGTGGGCACTGTGAATGTATTGCAGTGCTGTCAATGTATTGAATGTATTTTTTGGTACTGGGTTAAAGTGACGTCGATGTCGCCAACTGGAATAAGGGTGAATGTTTTCAACACAATTGCGCAAAGAAACGCCCGTGACTGCTTTAAAAGAAAATATTCGCCATAAAATGGCAAAAGATCAGAAATAAGTTCGCATATTGTATATTTAAATATGTAAACATAAATTTTTTTGAGACACCCTGAATATCGAGGATTTATCTAAAGCTCTGAAATATGTGCTAAAAATTTCTAACAACCGAGTGAACACAAACAAAAACAAGAAATTTTTACACATCTGACAGTCGTGTGAACAAACTTTGTTGCCACTGTAAAATTGCTATCAGATATTTGGCAGAAGTTTTATTATTGTCAGATGTGCATAGTTTATGAATCTGATATTGGCATAATTATCAGAGAATTCTTTCTATTGGCAAAACTTCACACACTTGTTTTTAAAGAAAAAAGAAACCAAAAAAAATACAATAAAATATAAGCAGCCAAAATCGATGCAATTGCATCTTTATGCTGCTTAAAAATTTTTATTTTACTGCCTGTCCCACGATGCGTTCGAATGACAACTTATATTGAAAACAAAACAAATTTTCTAATGTTATTGTTGTTTGAAATACAAGTTGTCGATCGAACGTTTGCGAGTGACATCGTGGGATAGGCACTTAATTTTTTACATTTAACAAAAGCACAAACGATAGACAATTGACGATTTTGAAATGCTTGAGTCTGGCAACCTTGTGAACTGACAATTTCTTTAGATAAATTATTGTTAAATATTCGTCTTTTGAAAAATTTTGATACGACTGTGTAAACTGATAGTGACCTGGCGCTGGCAATTTTTAATTATCAGTACATAGAAAAAAAATTTCCTGCAATAAACACCTTTAATTGAAAAAAACAAAAATAAAAAAAAAATTTTATTGAATCAATTAATTTTTTTTTTAATTAAATTATATGTTTAAAATTGACTCAATTAATTAGATTAAATGTTTGAACAAAAGTTTAATTGACTCAAGTGCTTGATTTTTTTTTTATAAATGTGAATGCAGGAAAATTTTTTTTTCGGTGTACATTGCCAGCACAATCCCAAATCGGACAATATTTTAAGATCTGGAAACCGTCTGCACAGAGCTTAAAATTGTTCTGTTTGCATTTTTTTTAAATACCAAAGATTGAGACCAATTAGGGTGATCGACTCGGTTTTTCAACCGGTTTTAAAACCCGGTTTTTTCACAATCCGGTTGTCGGTTTTTTCAAAATGTTGATTTTTTGAATGTCGAATAGTCCGGTTTTTTTTTACAATTTAAAAACCGGCTGAGTCGAATACTTTTCGATTTGTACATTTTGCAAAAAATTAGTTTTTACTACTACTACTGTATATTAAAACTTAGACCAACGTGTTCTGTTGATTTTCGTAAGTTTTTTTTCAGTGTAAAAGCTCTAAGCGTTTTTTGAGCATGGCAACATTTATTGAAACATGAAATTCAAGCGAAATTATTTTATGAGGTAAAAGCAGAGGTGAATTAAATTGGACTTATTGTGTGGAATGGATGTCGAAATTCAGTTGCAAAAAGCGTTTTAGTTTTGTTAACATTTTGCTTCATATTTTATATAGAGGTAGATATCCACCTTGTCCACATTCATATGTATATACCATTAAGGAATAAACTCTACATACACCTATCATTTTTGGGGTTTGAGGAAACTTGGGAAGAAATTCAAAAAATTCATTATGCCAATATTGAAGGTACTAATAAATATGTTTATATAAGAAATAAAAAATAATAATTATAATAACAACTACAATGGCAAAAATATTCAATATCCATAGGAAAAAAATCTACATACAGGCATACAATACATGAAAAAATACGTGCAAAATGTTTGAGGCCGTCAACTTGTTTGAAAATTCTATGATTTACGGTACCAAGCCGTCAACAAATGGCATCCAAATATGATGTTATATGTTCTTAAAAAAGCAACAATTGATATTAACCTCGAAAGAATCTAAAACATTTGCCGCAAATGACGCTATTGAATTTGTGTTCACGTCATGTGTAGTAATTACTTAATTTAATCTCTATTTAAGCCTGGTTAAGGTTTTAAGGGCAATGTCGTCATTTGTGGTAAATGTTTAGATTCTTTCATTACATGAACTTTTAACTCTTTTTTTAATAAATCAATTTGAAATGCAAACTTTTGTACAATAATTTTCTTACTTACAAAACCGGTTGACCGGTTTTTCCTGAATTGTAAAAACCGAAACCGGATTTTTTATAATTTCAAATATTCTAACCATTCGAAAACCGGTTTCTCGAAAAAGTCGAATAATCGATCAACCTAAGACCAATGCGATATTCAATTAATTAATTTTCTCTTATATCGCTTAATAGTCACTAAAAGTTATGATTGTTTAATTTAAAACTATTCCCTTAACAGAATAATTTAATAACAAAAATTAAAAATTTTAAAAACCCCCGACTTTTTTCAGAAAAGATGTTATATCTTCTAAACGACTAGACCGATTTTCTTCAAACATAGCTAAGAACCCTCTCGATCAAGTCATCTTTCAAGCAGAAAAAACTAAATTAAAATCGGTTCAGCCGTTTGGCCTGTACGTGGACACGGACAGACACAAAGATACACAGACACACACTACAAACTTATAACACCCCTTTTTTTAGTCGGGGGTTAAAAATTCAATAAATTAGTTATTTGAAAAAACAAAACAAAATTTTATACATACATACATAGATACATACATACGTATATACAGAATAAAGTTTTCAATTATGTATATCTTTTCATTATTAACAAGAAAGAACTTTTCATATCAAGTCATCTTATGCCCAAAATTATATTTTTTTTTTCGAACCAATAACTCAAACTTCCTATGCACATCTTAGCAACAAAATAAAGTTATAAAAACAGGAATAACCTTAAAACTTTCTATTATTATGTACTTGGTTTGTTGTTGTTTGCATAATGGTTAATTGTTGTCGGTGAGAGGGCGACCGACAAGCTTTAACTAAAACACTGAATACAATGTACATTGTTGAATTTATCTTTATCATTTTTATTGTAATATCCTTACAATAGATTATACACTAACTAAGCAAAGCAAAAGAGAAAAAAAAACTCCCAAATGTCCTGTTTTCGAACTTTTGACATCTCAGCAATTATGAAAACATTTTCTTGTAGCCATTAAATAAAACCCTTTTTAGTCAAAGATGCATCCTTATACTAATGCGCTGATGTTCGTTCGGTTGGGCGAATGCTCTTAATGCAAAATAAAGTAAAAATTTTTAATAATGTAGCATTTTGCATGTTCTGTCTGTCGTCCATTGTTGTTTTTAAATGAAATAAAGGGCAAAGTAAGTATATTCTTTTCTTTTTTAATGAAAGTTAATAATTTTTTATGGGAAAAATTATAAGTTTTAATGGTACGAGGACAGTATTTATGAAGCTATAAAAGTTTATGACATTAAAAAATTGTTTTTTACGTTTCAAAAGAAGAAAACTCATCACAAAAACAAAGCAAGAGTTTCTATTGTGTTTAATAAGTATGTAGTATATGCCATAAAAGGAAAGTGTGTTTTTTTCCACAAAATGCAAACAAACAAATCTCTTTATAAGATCTCAGTATTTTAAAGGAACTTCTTATGTATTATACGAGTATAATTCTCATTTGGTTTGTATTAAAGGCAATGAAAGTATGTTAGATTTTTTTTTTCAAAAACAGAAGTAACACTCAGGCAATGAATGCCTACTATTACATATTACTAGGTGTTACATTCTTTACGAAAGGGAGTATAGAGAATACAGGCGGTGTAGGAAGAGATAGAGGAAAGTTTTACTCTTTTTTAGCACGTTTCTAATAAGACAGTGTTTAGCGCCTGTAGTCATAAAGAGCGTATTAAATTTTTCAAGCTATGTTTAGTAGCCATTTTATTTATTTACTTCGCTGATGATTCTGTTACACAATACCGATGGAGGAGGGCGCTCTGATGTTACATTAGGATTAGTATCCGCTGAAGCCTGTATATTTAAATTACCATTGTCTATGCCTTCAGCAGTTGAACTTTCCCACAACAAGTGATTTAAAGGTACACTTATGTACAACAAAAAAGTGCATGCTGTTCTTATTTAATGACTGTCGGAGACCGGGCTCGAACCCAGCACCTTCGGTTTTGTAGTCAACGTGCTAACTATTTCAGCCTACGCCACCCTCACACAATCTGATGAAGATTTCTAACAGACGGCCAGGTTATACACTGATTTTATAAATTTAGATGTGTCAACTGTGGAATGGATAGAATAAAATCACTAAGATTTTAAATATATCATCAACTTCTTTTGAAATTGATCCCTTTAGTTTTTAATTATCTGTCGATGTTAAGTCAATATGATACTCAGTACCGAGTACGATTTTATGCCATTGATGATCATGTATTTTTACTTCTAGAAAATATTAAGAGGTGGTCAATAGCAATAGGTTGTTTTCGCCAATGGATAGATAAGCGAAAATTTTTGTTTTGTTATTGTTTTGAGGTGACTTCGATAAATAACTACAGAATAAGGGGAATATTTTTTGCATCGATTCATATATAATATTATATTTCATGGATATAATATATAAAAATTAAAACCTTATCTTAAAATTATTCAAAAAGTATTTCCAGATCACAAAACTCAGGAAACTCACCCTCATCGGGAATAGAAGTTCACGTGAAACTTGTTCCCTTTCCCTAAAATTGTGATCGCCAATGTTTGCGTTGTTGTTGTGTCAGTATACTATTTTCTAATTTTGTTCACCAAACTATTCCCCTGAACAAAATGTTCGCCTTTTATTCCCGATAAGGGTGATTATTAGCTCGTATAAGGAAGGGCTATAAATTAAATCATAGATTTTTACACGAGCTTCCAGTTACTTTAGTTTAGCGGGTACTGAATGGAGTTGGAAATGACCGAAGTGGCAGCTGTTAGCAGCCAAACTGTTAAAGTCAATATGGTAAGTAGAACCCAGACTTTCATGCAAATTCAGGTTTTTTTATGCGATTACCAATAAAAAAGAATGATTATTCTGGCAGCGCAGATCCAAAAATCTAGGAGTATATGTGTTTTAAAGGCTTACGTGTGACGTTATTCAAAACAAAATTCAAGTTCCCCCTATTTTTGCGAATCATTTTGAATCTCTTCTGTTTAACGGCGCAATAAATAGCCTCCTTCGCGGATGTTACCAAAACTAAGCTTAAGCACTAGAAATCAATCAAAGCTTGAAATGTATTTAAGGATGAATTTTGAATTGAATGTAAATTTCAGAGTAAATCATTATTTGTAAATTTGATTCATTTTCTTATCTATATAATTAATAGGCGAACATGTTTTTTGTAATCCCTTTTACGCTGGTACCACCGCACCGATTTTAAAAAGATTTATATGGTTTTAAGGGATTTTTTATACAGATGTGCAGAATCTATATTTTATTGAAATCGGTTTAGTATTTTGGGAGCTATAAGCGTTTAAAGTTGCTACTACTACATGCACACATACTACACACGCATTTATTAGCTTACAAATAAAAAAAGAAACAAAACATGAGTGTGTGTGTGTGTTTGTAGTATTTCTCTTGACCTTACAATTGTTTTTCTCTTATTTGTTGTTGTATCAAAGCCATAATACTTAAGGTAAGAGAGTTGAATAAATTGAATTAGGTTGGTTGAAGGGATTTTGTTTATGTTTTTTTAATTTCATGTAAATATTATTTAATTATGCTTGCATATGTATGTAAGTTTGTGTGTGGCTATGTTTTAATAAATTTTTTATGACGTTTAGAATCTAAACGTATCTAAACTTTAGATACATTTTCTTTGAATCTTAAATTATTTACATTTTGATTCTAGAATACGGACGAGTGTGTCGTCTGTTTGGTATATGTAGTATAATTAAATAATTAATCGAAATTGAACCTACTACGATTTTTGTCAATACAATTATTAATTAATACTGTTAGGAGCAAAATTATTTCAATTAAATATTTTGTTATATCATCAATATGTTTTGTTGACTAGTTTTTTTTTTAATTAAATTTATTGTTGTAACAACAATTTATATTGTTGACAAAGAATTTTTCTTAATCGAATAATTTATTACATCAAGAATATTTTCTGTTGATTCAAATGTTCTTTTTAATTAAAATTTTTTGTTGTATCAGCAATATGTACTGCCGCCAACAGAGGGTCTTTTAACAAATTTTTTCTACATCAAAAATTTTTATTATCAAAAAAAAAAAAAAAAAAAAAAAAAAAGATTTTAATTTAGTGACATGTTATCAAAGAAATAAGCAATAAAATTGTTAGGAACTTATATTATAATGGGCTTATTTGAAAAATTTTATAAAGAAATTATAGAACATCACTTCTTACTAAAATGTATATGGAAATTTTTCAAATACTCCTAAGCTCGGAAAACTAAAAAGTTTTCTCAGTAACATCCAAATTTTAGTTTTCAGATTTTGTTAAATTTGTAATTTATCCATCAGCCAAATTTTTTTATTTCTACACACTTCAATGTACATACACATATACATATTCCATTTATTTATTTTGAGCAAAAAACGGCTTAAATTTCACGTCATCTTAAATATGAACAACTTCTTTGAAGTAACTTTTTTGTTAATTATTTTTCTCTTACGCAAAAAAAGCTACACGAATTGTTGCTGCTGCATTTACACACAAACAGAAGAGCCAACTGCAAAGTAGCATAAACTTCTTATACTAATTAAAAAGTTTGCTTTTTTAGCGTACAAAAGTAGATTCCACTCATTTTATTTTTTCTCTAAAACAAATTTAATATTATAACGATTTTTCCGCTGTTGCTTTATATTATTAAAACCTTTTTGTTATACAAAGGAGTTCAGCGTTTCTTTGTTTTTTTTTTTTTTTTTTTTGCAAAAGTCCTGGCAGTTTTGTACATTGTTGAACGTCAAGTATGCTGCAACCGATCGACACAAGTCATAAGTTTTGTACTTTAATTTTATTTTTTGAAAAGCGCATTAAAAAAAATAGGATGAACAGAAATATTTTATAATAAGTAGTAAAATGCTAACTGAAAAAATCATCCATCCATCCATCCTTCCATCTATCGTATAAACAAAACTTCAATAAGGTTCAATATGGCGTTAAAATTAGAACAGGGTGAATGGTCAAAGCAAAGCAACGCAAAGCAAAGCACATAGTTAAGTATGAGTAAAGTACTTTATTGTGAGTACTCGTATAACGTTGATGGTAATGTAGATGCACATGATGATGATGATGGCTAATAAGAAAAGTTATAGTTTGAGCTGAATCTAACAAAACACGCGAAACACATCTGGCATAAAACTCATGTTATTCTAAAAATAACTAAACAAATATGTTTTTGTTTTCATTTTTCTCGGCTACTACGCCCACTTATGACGCCCTCTTTTTAAGTTAAAAAAAAATCTAAAACTAATGCACTTATGCACTAAATGAGCTTGGAATGAGTTTTCCATTGTATTGTTTTTAATACGGTAGCATTTTTGAATTTAGGAAAATAGCATTAAGAGCAGCAAAAGAATCGTTTATTTCGAAATACAGTGGGCTATTGATAATATACAGTTCAAACGACCAGAGAAGGAAATCCAAATTTATTTTAAATTTATGGTTGCAATGGCAAGTTGCTTAAAATTCTTTGCACTCATATTCCCTCCTACATGTTTTTATATTTTTGGATCAATACAAATCTCATCCTTATTTATCATCCTCAAGAGTATGAGAACAGTGGTGTATTGTCAACTATGACGCTTGACAAAGGCGATGGAGAGAATTTTATCGATATTGCCGATTGATGTACAAATTAGAGATGTGCAAATGTCGTGATTTTATCGTGTCACGCGTGAATCACGTCTGATTCAAATTTATAATTAATCACGAGTGAGTGCGCGAGCGTGAATAAAAAAAATTACTCGAGCGTGAACTTGGCTGCTGCTGGACTGAAACTGGTGATGCTAGAATGGCTGGAAACGAGACATATAAATAGGCACCAAAGAATGGTAGATACCACAAGGAAATGTGTGACAGAATCCCAAAAAAGTGCATGATACTAATACCGCAATAGTATATAATGAGTGTAGCGTGGAATAATAGAAGAACCGATATTTACTCGTATACATACGATTCGAAACATGGTGTCCGAGAGGGAAGCGTGCTCTATGACAGGAGTGACAACATAAGAAAATTCCTTCGTCTGACATTACGGAAAGTATCAAATATTGAAAAGAAATTGATAACAAGCACTCCGAAGCCACTCTGAACTTTAACAAATCTTTAAGTTGTTATCAAGACCTTAATGAAGGAGGAAATTAAACTCCGGAACATTCTTCAATGTAGAAATGATATTATATCATACGAATACTGTACAAACCTACAGATAATATGGATACTGGGATATCAAGGTGTAACAAGTAACAAAGAGGATGAGGAAGAAGAGGAACGTCGGAACTTTTAAGAGACTCAAAACCAAACTCAAAAACGGAAGATTGGGGAATATGAGAAAGTTCAGCAAAATGCTTTACAATATGTAACCATGAGCTAGTCCGAATCAAGAGAAGTCAAAAGAGATTCTAAGGTTGAATAGGCCAACGCACAGGAAGCTGTTTAGCATAATAAACGGCCAGACGGTAACTAAGTATCATCTAGCTCGCATGGGACTGCTTAAGGATATCACGCGCAGAGTATACGAGGAGCAGAAGGATATGTTGCAACACTAGCTGCGTCATTGTTCAGCGTTTAGTCAGCGTGGAAGGCAAACTTTCCATAGGGACAATGTACCACACTTGGAATGTGTTAGGAACTCTGATTGCAGAAATCCCAGAGAAGACATAAAACAGACTGGTCTTTCTGGGAGCATGGGTATATTAGGAGTACCTTGTATCTTCGTTTAGAAAGGATAACATGCCTTATTGGGGATAATGAAATCCCGTATGGCATTAGCTTAAGTAGTTACCCTCTTTTCAACCTAACTGTACATTTCTTATTTACATATGTACACTAGCGTGACCGTTAGTTATATTGAGAATTTTATTTTATTTCTTATATTCTCTCCCCCAGATCAGTTGTCTTATGTAAAAAAAATATACAAAAAAATTTCATAGCGGTAAGTTGTGTTTTAGGGGGTGCGTCCGCCCCTCAAAGTTTGCCCTCAAGCCCATGCATATTAGAAGACTGCATAATCAATCTTGAAATGTATTGTCGAAGCATGTATTAAACTAAACCAATAATAAATGATGTTGTTTAATAAGCAAAGCACGATGGATATATTGATGTACATACGTGGATATGAGTGATTACAAGCAATGTAGCGAAGACTTCTTGTTCGTAACAAACACTCAAAAGAATTAATGTTCATGCGCGTATGCTCATTATTAAGCATATTGTACGTTTGAGTGTGTGTGTGTGTAAGATGTAGACTGTAATGGTACACAGAGAAAAAACTGCCTCATAGAATCAATAAGATTTTCTCTATGAAACGTTTTTAGGCTAAGCGGTATCCCAGCAGAAAGAAGCGAAGATTTTTTCATAGAGATTCCTTATTGTTTTTATGTGGTAAATCTTATTAATTTTATCAAGAAGAAAACCACATAAAATCAAGAAAAAATCTTATTATTCACAACTTTTTTTACTCAATTTCCGTTATTTTTGGCACCAAAAAAACAATCCATAGAGAAAAACTTTTTGATTCTATTAGGTTTTATTATAAATTGTATTTGGATTTCTTATTGATTTTATGAGGTTGCCTTATTGATTTTTTTAAAAAGGTTTTCTTCTTGATTTTATTAGGCTATCTTATTGATTTTTTCAATAAGGTTTTCTTCTTGATTTTATTAGGTTCCTATATGATTATGTGTAAAGCATCTTATTGATTTTTTTAATAAGGAAATCTTCTTGATTTTATGAGGTGTGTTGTTATTTCATATCTATAAATAGACACAGACATGATCTTTTTCGTTTTTGTATAAGCATGTTTGCAAAATTATTTCAATGGTTATTCAGACTGCTTGCTAGCATATTGGTTAGAGTGTTCGTCTATCAGTCAGAAGTTTGCTGGTTCAATACTTGTCTCCTTTGAAGTAATAATATGTGTGTATGGTGAGTTAATTAATTAAGAATACAATATAATATGTATGTATCTATGTAAGTATGTATAGTATGTATAGTATAAATAAATAACATCTACATATAGTACATACATACATAAGTATATGGTATAGAATTTAAATGAAAATACATAAGCAAAGCACAAAGAATAAAGAAAGACATAATCTTTTTTTATTTTATGAGGTCGCTTCATAAAATCAAGAAGAAAACCTTATTAAAAAAATCAATAAGATGACCTCATAAAAACCACAAGATTTCTTCTTGATTTTTTCAAAAAGGTTTTCTCTATGAAATTAATAAGATTTCCTTATTGAAAAAAACCATAGAGATTTCTTATTAATTTTGTTCTATTTTATGAGGTATTTATTAGGCACTGTTTTCTCTGTGTAGGTACTGACTTAGCAACGTGTTTATGCAAACAGGCAGATTGCATTGTCGGTCGCATAGTGTGTAGTCTTGTTTATGGTTGCATTCGAAGTTGCTTTCGAAGTTTCGAAAATATCAAAATGTTTTGATGTTTATGGGTTGCATTGGCGGTTGCATTGTAGGTTGCATAGTCTGTATCAAAATATGCAACATGAAATATAAACGTGTTGCGTAAACACATTGCAAAGTGTGTACCCACTATAAGCTATTATGTGTTTAAGGGTGGTTTTTTAAAGCAAGCACACACAACTAATGTCAATGCATGTGTGCGTTTCTATGTGCCCAGAAAAATAAAAGAACATGCACACAACGTGTGTCTGTATGTACTAGTGATGCACGAATATTCGTATTCGAATTGTCGAATATTCGGCCATTTTCAAGCGAATACGAATACGAATATTTTTCCAAGGAAATTAAATATATAAATGCATAAATCCTAAACGAAATTTAAATAAATGACTAAAAATTTTAGTTTGTACATATACATTTATTTTTTATAGAAATTTGTGCTTTGTATCATTTTCAAATATTATTTAATGACGATCATTAAAATTTTGGGTACTTTTTATTAACTTTAAAGTACGCCAACAAGAGTTTTCATAACAATTTTTTAATATTTCATATTGCATATAATATTCGTATTCGTATTCGCGAATATCGTTTCAAATATTCGTATTCGTATTCGTATTATAGAGTTGCATGAACAATTCCATCCATGAAACTACTGAAATGTTTGTTTACTAAAGCCCAAGTTCGAATAAATATGTTAATACTCAACAAACTGTTGCTTTTATCATATTGTGAGTGAAAACGTTTCGTTTCATACTGTTAACAAAAAGAGATTGTTCATTGAAACGACTTTTGTTCATGCTGCTTTCTCTCATCTCATCTTTTGTTATTAAGTCGCAATAGCAATGTTGCCAATATAGTGAAATCATGGAATTTTTTGTATGGGTCGCACATGTGTAATAGGTTTCACTTTTAAATTAAAGTTTTAACTTTTAAACATACATACATAACTAAGTACATATGTATATACCATACATATTAGTAATACATATTTTAATTTGTCATTTGCATTTTTAAATAATATAAATCTTTAAACTATTTTAATATATTATATATTCTTGTAATGAACTGTACACAACCCTGAAATGAAATGCTATGGAAAAAATACACACTTTTAGATGAAAAATGAAAAAAGGAATTGGTTTACGAGAAATGAATATATTCTTAAGCAAATTTGATTATTAGTTGTGTAGGTGTCTAACGGTTTTGGTCACGTGCTTGTTTTTTTTTTTAATTTCATATGTAATAAAAAAATCGAAATTGACAAAAATTAAACAGAACACAACAAAAGTGCTCGTTTCCAAGCGAAAATAACTATTTATATTCTTCATCACCCTATGTAAAAATACGAAATTTTAAACAACAATAATATTGCATTGAAAAGAAAGATAATTATGTGTAATATTTTAACTTCCTTTTCGGCGATTATTCTTATATTTTCCCTTTTCCTACAACTGGCAACACTGATCTTTAAAAGCATATTGTTTTTGCATGAACTTAATCGAGATTTACTCAACACATGTTCTGTTTCACATTTGTAAATGTTAGTATGCTCTTGTATAAGTAAACAAACCAACATCATTTTACTGCGTTCTTAACTATTGAATGCTCATTGCTCTTATTTCATAGTTATTCATCTGTATGAAATAGAAATGAAACGAATAAAAAATTATAGCGAAAGTTTCATAAACATCATTATTTAGTTTCATGCAGATGTATAATTCGTATTCGCGAATAGCAAAAATTGACATTGCTAGTATGTACATGCATGATGTTTGTATACGCGCCCATGCGTAGGAAGAAGCAAGCATTACATATTCTTCCGTCACGATGTATTTTCTTCTTTACTCCTATACCTGCAATAAGTGAAACAAATTTTTTGCAAACAGTGTTATGTATCATTTGTTTTAGAGGATTTAGCTATAGTAAAGCTTTCGAAAAATCCCTTATGTCTAAAAGTTCTTGTAATTGGCCTTGTGCAGGGGTCCAATACATATGTTTATATACTCGTATGTTCATGATTAACTGATAGAGTGACACATGAAAAAGAAGCTGGCTGAGCTTCAATATATCTAGACCAGCGATCCCCACACATATACATTCACACTTATGTTTGTGTTGGTGCTTCGTTTTTGAGCGTCATATATTTTGCTCTTCTTATGGCAGGGCTGCCAAGACACATTTGTAATATATTTGTAAAACTCTAATTCGAGTTAATTTCTCGTGTTCAAAAAGAGATTAATGTACATTTGATGTATTTTAAATAGTGTATAATAACCTACTTTCAGATATGATTATTAAAGCTCTAAAAAATAGAAAACCTTGAAATTAAACTAATTTAAAAAGAATCCATTGTTGTCTGGTAAAATGTGACTACACAACCGGCACATATGAATAGTCTGATATTAAAGTGGAAGCCCTGATTGTAGTAACAATTGAGTACACATTAAATAAAAATAAAAATTTTCTCTTATTGCTTTCTTCATTGTTGTGAGAGCACTCGCACGCGTGCGTGGTTTTGAAGATCGCTGATCTAGACACATTTGTACTAATCTGGAGCAGGGTGAC
This sequence comes from Tachina grossa, assembly GCA_949987645.1. NCBI lineage: Eukaryota > Metazoa > Arthropoda > Insecta > Diptera > Tachinidae > Tachina > Tachina grossa. The sequence goes on along the minus strand of OX465277.1, from coordinate 106,607,393 downwards.
CGATGACATTTTTCAAAAAGTGGCGCCAAATAGGGGATTTATCAAAAAAAAGGGGCAAAATTAAAAAAAAACGAGAAAACTGCACTAAACTTTTTATTTTTAATGTATTTTCATATAACTCACCCTAAATAAAGGGAGTCAAAAAGTGGCAAGGCAGGCGAAAAAGGGGAAACGCAGTCGAAAAAGTGGCAAATTGCCACTTTAGTCGGTCAAACGGTCACGCTGATCTGGAGGACTAATTCATGACCTAAATATGCTCATTAGGTTGAAAAATGCTTGCAGTTATGTGTGTTATGTATTTACACCTGATTCACTCACGAAGTCTTTAAAAAGAAAGCTCAGCTGTGCTCAACTCCATCAGTATTTGTACTATTTTCAGACGTAGCAGTTCATTTACTTTTTCTTAATGGATTTTATGTTCCGTTCAAACCATAAAGTACCACAAGTGTGCTCCAAATTTTTATAATAAAACGGGACATCAACACAAAATAATTTTGGTCATTACATAAATGTGTATGAACTGACTTGGCTGAACCTTCACGTACAGTCTGTCAATAATGTCTTAGCACATTGAATTTATGTATATGTATAAACATTTTGGAATTTATTAATAAAAAAATTCAATTTTATTTTGTTACACAGAAAAAATTGTTCCCCAATTAATATTTTAAATTAATTTATTCAAAAAATTTATTATTTGACATGTTTTCATAATTCCATTATAAGTGAAATTTATTTCCTGGTGGTTAAGCATTGTTCATATGAATTTCATTGTTGCTTCAACAATTCTTCAGTAGACTTTAACCACATATTTTGAACAGTCACAAACATCATATTTTATGCACAGACCTTCCAAAAAAAAATTGAGAATTCACAAGTGCTCAGGAGCAGTCAAAGAGGTTTTGATATTTATACAACAAAGCCAAAAATAATTAAACTTATTTATTTATTTAAGAAATTTATTATTCGACATATTGTCAGAATTATTATTATTTATTTATTATTATATTAATTCATAATTGAAATTATAAGCTAATAAAGCAAAAGAGCTTTAGAAACATAGACCTTAGCTCAACATGTTAATAAATTACATACATATGTGAATATCAATATATGGATAAATTAAATATTATATGCAATATACATATATATGTATAAGGATGATATAAGTACGAGTTTACAGAAAAAAAAATTAAATTTAATACCACAATAGTATGAATATGAATGAATTTTTGGTTTTACATACAAACTATTTAAGAACTAATTTCAAATTTTAATTTCAAAATAGTCTATAATTACAACTGCTGATTATAAAAAAGAATAACTTTTTACTTTTATCATGAATTTTATAATTTTGCATATACATAATTATTTTATCGATCAGTCATATCGAGCTATAACCGCACAAAAAGCTTAAGTAACAAAAACAAAATTTTACAGGGGAAGGTTTTTTTAATTATCTTAGCTCTTATTTAAGTTAATTAATTGAATTTTAGTATTTAGGTGTTATTGTGCTAAATATAAGTAACGCATCGAATTTTAACGAAATATTAGCATAATAACGGTATTTTTTGTCCCTTAAGCTTTTTTTGCTGTCTCCCTGATAACCTCCTGTGTATATTTTTGTGTTGGTTAAGCTAAAAAATTTTTTAAGAAAAAGTAAATATCAGTTTTTTTACCTAAACTTGTCTCCAAATTGCTAAATTATTGTCTTCTTGATCGGTGATATGTAGTGAATGTAGTGTGTATAGTTTTACCGACGGAAAGAATTTCCAAATCCATATACTTTAGTCAAGAAATTTATAATAAATTGCTACGTACCTGAACTGAACTGGCGACTATCTCAGTTTTTCGCCAGGATCGCGTAATCAAATTTAAATCATAATAAATTGTTGCAGAGTTATCCAAATAGACATATTTAATTAACACTTATGTATATGTGATTTTTTTTTCAAGTTGGGAAACATAGCCTTTAAAAAATGGTAACTCACTTCAATGCAATCATATTTTTTTTGATTAGGTGTAGAATTGAATTGAATGAGCTTTATCGTGATTCGCGTATTTTGACTTCGACTACAAAAAGTTGGTTCTAGATTAAAAATACTGTATTTATTTATTTATTATTTTTTTTTTTTTTTTTTTTTTTTTTTTGGAAGAATTCTAATGATTTGTTCGTCAAGTTGCATAATATATACAAGTATGTATGTACGCAGATTTTTTATGCGAAAATATGTTTTCCTCTATCGTCTAAATTTATGTGTAGTTTTGTTGAGATATACTCAATGGGTCACGAGCTATTGGATATAGGATAATTTCCAAATACATAACAAAGCTGATAATAAACTGGTATGTGATGTTTCATTCTTATGTTATTAGATGATACATATTTTGTCCAAATGTAATGAGTCTATATACTATACAGATCTTACCTTATAAAATTATAAAAACGAATTAAAATTATCACTACCCATTTTTTAGCGCAAGCCGCTGAAAAAGTATTTCCAAAAAAAAATTAGTTTCATAACATAGTTTCATCTCATTAAAGAGCCATGATAGGTCATTTTTATGGGAAAATTATGTAGAGGAAAGATGTTGCGGTATTTATTCTAAACAAAAATGGATACAAAAGTTTTTCCGAAAAACGCCGCATTTAAAAGTTATGATGTCAAAAGTGTTTATATCCAAGATAGGTTATTTTTTAGGTAAAAAATGCAATGCAAATGCAAGTATCTACTAGATGGGCTAAGCCATCAGCAAATGATTTTTGTTTTTAATATACATGTATAAAATTTATACCAGAATAGTATGAGCATAATTAATTTCGGTTTTACATTTAAACTATTTCCGAATTAATTTTAAATTTTAATTACAATATGGTTCATAATTAAAACCGCAGATTATAAAAAAAATAACTTTGTATCAAGAATTTTATAATTTTCAAATACATAATTATAATTATAATAATTATTTTATCGATCAGTCATATGTACATAAAAAACCTTGAAGAGGTTAAATAAAGTTTAACGAAATATTGGAAGAAAAATATAAAATATTTTTTAAATTATTTATTGTTAAATAAAAAAAAATGACATTAATAAATTATTTAAAAACTGCTAAAGTGTGCTAAGACATGCTAAGCCATCAGCATTATAAGATTTATTTTTCATCAATGGGAAAACTTATTCTTGACTTACTGTACTCGTACATACATTTTACATTGTTGTAGAAATGTATTATTTGCATTTTTTAAATTGTATGACTTAGCAAATGTTACAGCAAATTATATCGTAAAACACAAAAGAAAAATTATGATAAGCATTAGATTCTTGTATTAAAATTTTTTTCTTACATTGTGGAAAAAAAGAACTTTAAGGGCAAATGGTAGCAATGGACAATAAAAGAATGTATTCTCATATTTTTTTTGATAGTATCAATTCAAGTTTTAAAAGTTACAAGTATACAACAGATTTTGTATCAAATTAAAAAAAATCAGTATACAAATAATGCACATTGCGATATTTCAACAATATAGATGGGGAAAATAGTTTTTTAAGGCTTTAGGTTATTATATATAATAATTATAAGTCAAGATATATACTTTTTTTATCGAGGTTCTATTAAAAGCAATTTTTCCATGCAATTTCCAACATGTTCCTTGAAATTTAAAGCAAAATTCTGATTTTTTGCATTTGATTGAAAAACAGATCTGAATCCGATGATAAGATAAAAATAATGCTTATACGCTATAGCTTGTAGTGGGAATTTGAACCATTTTCAATTAACTATGAATATATTGAAAGTTCTCAAGGTTCAATAATATGTCAAATTGAGTTTATATTATTATTTGAGCAATGTGTTGTGTAAGTATTGGTGAGGGGAGATCAGCCTATGGAAACCCAAATTAATATGTCAAATTGTTTAACACATTCTACAACTAATATGTGAGTATTAATAAATACGACATTAACCATTCAAATTTTTGTACTTTATTTTTAGTGTTTAGGTTTAAATTCGAGCGTTGCTGTCTTATTTTAAAGCTTACGGCCTGTGCCACGATGTCGACAACGTTCGACTTATCACACAGTTACATTGGAAACAACAAAATTTTAAACTTTTTTGTTTGTTTTGTATGTAAGTGTGCGACAAGTCGAACGCTGTAGAGATCGTGGGACATGCCCTTATGCACATAGAGTAAAATTTTATGAAAGATACTTACTTTTATATTATAACGTTTAAATGACTTTTTCCCCCTTTTCTCGATACGGACAAAATATCTCTTAAGGCTAGGATTCACTAGCCTTTACAGTCGTGCGATTTTTGAGAAAATACAACCCTGCTATGATGGAGTTTATGAAAATTTTTAAAAGGCAACAGTGTTGTATTTTTTCAAAAGTCGTACGATTGTGTAGGATAGTGAGTGAGTCCTCACTGAGTTTACGGAGGATCCAAGTATTCCACAAAATCGCTCCTCGTATTATATTACATAAGCTCGCCAAGCACTTCTTTTAAACAAAGCTCAAACGTCTCATCTCGATTCACTGTGAAAATATGCTATTTTCATAATAAATTCGGGTGCACACTTTCAATTGAAATTCTTTTAGTTTTTTTACGTGTTTTAATATTTTAAATTGAACAACATACATTTTTTTGTGTGAAATTTTCAGAATTCCCAAAGATTTGGTTTTCCAGAACAGTCAGTGTACGTGGTTAGGTTCGAAAAATTTATATATACTTTTTTTTAATTTTAATTATTTATAAATTGCTTTGCATAAGAACTTTTATTTCAGCTTAAAAATTAATTTTAATTACTATAATTTCTATGTAAAGCGTGTCAAAATTAATATGAATTTAAACAAAATTATTTGTTGTGGGTTTATCGTATCGTGTTGTTGTACAGTGTTTTCAGCACTTAAAAGAATTCTTGATGATGATGAATTCTTGAAAACATTCTTTTATATGTCTGCATTCCTATGTAAAGTTCTACTTTGCAACACACTTATTTCATTTACATCTTTACCTGCCAATAAAATTGCGCACCTGCATTTAGGTCTAACATATTGTAATAATGTTGATCATCAACGCATAATAATGATAAAAACCAAAATTTTCAAATTTAATGTTTAGTAATTTTTTTTTCGACATATCCAAAGCAACAAATTCAAAGTTATATGATCTGTTTAATGTTGATTTTAAACATAAAAATTCTTAATATTTTTTTTTTGGTTGTTGCTATTATTTTTACGGCATTTTTAACAATTATTTGTTTTATTATTTTTGAAAGCAATTTTTTTCATATGATTTTTTAAACCAAAAAAAAAATAATAATATGAAAAGCTCATTGTTTTGTAGTGTTTATGAAATTTTATACGTTAATTTTGTTAGCGTTTTTAATAGTTTCTGTTATTAAAATTTCTAGCACATCATTTCATATACAAGCAATTTTTTTTATTTATCTTTTTGTTAGAATTTTTATTTTGTGTTAAATGCAGGCGCCAATTGACACAGGCCAGGTGGTTATATACTAGTGTCTATTTGCTTGGTTGGTCAACGACGAGTCGACTAGTTGCTCAGTTGCCATAAACATTGCCAAACAGTTTATTTAAAAAAAGCTAAATTAAAATAAAAAGTCATGTTTATAAATAGTTCATGATTAGTTAGATATTTCATGTAGTACAGACAAATATTTAACTCGCACGAATATTTACACATATATGCTCTTAATTATGAATGTGGTCTAAGTCACATATATTTGTGCTTCGAAATATTAAATTAATCTTAAACAAAATTCAATAAATATTTATTAAATGTTAAATAAACTTATGCTAATCGAGACTAGTACAACCCTTAATTAAAATGTTGCATCATATAAAAATATATTTTGATTTATTCAAATGTAATTTACTAAATATCTCGGCCAAACGAATATATGACTTAGACCACTTTCATAATTAAGGGTACATAGCATATAGTATGTTTGTATAATTTTTATCAGTCTCTAGGGAAAATTAAAAAAAATTTGTGAGTAGTATATGCTCATAATGCTCAATGCCGAATCCGAAGAGGTTAATAGTTGTAGAATGACATAAAACATGCTGAACATCCATTAATATTGGGCATTTAATCTCTTTACAAGGCAATAATTAAACGTATACCAGCAGTAGTGTTTTCAAGAAATTTGCAGAAAAAATTACACAGAAGAAATTATAATAAGTTTTTGTTTTAACAAACATATTTTTAACCCCCGACTAAAAAAAGGAGTGTTATAAGTTTGTAGTGTGTGTCTGTGTATCTGTGTGTCTGTCCGTGTCCACGTACAGTCCAAACGGCTGGACCGATTTTCATTTAGTTTTTTGTGTTTGAGAGATGACTTGAGCGAGAGGGTTCTTAGCTATGTTTGAAGAAAATCGGTCCAGTCGTTTAGAAGATGTAACATCTTTTCTGAAAAATGTCGGGGGTTTTTTAAACTTTTAATTTTTGTTATTGAAACCAATTTCAAGTTTTATTATTTTGTATTTGGTTTCATAAATATACTATATTAAATTATTTTAATAAAGAAAAAAAGTGTTTTTCATTCTGTTAAAAGAATTTTGTGGTAGGTCTACATTTGCTACATTCGCTACATGCCGTGTACTAGCAACATATGTACATGTAGATATTAACATGCTTACAGATGAGCTGCCCCAGAACATGTCTTCTATTCGGCTACATGTACCACATATTTATTTTGGAACAAAAATACTATAAAAATTTTACGGCATGTACCCATTACTAGTATTTTTTAAAAATACAACGAACATGCTGAAAATTCTAGTGACGTCATCGCCACATACGCATGTGGCTTTTTACATGCCGTGTACTGTAGACTTAAGTTATGTCACCAAAGGGATATTTATAAAGGGTCTTCCAATAAGAGGTTTAATTTAGATATGAAAGAAAATTAGTATTTTTAAGCGAAATTATCGGTAGATTATTAAATTTGAAAGAGAAAGGAGAGTAAGCTACTAATACAAGAAAGCAATATCAGCTAAACGGCTGCCACAGTCATGGTAGCAGGAGCATAGTCCATCACCAATTTGCACATTTGCAGCTGCAAGTCGTCGACAAACTTCAGGAAGTCTGGAATCTATTTCTTGTGAGCGTTACTCCAAAGAAAGTAGTATAAAGGTGTGAATTCACAAAATTTCGGTGGAATATTGTGATCGCCTCTTCGGTCAGAAAAATTATCATGCAAAAGAGCGATGGTATTGTTATCTTCATGTCACTTAGCGCTGTCTTGGTAAAAAAAGCACCATCCGCATCATTACACCGACCTTTTAAAATCGTTGGTTGAATATCCATCGAGGGCAAACCTGGGTTATAATCAAAGCAGTATTCTCAGTTCTTCTTGAGTGGTGTGCATGGGTTCGATTCATTTACTTGTCCAACAGCTCAAATCTTTCAACCAGTTTCACAATTGCAGGTCCATAACACGATTCATGACGACCCAAAAATGCTTGAGTTAGTCCGTGACTTTTTGAATGACATACAGTTTTTTTTTGCAAAACGAAAATTTATTTTTCAACATAAATACATTATATATAAATTTTATTAAAGCTATAGGTCTTTTTATAATGAATTTACAATTTTATTTAATTTATCCGATATTTCGCTTCAACTTTGTGTAGCTTCCTGAAGAAAATTAAAATAAAATTGTAAATTGATTATAAAAAGACCTATTAGCTTTAATAAAATTTATATATAATTAACAAAAAAGGTCGAATAAGCTATTATAATATAACTCAATACACTTAATCGAACGTTTCTCTAGTTTTTGTATCCCTTCAAAAAAATAGGATTTTTCGAGGTCCTCAAAATAGGCCTTTGATGAGCCATTTTTTCAAGTTTTGGAATAACATATATTGTAACTCGGGGCTAAATCTGAAGAACAGAGCGGATGAGGGAGCATTTCGTAGCCCATTTCATGGATATTTGCCATGGAAACTGCACATGCGTTTATGGTCGATTGTGAGCAAACGTGGCACCCATCTTGCAGACAACTTTTTTAAACCCAGCTGATCATTTAAAATCGAAACCACACTGCTATATGAAATGCCTATGTCATCAACAATCTCACGCACTTTTACTCTTCGATCGGCCAACAACATATTGTGCATTTTTTCGACATTTTCGGATGTACTGACCTCAATTGGCCGCCCAGAACGTTCAGCGTCATTTGTACTTGTGCGACCACAACGAAAGTCAGTAAACTACTTTTTTACCATTGTAATCGATGGTGCAGATTGGCAGCTTTTTTTTCGCAAGAAATAATGAGCACTCGAAATTCACTTTTTTCCATTTTTAGAAAAATACACGAGGTTGTATGTTTTGAACAGCTGTTAAACGCAAAGTAAATGACGACACTTGCTCAAAATTTGACAGTAGTCTACTAACAGGTTGTACTTGATGGGAACAGTGTTGCATTTCATATAACTACGAGGGAAGTTAGAAAAGTCACGAACTTATTGATTACGAGCGCAACATTTTCAGCATTTCACTGCATTGTTTAGGTCTATCTGCTCTGCCGTATTAATAAAAAATAATTTAGGTATACAAAACGTTTATTAAACAAATTTCCACGCAAAATGCGTCTTGTGAACCTTTTTTAAACCAAAAATATTTTATTTTTTATTACGGCAGTATAATGTTCAAGTTTTATTAATGGAGTAGCTTTTACTTGTCATTTGTCAGCTGTTTAAATGGCGGAATATTTTTAACTAAATGTCCTATTATTTTTGTTTTTCATAAATACTTCGTCACAGAATAAGAGCAAAAAATTCATTATTTGCTTTGTGTTTCACACTTTTTGAAATTTGATTGAAAAACCAAAACATATCATCAAAATTTTGTTTTTGTTTTTACTTTGGTGAATTGATTCAGAAAATTAGTGTTTAAGTATTTTTGGAGAAATTAAATATCTAACAATGACTCATTCATATTATTTTCATTAAAATAAATCTTGGAACGTGTCACAGCTAAATTTTTGTATAAAGTGGCGACATTTGGTGGCTCGTTATTCCTTCTCTTACTCCAACATTTACATGCTTCACTTAACAATCGAAGTTGTAATTAAAAGTAATAGCAAAACTAAAGAGAAGGCCGAAATCAAGTTTTCAGTTACAAAATACCACCAGTGACATTAATCAATCATCATGTCACGTCGTCATATGCCACTTACAGCATGAAGCATGAGTTTTTGTTTTTCCATCGATTTGGCTAGTGAAATTAAAAAAAAAAACATTCCTCTCCATTTCATAACAATTTATTGTTATTCTTATGATTTTTGTTTTATTATCAGACTTGGGTAGTTATAACACCCTCGTGACATGTTGTTTTTAGTTTTCTTTGCCAGTTTTTGTTTTATATACATATACGTACATATACGAGTTGGCGGCAATGGCAGACTAAACTTCCGTTTCCTGCTAATCCCATTTGTCTTTGAATTGTGTTTTGTCATTTTTTTTATAAACCAAAAAATCACTAATAAATGACGAGGTCATCAATAACAAATGAAAAAAGGTCCTTCTTAAAGTTGCAATTTTACAAAAATGGAACTTTTTTGTTGCGTCGCAAATTGCTTTATTAGACAATATGAATATTCCAATTGGATTTGTGGTGAAATAGATACACAATCCTGAATATGCCCAGCACACGCATGTTCTTTCATTTTCAAATAGAGAATGCTGAATATTGAATTCCATAATGAAGATTAAACGAAAGTGCTTTCAATGCTACTTGAAGTACTCTGTGCTCTTAACAAAAAAAAGGTGAATTTTTTTCTAATTAATAAACTTATTTTCAATTATTTGTTTTTCGTTATGTTAAGTCGAAACCCTCGGTAATTAGTAATTTCTTAAAATTTAGTTTCATAATTCTGTGGCAAAAAGAAAAAAGTGCTTAAGCCGAGATAAGCTGATTTTTAGTTATTGGCACCTCCGTAATCTGCATACCCCTGGTCAAAATCTTAATTAATTTTTATGATTTTTCAGTAAGTTATAGCACTAGGACTTGCGACTTATCTATTTTAAATGTATTACTTATAGTGTGTAGAACGATGTTTGATTATAAAACTAAAGGTTACCAGAGAATTTTTCAATTTAGCTGTAAAAGAAATAAATTTCTGAAAATCGACTTGAACGTTTAAAAGTGCTCTCCTGCAAAACAGTAAAATATGACTTAAGCACTTTTTCCTTATTGCCACAGAATTTATTATGTCTTATATTAAAAATAAATAAATAAATATTTTTTTTAATGAGCAGGTGAGGTGTTCTGCGCCAAATAGTGACACTGTGCATGAAGTCATAGACACTAACTGCCTTATGTGTAAGCCAAAAATGGCATGAAGTTAGTATAAGTGACAACATTGAACTGGGTGCTAACGAGTTCGTTCATATAATTTGATATTAAAAATTGTCGCATAATGTAGTTTTAACCCACTATCAAGTCCTAGCGTGATTTTTAATGTAAAATTGTATGGCAAAACTCGTTAAGGTCATATTCAATTTTGCCACTTATGCTAACTTCTTGCTATTTTTTGTTATGCATAGGGAAGTAAAATTGTCACACATGAACAAACTAGAAGGTTTGGTATCATGCCCACAGCATGTTCCAAGCCGAGAAATTTTAAGTATATTAAAGACATAACGACAGCTGCGTCTTATACATAAAATAAGAAAAACTCCTTTTTGGCCATATGATTCGAAGTACAAAGCTGCAGACCAGTGACGACCTCAAGGCAAAGATTATTGCCGCAATCAAAGCACATTACGAGAGATGCATTCGAAAAAGTTGTGGTAAGAGAAAAAGCCACTAGATTGATTTTGTAATCAAAAGTTAGAGCAAAAAAAGAGCGCACAGTGTCATGGGACACCATGTAGGAACATAGTTCCTTGCATTTTACCTCAGAAATTCAGAAGTTTTCCCTGGCCTTATTTTTGATAAAATATATAGCGTTTGTGTCCTTCCAGACTCAGATCTATCCATGTTTTGAATTTCAACGAATTCGTTTACATAGTTTCAGAGGCAGAAATTGCCCCCTAAAACTCCTCGTGCACCTATTTTTGGAAAATTGTAAGGCCTATGTGCTTTTATAGACTCAGATCTATCTATGTTTCCAATTTCATCAAAATCAGATAGATAGTTTCAGAGAGAAAGAAATTTCCCCTTAACTCCCCACGTAATCCCATTAAAAAAAAACATTATAGTCTATGTCTTCTTGTAGACTTAGATCTTTCTATGTTTTGAAGTTCATCAAAATCAGATATATAGTTTCAAGGAGGATAAATTTTCCCTTACTTCCTCTCGTGGTCCCATTTTTTAAAAATTTAAACAAAGTCGCATGTTTTCGAAGACGAAGACGTTTCCCCTTACCGCCTCTCGAGGTCAAATTTTCCAAAAAAAAAATCTAGAGCCTATGTCTTCTTTAAGAATTTTATCAATATCTCATATATAGTTTCAAAGGCGAAGAAATTTCCCTTACCTCCCCTCGTGGTCCTATTTTTGAAAAAAAGTATAGCCTATGCCTTCTTTTGAGTTCAGGTCTATCTATGTACTTATTTTCATCAAAATCGATGCCGTGGTTTAGCCGCAACAAACAAACAATAAATTTACTTTCGCATTTATTATGTTAGTTAGCATAGATACCTTCAGCTATCACTGCCACGAACCACTTATCTAAGCCACTAACCTTTTACTAAGGACCCAAACCATATTAGATATTATCATAAAAATAGTATAAAAATTCCCAAAATCCCCGGCACTTCCCCGGAAAACTTAAAACATCCGCAGTGGCAGTACTATTATTTATTACGTAGTTTTTACCAGTATTTGCCAGTATACCAGTATTTGCATAAAAATTTGCTTGTTTTTGTTGTTCATTATTCTGACATAAATGATATATATATATGATATGATATATATGATTAAAAAATATATTCTCAAATGAGCATCAAGTTTATAGTTATTATATGTATTAGTATTTTAAAAAGGACTCAACTTTTGTTATCATATGATATAACAATAGTTCTTCAAACGATTGACTTTTGTTCACTGGGTAGCGATTATGCATGTATGTATGTGTGTTTATACGTGTGTTTATATGCATGTATATGTTTGAATGCATATTTTTTTCTGCGTGCTTCCGTTTCCCTATAAACCAAGCCCAATTTTAGCATGTTGTAAATGTACCAATAGTTTGTGTTAGAAAATCCATTTATTTAATTAAAAATTCATGTTGATAGATTCTAAAACAAGCAAGTACTACAAGACATTGCAAATGTGTTGGCAAAATGTCGACAAAACTTTCAGGACAAAAAGTAATGTAATTTAAACAGAACTTCTATTGACCGCACAAAATTTAGATAAAATAAAATAATTTAAATAAATAAAAATATACTTATTAGTAAAAAACCAAAAAAGTAGAACAGAAACAAGCAAATTAACTAAGGTATGCATAATTAGTAAAAACAAAAATGAAAATGGCCAGACTGTTGTAAATTTAGAGATGGTAAAATTGAGCTTTCATTATAAAAAAAAGGCTTGCTGAAAGCTATGAATAAAAACAATTCACATATTCCATTTGTAATATTGGCTGAGAATATTAATCAGAAATCTACATCAACTGACACCACACACGTTGGACCAAACATAAAGAACGCTGATGATGAATATGTAGTGGCCTTCGAAACATCTATAGGGTGTTTTTTTAAGAGGTATAGAACTTTGAATTGAAATAAAACACAAGAAAATCGTTTTAATGTCCATGAATTTGGCTTTATTGGAAGGATAATTTTATGCCATTAATGTTTAAATATGATTTCGGGCATGTGGCCGCCGCGGCTGGCTCGAATAAAGCCAATTCTACAGGTCCAATTTTCAACCACTTTTTCGAGCATATGGGGCCGTATGTTGGCAATAACGCCACGAATGTTGGCTTCCAAGTCCCCTAACGTTTCTGGTTTGTTGGCGTAGACGAGCGACTTCACATATCCCCAAAGAAAATAATCCAATGGTGTCAAATCACACGATCTTGGTGGCCAATTGACAGGTCCATTCCGCGAAATTATGCGCTCATCGAATGTTTCCTTCAATAAATCGATTGTGACGTGCGTTGTGTTGCATGTAGCGCCGTCTTGTTGGAACCACAACTCATCCACATTCATGCCATCCAATTCGGGAACAAAATAGTCGGTTAGTCGGCTCCAATTGCTGTGCACGGTGGCGAATCGATTCATTCGGGTCCTCTTCAACACTTTGCTCTACAGCGGCAATTGTTTCTTCGGTGCGCACTGTTCGACGTCTCTGCGGATGCGTATCATCACAAAGAGTAAACGTAGTGCGAAAACGATCCATGGTTAACCGAATTAATTGCTCTGATGGACGATTATGTCGACCATAAAATGGACGGAGCTTGCGGTAAACTTCGCGAACTGAACCATTATTTTCGAAATAAATTTGCACGATTTGCAAGCGTTGTTCTTTTGTCAACCTGTTCATGATGAAATGGCAAACCAAACTAAATATTAATCACTTGACAGCTGACAAAATGGCCGCCAGTTAAAAAAGTGATGCCAACTTAAAGTTCTATACCTCAATAAAAAACACCCTTTAGTTATTCCGTTCTACTACGTCTTTGTCAGAATATTTAGAATTAACTTTGGTGTTATTTGTTCATTAATAATTCTGTGGCAAAAAGGAATAATTGCTTAAGTCGAGATAAGCTAATTTTGAGTTAATGCTACCTCCGTGAAATGCAGATCGAAAGAACTCCTGGTCAAAATTTAAATTAATTTTTATGATTTTTCAGGAAGTTACATATAGCACTAGGACTAGGACTATGGATATTTTTCGTTCGTATGGTATAACTTATGTAGTGTCCATACGGAACCCTTCGTGTGCGATTCAATAGCGCACTTTATTGAATTTATTATATTAGTAATATACATAGATATAGAAGTACACGTACTCAGTTGTATAGCAATTATATAAGTATTTAAATAGAACCATTTCTCATTTTACACTTTGTAGCCTTATATCATGGGCATTTTATTTTTCTGCTCCTATTTCACTGCTTCACTTTTCGACGATTTACCCTGTGTAAAAATGTATTTATGTACACAATGTTATTCCAAAAACCCCTTAATATTTACGATTTTTTCAATCCTAAGAACTGGAATCACATCTTAACGTGATACAGCGTGGTTTTTATAGAGTGTGACAAATTTTAGTTGGCATCACTGCTTTATTTGAGCACCCATTTAGCAACTGATAGTTGCTTTTTTTTAGTTTGCTTTGAAATTTCATTATGAATCGACTTACACCTGAACAAAGCGTGCAAATTGTTGACATTTTTAATTAAAATAATTGTTCTATTCGTCAAACTCATCGTGCACGTCTTCCATTTTATAGCGTACATAATCGATGAAGCCCATTTCTGGTTGAATGGGTACGTAAGCATAATTGTCTCATTTGGAGTGGAGAAGATTTTGTCGAAACACCATTACATCCACAGAAAATTACTGTTTGGTGCGCTTTATGGGCTGGCGGAGTCATTGGCCCATAGATATGACTTCAAAAACGATGATGGTCAGAATGCGAAAAGTTGTTGAAAATTTGTGTTCCAAATTGCGCCTTCTACGCATCAGCCGTGGCGGCCACATGTCAGAAATCATATTTAAACATTAATTTCATAAAATTTTCTTTCCAATAGAGCCCGTTTCATTGATATTAAAAATATATATCCTTGTTTTATTATGATTTAAACTTCTGTCACCTTATAAAAAACACCCTTTATATACATATTGTATTAAAATTTTTCTTTTAGTATTTTGAAGTCAGTTCATTGTAAAAGGTGAAATGCAAAATGCTGTCTGTTTTCCTCAAGTCGAATAGTATAATTTGTCACCACAATTACTTGTTTATTTTTATTTAAAAAAAAATATCGTAAAATCAACTGAGACAGATGTTTTTTTTTTAAGTACTTTAGTCTAAATGTGACATTCAGCATCCATTAGTCGATGATGTGACAGCATATGGTATTGACAGTTTATGACATATTTCTCAATGTTTTCATTAAATACTAATTGTGTCGTCAATTAATTAAAGAACAATGTTGTCTTAACATTTTTGAACTTTTGGTTTGACTAAAATAGCAAAAGAGAAAAATGTACTTACACGTGTACTTTTTGGTACATACATATGTATGTAAAGGGTGTTTTTTATTGAGGTATAGAACTTTAAGTTGGCATCACTTTTTTAACTGGCGGCCATTTTGTCAGCTGTCAAGTGATTAATATTTAGTTTGGTTTGCCATTTCATCCTGAACAGGTTGACAAAAGAACAACGCTTGCAAATCGTGCAAATTTATTTCGAAAATAATGGTTCATTTCGCGAAGTTTACCGCAAGCTCCGTCCATTTTATGGTCGACATAATCGTCCATCAGAGCAATTAATTCGGTTAACCATGGATCGTTTTCGCACTACGTTTACTCTATGTGATAATACGCATCCGCAGAGACGTCGAACAGTGCGCACCGAAGAAACAATTGCCGCTGTAGAGCAAAGTGTTGAAGAGGACCCGAATGAATCGATTCGCCACCGTGCACAGCAATTGGAGCCGACTAACCGACTATTTTGTTCCCGAATTGGATGGCATGAATGTGGATGAGTTGTGATTCCAACAAGACGGCGCTACATGCCACACAGCGCACGTCACAATCGATTTATTGAAGGAAACATTCGATGAGCGCATAATTTCGCGGAATGGACCTGTCAATTGGCCACCAAGATCGTGTGATTTGACACCATTGGATTATTTTCTTTGGGGATATGTGAAGTCGCTCGTCTACGCCAACAAACCAGAAACGTTAGGGGACTTGGAAGCCAACATTCGTGGCGTTATTGCCAACATACGGCCCCATATGCTCGAAAAAGTGGTTGAAAATTGGACCTGTAGAATTGGCTTTATTCGAGCCAGCCGCGGCGGCCACATGCCCGAAATCATATTTAAATATTAATGGCATAAAATTATCCTTCCAATAAAGCTAAATTGATGGACATTAAAACGATTTTCTTGTGTTTTCTTTCAATTCAAAGTTCTATACCTCTTAAAAAAACACCCTATACATAAAATGTACATATGCATGACATTGTTTCGCAAAACTCACAAAGCAGGGAAATACTATTCCCACATCCCTTTTAATTGTGTTCTTGTATGAATTTTTTGAAGTGAAGGAATAAATCATACAAACAAAAAAATTTATATTTCCAGTTGGAATATTTTGGAAGATGTTTGTGAATTTGTTAAAATCCAATAAGATACTTTGTCATGGAAATGATCTTGCTTCGACTAGTCACGTATAGACTTGGGTCGAACTCGTTCACTAGTTCATTTTTGCCACAAACCAATCATCAAACCCATGTAATTTAAATGGGTTTGATCAGTGGTTTGTGGCAAAAATGAACTAGTGAACGAGTTCGACCCAAGTCTAGTCACGTATAGATGGAGCCGTAATCAAGTAATATCAAAAATAATGACTACTATGGATAGCAATTAAACTTCCATTCGGTTGGTATGCAAGAACCAAAAATTCTTATTTGCCAGAAAGGAAAAAATATCGGCAACCAGAATTTCTTGGTCGACAGAAAGAATTAATTACCTTCCGACTCGTTCTTAATTGCTGTACTTTCTGCAGAAAAAAAAATTCAATAGAAGCTATTTGCAATATTATTGCATTTTTCTAAAGGTTATTTTTTGCATAATCATACATTAGAGTTTCTACGCGGGAAAAAAAATCCCGGGAAATTTTCGGCGGGAATTTTCGAGAATTTAATATGTACGTTTTTTTAATCTGCTTTTTTTTTAAATTGCTATTCGTCGTTTTATTACTTAAAAATACAACTTTGTAACGATGCATAGAAGCAGATGTAATAGAGGGTTCCGAGGTGACTGTAACAACTTCAAGCGTTACGAAATATTTTCAACCTAAACACTTTTTATAGGAAATAGTATCTAGATTGGCAGATGCAGATGTAATTTCCATCCATGCTATAACTCAAAGCATTTTAATTTATTTGGTTTTGTTTCGAAATATTGTTGTTCTTGAAATTAACGAATGAACCCTACAAGAATAGTATCAGTCAATTGACTGGTCATTAGATCGGAAGTCATGCAGGATATATTCATCATTGCTTAGAACAAAATTTTTACTACATTATTAAGGGCAAAGTGAAAAATATGATGGAAACTTTTGTGTACGTGTGATATTGCATCTCACTCTAACGACTATAAAACATATAGTCGCAATGCTCACTCTGCTGCTTTTTACTAATCAATGATAGCATAAATATTACTCAAGTTTGTCCGATCATAATTGAATGGATATATTAGTCACAATTGAGTAATCATACATGATTGATATACTGACAAAAAATATAATTTTGATATAATTTAACTTTTTTTATTTTAAAAAATAGCTTTAAAATACACAAGTAAATAACATATTTAAAACAAATAAAGCCCTCTTCACACAATTTCATCTCCAACGCGCTTTACTTTTTACATATGTATATCTATCTATCTAGATTAAACTTTGTAAATTTATTTTATTAACCATTTTACTTATCTTTTTCATAAACTTTTATTTTCACAGACTGAATAAATTGTATTTTTTTTTTAAATAAAACTCGATATTAAAAATTTTTGACATACATATATACTTTACATGTTCCACTCTAACATAGATCCTAGAGTAGAGTACTATAATTAATAAATAAATCCATCATCACTTCCGATTGTTGCAAATGTGTTAGTGAAAAAATTTTGTTTGTGTTAGTTTCACTCATTCATTTCTTGTAGGTGAGTTGTTTTGTTTTTAATTTAAATGTTGTATGTTGTTTTCATAAAATTAAATTTTTTTTATTGAGGCCATTTAATTAAATTCATATGTTTTTAAATTCCCGAGAATTCCCGGGAATAGAAAATTTTTTCTCTCGATTCCCGGGAATTGAAAAAGTCCGGGAAATTAGAAACCCTATCACACATATACATACTTAAAATTTAATTTTTGAAGAAACTTCTTTTTGTTATTAGTTTTGTAGAAAATTTGACACATTGTGTGGTGCTGAAAAAATAAAGTCCCCAGGCAATTTTAAAGAATTACATTTTCTCATTCGACAAAATGGAAAAACTGGCAATATCTGTCTGCAGAAAAATCGCCACAGCGAGACAATCGCAAACATAAAAAAACAACCAGCAAAGCAAATAAGGAACTTAAAAAATAAAGTAACAAAAACTACAGTAACCAAAAAAGTAGAAACAGTCCTCAGAACGGTTAGAAATCATCAAAAGTATATAAAGTTAAAAAAAAACGAAAAATAAAAATCGGTAAACGGGAAGGAACACCGTCAAAATAAATAGTCTTTCATGGGAGGAAATATTTTATATCCAAAATCTATAAGTCTAGAAAAACATTCAAAATAAAATAAATCACCTAAGGGGGAAAAAGAAAAATTTAAAAATACAAAATCGCTCTGAAATTACTCCCATTATAAATTTCTTTATAAAGTTTGGTGATATCCGCTTTTTCAAGATACAAAGGCCGATATATAGAATATGTCAAAATATTTTGTTATCTAGATACATAGATCATCATAGCATCTGCTGACTCAAGAGAAAATATTAAAAACCGCATCAATAAGGTTAGACAATGTTCACACATTACATAACCCTGTTTTCAGAAAGACTTTTCACAAAATTTTTAGCATAAATTATCTAAACTGTAAAAAATCCACAACCCAGCCCCACCCATAGAACGTTACGTAATAAGTGAATAGCCAGCCCCCTACCGGCTATGGAATTTATATATATATAATTCAGTTCACTTATCGATACCTCCTTTTACAGCTGCAACTCTATTAACTAACTTTAACAAAAAAATGTTTAAACAAAAATATTTTAAGAAAGGAAATGCTCAATCAGAGAAAGTCGGTATTCGCTTGATGTCCAAAATTAGACAATAAGCATAATTGCTTAATTTCTACTAGAGTTAACTAACAAACATAGAAATTTTCCAGCATTAATTTGCATACTTAAAGTATGAGAAATAATCTGCTGTAACCTTCGGCAACATTGAAAAGACTATTTATTTGTTTATGATTTGTCCTTTTGTGAAGGTTAATCAAACAAAGTGTGTGTAGACTGATTGCATTAAACCGTAATCAGTGTCGGTATTTGCAGTAAAATAACAACAACGCCTGAATGTGAAATAACAACAACAATAACAAACAAACAAAACGCAATGTTATTAAATCGAAGACTATTATAGCGAAAACCGCCGGTGAAACATGAAATGTGATGTGTCCAACTGAAAATTGCTCATGTTTCTTTTGACACAATAAAAAAACAAATAAACTTTCAAAAATGAGAAACCATTTAAATTTTATTTGTTGAATGCAACAAACAGCATATCGACACATTCTTCTTGCCATAAACATTTATGACAGTACGAAATATCACGCATGCAACAAGGCAACAATAACGTTTTCTTCCATTTTTCTGCTGAGTGATGAATAAGAACAAATGACTACCATCATCCGAGATAAAAATTCGAGTATGAATGACATGAGGTAAAACAAGTATTTAGAAATTTATTAACAGAGGATCAATGACAATGGGAATTGAAATTGATAAGGCTACGTCAGCAGTGGATAGGAACCTGAACAGAGCAAAAACAAAAAAAAAAAAACAAGCATAAGTATTAATTGGGCAAGAAAATTATGCGCTCACGCAAAACGATTCTTGGAAAAAAATCGGCTTTTAATAGCCATAATAGAAACCAACTTTGCTAAACTGAAAGACAGGGAAAAGACCTTACACTGTCACCCAGAACATGAGTAGAATTTTAAGTTTTAATAATACACCAAACTTCATTGAAGAAGAAGCCTAAGGCCAAGGACACCTAATGAGCGGTTAAGCGACGAGCGGCATGTGGTAGAGCGGCAAGTGGCTTATTACTGAGCGGCATTTTTGAACGGCATTTCTGAAAAGTTATACCTCTCGAAAATGCCACACTGCTGCCTTAATATGTATGTTTTAATTTTTTGCTGCTCGCAGCTCTGCCGCTCATTGCATGAGCGCAATATGTTTTTACTGGGTACGAGTACTAAAGATATTTAGGAAAACTGCTTTACTTGTATCTTAGTTTTGCGAACTTCTCTTCCAAATTTTTAAAAAAATTCCTTCTCCTTTTAAAAAAATATATCCAAATCAAAATGATGCTTTACCCTACGTCTACACCTGATATATTTTTATCATGACAAAAGTCAAATTCCATATAGAAAAAAGTGCTAACATAAAATATATTATTTTTCAATATAAAATTTGACTTTTGTTATGATAAAAATATGTCAGGTGTGGACGTAAGGTAGGATTTCAAAAAACTAGTTTTTTGTTATTTTATTTAGAACTTTTTATTGATGGCGCTTTCATTTTTAAAACAAAAACTTTTTAATAAATATTATGAAATCAATCAACTTTCAAATAGATGTCTATTTGTCCACTGCAATCTAAACAAAATTAATGTCTGCACTGACTACAAATTTTAACGAAATACCGACTTTTCCCACAATATAAAAACCTTCACAAATGTTTGATGATCGATTCCAAAATGAGGCTGGAAAAAAATATTATCAACAATTTGTTGCGCATTTTATTATTCTCCAATGAAGGGCCGGCTAACAGGTATAAGATGAATTGAATAAATACTCAAATAAATGATGGTGCTAGTGACCAGCTATAAAAGTGAAATATTGCTTTTGTTTATGACGAGGCTAGAGTGCGAGTGTAAGTATTTATATCTGCATTCGAGAATTCAAGGCGTGCGTAATCGCGCAGTCTCAAACTTCATGTAAACAACATGTAAAGTCGGCTAATATTTGATTTTATACGAAACAACAAAGAAAGTGTGCAACTCTATATTGTTATAACAAGAATTGATGCGATGCAACAAAAAACACATGCAGCATGTAATCAACATACAACCAACATATTCATATACATTAAAAAGACAACAACTGCAGTCTGTGGCTATGGCCACGAAGAGGGAGATCCAAGGAAAAAAAGAGTCGCAACACAATTAATTAAATTTTAGTTTTTGATGGATTCGTTACACCTTAAAACAGACGTGTGATAAACGAATAAATATGTTCTTAAATAATATTATAAAGAAGAAGAAAAAAAAAACAAACAACAACGACTTTAGAAACAATACAACAATGCATGTGTTTGTTATAAAAAATACACAAATACTTTTCTACATACATACCCTGCAGAAAGTGCGAATAGTGAAATTATAGTAATTTACTTGTGACATTGTCAATAGTACTACTGACTAGGTGTACCCCAGCCAATGTAATCATCTACTGACATTTAACATTAGCTTGTCATTGAAAGTCCACCACTAGACTGTAGCACTGCTGACTACGTAGTTCTTTTGGGACCACATGGAGACATTGACACCAAAGATTCAGTAGTAAATTTTAGGGACTATAGTCTAAAATATCGATATTTCCTCGCTCGTTGTCAATAGTAAAATTATAGTGATTTTCTAGTGACATTGTCAACAGTGCTACTGACTAGGTGTACCCCAGCCAATGTAATCGCCTATTGACATATAACATAGGGTCGTCATTGAAAATCTACCAGTAGACTTTAGCGCTATTCAGAAGGTAGTTCTTTAACGACCATATGGAGATATTTGAACCAAAGATTCACTAGTACATTTTAGTGACCCTCGTCTACATATATTTAATATTGTTGCACAACATAATAAAAAAGAAAAACAAACTATTGACGCGTTCATTGACAATATCACCAGATATACACTAGAACTGTTGTCTCTGACGTATCTCTACTAGCGCAAAAAAGGAAAAAAGTTGTCGACATTTTAACTAGTGCAATTGTCGCTGGGGAAAGAATATTGACACACAGAAAAAAGTATTCACCAATTAATATTTTCAATTAAATATTTAATTGATTCAATTAAATTTTTAATTGAATTAATTAATTTGAGTGGAAAAACTTAATTGATATTATCAAATTGTTTACAGGTGAAAATTTAATTAAATTTTTACAAATATTTATTTTTATTTTATTTTTATTACAAATATTTTAATTAATATTACAAAATCATTCATGTTACTTTTTTGTGTGCATAGAGATATATGGTTCTAGGCTGACTAGAGGGTATAAACACTTACTAACACAAGTATTTTGATATGTAGTGGGACAAAAAATCATTTTAAAACCTGTTCAATTTCACAGATGTTGCATGACTTTAAGCCGAATAGAATTCGGAAGAGATGAACAGATTGTGTACCACTTATCATATGTATGTGTTGCTGTTGTGGACCGTCATCTTTCATATGTTGGTTTTATTGGAGTTATTTAACAATAATAACTAAGTCTCTTAAGACACACATGAAATTCTAAATTAAAAATGTGTTGGTAGAATATTAGAATACCAAGCATTAGGGGCTATAGGTAATTTCTATTATGATTTATATTTAGTCTAGTATCGAGTCCCTTTTTTACGAGATGAAGTCCAAAACGAACTTTGTAACTATTTACTCGTTGATATAACTTTTAAAAAATATACAAAGAATTTGACATATTTAGCGAGTTCAGGACGAGCTCCACACAGTAACATAAAAAAGTTTACATAATAATTACATTGCTTCCCTCTAGCCAGCCTAGAACCATATATCTCTGTGTCAATACTATTTCTCCAGTGAAAATTGCACTAGTTAAAATGTCGACATCTTTCCTTTTATGTGCGAGTAAAGATACGTTAGAAACAGCAGTTCTAGTGTATTTCTGGTGATATTGTCAATGAACGCGTCAATATATTGTTTTTCTTTTTTATTATGCTGTGCAATAATATTAAAAAAATGTATGTAGACGAGGGTTACTAAAATCTACTAGTAAATCTTTGGTTCAAATATTTCCATATGGTCGTAAAAGAACTGCCTTCTCAATAGTGCTAAAGTTTACTGCTAAATTTTCAATTACAACCGTATGTTATATGTCAATAGGCGATTACATTGGCTGGGGTGCATCTAGTCAGTAGCACTGTTGACAATCTCACTAGAAAATCACTATAATTTAACTACTGACAACGAGCGAGGAAATATCGATATTGCAGACTAGAGCCCCTAAAATTTACTAGTGAATCTTTGGTGTCAATGTCTCCATGTTGACCCAAAAGAATTATTTAGTGAGTAGTGAATTTGGTGGATTTTCAATGACAAGCTAATTTTAAATGTCAATAGATGATTACATTGGCTGGGGTACACCTGGTCAGTAGTACTACTGACAATGTCACTAGTAAATCATTACAATTTCACTATTCGCACTTTCTGCAGGGTTATTAAACAAATAAGTTTAGTTTGATTGGAATAAAAAAAAATTGATATGCGTACAAAGGAAAAATTTATGTAATGATAATATCGTCGGCTTAGAGTGTAAACTTGCTTAATCTACTTTTTATAACATATGACGTTTTAATGCCGATAGAAAAAGAAAGATACACCTGGCTAAAGTATTTATTTTAATTTGAAAATCTACTTGTCGAAAAAACTATGTATGAGGCTAGTTTCTGAAGCTATAGATAGAAAATGTTAACAGTATTTTGTTGTAGTGAGTTAGCAGGTTTATACTCTAAGCCCACTATATGATTGGACATCCACACGTCTACTATATACGATTTGTTTAAATTGAAATTGTTCCCTGTGTACAGAAAAAATACCACAAATCCGTTTAGTTAATAAAATGTTTCTTAATGTACCAATTATAAACGACCCGCCAGAATACGAAAACGTTTGATTTTTGTCATCATATTAGCTGAAATTACGAGTATTGACCATTAATTCGTGTACTGCTGAAATAATACAATATTCATGCTCATAATGGTCAATAATTTTGATAAAACTACCCTGTACAACACATAGAAAGTATGATTTTAAAAAGTGACGCTGGCAGAGGAGACCATATTTTGTGTTGATGTAGTGAGGCTCATGTTAAAAAAAAATAAACTTGGCGCATATGGAGTGAAACTAATTCACAGCAGACCCTGGATACTCGATTATATGCAGAAAAATTCACCATTTGATGCGGTTTATACGCCGGTTGGCATTGGGCCTTGTTTCTTCAAAAATAAAGCCGGAGCTCACGTTACAATCAATGGAGACCATGATCATGTTTTTGAAAAATACACAGATAATTTTATTGTGTAATATAAATTATTGCACAATTCTATCGCAAATGTAAAAATATTATTAACTTTAGGAAAAGCTAATTGCGAAATTTCTTTTCGACTGTAGAAACGACAGTAAGCCAATCATTAAAATCTCCACTTACATAAATATCCGGTGTCATATTCCCTCTAGAAAATTGCAATCAATTTTCTTTTTCAGTTGTAAGTAATCAAAAAAAAGTGTTACCAAAGCTATAGCTTAGTTGTGACTACTCAACGTTTATTCCCTCGAGAATTGGGTCGCGCTCATCGCGACTAAGAACTACAGCCAAATGATCACATATTGCATAGAGAGTTTGCTACTTGGCTCCTTGAGTACTTGAAACACGATCCAGCTTTTTTTTGCAATCAATCTTTTCCGAAGAGGCACATTTTTTGTTAAATAGTTTTGTTAGTAAACAAAATAGCAATTCTGGATGAGAAAAGAATGCAGAAGTCACTATCTCATGGTATGGCGACGTCTTCAGAACTTATTTCTTTCAAAATGAGAATGAGACGGATTTAATCTCTATAGGACCATGGCCAGAACTTTAGAACATCAATATTGAACAGATATGTTTTCAGTAAGATGACATTGGTACTCTCGCTTGGCGATTGAATTATCTCCCGAATTTTCCGCCAAAACCATATGATTTGACAATCCTGAATTATGTTCTTTGCGGCTATGTTTGAGCACAAGTCTACACAGAAAAAAATTTCTGACAATTTTATGTTTTAACGTTTTTACGTTTCTGAAACTTTTTTAAGTTTTATTATTTTATTTATTTGGTTTAGCGAATTTAAGTAAATTATTTTAATAGAGTAAAAATGTGTTTTTCATTCTATTAAACTTTTAAGAATTTTGGTTTTTAGTTTACGAATTCTGTGTTAATTCATATTTCAGTAAAAGTAGTATTTGATTTTTTAATTTACTAATTAAATGAAAAAATTAAGTTTTTTCTATGTAAGCCAACAAGCCATAGTATTTGGCTTAAAACAAAGAGAATATTCGTTAAGGTCTTGCTAGTAGTGGATATTTGAACAGCTTCTTATTCCAAATACAACTGCATTCTCTAAGCAAAAATAAAAATGATATGTCAACCCTTAAATAGTGTTTTCTTTTGTTTTGTCAAAAATTAAAATCTTATCATTATTTAGATCTTTTCTATCCCTGGCGTGAAAAGGGATCAAGAAAGTATCTTTAAAATATATAATTCTATAAGATAAACATTTTTGAAACTACCCGGAAAGCTTAAGCGCATTGTGTCTAAAATAAATAAAAAGATTCGCTGCTTTTCCATCATAGTTGTGGCAAAAACATAATTTGTTTTGGTTAAAAGGACGGTGAGCGAGTCTTTGCTGAGATCTTAGTGAATATTATATATATATTATATAATATAAAAATAAATATTTATATTCTTAAATCAATTTTCTTCAAATAGATTTCAAGCACCATCCTTGTACTTTTATCCATTTTATCTTGCATATGACAACCTTCCTTCTTTTTTTTTAAACAACTAAAGTCAAAATATTACTTAAGCTTATTTAACATTAAATTAATGTTAAACAAACAATTTTAAATACTTAATAAAGCAAATTAAGATAAGATAAGATCTTTATACAACTCAAGAAATAAAAGACAAATAAAATCATAAAAAGAACAATAACAAACACTTTATAAAGATTGAAGGGAAAACTGCTGAAAAAAATCAGGAATCTGATAAAAAAAATCCATACACGAGTCTATAAAAAATACCCTCAAGATTTCAAGCAAATAAAAAAATTACAACAACATTTATATGTAATTTCCCCCCTCAAAAAAGCAAGAAAAAAATTCTAACAAATTAGCCAAATTGAAAAAGTCTACAAAAGAAATTTCAACAAACTTAAGACGATGATACAAATCAAAGAATACAAAAAAAACCTGAATGGCAAAAGGACATGCAATATAAAAATAAGAATATTTGAAGAAGATGTTTAAAAAAAATATTAAATAAAAGCTTTAAATGTTTACCAACAATCAGAAAAAAAAAATAAAAGTTACAGAAAACAAAAGTATTGTAGAAAAAAAAATCCGCGATGGTAATTCGCAATTTTTACGGCTTTTATGAAAAATGTCTGTTTTTTAAACCACTACAAAATAAGTAGTAGAGTAGGAAAAACGTATCAAATGATGATGTCCTTGTTCGTGATAAATTGTAAAAAATAACAACAGAAATCTAAAAAAAAAAATAATAATAAATATAACAACAGGCAGATACAATATGCGTGTTAACACAAGTTTAACAACTGCAGCATCCCCCAGCATTCCCTTTTTTTCATTAGCGAACAACAAGAACACCATGGTGGGGATAATACCAGTTCAGTGTTTGCGTTTGTTTGTGATTGTTTTTTTTTTTCGTTTGACAAGATGAAAACATGACCCCACTTGATTTTAATATCAACTGATGGCATTTGTTGAATAGACGCGATTACATTTTCTTTCAGCTCATACTTTGAAAATCTCCTTATTTTCATTTTTCTCATTTCATCATTTCACATTCAATATATGTATGTATGTACGAGTATTCTCGCGAGCTCAATCAAATTGTCGTTGTGGCAATATCCTTTTCCGCTGATTTTTTTTTTTATTTAACTGCTGCGTGGTGGGGGGTTTATAATAGGAAGTCAACGTTTTTATTTCACTTTTACGCAAATTGTAATGCTGTTTTATAAAAATCGTTTTTATGTTTTGCACAAACTCTAGCTGGCTGACAACTTTATTGCAAAATAAAAACGGCTCTGAATACATCAATTGCAATTATATTGAGAACAGATATGGGCAACTTTTAAATATAATGAAAATACACGATTGGGAAAGTTTGATGCAACTGCCGTAACGATTTGTTTCCGCTATTTCCTTTACGTATATTTCCCGCCCAGTTCTCTTATGAAATTGTAAGGAATTCTGATAGTTCCAATATCTCGATCGTTTAAAATTAACATTTTATTTTAAACTTTAAAAACATTTCAATTAAATTTTAATTGGATCTATAAAAAACATGAATTAAAATTTTATTTAATGTAAACAAATTTTCAATTAAAACAGTTGCGTTTAAGACTAAAGGGTAATTTTTTAAGAGCTTTTGGATTTGATTTATAAAAACAAACACATACAATAGAGGAAAATGTATGAAATCTTTATTTGAGTAGGTTGAACAATCTTTGTATATAATTCAATGTTTAAATATGATTTCATATAAATTTTGACCGTGGATACGTCTGAAATGGTTCATACGCTGGGTACAATTTTAGCATACTCTCGCGAACACATTAGCCTGTATCTCACGAATAAATTATTCAATATTGTCTGCTAGTGCGTCAACCGTTTCGGGCTTGTCCCTATAAACATGAGCCTTAACACAGCCGCACAATAAATATTCTAAAGCCGTTAAATTGCACGATCTACCGATTCACCGAACTCGCCTCTCAATTGGGCCATCGATTCGTGTGTTGTGCGACATGTGGCACCGTCTTGCTGAAACCACATTTCAGCCAGGTCCCTTCCATTTTGGAAAAAAAACGTAACAGAGGCCCAATTGCTGCAAATGGCGCCA
The DNA here is from genome assembly GCA_949987645.1 of Tachina grossa. Classification (NCBI taxonomy): domain Eukaryota; kingdom Metazoa; phylum Arthropoda; class Insecta; order Diptera; family Tachinidae; genus Tachina; species Tachina grossa. Next base: position 106,579,474 of record OX465277.1, on the reverse strand, counting down.
AATCGATAATCCACGGTAACCAAAAACACTGGCGGATATAGCTGCGATATTTTCCTTTGTGCGCAGTCTACGTATGCATTTTGGTGATTTAAAGTTCAATAATGTAATTTTGGTGCGAAGTTTAGTCACCAGATTACGAATAGCCGCCTCAGACAGTCGCCCAAATTGACCATATGGAAATGGAAGAAAATGCATGAATTTTGATAATAAAATTTAATAATCTGCAAGCGTTGTTCATTTGTAAGTCGATTCATGGTTAAATTATAGAAAGAACTGAACATTTTCAACAGCAACGTGATACACAAAAACAACTGAGTTTCCAAAAATATTGTTGAAAAAATCAAAATTGATAAAAAATCACCCTTTACTATTTCCGGTATTGGTTATAAATTAATTTTTTAAATAAATCTTGCTTTTACTTTTTTCTGTGTACAAACGAATTGAGAACCTACTCTTTTTTTAAGTCAAAAATTTCCATGACAGGGTTTGCTTCAAACTGATCTAGAGATTTTTTTGTGATATATATTTTGTTTTAAGTTGCTGGATCTTCTTATATGATTTCGCCAGGAATTGTGAAAATATTCTCTTATACTAATTTGTACACCAGTGGGATAAAATGGTTCTTATAGTGGTTGGCGTATTTCGACATCGACTGTGGCATTAATGTCCTAGATTAAAGAAAAAATTTTACGGTGTTCTTTAACTATTAAAACGAGGTCGTAGTCGGTGTCGAAATACGGAATATTACAATATTTCTTGTTCATTCCAGAAATTTCCACTTTTTTATAGTTATTCAGAAACCGGCAACACTGGTGCTATATATATCCTTACCTTAATATAGAAAGGAACTAAATCATTATTTTTTATAATAAATACAAATTTTTGCATTTTTCGACACATTAGATGTTTGCTATCTAAATATACAAAAAAAAAAACACTATTTAAAAAAATAACAATAATGAGTTAGGACCATTCTTTACTAAGGTAATGATATCTAACTTTCGTACGGTTTGTACACCTCTGCAAAATTAGTAATATATATTTTTTCATAAATTAAAATGTACCCTTGTGGCTTTAAAAAGAAAAAAAATAAGAAAAAATTATTTTGCTTTTGCAAAAATATTTTTTTATTATTGCTTTTCCATTTTTATGATTTAAAAATCGGTTTTTCACAGAGTAAATAAACAGGGGCAACTGTTTCAAATACATGGTTATGGTAACGCTTTGTGAAAACATTATTTTAAAAAAAACGCGAGTTTTCCATTCGATTGCTGCTGCTCCACTACATGTTGATGATGATGTTTTTGCTCTTCTGGTTGCAAAAAAAAAGAAGAATAAATAAATAAAGTTGGTTTGTCGTATTGTACAAGTAATCTGCATGTGTTACATGCGATATTACACCCCTGTTGTAACAACATGATACCCAGCTTAAGCTGGTGTTTTTCTACAGAATTTTTTTATGCTCTTCTCCCAACCATTTCAAATTGAAAATTATGAATTGTGTTGATTTTTTCATTATCGTTTTGTAGATAATTTTTTCCACATTTCCTGTATGGATTTTTATCTCTCTTTTTTTTTAATTTAATGTTGCGTGTCCTTATGCTGATATTTTATTTATAATAGGAAAAAATTGTATGTATGTATGTCTAGTATTAATCGTTTTCCTGTGCCTTTTTTTCTTTTTCATTAACAGGACATACCAATTTAGTGTCCTTTGTGATGTTTACTAACGTGTTAAGAGCTCGTGTATTTTCCCCAATATGTATTATTTGCAATATATACAACAAATAATCTGTAAAATTTTTATTCGCTGCACACAGAGGGATTTTATATGTTGAAATTACAATATAAATATGTTTGGTTTAATCTTTGTGGAGAAATGTCCTTTGAGTTATTATGTTGCATGTTATTTTGAATAGCATTAATAAGTTATTCACAATTAAATGATTTTCATATGATACATATTTAATGTTGTATTGTTTCTTTAAGCTTCAAGAATTGATTTTTTATGATGATGATTCTTCCCATATTAAAAATCTGGGGCTAAGGTTTTTACAGTAGTTGTTGTCACTTAAATTCATTATGATATTATAGTTTCTTCTATTACTGTGACTTATTAGTACTTCTAATGAACTGGATTTCTTTTGGATCCGAATAGATTACAACAAGAGCCATAAGATTCAATCCACGTTATAGATTCCTTAGTCTTTCCACCCTTATTGAGAAAGCTAATATGTATTCCAATAATACTAACTAATATCTTGCAAATACTCTGACTATTAATCGCCCTGCAGAAAGTGCGAATAGTGAAATTGTAATGATTTACTTGTGACATTGTCAGTAGTACTACTGACTAGGTGTACCCCAGCCAATGTAATCATCTATTGACATTTAACATTAGCTTTTCATTGAAAATCCACCACTAGACTGTAGCACTACTGACTAAGTAGTTCTTTCGGGACCACATGGAGACATTGGCACCAAATATTCACTAGTAAATTTTATAATAGTCTACAATATCGATATTTCCTCGCTTGTTGTCAATAGTAAAATTATAGTGATTTTCTGGTGACATTGTCGATAGTGCTACTGACTAGAGTTGTGCAGCTCATGAGTGAACTAGTTCAATTGAACGATTCACCTCACCTCACCGCTGTGAGCCGGTCAATCCACTGAGCGCTTTCAGCTCAGTACTGAGTGGTTTCTTGATTTGTATCGAACTCTTTCAGTAGCTCGTTTTATACACAAACCTATAATCAAACCCATTTAAATTACATGTAGACTTCCATCAAACTCTTTCAGCAGCTCGTTTTAGACACAAACCTACGTATTTTAGGTGTTTTTGATAATAGGTTTGTGTCGAAAACGACCTAATGAAAGAGTTCGATACAAGTTTTGTGGTTTTTAGAAATTTTTTTTTGTCGCACAAGTACATAAAAAAAATTTTATATATGAAGGGCTTATGCAAAAACTCGATAAGCCACAAAATGAAAATACTCAGAAAATCGCCTTTGAAGTTTAAAATAAATGCAGAAAATAGGGATTTGATGAAATCATGATACAGATACTTTTATTTAGTGCTTAAGGATGACTAATATCACATACCCGTCGCTGTACACCAAGAAATCTTCGGAAATCGCTAAAATCGCAAAAAGTTGTGGCTTATCCACTTATTTCATGAAATTTATTCATATTTATTCATATTTTTTTTTTATTTTTTTTTTTTTTTTGAATATCAAACTTTTTGTTATTTTGGTTGAAATAAAGTATCGAGTTTTTGGGACAAATAATTCTGAATAAAATCAAAATGTAAAAAGTGACACTTGCGGCTAAGGCGGAAATTAAACGGAATATAGGTACAATATTTTAAGAGGACGTTCCGATGCTGTAAAGTAATTGAATGAACTGATAAAACCACTTCCTGAAATCATGTGGCTTATCGTGTTTTTAAAATAAGCCCTTCATATGTATTGTGATAATATTAAAATATCTGAAACCTTAAATAATTTTAATTTTGATTGCACATACATATGTACATAACATAACATAACAAATTCCACTCATTAAACTATGTACTCGTATTTTTTTATACTTCATCTGCCTTGTTTTGTAATGTATGACCACACACACACACTCTCACTGTATAAATCGGTGACTTTTTATGCTTCTGTTTTCGCTCTTTCTTTATGCTTGATAAAATGTTTCACTACAAATGAACTGAGCTACTGAGCTACTGAGCCAACTGAATGAAATACTTCAGTAAAGTGAGCTGAGCTGAAAAGAGCGGTCACTCAAAAGAGCTGATAAGCACAACTCTACTACTGACTAGGTGTACCCCAGCCAATGTAATCGCCTATTGACATATATAGGGTGTTTTTTTGAGGGGTATAGAACTTCGAATTGAAATAAAACACAAGAAAATCGTTTTAATGTCCATCAATTTGGCTTTATTGGAAGGATAATTTTATGCCATTAATGTTTAAAATTGATTTCGGGCATGTGGCCGCCGCGGCTGGCTCGAATAAAGCCGATTCTACAGGTCCAATTTTCAACCACTTTTTCGAGCATATGGGGCCGTATGTTGGCAATAACGCCACGAATGTTGGCTTCCAAGTCCCCTAACGTTTCTGGTTTGTTGGCGTAGACGAGCGACTTCACATATCCCCAAAGAAAATAATCCAATGGTGTCAAATCACACGATCTTGGTGGCCAATTGACAGGTCCATTCCGCGAAATTATGCGCTCATCGAATGTTTCCTTCAATAAATCGATTGTGACGTGCGCTCTGTGGCATGTAGCGCCGTCTTGTTGGAACCACAACTCATCCACATCCATGCCATCCAATTCGGGAACAAAATAGTCGGTTAGTCGGCTCCAATTGCTGTGCACGGTGGCGAATCGATTCATTCGGGTCCTCTTCAACACTTTGCTCTACAGCGGCAATTGTTTCTTCGGTGCGCACTGTTCGACGTCTCTGCGGATGCGTATTATCACATAGAGTAAACGTAGTGCGAAAACGATCCATGGTTAACCGAATTAATTGCTCTGATGGACGATTATGTCGACCATAAAATGGACGGAGCTTGCGGTAAACTTCGCGAACTGAACCATTATTTTCGAAATAAATTTGCACGATTTGCAAGCGTTGTTCTTTTGTCAACCTGTTCATGATAAAATGGCAAACCAAACTAAATATTAATCACTTGACAGCTGACAAAATGGCCGCCAGTTAAAAAAGTGATGCCAACTTAAAGTTCTATACCTCAATAAAAAACACCCTTTAACATAGCGTTGTTATTGAAAATCTACTTTATTAGTAGACTTTAGCGCTAATGAGAAGGTAGTTCCTTTACGGCCATATGGAGATATTTGAGCCAAAGATTCACTAGTACATTTTAGTGACCCTCGTCTACATATATTTATTTAATATTATTGCACAACTTAATAAAAAAGACAAAAAAACTATTGACGCGTTCTCTCTAACGTATCTCTACTCGCGCAAAAAAAGGAAAGTTGTCGAAATTTTAACTAGTGAAATTTTCGCTGGAGAAAGAGTATTGACATAGAGACATATGGTTCTAGGCTGACTAGAGGCCAGCTACACATGCTTATGTACAGGGCTATTTTATTCAAATACATACATACATAAAGCATGTTTTCAAACAACCACACACTCGTCCGATTGAATATCCATAGCCTGAGTATAAGCATACTCAGACTAAAACTATGAGAGCGCTTGATATGCATTAGCCTTTTTATTTTTATTTGTAGCATATTTTACTTATTCGCATAAACGAATTGGTTTTAGTCACAGTTGCTTGAGAAAAGTATGTGAGTCTACGAATATTTTGCGTTTCAAACTAAGACTATTGTTTACTTATGTATATTTTTTGTACTCATTATCATTCTCTGGTATATACATATATTTCTGCTCAACTTATTCACACCATTGGCATATTTTATGGCCAATATATCATAACATAGCGATTGATTATGTTAATTTATTGGCCTTTCACATTTTTTTCTCATGCAACCTGCTTAGCCAATTGCCGCTTTCGCTTAGTACATCATGATTTTTATTGTGATTTCTTTTATATTACTAATTTATCGTCTCCGCTAATTGTTGTCTTTATAAAATTAGCAACTCTATCTTAAAATTTGTATATTTTAATGTATTGTATTTTGTAATCTTTCGCTTTTGTGTATTTCTCAACAATTTAGTTAACAAATTATGTTTATTATAAGTATATAAAAATGTAGAAAAAAAATTTATCTAAAATATATTTAACGCTGTCGACCACTGCGACCAAAACATTTTCCACACAACAATGATATAATTTGCATAATTTTTGTCTCATAACCTTAAAAATAATCAACTTTTTAAACTGAAAGAAGGGAAAAACCAACACATAGGTCACACACATACATAAATACAGACAACAATTTATCTTTGAATATCATGTCACAAAGAATTTCCCACCGCATATTAATTTTATTAACATAAAATACAATTATTATCACCACATTTTGTGTGGCACATTTTAGTAGCTCCAGCAACTGCTTAAAAGATTGCGTGTCTTTTCTTCAAGAGAGTGAGTGACAGAGATGCAGCAAGAGTGAGACATTTGCACACATGAGTAAATGTCTTTTTGTTCTATTCGTTACGGGCAAGTGTCTTTCACTTTTAATAACATCCAAGAGTCTTAATGTCCAATTCATAATGCTGAACGAATGAATGAATTAGTTCTCTTGCACGGACCCCAAACACCAAAGGTGAAAAGGAAGCCTATTGTTTTCGCTACGATGCCCGTCTGTCTGTCTGTCACATGCTACTTTCGCCAGAACCGTAAGAGCTACGGATCTAAAATTTTCACAGAATATGTAGAAGTTTTACCGCTACAACAAGTATATGGCATTTAAAAATTAAAGGGTGTTCTAAAGCGAGCAACGAAAAATGTTGAAATCTAAGGACAATTATATATAAAGACACTTGAAAACCGTAAGAGACACTTGGAAACCGTAAGAGATAAAGTCTTAAAATTTTCAAAAACGCTAAAACTAATAAATCCCAAAAATAAAAAAAAATCACAAAAAACTAAAAAATCGGCGAAATACGAAAAAAGCGTTAAAACGAAAAAAGCGCCAAGACTACAAAGAATTGCTGAAACTAATTTAAAGCGCCAAAAACCGAAAAAATCGCCATAATCGGAAAAAAACGCCAACACTATAAAACTCCAAAAACCGAACAAATTAAACAAGCGCCAAAACTAAAAAAAGCACCTAGACTCGAAAAATGATTACCTTGTACAGGGTGGCGCAGAATGAGCTATATGGTTTGAATTCTTTATAACTTTTTTAAACATTATTCTTTCTTTTTTCAGCATTTTGTGAAGAAGACTTAAACAACGAACAAAAATAATTGAGTTTTATTTTTGAAAAATGATATCCTGTAAATGATGCCCATTTTCTGCTTCGCACATACATACGTGTTCTTTTTGACATATTTTCCATAACTTTTTGCAAAATTTCGGGTATAATGGGAATGATTTCATTTAGAATTTTGGTTTTTAGTTCGAGTATGGTTCTTGGTTTGTACACGTACACTCTTTCTTTCAAATATCCCGAAAGAAAACTGTCAGGAGCTGTTAAATCTGGTGAACGTGGAGTAGAGGCCAGTTAAAATCGCTTGTGCGTGAAATAATGCGTGACAACACAATAGACTATTGGTTTGAAAAATAAAATTCAATTATTTTTGTACGTTGCTCGATAGTGTAATGATTCATAATTAATTCCCCAAGTTTTCTTAACAAAATGCTGCAAAAACAAAGAAAGAATAATAATTAAAAAAGTTATAAATAATTCAAACCATATAGCGGATTCTGAGCCACCCTGTACTTAAAATTTTTTAAAAGAGGTTTAAATCAGGTAAGATATTCGATTATTTAGTATAAAGTTCATGTAGCATTACATATGCATTTATTTTTATATTCAAATATTTACAATTTTTTTTTTTTTTTTTTTTTTGAATTTCAAAACTTTAAGAAGCTCATCATACACTACCAACAAATTTGCTGGTGTTGCGTGTTTGGCGATACAAATTTTAAATTGTTTCTTTATTGGCAATTTTTTCTAGTCAAATTTGCTCGCACGAAATCTGCTTTTCTATCACAAGCAAGCCGTGTAGGGTCGTGCGTTTTCATGTCACGGAATAAAAAACCACAACACGCGCCCATCACTTCACCATCTCTTCTTCTTAGTAATTCTCGTATGAAAGAAATTCATTAAATTTAATCCATTTTAATTCTTTTACATTATTTACTTTTTTTGTATATATTTTTAACGACAACAATTTTATACACCATAATCTAGTGTGATCTTTTTGATGATTTTATATTTATGTGAAAATAATTTTCCATCACAAAAGAGCCAAGAATAATTGTAAGTCATACCAACCCCATTTTGTAATCAACATACTACTCGTATATCCGTCAACAACATTTATCGTTGTTTTATGCTAATTTGTTACAATGCTTCAATCATTAAAACGTTTGTTTTAATAATAATTTTTACTGTCTTCTTTCAAATTGCTCAAGTGTAACAGTTGGGTCAGTTTTACTAACTTTACCAAAGATACTCGTATTATTTGTGTTGACTCTCTGTTTTGTCTGATGTCTTTGTTTGATAAGAATCTTCTTTCACTTTGATCTGGTTATTACCGGTGTACTAGTTGGTTTAGTATTTTATGACATTATATGGCTTTTGGTTTTAAGCGTTAAATAATGAACAATTTTTTCTATTTTTTTTAACAGGAAACTTCAAATGTTTTAATTAGATAGATATCTTTGGCAAGCAAGATAGTAAAAGGAGAAAGTTATGAATAATGACTTAACAAAGCGTCTAATTTAATTTATTAATTTTATTTTTTTTTAAGATTTTGTAATAAGAAATGTGCACGATTTATGTGACAGAGGCAAGTTATTCTGTTAAGCGAAGTGACAATGAAGCTCTAAGTAAAAAATCATAGTTGGAGCTTAATTTTTTAGGCGATAAAAAAACTCGTTTGGTCGAAGAAGTATACAGACAATGAAGCAGAAAACACGACAAGTAAGTATAAATATAATAGTTTAATCTCTAGACAAGAAAATAATTAAAAACAATTTAAATGATTTTATTATGCTGCAATAGGAAAGAAACAAGTGTTTTAATTTTCATTTGATTTCATCCTGAAAATACAAAAGCTATTAATTGAACATTTAATAATGTGTTGGCCTTGCTGTGATTAATGAATTCTTTGTTTTAAAACAAATAAATAAATAATATTGGCGTCAGTAAATGAACATCCCAGTCTGAACTATTGTCCTAAAGGAATTGTTACAAATTCATAAACATACGTAAAGAGAAAATGCACAAAACTATTGTCAAAAGTTAATAACAGTCATTATAAATACAACAGACACTGGACCAAAAATGAGGAATTGAACAAAAGATTTGTTTCATGTCATTATATGTATGTTCTTGCTTTTTCTTTTAAGTACACAAAAAATTGACAGTTCATCAAAAGATTGGAGAGAATAGATCTTTTTTTTTCATAATATATTTAATACAACTCAAATGAAGTGTCCCAGCAGAAAATTATAGAGTATAGGAAGGGAAAACTAATGTGATGTTAGAACAGCCCTGTCATTAGGGACACTAAGATCTAAAAACGTGTTTGAGTCCCTTACATTTCCAGCAGCGAATTGAACAACAGATAGAAACACTTGCCTTAAAAACATCATACATCATTTTTGGTTGCATGTTCTTGAATATTCTTAAGCGCACACACACACACACACACACACACATACACTCACCTTCGTTCAAGTGTTATGAAAATTGTGTCATTTAAAAAATGCACATGTTGGGCATTTTTAAAGGATTTTAATAATGATTTCCATTGTCATTGGGATTTAATTTTTCGTGTTGTTCTGATATTGACTTTAAGATTATGCCGCCTTTCTTTGAGCGATTAATAATGAGTATTCGTGCTCTTCAAAATTTTGTTTTGTTTAATTTTTATATTATATTTTTTTTACCTTTCGAGGGTGCTTCATATGTTGAACAAGATTTGTCATTTACTGTCCACAAAACAGAATGAAAAACCTTTACAAGTATTATTTTTTCACCTTTTTATTCGTAATTATAAGGTCTGCGCGCTTAACAGGTTGGTTTATTTATTTATGAAGGGCTCTTGCCATTTGGCTTAAAAAAAATCCTTTGGAAATCCTGTTTAAGTCAATAACATACCTATTGAAACTTGGTGTTCGTATAATTGTTGTGTTATTGACTTTAACTTGAACAAAGCAGAAACAATTCTTTGGAATTTTGGTGAATTAGAGGCAGCCAAATTGTCATATTGGTAAGAAAAGGTATTTTGGTGGAACACATATGTATACATATACTGCACAAAAACATGGTATAATCTCAGGTGAGAGACTTTCAAATATATTTATGAAATTCAGAAGCACTTGCTACACACAACAATTAGAGGTGGGGTCTAATCGCTGAACAATATATCGAGCAAAATTGATTAGAAATAATTCTACTTGGTATCGTTGCATTGGATATAGAATGAAAAGTAACTTAATTTAATATCACAGCATTCGATATCGAGTAAGCAAATATATAAATCTATTGAATTTTCATTCGATAGGTAAAAGGCTATCGTATACTCTTGTAACACCAATATTAATAAAATGGTAAAAATATATAATGGTTAAAAAACTCCACAATAGAACAAAATACAATGCAATTCTCTTTTATTATATTTGTTCCTCAAAAAAAAAAAACATATAAGGCTTATTACGGTTGCCGAATTGACTTCGGTTGTTGTACTAGCTTAAAGCACAAAATTTTTCTTTAATTTCATGCAAACTGCCTAGTCGATTCAACATCGGTTGTTGAAAAGAAAACTTGTACTTGTACTTGTTAAAAGAAAACTTGTACATTTTTTAAAATTTCAATATGATAGCTATCGAATGTAATAATTCATCCATTCGATTATTCGATACGATATTCGATATTGTATACCATAATTTTACCCTTTTCTTTTTGTAAACTAATGGTAAATTGAAAAATAATAAAAAATAGCTCACCTATGCTTTCGATAGTAGCAGTGAATTTGCTTTGCTGGTATGTTGATCAACTAACTATGATGTGGGTTGGCGAAAATCCGTTCCAAATTAAGCTATAAACCTTTAATTTGGCAACAATGTGTGATGTGACAGTTGTTATCTTTTGGTGTTTAAATTAGTTTAACATTTCATTATCAATATACTGACATTTAAACACTGCCTGAAAATTGAGCAGATTTTCTATGAAAAATCATGCCTCATGATCTTTTCTGTACCACTTTTAGTTACTTTGCAAGACAAAAAAACATCTTTGGAAACGTCATAAGACAATTTGAGCTGGAGTTAAGTTTCCAGACTAACAAACTTCAACTTGAACACCAGAAACGCCGTTATTTTGGTTAACAGCAATAAGCGTCGAATGACGTTGCACAGTGGGATGGCTTCATACATTTTTGTGCAAAATTTAAAAAAGAGTGGTCCTAGATTGAAAAAAAAAGTTGAAAAGATGATTAACTAAATTAAGAACACTAACAATGCTATTCTCTAACCAGTTATAAGAAAATTTTTGTGATAGTAAAAACTTTTCTGACAATAATTTTGTTATTCTGGATTTCAAATAAAAGCATTTTTTGTATTAATTTATAATTTATAGATAACAGCACATGACAATAATAATTTATTGTAAAAAATCAACAAAAACTTACTTTTTCGGATGAATCTAGAACAGAATGCCTTTTTTTAGTGACCAATATAAATCACTTATATGCATGGCGTTTTATATTAAGAAATTAGATGATATTAATATTTTGCTTTTTCGTTAGATTGGCATTTCAAAAATTTATTAGTCGAAAAAAACTTCAATTACTCTTCATCTATCATTTATTTGACCACATCCTCAAATTTTAAATCCTATTTGGTTAGATTATTTCATAAGCTGACTATAAAAGGATCAAATAAAACAAGTAAGAGACGAAAAATAAAAACCTGTAATTTAATTTATAAAATTTAATAAAAAAAAGTGGAGCAGTCGTGTCACTTACGACTATAATTTTTTCGGAAGATGTTTTTAATAATATTATATACATATTGATGGTCAAAAGTAGAAAAGCCCTATTTTCGCGAAATTGAGTTTTTCAGTGATTCCAATACATTTCACACAAATACACCGTGTCACAAAAATGTTTAAATAGTTTTAAAAAACGCTTTTACAAGCAGTTGTACTATTTATTACTATATTTTTAACTTTTACTGTAAAGTTACAATTATTTGAATTAAGGCCTTTCTACTTGTGACCAGTGATATATATATATACATAGAAAAACTACTTGTTTTTTTTTTTAATTTCATCATAAAAATCGTTTCACAACGAAAAATTTTCCCAGTGTAGCACTTCTGTTTGAGCAAGAGCTGTTTCTTTGTCACACTCAAAAAATTTTTTTTTATATTATTTTTTTTTCAAATTACGTTGCACTTGATGTGATTTGATTCGCCTGTTTGTCTTTGTCCTTTTATTTCTTTTCAATTTTCGTGATGTCATGGATGTGTGTGACAACAAGTGTTTTCTTCACTTTCATCTAATTGTTTTTATATTTCTCAAGTGTTGCTTTTGTTCCAGCACCATCACAATTTAAGGTTTTCATGCTGTTATTTTTTTTTTTCAAATTTAGCATCAATATATTTATTTATTTTTTGGTATTTTGTATTTGTCTTTGAATTTGTGCATAAAAAGGACATCGAGTCTGTATTGTATGTTTGCTTTAACATTTTGTGGTCTCATAAATTTTCATACATAGTTTTCTTTCCATTGATTATTTTTATTATTTTATTTTTCTATTATTTTTTATAATTGTCGTATTTTGATTGCCTTTGTGAAGACTCATTTCTTTATTTTCTTAACTGCAAAATTTTAAACATGCGCCCAATATTTTTTATTTTATTTTTAGTTCAAGTTTCAAAATTATTATCACTTATTATTTTTTCAAGTGAGTTGTGGAATTTTTCTTTTGTTTCTTTAATGATTTTCATAAATATATTGTCTTTACATGTTAATTTTTTTAAAGAATAAAAGACAATTTTAAATTAGCAATTCATGTCATATATTATAATTTAAGAGATTTTAAGATAATCAATTCAGTTTTATAGTAATAGTTGTCAGTTTTATGTTATGATAAGGTTTGTAAAGTTAGAAATTTTTAATAAAGGGTGTTTTTTTAGAGGTATAGAACTTCGAATTGAAATAAAACACAAGAAAATCGTTTAAATGTCCATCAATTTGGCTTTATTGGAAGGATAATTTTATGCCATTAATGTTTAAATATGATTTCGGGCATGTGGCCGCCGCGGCTGGCTCGAATAAAGCCAATTATACAGGTCCAATTTTCAACGACTTTTTCGAGCATATGGGGCCGTATGTTGGCAATAACGCCACGAATGTTGGCTTCCAAGTCCCCTAACGTTTCTGGTTTGTTGGCGTAGACGAGCGACTTCACATATCCCCAAAAAAAATAATCCAATGGTGTCAAATCACACGATCTTGGTGGCCAATTGACAGGTCCATTCCGCGAAATTATGCGCTCATCGAATGTTTCCTTCAATAAATCGATTGTGACGTGCGCTGTGTGGCATGTAGCGCCGTCTTGTTGGAATCACAACTCATGCACATTCATGCCATCCAATTCGGGAACAAAATTTGATGGACAAAGCTCCAATTGCTGTGCACGGTGGCGAATCGATTCATTCGGGTCCTCTTCAACACTTTGCTCTACAGCGGCAATTGTTTCTTCGGTGCGCACTGTTCGACGTCTCTGCGGATGCTTATTATCACATAGAGTAAACGTAGTGCGAAAACGATCCATGGTTAACCGAATTAATTGCTCTGATGGACGATTATGTCGACCATAAAATGGACGGAGCTTGCGGTAAACTTCGCGAACTGAACCATTAATTTCGAAATAAATTTGCACGATTTCCAAGCGTTGTTCTTTTGTCAACCTGTTCATGATGAAATGGCAAACCAAACTAAATATTAATCACTTGACAGCTGACAAAATGGCCGCCAGTTAAAAAAGTGATGCCAACTTAAAGTTCTATACCTCAATAAAAAACACCCTTTAGTAGTGAAAACAAGTAGCGTAGTTAATACTACGATGTGCAGTGTTTCCTAAGACGATAAATTAAAATAGAGAATGCGTTTTTGAACTAGCGAACCGATTAAAAAATATTGAGTACAAAAAGATGGCGGAGGATCTATAATATATTTAACCCGTCAATGGTGACGTATTGGTCTGTGAGACCGGGTGTGTTAAAAACTTCGAATAACATTATTCCCTCTTATTATTTTTTGTTGCAATTTTTAGTAGCTGCCGCATTGCACATCCCCTACTATTATTTTACGAAGAAACTGCTTAGTTTTGTGATTTTTTTTTACTAACCTGGTGCGTGAGACCGTGTGTCACCGTATATGTGAATATAATAACCAAGTATAAATTTTTCATTATTCACATATTTTACCAATTTTTTTTTATTTTGTAAAAGTTCCTAATGTCGAAAGACTAAAAAATTTTATCTTCTTTAATAAATATTTGGTTGTTTATTTTTTTTTTTATTTTATTTTTTTTTTTTTTTTTTTTTTTTGAAAAATGCATTGCTAAAAATTCTGTTATTTTTAATGTTTTAATAAAACAATTATTTGAACTTTAATATTGAAATAAAAGAGCTTAATTAAGTTGAATTAATATCTTTGTTTTATTCTCAAAAACCATAAATTGAAAAAAAACATGAATAACATATTTCGAAAAATCTTCAGTTGAAAATCCCGGTGCGTGAGACTGGCGTCATTATTAATCAAAGTCAAATTTGCGTCACCATTGGCGGGTTAAATAAAAAATAAAAAAAAATAAAAAAATAAAATAAACATATGTACATACATTATTTTTGTGACAATAATGACGAGTACACATTTGGCATTTCTTGTGTGTTCATTTTGTGGTGTCATTTTCAAAATTTGTGCAACGCCGTTAACATTATATTTTTTATATGCAAAGAATTGCCACACAATGAAAAATATCGGATATGATAAATGTTGCCACAAGTACACATGGTGTGTACTCGGCATAATGAAAAATCGCTAAACGGGTTTTCCCTAAAATCAACTCTTTCACGCATATATGTATAATAATTGACAGTTAAAAATAAAAAATAAAACACTTTTACTTTTCAAAAACCGGAACTCTTATGTAAGTATTTTCTGTTCATGTATATGCGAACGATAGATTCGAACGAATATTTATATTGGAAACAAAAACAAATATCAGTTTTTTTGTTTTAGTTTCTAATATAAATTTTCGATCGAACCTATCGTTCGCATTTAGACAAACAGGCCCTTAGAAACCTGTTGGTTAATTACATATTATTTTTTTTGGATAATAAAGAAAATGGCGGCAGTGAAGGCAATTTCTAAAATAATTTTTTGTGTAGTCAAGTACTTATCGATTTTAAACTCTGTGCACAATATGTGTTTAATATTTAACAATAATAATTATAAAAATAATAAAAACTAATTACTACTTACATTTTATATGTATGTAAAATGAAAATATAATATCTAACAACCCCTCCAAGGATCTACTTCATACTGGGCGAAACGTGGAGTTATAGACGTCGGTTTGTCTAGCAATACCACCAACTGTAAAAGGGAAGCCGTCATGTCATGTTTTTCTTAAGTCCTAAGAAAACAAAATAGAACCAATGACAGGCAGTCCTTTGACATTTTCAATGGCATTTGCATAAAATCCTCTTTCTCCTTCTTTGTTTATTATTTTCCGAAAGGGTGGAATTCAGCACTCAAACGCAATTATTATTGTTGCTATTGTCATAGAATACTAATTATTATAAATTGTTAAACGTCATTTGTTGTCGTTATGACGAATAAAACAAAATTTAATAAAAAAAATTAAAAATATGTGAAAAACAGTTCAGATTGAAAATTACCCTTGTTGTAAAAGAAAACAACAAATGAAGATACTTGTGAATGCCATATACCACATACACTCCTTTACTTGCATTTTTATTATCAATAACAAGTAATAAAGGGTATATGGCTTGTGATGCAAACATATACATATGGTCATTTCCACGAGAAATTCTGTCGCGTGTGTCAGCAAGCAATTAAAATGTGACTCGATTTTTCTTAAAATGTTACCCAATGTAGATCTGCTAACGGCCTATACAAATATATAAAGGAGTAAAAAAAAGTTCCGTTTTCTGAATAAATAACAAGCATATTCGTTTGGTGTCGCACGCTACAAAAAGTTAACGTTATTGTGGAAATGCCTATATGTATGTATATGAATATGTAAAGAGATATGTTTGCTAATGTATGAATATTAATATTCAACTTAGAAGAACTTGCAATACAAAATTCTTATATTTTTTATTGAACTTAAAAGCGGCTTCTTTACTATTGTTTGATTCATCATTGATCCTCTGTATAAGGACAATGTTGATGCTGATGATGAAGCGGTTGGTGGTAGTTATGAGGACATGCGTTCTTATTTCATAATTCATAATCCTTAGTTATTATTACCTCTAATAATTTTAATATTGTTGCTGTTGTTGTGCTTGTTGTCTTTGTTATTAGTGAAATATGAATCCTGTTGGTGAGACTTATAATGTTCATTTTGTTGTTGTTCTTGTACTTTTTCATTAAAATTTCTCATTGACATATGAATTTCTGGGTAATGGCACCCTTTCACTGAATTTTTGTTATTCTGTTTTTCAATCTGTTGGTTGGTGGTTGCTCAACAATCACTCAAACGTACACGGTATATTAAAAAAAATATATACTAGAGGAAATGTTGAAAAAAAAAATTTCAATGACAACATTCATTATGCAAAAATTGCTTATAATGAGCAGCAGCAAAAAACCACCAAATACACATAAAAGTGCACACACACACACTGAAATGTTCTCACTCCCTCCTTTATAAACTTTTCTCATTTGCAGTGATATGAGAGTTTGCTAAAGGACATCATTATTGTTACAGCGGAAGCAACCACACCCCTGCAATTAAATCATGTAAGATTATGAGTCAGTGTGGGCTTTTAATTATTTCTGTGTATGTGCTTCGAGTTGGGATAGAAGCAACAATATTTTAAAAGGCCCCACAAAAATAATTATTTTAATGCATTTTGCTTGCTTACTTTGAGTATTCTTAATTAAAACAATATTTTACTGAATAACTAAAATCCTAAAATAGGAAAATTAGCTTTTTAATATATAAATACATATGTTATTTAATTGTAAAAGTTCCCAAAAAAAAAGCCACAATTTATTTGGAACTGTTTGATCAGTTTTACATTGGCAATGACAGAAGAAAATATAATCTCTGGAATCAAAATTTCGGCTGGTAGTATTAAATTATTCTTCGAGTTTTCATACCAGGTCACACCCGTTACATTTTCGAAGAAGTTTTCTTTTAAGAAAAATTTATTTTTTCAGGCAGTAAATATTTATGATCTTACCAAATACTTTGAATAATTTGTTGAAGCACAATTATTGCATGCGTTCTATGGAATGTTTTGCAGCAGGTCACACCCACACAAACAATTTGGCCTTGTTACAATGACAGACGCTCAATGCCATCAACAAATAGGAACCGTAGGGACATCTCGAGCCTCGTTGCAGTCAAGACGGGGCACTGGACGGTTGGCAGAAATGCTAATAGGATAGGTCTGTCCTATAATGAGTTCTGCCGGAGTTTTCGAGAAGAAAGCAAAGAAGAAATAATCTTCCGCTTTCTTTGCGAATGTTCAGCTTTCCATCTCTCAAGATACACATTTTTACGCAGTCATGTACTAGACGATCTATCAGATTTATCTGAGATTGGGTTAAGTGACCAGTGGCCAGTGATTAGATATCTCAACGCGACAGGTTGGTTCTAGTACATTGCACCGTATCCGTATACTTAGATGCGGTTCTACATAGGCTGAGTGGTCTTTCAAAAAGGAATCATCTAGATTCTACTTGAATGCCTACGTGAAGAAGGCAACCACGTAAACCAACCAACCAAGGTCACACCCCTCATAGCCTACTGATGTTCATTCTGAGCATCAATAGTTTTTTTCTGTATCTACCTATTGTAAAATATTTTAAGATCATCATAACATCCTTGAGAAACGCAGCCTCTTCATGTTACGCAATTATTTTAATATTATAAAAAAAAATGTATCATGGTCACACCCGTCACATTGGAATTACTCTGCAATGACCACTGTTGAGTTGCATTTTTTTTTCGAAATATTTTTCTATTTTTTTTTAAGGTAGTTTGAAAAATGCAGTATCTCAATGAAATTTGTTTAAGTGCAAACGTATCTCAAAATTTTTATTTGAAAAGTACTTAAATAAAAAAATACTTTTATAGGGAATTTGCACCTGTACAAAATCTATCAGATTTCAATGAAAATCCGTATGACATTTATTACGATTTCTTATCCAAAAGAAAACCCTTTAACTGAAAATTGTACCTAAACTACAACCCAACAACTGTAATGTAGCTAATTCACACACCTTTTTGTGTATAGATGCTTACTTTTAAGTACAAATTTGAATAAATAAACCATTATTGCATCACTAAATTCTAGTACATTTTGACAAAATCTAGTGACGAAGTAGATTTTGTTTTGTATGGGAAATCTACTAGATTTTGTTTGAAATCTCGTAAGTATTTTTTTTTGCTCAAATGTGAAAGCACTAACATGGACGAATACTTTTAAATAAATTACATTTCAAAGCCCTTAAATAATTTAAAAGGCCCCACATATTTAACTCAAATCCGTGTCATTTTCATATTCCCTCACACATGCTCATCTTTTCATTACTTGGCAAATAAAATACATAATACAGAATAAAAAAAACTTAAGGATCATCCAGAGCTCAGCACCCAGTGGTACTTATAAAAAGTGGTGAATGTATAATGGATGAACGTCAAAGAGTTTTTTTTTTGTAATATTAAAAAGAGTAAATGCGGAGCGGAGCGCAAACCTGAAAAGAAAACGTCATTTTTTTTGTGTTAAACACAGTAGTAGACATTTATCCTTTTGACATGTATAAGCAAGTACTGTCTTTGTTTATGCAACAAACACATGCACACACAACTATTTTTATACACATGTACATATATAACATGTTACTCGTATAGAACAACAACAACAAAATATTATATTCTATGTTTTATTTTGTATTTTTGTATATTTTAATTTTAATAAAAAGCAAACAATCAACAACTGGATGCAGAAAAAAAACCAATTCAAGCTTTGTGATTTTAATTTTTACTAAAATCTCATTTTTTCTATTCAAAATGGCAGTCAGTCAACCAGGCATGATGTATCCTTGCGCTGAGATGTTTGCACGGCATTTCAGTTCAAGTGGCACACAGAGTGATTAAGTGTGTGTGTGTGTGTGTGTGTTTAGTATATCCTTTGAGGATTTTGTGATTGCGTTGATGACGCTTTTATTTTATGCAAATTTACTTGTTGGCCTTTAAGTGTCCTGCCATATTTCATTATGATTTAATGTACTTCTTTCTCTCTCGTTGCTGCTGAATTATTAAGGGTTGACGAATATAATGATTTTAATTCATATTTTGTTAATGACGTCGTTCATTATTGTTTTTCGCTTTTTTTTTTTTTTTTTTTTTTGTTTTGTTTGTGTAATGAGCGTTGTTTCTCATGCCAACTTAAAGCTTTCACTTCGCCATTGATTTGTTTGAAGAGTTTTAATGTCTACATTTTAAAATACACAAAATGAAAATCAAAATAGCGTGACATTTCAAGTATTTGGTTGATTTTAACATTTAAAAAAATATTTTATTGTTGTTGTTTTAAGGGGATAGAGAAAATTTTAAATGGCGTCCATATAGACGTTGGTTGCTTAACCCAAAAACAAAGCCAAAATTCCCAAAACCATTATCGGCCATATGTATAAGAAAAAACTGGCATGAAGTTAGCATAAGTGGCATGAACATGATCTTAGAGTTTCGCCATTAAACTTCACATTAAAAATCACGCTAGGACTTAGTAGTGGATTAAAACTACATAATGTGCCCATTTTTAATTTCAAATTGTACGGAGGAACTCGCTAACACCTAATTAAATTTCGTTACTTATTTTAAGTTCATGCCGCGGGTGCTGTTAACCGAAGTAGTTAGTGAATTGACTAATCCGGGAATTTTCAAATATTTTTCCTAATTAATACAATTTTTATTTGGAATAAATCAATTTCAGAGCAATATTTGCGTGATTTCTTAGGTTTACATAGTTAAACCAATAGTTTCAAATCCCTACGTTCTATTTGGAAATAACTCAGAGGCTAGCGAGGGTTTACTAGGATGTACTCATGACTTGGTGTAGTTTACCTTCCCTATAAAGATATATTGGAACCCAACAGGACCCCAGAGAGCAGGTTCCAGTGGAACTGACAGACTGCTAAACCTCCCCTGTTAGTAATTTCACATTGATTAATACATATAGTGAAGAACCAATGCATAGTTTCTGTGTGAATCGATTGTTCAGGTTTTTCTTAGTTTTTGCTTAAAAATTCCCGTATTATATTTCAATTTAAAAACTAATATAAAAAACTAAAATTAACATTAGTTAATAGAACAGTCAGATTTAATTTAATTTTATTTGAATAATCTAACTTAGATATTTATATGATGGAAATTAAAATAAATCTTTTTTTTTATGAATCAAAAAAAAAATGTGTTAAAGAGAGAAATTAAAGTGGATCCATTTTAGAAACATAGGAGTGGTGGGAACTAATAATATAAAAATTTTGTTTGATGGCCAATTTAAGGGTTAAAAATAATATTAATAGGTGTAGTCTGCAACAATTTTTGGGTTGAAAAAATTTTTGAGGTTGGCCGTAAATTTAGAATTTTCTAAAGCGTTTGATAAAATATATCATTCCATTCTGTTGTCAAAATTGAGTTTAATGGGATTACATTCCAATTTTTTGCTATGGCTTAAGTCTTACTTTTCTAATAGAGTTTGCTCCGTATTTATTGAAGGTTTTCAATCCTTGTCCTATTGTCAAACATTTGGAGTGCGTCGGGGGAGCATCCTTGGCCCGTTATTCTTTAATTTATATATTAATGATATTGGTGGCTGCTTTATTAAGTTAAAATATTTGTTATATGCCGATGACTTAAAATTCTTCATGAAATGTGATTCATTGAGTGATATTTGCACTATGCAAAATAAGCTTAATAATTTAAGCGATTGGTGCCAACTTAATTACATGCATTTAAATATAAATAAGTGTTTACATGTTTCATTTCATAGATCTATGAATTCCATGGAAGTGATAATTAATATTAATGGCATTAATTTGAACACTTCGAATTCTAAATTTGATTTAGTTGTTGTTTTTGATAGTTCTATGTCGTTTGTAGCTCATGTTGAGTATATACTTCCTAAAGCTTATAAAATGCTTGGTTTTCTGAAGAGAGACTGCTCTGAATTTATTAATCCGTACATGCATAAATACATTTATATGTCCTTCGTTAGATCTAAGTTGGAATATGCTGCCGTTATATGGAATCCTCATGTCTCAAATCTTATCTCTCGTATTGAGAGACTTCAGCGCATCTTTCTTAAATTTGCTACACGCTCATTATCATATTTAATTTCTGTTCCTTATAAATATAAGTGCCTTTCTATTGGCCTACGTACTTTTTTAAAAGGACGTAGAAAACTCCAATCCGCCCTTCTGGTGTACGATATTATTAACGGATATATTGACTGTTCTGATTTGCTTCATGCTGTACCATTTTTTATACCTCCCAGAATTTTCAGGTTAACTAAGCTGCTGGATGTTCCTTTTCATCGGACTAATTGTGCTCGTAATGGCACACTAACCCGTGCTTTCGTGCTTCTCAATGAAATTAACTTTAAATTGCAAAGAGAATCAAAGTCTTATATAGAGTTCAACACTGTGAAAAATGATTTTAAACTTTTTCTTCTAAGTGTAATAAAATAATACTGTTTTTGAAAATTTGTATTTGAAATTTTGCTATAATTTTATAACTTTGTATATTCATTCGTTAAGAAATTAGCTCTCTTTATTTTTTGTTGATCTTTTACTATTTTACTATATATATATAAGTTATTCAATCTTAGTTTTTAAGAAAAAAAATTTACCTTTTTATCGTAGTCTGAAAGGACTTTCTGTCCATAGACTGAATGAAATAAATAAATTATGTAAATATAAACCGGTAGCAGCTAGTTTTCGAAAAAATATTAAAAAATTTGGATTATTTGGATGGATTTTTACTTTCTAAACAATTAAATTATTGCTAGGAAACTATTTTATGTTTTTCTTGCTTTTGATGCGGTGGCTGAAGTGTTCTATATAACTTTTTTCATCTATGTCTAACATTATTTTTTTCAAGCGACATTTACCTACCAAAGTATTTGACTGTTTTCTACTTCCTATAAAATCTCTATATGAATTATGCTGCACTTCACGTCCAGCCAAACTACTATCAAAAAAAAATGCATTCCAAGCAAAAGATAAAAGCAAGCTAACAAATGTGGTTAGCTGCAAGACAAATAGTTCAAACATATATCTCCAAATGTCAAATTGTCACGGACCTCTTATATATAAAGGAAAAAAATCAAAAGAGACAACAATTAAAATTAAAACTAACAAGAAAATTTTTAATATATATGTAGGTAAAAATTAAAATGAACTGGACCACGGCCAATGTGATCATCATTAACCAGACAATATACAGGCACATAGTACATACATTATTAAAATTTATTTATTAAAATCCACTATGCAAGTTTTTTTTTATTTGTCCATATTAACTGCAGACAATTCTTCTTGTTTTACTTTTGCTTTTTTGTACTGGTTTTTATATGTCATATTGTCGGGCCAGCAAGGAAGAAAAATAAAAACTTAACGACCGCTAGATGAAGATTGAAATGCAACAGGAAAAAGTCGTTACAATTTGGTCACGAAATTCGAAGCAAACAAATCAGGCAGCTAGCCAACCAGCCAGCTGGTCACTCGCTCAATATTCCAAAAAAAACCCAGACTCATTTACTGTAAACATCTACATAGTTCGAAATGCATTATTGTCGTCATCCTAGTCATCATCATTATCATCATCATCAGCAGCAAGAGCAGCATTTATAAATGTACGACAACCAAGCAAAAAAAAAACCATAAAAGAACTGTCGTGCGTTAAGCTGTCATTTGTCCATGTTGTCTGATAGCATTCCAATAAAATTGTCATTTCATATGGGAACAGACACGCCACCAAAGATGGATTGATTCTTTATAAAATAACATTCTGTTAACGAGACACACAAGCGGATCCCAATCAAGATTTCTTAAGATGGGAGCTTCAAACGATAAAAACGACTGCATCAGCAAAAACAGCAACTGACGATTAAATGTAAAATATCTAAATATCTTTGAGTTGGAGTTCGTTGGCTTGACGCCAAATTGTCGTCGCATGTTTTCATTCATTCATGATTTTATTTAAGTGAATGTGTGCTACCTGGGGGCAATTTGCGGCATTCGATACGATTCGAAATTTAAAAATATTTCCTTATAAACTCTATTGAAATATTTCATAATTTCGTTCGATAATGAGTGCCATAATTTGCCCCAGGATTCAGTAACTTTTATTAGGATAATCGTATCGCTATAATAAATATAATGAAAATTTATTGACTTTACTATTCAGTAATATATTTTAACGATATGCATTGTCGGTTGGAGGAAAAAAATTAAATCACAAGATTAAATTCATTGAGTTTTCATTGGGTTTCATTGAGTGTTTTTTCGCTTATTTGAACATAATATTGAATTAAATGGAGAGTAAGATAAAACTGGATGCTATTGTAAAAACGAAGTTACGGAATCAGTTATAGTATCCAGTAGCTGATTAACCTTAATGACAAAATTGTATTTTAAGTAAAGCTTAGTATTCATTTCCCAATTAATCTAGGCCACCGAGAGCAAAAAAAATTTAGCTTTCACTTTTTTTAATAGAGTATCCAAAAGTCGATGCAAACCGCCTAACTAGTAAAAGTAATTGTCTTTTGTTGAGTCTGTCATCCAGATGTACGACAGAGCACCAATCACTGATGTTTGCATGCCGGACAATTAAAATACAATAAAGCGTTTTTCTTGCAGCAGACACATTTATAACACACACTGTACTCTTACAAAAGGCTTGATTTATAAAAGAATTTAAAGCGTGATTTAGTACTTTCTTTGATTTGATTTGCTATGAAACTGACTTTTGATGAAGTCAACTAGTCTACAACTTAATGACTTTTAATTAAAACACGGTACTACGCTTTTACTCGTTCTCTTTATAATGTTATAAAATATAAACTAAGCTTGGCTTGTGGATGTTGATGGCTTAAAGACATTAGGTCAATATTAAGAAAATCCAAGAGGAAGAAAACTCGTTAATGGCTGCCATGTGTGCTTTTTTGTAGTATTGATCCAGATTGTATAAAGTAACAGCCACAAGCAAACAAAATTACCCAAATAAAGCGGAAATCTGCGTGTATCAGTTAACCAGACAGTAACGTGCAAACGACAAGAAATCATTTAATTTTAAGCAGTCAGTGAGTCTACTTTATGAATTAATGTCCATATACATATTAAGATCATTAGAGTTTGTGTCATATTTAATTTTTATTTTTTTTTTTTTTTTGTTGCTCCAATTAAAATTAAATTTTCGGCAATTAATGGGTTGGGCATAATTGTTATTATTTTTTATTATTATTTTTTGCTGCTATAGAGATGTGATAGTGAGTAACTTTAAATTTACCATCATGCAAACTCACAACTAAAAAACTTGGTTTTTTACAAATTTTTTTAGAAGGCGCAAAATAAATTTGCTTATGATCACGATATAGCACGCTCATAAATTCAATTACCGAACTTGTTTCCTTTATGATTTTCATTAAATATTACTTAGAAATACTTTTGCCACATTTTTATTTTATCACGTTGTTATTAACTCACTGTGGGTCTTGTCTATTTGATGAACTTTTGTAATCAATTTAACATTAGCTTACAGATGAGCTAGAAAAATTATAAAGAGGACAGAATTCCACACCCGCTAACATTTAATTTAACATTTGATTTACTTCCATGCAATCGCTTCCTGAGAAACTTTACGCAATATTGAAGCAGACAATATCAACACAACAACAGTGGAGACTGATCCTTTGGGACAGCTCTATAGGAAGTATATTGGCCAAAGCTTAAATTTTTTGTTGAACTCGATGTTTAAAATTTATACGGCATCAGAAAGGAAAACAATATTTTCGTTAAATTTGGAGTTTAGTAGTGTATAACTTTTGAAGATCCAAAGGGATCAAAAAAATTAAACCATTCTTCTTTAAACCTATATATATATATACATACTTTCGCACCGCCACGATCAGCCTGTATTTTTTATTTTAACAAAAATACTCAAAAGTTATAAAAAAATTTTTACTAAAATTGCTTTTAATTGCTAGTTTTATTTTACTTTTTTATGTTTGTACACAAATAATCTGCCATTTGTGAACCAATTTAAAATTTTTTAAAGAGTGGCTTGCAGTTCGGTGCTACAATTTTTTTTTCTAAAATCGATGGGGAAATTTTTCCGCTTCCACACATAATTGTTTTCATTTGTAAGCCGATTTTAATTTTTTTTTTTTGTTTGTTTGAAGAGGTTTGCCTGTAGTAATATTAAATTCTCCCTCACTTGCCCCCCCCCCTCCCCCCCACCCCATCTTTCGCATTTAAAGGCATAAACAGCTCTGTCATATGTGAGCAGATTTTAAATTTTTTGAAGGGTTTACTATACTATACCCCTTTTACACATGGAAAGTTTACTTTGCAAAGTGTCAATTCAGCTGGGAGAAAGACAGAAAGAGCGAGTATTCCTCCCCCTGTCTTTCACCCAGCTGAATTAAGACTTTGCAAAGTAAACTTTACGTGTTTAAAAGGGGTGCTAGCAGTTTGATCCTATATTATATTTTTTAAAAATCTGTGGGGCATTTTGTAATATGTTCTATAGGAATTTTACATTGAAGTCTGTTTTTTAGGCAGAATTATTTTAATTCAGTATCTTGCAGATATTCATCGAGTAGAATCGGTTCCATTATTTATGCCTGGACTTGTCTTTATAATTTATATCTAGAAAAGCCTAACTCTATATATTTATGACTGAAAAACTTGGCTTATGCGTTAAACTTTCAAAAACTTTTGTTGTTTTTATAAAGTTGATTTATTTTTCATTATAAGTCCTTTTATTAAACAAAATAAATAATGATAATTCTGCCAAAAAAAAACCGACTTTAATGCAAAAATCTGATAGAACATTTTCGAAACAAATTTATGGGATTTCAAATTAAATGTTAATGGGCGTACAGTAAAACCACTTAAAATAAAATATTAAATTTTAATGAGCGTGACTCCGCAAATTTTTTCATATGAAGGTTGTGTCTATTTTTGAGCTCACAGTTTCATAAAAATCGGTTAAGTAGAATCACGTGAAATATAAGAATAAATTTGAATGGGCGTAGCTCCGCCCATTTTTTCAACTCTAAAATTGTGTAATTAGAAGAACCAAAGGTGTTTGCTAGGTTTCGCAGCTATTAAATAAATAGAATATCATAAAATCAAATAACAAATTTGTGGGCGTGTGCCCGCCAATTTTTTTTACAATGGGACTAATGGGAACCTATACCCTCCCATACAATAAAGGAATTTTTAAGATCAATCTAATATGAACCGACTTATGAAGTAAAACCGGCAAAAAATATTGATGAATTGATAACGTCCTCCTGATATATATATATATATATAAATACTCGTATATATATATATATATATATATATATATATATATATATATATATACTACAACTATAAATGTATTCATTGCTATGGAAAGGTCGTTCAATAACTTTACGATATCGAGTCTTAATATCTCCTGTTTGGATTAAGACAGAGAACGAAAAGCTTGAATATGTCGAATGCTTAAGAACAGGGTGTTAACTACACATCTATTTTTCCTGAAAGTTTTTGCTTGAATTTCGAATTTCGGTTTCGGCTAATATTGTTAAGCACATGTAGATATATATTATGAATTCGAATTTTGTTTTCTACGAATAAAAATATACCTATTTAAACCATTTACAAAGAAATATATTCACAACAAAAGGATCAATCACTAAATCCCTATTGACGAGCCAAATAAAAAATAAAACAATAAAACCAATAGAAAGAGTACAATACATATTAGGAAAAACCAATTATAATTTGACAAGTGCATATACAATTCGGGGATATATGTATAAAGAAAAAAATTTGCATACTTTTACACAAACAGACTTAACTAATACTCACACAAAAACAAAATCCAATAGATAAAAAGAGAGTACTAGCAGAAGCACAGCCATT
Source organism: Tachina grossa (assembly GCA_949987645.1). Classification (NCBI taxonomy): domain Eukaryota; kingdom Metazoa; phylum Arthropoda; class Insecta; order Diptera; family Tachinidae; genus Tachina; species Tachina grossa. The sequence continues at coordinate 106,552,372 of OX465277.1, read as the reverse complement.
GCAAGTTACCAGAAAAAATAATCGAATCCAAAAGATGACAAAAGTACACCGGCGTTACGAATGAATAATTATGAAAATAGATCACCAGCTCTGAAACAAAAGGATTTTTCTTTCAATCGGTAGAAGAAAAAAACGTTCAAAGGACAATCAACTTTTTGTTCTCTTAACGCCATGCGCTACAAACAATAAATATCTTTCGATCTAAACAAGGAAATGGCAAATTTTTGCACAGCAGGACGAGTCACAAAAGGACAACTTCAAAAACAAAACCATGTGTTTAAGCACCGCCTCAGAAGCAAGATTTTTAATGAAAGGGAACGCAAAAGACATTTATTAGCAAGACCAGTCTGCTGGTTTTAGGATCAGTTACAACACACACACACACAGAAAAAGGACATGTAATTAATAACGAATAAGTCCTTCAAGTGAACAAGTGTATGGTGAATCAATCTGTAATTTAAAAATTATTCTTATTTTTTTTCTCTCAAGATTGATTGTTGTCACTTGTTATTTTGCTTTCAGCAGCATTTAACTAGAAGCTACTGGACAAATTTCAAGACTAAGTAAAATTCATTTGCTGGACTTATAAGAAAACAGGCAACAAAGTAGTTTGAAATACCAGCTTGCCAATTCATCAATTTCACAGCAGCAGTAGACAAATACATTTGAGTTTTTAGAAATTAATTCAATAGAGTTTTCAAGTGATTTTTGTTATCACTCCCAGAAATATTAGCAAAAAATCCTCAGGTTCATAGCATTGACAAAAAAGACATTCTAATTCTAATACACTAACTGATAGTGTATAGTTTGGTGTATTTCAAATACAAGAAAACAATTCTTAAGTTAAATAACCACTTTAAGATTATTATGGGACTATTATGGATATTGTTGTTGAGTTTACGAGTTGTCTTCTTTTGGAACATACCAAGAGTGTTACTCAACCGATAATGAATATTTTTACATTTTTAAAACTATTTTATTTGTTTATTTTCAAGCAATATTTGTAAATAATAAAATTTATTTATGATTTCCACATTAATTTAATAGAAAGAAACAGTTAAAAAAAATTACATCCAAAAACACATTTTGCGATTTAGATAACCAAACTGTTTATTTAGTTAATTTAACCAATTTCAGTTTTTAGTTTACCATCAATAAAAAATTCTGATAATAGTAATTTGCTAACTAAAAATATATCTTCTTTAATCTAATAGATGCACACAATTAACAAAATGAACTTCAAAAGTAATTTAGATCCTTAATCTATTTAATTTCATTTCTTTCAATTACGGTTAAAAACTATTTTTATTGGCTTATATAATTATCTTAATATTTATGATTTATTACACTAAAATTCGTTTCACTATGTAAGCCAAATTAGATATGATAATTTTTAAGGAGCAAGTCGCACTAAAGGCAATTGTAAATCATTATGACAAACACTAGTAGAACGGAACAACATGCTGTTTGCGAAGGACGCCACACATTTGCTCCACTGTGTGGTGTCAATTAATGTAAACTTCAGCACTATATAAATATTTTCAATGTAATCGAATATAAGAATTGTTTTAATTCGCCATATTTCAATTTTAAACTACACAGAAAAAACTAAATTTCGTTTTCAGTAACCAAATTCATTGAATCAGTAAATTTTTTGTGTGAATGCGAACTTACAAAGAAATTTGTAGATTCTGATAACAATTTTGTAAAAATTTAACTCGAAAAAAAAATGTTATTTTTATTTGACACATTTTTAGATTTTAATTGAACTATAGTGAATTTTTAATCAGAAATAATTTTTAGTCAGGCTTAAGTTCAGTAATTTCAATTCTTTTATTGAATGAAATATTTTTATTAATTAATGTGAGTTTCTAAAGAAGAGAAGAAAAATTAAATTAGACTTTTAAGCTGGGGGAAATACCGATATTTTTCTGTGCAGCAACGCACTTCATCAGCACCCTAGTTTATCTACTTGGGTAGAGATTGTTATTAACATCAGCTATTTAACGTAAATTCTAATGAAACGGAATGTGAGAAATGATTGTTGTGTACAATTATTGATTTACCTTTGGTAAGTACATATGTAAGTATCACTATTTATTTCCCCTGTTTTTCCATTTTTTCATTTTTCTATTTAGGTTAATATGAAGTTATACTACTCTACCTACGTATGTTTAACTATTCTTGCTTATCTTTTACAATCATCACATTAATTATTTTTATTTATTCGATGTACCGTCGGTACATACATGTAAGTATTTTATTTTTAGTTAACTCATTTATGGCATTAGAGAAAAAAGTTAACTGAAACTCAAAATATTTTCAGTCAAATTTATTAATAGGAACAGAAAAACATTTTTGCAAATTTTTTTGTATTATTCAGCAAATTTTTTTTTTTATAATTTACAAACACATTCACTAAAATTTTTTGAATTATCAGAAAATAAATTAACTGATTCAGTAACAATTTTTACCAATTTAAAAAAAAAATTAGTAAAAGTTTTATTTGAAAAAAAAACTGAATCAAATAAAAGGTTCAACTATTTTTTTTTTACTTTCAAAAATTGGCTTGTTTTTATGGTTAAGTATTTCGTTCCGCTTTTTGGAAGTCAGTAGACTTCAACCCAAAAAATGTTTGAATTTAGCTAACAAAGTCCGTATGTTTATAGTAAGACTCTTAATACTATATTGAGAATCACAATATACAAACATAATAAGTTTGAAAACCGCAAACAAAAATCTTAAATAACAAAAATTAAAAATTTTAAAAACTCCCGACTTTTTTCAGAAAAGATGTTATATCTTCTAAACGGCTGGACCGATTTTCTTCAAACATAGCTAAGAACCCTCTCGATCAAGTCATCTTTTAAGCAGAAAAAACTAAATGAAAATCGGTCCAGCCGTTTGGCCTGTACGTGGACACGGACTGACACACAGATACACAGATACACAGGCACACAGACAAACACTACAAACTTATTACACCCCTTTTTTTAGTCGGGGGTTAAAAAAAATAAACGTATTCACATCAGTTTTTTTCTTGTTGGAAATATGGAAAAATATAAATTTTTTACAACAAACACAGGAAAAAAAATTCCACCTAAAGTTGAGTTTTTAAATTGAACTTTTGGTGAAATTTTTTCCCTGTGTTTGTTGTAAAAAATTTACATTTTTCCAACAAGAAAAAAACTGATGTGAATACCTTTAATAAATATAAAAAATGTTGTTACAAATTTTACTTTATATAGATAATTTTCATTCTATACAGTTTTTTTTTACATAAAATAAAATTGGAACCAATATTTTACTGGAACAGTAAAAAATTTTTACTGAAACTAAATTTTATTTCAAAACACACTTTTGTTTGAAAATTTTTTGGGAATAATTTTTTTTGTGTAGCTTTTAATCTCAAAATTTCCAAAAAAAAATAGTTAAAAATAAAAAAACTGGAATATTAAAAAAATTGCCAAAACGAAAAAATTGCGAAAACTGAAAAAAATTGCCAAAACGACAAAAAAAAGGCCAGAATCAGAAAAAATCTAAACCTCAAATAAATCACCAAAAACCGAAATAATCGTCGAAACTAAAAAAAGCTCCAAAACTAAGAATACTCGTTAAAGCTCGTAAAAACCGAAAAACGCGCCAAAACGTCGCATTTTACTGAATTTATTAAGTTCTGTTGCATTGCTGGTTGACAACAGATCTCAAAATCAATTGCAATCCATAATCGAGCTATTAATTAGATTGCTTTTGCACATGCAAAGTTTACTTTGCAAAGTCTTGAGGTATTTTCCCTTCTCTCCTGCAAATTCAAAAGCTTACTGATTCCAACAAGAAACTTCAAACAAAAATTTTATTTATGAGTTCATGTTCCAGAAAGGACGCATCTTCCATGAACTAAACTGTCTCAGGGAAAAGCTCTCAGTCGACCTCTTGATATTTAGTTGCTAAGAAACAGCATTTCCCAGACCTTGTAAAAATTGTTGCAAAATTATTTCTAAGTTCGCTTATAACTGATTCCAACAAGAAACTTCAAACAAAAATTTTATTTATGAGTTCATGTTCCAGAAAGGACGCATCTTCCATGAACTAAACTGTCTCAGGGAAAAGCTCTCAGTCGACCTCTTGATATTTAGTTGCTAAGAAACAGCATTTCCCAGACCTTGTAAAAATTGTTGCAAAATTATTCCTAAGTTCGCTTGGTATGATTGCAGCATTTCATTTGAGCAAATATTTTTATGCAATAAAATAAAATTCTATGAGTTCTCCTTTATTCTATTATTCAATTGAATACTCATAGAAAACACTACAGTTTCATACAAATATTAACTACGAGTAAAATAAAAATTCTTGTAGGAAAAAAAAAATTATTTTCTCAATCATTTCCCATATGATCTCAGCAGATAACTAAACACTTACTGCTTCAGTAATATAATTTTTTTTTTTTGTAAGAATCGTAACAAAATTTTCATTAATCAAACAGTTGGAGTTACCTTAAAGAAACATTTTTGCAAACTCACAGGTACTAGTTACGTTTCAAAAACATGGCCTGAGATAATCTAAGCGCCACTGTTTTGTATTTAAATTTAGAGGAAAATGATTTTACATTTTGTAAAAAAAAACAAAATGTGTCAGCATATTATGGACAGATAGATCGATCGTTGTCAAAGATCAGAGAAAGAAAACGACATTTTCAACGCCTTATAGAAACTAGGGGGAAAGAGCAAAATTAATGAAAAAGGATAAAAGTAATTATTACCACAGTAGGTTAAACACACACTTATCATGAACGTGGCCCTTATTGTCGTTGCATCTTAGAAAGCGGCTCTCTTTTGTAGTTTGTTCTTTTTTTATATCTATGTTGTCCCTAAAAAGCGGCTTTTTTCGTTTTTGATATCAAACGAAATTCAAAAGAATTTTCCTCTTTGCTTTTCAGATAATTCGAAGACAATTATGATGTGGCACAATAGTTTGATCAATGATTTTAGTATTTTATATTTTTTTGGCCACCTACGGCTTTTTAGTTTAAACTAAACAAGTTTTAAAATATGATTTATATTACAAATGGAAACTGCTTAGGAATTGAACTCACAATGAGGCAGCAAGTGAATTGTTTGATGGCGTTCTAATTTTACACTCATAGTAAGAAGTACAAGCTTGTAATCGATCAATTGTATTAATAATAATTATTTCACATGCATTTTGTTTTTGATTTTCTAACTTGCTGATTATTGTTAAATTTAAAAACCTTTGAATTTCGAATTTCATTGCATCATAATTTGGTTGTTGTTCGTCGCTTTTGTTTTCTTATAAATTCAAGTCAATTGCACTTTTGGTTTTTTTAAATAACTATATTATAAAAAAAAAATATACTATAAACTGAACTTATCCATGGGAATGCATTTATACAAAAGAATCATAATTTCTTAAAAAATCGATTAATTATGACCTTTTGATTTTTTAAGACCTGAACAAATTTAAAGGCATCATGATGTTTTTTTTTTTTTTTTTTTTTGCTTCATAAATTTTGATTTCCATAAGATGAATATTGCATTTTTAATATTAAATGACCTCCCTCTCTCTGTCTCGCCTGGCGCCAATATCTCAACCATCATTAATATTTATGTACATACATATGTGTGTATGTATGTATGTAGATCGGTTGCAAGTTAGTAAGTTGAGAACAAGTACAATTTCTAATAACTTTAAAGCTTTATTCAACTGTCTCCATGCGCAGCAGCAGTACGTACGACATGTACAGAATGTTAAATTTAATTCGAGTTTTATAAATCCGTCATTGTCAAACTAAAAGTCACAACGAAATTTTAGGATATTGTTTTATGCCATCAGATGGACTGACAACCAAAAAGACCAACTGTTGCCTCATTCAATCAATTGCCAGCTTTTTTTATAATATTTTTCTTTCTATTCCTTTTTTCAGGGTTGACATCTGAAAACAACAATTAATTTTTTTGTTTTTCAACTTGTTTATTCAATCTTTGTTAAATGTGTTTGTCTGGCCGTCAAACAGCGTCATAATGTTCATTTGTCGTTCTAGTAATAATGAGACGACACGGCGAGACTGCCATCAGGAATGAGGTACGAGAGTATTTAATCATTAAACGTTCTTCTTGCTCTTTTCATTTTTATAATAATAATTTTGTTAAAGTGTTTTAATAAAATGTTATTTATTCCCCTTATCCCCTTTGAAATATTTTTTTTTTTTGTTATTGCGCAACAAAATGTCATTTGATAGTGTTTGACAGATGTCAGTTTGGTTCTCACACTTGTTCATGTTATGAAGGTGGCAGCAGATTGATGGGATTTTCGGGCTTATAACATTTAAATTACAAGAGTTATTAAGAAAAAATTTAAGCAGTGAGAAATTTAAAGGTTTTTATTTAACTATTTATTTAAAAGAGAACTATTTAAATCAGTAGTTCAACTTAATTTTTAAAAGTTTTAACTTTACGTTAAACTAGATGAAAGCAGGTTAATTTGTTTTTATAAAGTAAACACGCTTTAGCTTTTATATAAACTACTGAATTACAGACAACCCTAAATTGAAGGCTGATATCATTGCTATAACGCGGAAGATATTAAATGACTAAGGAAAATGAGCAACAGACTACCAATTCGTACCTTTACAGATAGTAGAAAATTTATCGAAGCCTTAAGATATCATAAAGATTAACATCGAAGTGCCCTTCAATGCAAACTTGAATTAAATTCGTACAAGTATCGTAGAGACGTTGATATAATATGGATTGCAGGACATCTGGAAATGAAGAGGTGGAAATGCGGTCATTATTGAATAACATTATACTAGAAAATGCCAAACCCAGTGTTAAAAAAATTCAGTCGAATTAGCAAAAACGCCAAACCCAGCGTTAAAAAGAGTTTAGTCGAATTACCAAAAATCGTAAAATTATGTTTTTTATTATACTTTTCTTCGACTTTTTATTTTTTGACTTCCCAACCACAACCTGTTGCTCATACTTCTGCTTCTTAAAACGCAAACAAATGTAGTCAAAGTTATCGCAATAAACGAAAAGTTATCTACAACGATGAACATAAGCTGTCGACATGTTCGAACAGTTTTCGGTTTGACTGACTGCTGCTTTAAATAAATTCGGGGGCTAAAGCAGTATCAAATTCATGCTGATTTAACTTGAAATAACTTTGATTCAACATGATTCTTCATTTTAATTTAAAAGTAGTGTAATGTTAAATCAACATGAAATAAAGTGATTTTAAAAGAAAAATTTTCTTTGGGGACTACTGCAAAACCATATTGAATTAGCACGAAACACAAGCAAAATCATTGGCGAAAAATGTTAAATTAACCTTGTTGAGGAAAAATGCAAGTTATTATATTGTATAAATAATTTTATCGATTGGCCTTTCAAACCACTATAAAATTTCTTAGATACACACACTCTTTGTGCTTCAAGGCTAAGGGGGTATAGAATGCAATGCTCAATAATCTCATTTAAGTCCTTTAATGGAACTAAAACGTGAACTAAAATCAACATAAGCTTTAAAATAACCATAAACATTCGTTTGAAAAAAATTAAAATGAAAATTTTTCAATTGTTGATGCTTGAAGCAAAGATTTTAGCTAGAAAACTTAAGTTATAACATATATTAATCTTGAAAATTTTTCTTAAAATTTTGATGAGAATAAAAATAACTTACCACCTTTGAAAACACTTACTTAGCTTTGAAAGTCTTAAAAAAAATCGCACAAACTATTAGTTCTTCACTAAGTATTTAATCAAACTTTGAATTCTGAGAATAACACTAACAAATAAAATGATTGGCTTAGAATCTCAGGAAATATTAAAAGAAAACAAAGAGATAAATAAAATCAAATGATAACAACGCAACCAGTGACGACAGTTTTATTAGATCGATACCAAAGATAATCAATATTTAAATGGCAGATTTGCTCGATATCCAACTGTAAGCAAAACAAATGCAGGCTGCACACGCCAGAGGCCTAAACAAAATTATATATAAAAAACCGAAAATGCGGATGAAGTAATGCTTTATGGTCGGTAAATAAATGCTACTACCACATGCAACAACAGCAGAAGCTTCTGCAACTGCTATCACGCTTCAAAAACGTCAGTAAAGCCTCTGTAATTCTCCAAAGTATTGTAGCACCGTGTAACCAAAATATATAGCAGCATAGAAATTTTAAAAACGATCTATTAGTACGAGTATAAGATGATATTACAACTTCGTCATCCGTTTAAAGCTTGATGCAAGATTTGCATTTGTTTTTCTTTTTGGCTTTTTTTTAATTTTATTTTTTGTTTTACTATTGTTGTTGCTGGTGTTGGCTGGTGTGGAAGTAAGAAAAAAAAAGAGTTTACAGAACCGGCATGTTGGTGGTACGAAAATGTATATATTGTCTTATCACAAACAAAAATCTTGACAGCAATAGTGCAACATGAAAAACTACACAGTGTCCAACATGGTAATGCCATTCAATATCCAATCTTTTAAGCGTATCTTTTATAATGTTTATATGTATGTATATGTTTTATGTATATGTATATAAATGCCCTACTTACCGTTAATCAATATATGGTGACCAGTGATGAAAGTCGCGAAGACTTTTGAAGGTGACTCCCGTCGACGATCGTGTGGAATCTGAAATGTCAATAAAAAAATAAAAAATAATTAAATTTCTTTTTGAAAAATATTTAAAAGGAAGTAAAAGGAAGGAAACAGATACATAAGTAAATTTTTCACTATTTCTCTTTGTGATTTGTTTATGGAAGGATAAACGGTTCAAAGTTTTAAATTATCTTATAATTTGTTCTTATAGGCGTAGGAGCAGAAAGGCCGTTCCGGGGGGTGGTAATGCTCCCTCCAAAGAATTGCTTTTGCCACACACCCACTAGAATTATTTGAACTTACCTGTAATTAGTCATTTTAATATTACTCATAAAAATCATCAGTCGCAATGCCCCCTCCCCCAAAAATGGAAAATTAATTAAAAAGTGTAAAAACATGGGCGAAGTTACGGCATTCGATATTAAATAAATTCTCATAGAAATTTAATTATGTTTTTATGGAAATTTAAATCGATATCGAATGCCGTAATTTGCTCCCAGAAAAAATATTATGTTTTGTTTTAAATAAAAATGTAATTTAATGAATTAATATTTAATTTGATTTGAAAACGAAAGTGCTAAGAATTTTTCTGTGAACAAATTAGAGCGAACATTAGACGTAACTTAAGGAAGTACGTCCTATGAATTGGCCCTTATTTTTTCTAAAAATTATACCCATGGTGTTTTTTAAATATTTAATTTCTGAGCTTCTCTGCCTTTATTAAGCAAACGATTTTCATGAACAGCTCGTTAATTTCTCGGCACCGTAGAATATCCCAATTGATTATTGCAGATATTATTCGTTGCGAATATAATACGAGTATATAGGGTGTTATCTGTTATGCACCAACCTATGCTAAATTAGATTACTGGTAAGAAAATATATTTTTTTTAGAGGTGGAGACCTTCAAATAGACAGAAAGGGTTTCTGTTCGAGTCTTTTGAAAATTGTTCGTAGTTAATGACTGAGAAACTTTGGTGAATTATTTATGTATATTTTGAGAATCTAATTCTTTTCACGCCAGAAACTCAACTGATATTGTGGACATTTTATAATGAATCCCACTTCTCAGGGTCCCTGTAAGAAGAGTTCTAATATACAAAAAAAAAATCAATTTTTGTAATGACGAACTCGTTGGTCCAGGTCCCTTAAAAGATAATGAAATTTTGAATGACTACTACTACTACTGCTATACCAATTTTTATGTTACATACTCATACTGGCGTCATTTCTACAGTATCAAAAGTTTTTTTTTGCCGCTCCTGAGCATCTGGGATTTTTTGAGTTATGACTGTTTATGATTTAGTGTGCGATATATGAAAATGAATGTCTGTATATTACTGGTAGTCGGGCTACATAATTTTTGTTAATTTAAGTGGGCGTGGCACTTCCCAAATTGAGAAAATTCTTATTTTAGAATTTTGATACATCAAATGCAGTCAAGGATTTGAAATTTTGTGCGAAAAACTCTTTTTATAACGTTTTTAAAGAGAAGTATTAAGGAGTGGATAAGTGGGCGTGGCATCTCCATATAAACACAGGCGTAGAAATGTCATTCCTGGGGGAGGGGCATTGCTTCACCAAGAATTGCTTTAGCCCCCCCAACAAATTATTAAAATTTTCTGTAATTATCTATTTTAATATTACTCATTAAAGTTACAAGTCGTACCACCCCCTCTCCCCCTCCCACAGAATTTTGTTTGGTCCACCAACAAATATATAGCAAATATTTGTTTTGAAATATCTTGAGAACTAATACGGTAAAATACTTGAGATTTTGTAGCAGTGACCTTCTTGATTTTATACACATTTTTTTAAGAAAATATTCAAAGCAATGTGAGTACGCATGGCACCTGACGTACAAACTTTTTGTCCGATTGGACATGTGGGCTTGAGAAAGCATTTATTTTAAAATATCTTGAACACTTTTTCAATGAGAATAAGTAAATTTATATTTCTCACAGAGTAATGTAACATTCTCCTCTTTTTTTATCTTAATTTCTTGTGTTGTCATTTTGTGGTGTCATTTTCAAAATGTGTGCGACACCGTTTCTATTATGTTTTTATTGGAAAATAATGCTATACAACAAAAATATCCGAAATGGCAAACATTGCCATTAGTATACACCATTTCGATGGCACAAAATGCCATAGTGAGCAATTACTAGGCATATTTTTTTATTTTTTCCTTTCATCACAAAAGGTGATGCGCACCGGAGAATTATGGTCGACAACCAACTATGAATGCGAACAGCCAAAAATAAAAAAACTCTCTCACATGTAAATCAAACGTATTCATTTTAAACCGATACGTATAACTATAAACATCCATTGTTCGAAATTTATTTGTTTCTATATTTATGATTTGATCAGGCTAAATTTCGTATCGCTTTATTACATGTGATAATTATTAATGAACAATTAATACCAAAGTTAATTGCAAATTTTCTAACAAACACGTAGTAGAACGGAACAACTAGCTATTTTTGAAGGCCACTACACCTTCATCATCAGCGTGGTTAGTAAAGAACAAACGACAATGGCAAGACTGTTGTAAATTAATTAATTCACATATACCATTTGCAATAAAAGTTGCGCATATAAAGCAGAATCTACATCAACTATATGAGCTACAATCACACGCATAAGTATAAAAATACTCTGACTATTAATCGGATACACATGCGTTTATACAGGGCTATTTTATTTAAAGTCACAGATAAAGCGAATTTCCAAACAGCTACACAAGCATCCACACATTTTCTATTTAATTTTATATACACAAATGTATGTATGTCTACGTGTTGTGTATATATATTTATGTTTTTTGTCCGACTAAATATATATAGCCTGAGTATTAGCATACTCAGACTATAAATATGACAGAGAGTCAATGCGCTTGTTACACATGTGCCTTTTTATATTTAGTTGTAGCGTAGTGTACACTACATACTTATGTATTTTTTTTAGTACTCATTGTCATTCTCTGATGTACACCGAGTTTTAGCTCGTATTTATTAAAGAATAGTTCGACTATGATGAAAATACTTTTCCATGTAATTTTCTAAAATCCGACTCCAAAGAAGCACCTTATACAAATTAGTAGTATTGCAACTCTGTCAATATATTGGTAGTAAAAAAGCCTTGTATGTGTATTGGACCCACTATACACAGTCAACGTCTGTGTCTCTTGCGGAGTTACACATAAGCACGCAAATAACGTGCTGCAATGATTATAAAGAGCATGCTTAACTAAGCGCGATAATAAAGAAGAAAAACAAAAATAAACTACAAATGAAACTCTTTGATATCGCCAGGCGAGTGTGTGTATGTGTGAAGAAAATGTTTGCGTGGTTATGTTGGACAAACTTTTATCACGTTATAACGCTTTTAAGATACTCGTACGTTCCAAATGATGCAGTTAGTATACGTACGAACAGCTTCTAGGCAAAAGTGTTGTTTTTTAAGTTTTACTTCTACTATTTTTTGCTAATGGGAAAATCTTGTCAGATCGCTTTGAAAAACAAAGACAGTTAAGACTTATTTGTTTTTTGCACAACAAGAACTTTAACACAAAGTCTACGATATTTGCTTGGGTATGAGATGTCTACCAGTCTCTATGCTATACTATTAGCTGGTGCATATTGTTTTAATAATAAATAATTTTGTCACCATTTATTGGCCATCAATATTCACTCATTCTTTTCCGACAAAGAGACACACCGTTGAAAGGAAACACTAATTATGAGTTTTTCTAATAAATTGTCCCCATAATCGCAATTAAGCGTTTACCGGCTAAATGTGATTTGATCTTAAATTACTATATTGCGTGTTAATAATCTTCTATGACAGCAGACTATGGTTTATAATCTTTTATGAACTGTATTTTAGAATTTGAATTTTGTTCAGCATGTCTTTAGTTACTTCAACACACCTCTTTTATAAATAAACATTAACGAATAGGAAGGAGTTGTTGCTAGCAAAGCGGAGAGACATTTCTTCTTGTCATTAGAATTTATCTCATCTTAAGGTGTATAATTCATCAGAGTCGTCAGTCAGCCAATCAGTTAGTCATGCAGTCGGTTAGTTCGGTTTATGTGCTGTGGATTGTTGAAAAGAGTTGAAATTAGAAAGTAGCCCGAAGAATGACAGCTACTTTTTTCTCTGCTGTGGCCGTTGTTATTTTTTTTAACTACAAAAATATGTGATTTTAATTTAGTTTTAGCCAGACTTTGTTTTATATTCTGCATGTAACAATTAATTTCTGTGATGTTATTCTGTGAAAAACAAAAACTGAAGATGGATCTAATAAGCACATACTGTGCCAACTTAGAGGACGACAGCAACTATGACGTGAGTTTTGGCACATTTTCTGAAGATTTATTATAATTTTAAAGCTATGAAAGGATAAGTACTGTGTGCAATTAATGCAAGCAGATATTTTTCTATTTGATTGAGATGCATTAGTTTCTAGGTAACATTTCAATTAACCTGATGTTGTGAGAATTCATTTAATGTTTTATTTATTTAAGATAAAATATAGTACTCAATTGAAAGCTGATATGACATTAACAGCTGGTTGGTTGTTAAGAAATTTATACGGTGAGATCAACATAATGCAAAACATGCCCATTTCAATCCTGCAATTATTGTAAAATCTTTATTAATTTTCTTTTCTTTTTTTTGGAAAAAAAATAATGGCTCAATAGAGAATGACAAGCGAACTTAAATTGCGTTGTCCACTGGACACTCAACTGCAATTTAAATTAGCATTATGTATGGCAACCTTCTCCAATTACCTATAAGTTGGCAAAAATTCGATTATGACAGATTGCCAACTGAAAATAATTTATGCAAGGCTTCAAAATACGAGGGCGGATCAATAAGTCCGTGACTTTTTGGATGAAACAGTTTTTTTTTTTGAAAAACAAAAATTTATTTTTCTACATAATCTCCTTTTAACTCAATATACTTAGTCCAGTGTTTCACCAGTTTTTGTATCCCTTCTAAAAAATAGGCTTTTCAAGGTCTTTTTGGAATTTGTTTGGCAATAATTTCGTCGTTAGAGCTAAATCTCTTTCCACGGAGCCATTTCTTTAGGTTTGCAAATAGGAAAAAGTCATTAGGGGCTGAATCCGGATAATATGGCGGATGGGGTACCAATTCGTAGCTCCATTCATAGACTTTTGTCATTCAGACTGCACACGTGTGCAGTCGTGCATTATCTTGATGAAATATAACTTTTTTCTTGGCCATATGGGGTCGTTTTCTTTTTAAATCCTCATTAAATCGGTCTAATAAGTCGGCATAATATTTACCGATTATTTTTCCCCTTTTGAAGGTAATCGATGTAGATTATGCCGCATGCATCCCAAAAAACTGTTGCCATCACCTTATTGGCCGACAAACTCACCTTGGCCTTATTCGGAGCAGGGTTTGATTGCTGCTTGGTCTCCGGAGTACAGTAATGGATCAACGTTTCATCCACAGTTACAAAACGCCTCAAAAACCCATACGGATTGTGGTTAAAAACAACTCCAAACAATTTTTTGAATTTGTCACACGTTTATGTTTATGGTCAATTGAGAGCAAACGCGGCAACCATCTTGCAGACAACTTTCATAAACCCAGCTTATTATTTAAAATAGAAACCATACTGCCATATGAAATGCCTATGGCATCAATAATCTCATACAATTTCACTCTTCAGCGTCATTTATACTTGTGCGACCACAACAAAAGTCAGTAAACCGCTTTTTACCATGGAAATCGATGGTGCAGAGTCCCCATAGTATTCATCGAGCTTTTCCTTGGTTTTTGATTGACGGGGTTTTTTTCGCTATACACTTTTTTCTCATTTTTTTCTCAAAAGGAGAGGTCTGTTATCAACGGCTGCCAAACACAAACTAAATGACACAGCTTGTTCAAATTTAGACAGGAGTCAACTAGCAGTTGCCTCTTAACAGGAGCACTATTGCCATTTCAATAAAGAGGCGGGAAATTAAAAAAGACACTGAGTTAATAATCCACCCTCGCATAAGAAATATAAGTGTAAAAAGGAAATGATTAAGTATAATTAAACTAGTTTTTTTTAGCTTTAGGTCTTTAGTTATATATGAGGCCACCAGCGCAGAAGTGGTGTAACCCACATTCGATTATTGGTTGCTGTTCTGGCGATAAACACATAATTTAAGTTACGTTACGTATCAAACAAAATTAGAGTAAACCGCATTTTGGTATTCTAAAGAAAATGGAACTGAAAAATCGTTTTTGCACAGATCATAATATTGCAAAGTAATAAAGCAATTAAATAATTAAAAGAGAGCAATTGTTTAAATAAATTCAGTAAAGTGCGACTCTGACTCGCGCACGAATTGTTCCGTACGAACACTAGATATGTAATTTAATACAAACTTCATCCTATATAATATATAGTTTTGGCATTTTTTTCGTTTTTTGCGTTTTTTCGGTTTTTTTGTTTTGGCGTTTTTTGCGTTTTTTCGGTTTTGGCGATTTTTTTTAAGTTTTGGCTCTTTTTTCAGTTTTGACACTTTATTTTCTTGTTTTGGCGATTTTTCCGGTTTTTGGTGTTTTTTCATTTTGGCGATTATTTTTAATTAAATTTTTTTTTAGTTTTGGCGACATTTCCGCGTTTTTGCGATTTTTTTCGATTTTTGGCGTTTTTTTCATTTTGGCGTTTTTTTTCATTTTGTTAGTGTTAGAAATTTTTTTTTAATTTTGGCGATTTTTTTCGTTTTGGCGATTTTTTTTTTAATTTTTGGCGATTTTTTTTTTTGGTTTGACGATTTTATAATTTTCGGTTTTTTTAGTTTTACCGTTTTTGAAAATTTCAAGTGTTTGCCTCTTACGGTTTCCAAGATATAGCAAATTGTCAAAATTACATAGTCAAAATTGCATTAACTGATGGACCACCCTTTAATTTAAATTTTTTTAAATTTTAGTGTTAATTGTTGTAGTCTGTATAAAAATACACTAATTTTACAAATTTCAAGTTTCCATATGCATATGTTCATACAATTGTATGTATATTACATGGGATTTTAACATTTTTCGTTGCTCGTTTTGGAACATCCTTTAATTTTTAATTCTCATGTATTTGTTGTTGTAGCGGTCAAGGTTCTACATACTCTGTCTAAATTTCAGGTCCGTAGCTCTTACGGTTCCTGAGAAAATACCGTGTGACGGACAGACGGACAGCGTAGCGAAAACAATAGGGTTCCTTTTCACCTTTGGTGTACGGAACCCTAAAAAATAGATGTGGGTTACACCACTTCTGCGCTGGTGACCTCATATATAGGTTTACTGTTCATTATTTCGGTTAACTTCTTCAAGAAATCTCTTAAATCTTCTTAAATCTTTCATTTTGTTTTTTTTTTAATTTAATTTAATGAACTATGCATATAAAAAGAGGTCCCAAAATTAGATAGGAAATTATTGAGTAAAAGTGCTCAAAAATTAATAAAGTAGAATTTAAGTTTAGGGGAATTAATTTTCGAAAAAAGGATGAAAGTACAAAAAGTATTAGACGGAACTTAAGGCACAATTCAAGTCGTTTAGAATAACCGTCTCTCATGCACTAAAAGAAAAATGACGAGATAAATCTAATAAAAAAATTCTTGAATTTAGATTGCAGAAATCTTAATATTTCAATCTTGGAATTTTTTTAGTAAGATTGACTTTCTGAAATTTAAGCATAAATTTTTAATTTATAAAGAGTGAATTCTTAAAATCAAGAACGTGGTCTTAAACTGTAAGAACGTATTCTTAAAATCAAGAACGTAACCTCAATTTTAAGATTATATTCTTAAATTTTTAAGAATATGGTCTTAATTTAAGATTTTTGTAGAGAACAAAATTTTGAATTCGATCTTAAAATGAGATTCTATTCAGGATTACAATCTTAAAAGCGATTCTAAAAAAAATTTTAATTTTATTTTTGAATCAAGAATTATCGCATTTAACAAACTATTGAGATTGAAACGATATGATTTCGAGCGCAAACTCTTTGCTTTAGCACGAGTCTTCCTTAGTGTGTGAGTAAATGTTGCTACTTAAAATAATTTTTAAATAGGAGTTTTTGCTTGTTTTTTTTTTTTTTTTGTTCAACGACGTCACTATACTTTTCACTGCTGCTTAAGCAACTTAACCCAACCCAAATGATTTTGAAAAAGTAAAAAATAAAAATCTTTAAAAACTTTTTGTGTTTTTATATTCTCAATAACATATTAGAAGTTTCTCATGGTTTCTCCTACATATTAAACATCCTCTTTTAGTTCTACTTGAAAAATATCCACAAAATCCAAATATATTTTTCAACAATCATGATTTTATCATAATTTAAAGTAATTGATTCGAAATATTTACGAAAAGAATTTGGTGAAAGAAATAGTGATAGACATATTCTGCACATTTTATAAAGACAGCATGCATTGGCAATGGAAATATGAATCAACACTTTTACAATGAAAAATGTAGAAAAATGAAGGCATGCATGTGAACTCATACTAATGTCTATCTAAATAGTAATAAAGATATTTGTTGTTTCATTTTTCTAATTTTCTCTTCATAAGTATGCAACTATTTATGTATGTATGTATGCATGTCTGTTAAGCAAACAATAACAGTCGAAATGCAAGGAAACAGCCTTCATTTTGAAAAGGACATCTTTATTAATATCATCTGCATAAAGGTTGTAATGATTTGAAATATGATTTGATATATATATGATATGAATAGAAATATGAAAGCGTGCTTAGTATTAAAAAGTACTGCAA
Organism: Tachina grossa; assembly: GCA_949987645.1. Lineage (NCBI taxonomy): Eukaryota > Metazoa > Arthropoda > Insecta > Diptera > Tachinidae > Tachina > Tachina grossa. Next base: position 106,534,949 of record OX465277.1, on the reverse strand, counting down.
AAAAATAATACAATAGATATAGAAGAGATGAATTTAGCAATAATAGAAATCTGCAGCGAATTAAGTGCTTACTTCGCATCTTTCAGTCACATTAAGTAGAAAATTTGGAGAGGTAAAAGTTGCATAGATACGAGTATGTATGAGAGAGAGACATGGACAAAAGTGACATCATTCACCATTCATGACATGCGGGCCATTATGAGAACTGTTACTTATTTGTGTTTAGTTTGATTTGCCATTGCGTCTATGTCTGTTCCATATGACTACCGAACACGGTGTTAAGTGGTGAATGGACTCCATGGGTTCCGTACACCAAAGATATGTTGACAATCGTAAGAGGAAAACTATTGAAATTTCCAAAAACGCTAAAACTACACTCAAAGAAAAACTAGCAAAAACCTTGGTCTGTTTCCACTACATTACCGGTAACGCTGCAGCCACACCTTCAATAAATCGCTTTCAATTTCATCACACATGCTGTGTGTCAAAACTCCTTGAAATTGATAGCTGTGACACAAATTGATAATCAATTTAATTTTTTAAATACCACCGATGAAGAAACAAATCAAATTTGTGACTTCAATCAATTTGTGTTGTGACCATCTATTTAAATTGAAAAATAAATTGATATATAAATGGATAGATGAATTTGAAGACAATCTAGTTTTCAATTTAAAAAGTTTGAGTGTGTTAGTGAAAAGAGTGTGAGTGTATTGAAAATTGAATGGAATAGAAAGGCAAAAATTTAATGTGTGGACCCCAAATAAAGGTCTTTGTTACTGTTTTATTCAAAATAAATTATTATATAATTTGTAATTGTACTTGTAACATTTTATAAATAAATTAAATACTACTACTACCCAGCAAAAAATTACACATTACCATTAGAACTACTTGCCATATAATGACTTACTTTTCTGATTGCCAAATTTTATTACTCGCTTACAAATCACATTACCTAAAATTTAAAAAAATTATGTACAAGTTGCTAAATAAAGAGAATGATTTTTTTAGATTAAATAGATTACGTTTACAAGTAGCCAAATAAAAAATGTAAGTACTTCTCAAGAATCGATTATTTTAGTCTCACGCCTTGTTAAAATCATTAAGTTGGTAATCCAGTAGGGAAGTGCTTCCACCAAAAATGCTTAATTCCAAACTCGATTACCTTTTTTGAAATTTTTTGATGACTAGTAGTACTTACTTTTTTTATTTGTCAACATTTCACGTAATCTATTTCATCTAAAAAATCATTCTTTTCATTTAGCACCTTGCACGTCATTTTTTTTTAAATTTAAGGTAATGTGATTTATAAGCGAGTAATGAAAATTGGCAATCAGAAAAGTAAGTCATTATACGGCAAGTAGTTATAATGGCAATGTGTAATTTTTTGCTGGGTACTTTCTTTGACTTGTTATTTAAACCGGTTATAACAAACTTACCCGTTTCTCGGAGTTCGTTATAACTGAACTCCACTGTAATTGATTCAAATTTTATTATCTTGTTATCTCCATGACCTTAGAAATAAACATATTGAAAGTGCGGTCTCATCTACAATGGAAACAAAGCCAATATTATGTCAGATGCTTTGTAAGTTTTCAGTTTGACAACGGAATGAAAGTAAATGTATTTGTTTTAATTAGACGCATGAGTATATATTCGGTTTTGTCGCTTGTAGGGCATCATGGCTGCAATTTCCATTTGCCTTAATAGCGAGTGCTTAAAAAGCAAATAATCCAGCAGTTTAAGATTAGTTAAGTTTGCATTCGTATTAAAACACTCACTCACCCTTTTCAAAAATCATTGAGAATGCAAGATGTTTGTAGTATCGTGGATAATGTTGGCTTTGGAAAAAGCATGTCAATGATAACTATGATGATGTTTGTTTTTGAGTATTATTTGTATCTATTGTTCTTATTGTGCCAATTGTGGATTAATTTTTCTGACCGCTCATATAGTACGTTGCCATGTTGTATTACGATTCTTATATTGTCTATGTATACTTATATACATACATACATATGTTTGTACATAATTTGGGTGCATTTGAAAACGACGGTATTATACATTTATTTATATACATACTTTAACCTTTAATACATGTTTACTTTTTTAATAAAAGATCCTTTTCAATCTCGCTCACTGATTGTTTTGTTAGTTATGTTTTATTTTTGCTGTTTTTTTTCTTCATATATAAAAAAAAAACATTACACAAGTATTTACTTCCTTTGCTTTCAGTTTTAATAGTAATAAATACTTTTGCATCATAAAAACATCTTTGTTTAGCTCTCCATCATCATCATCTCATCCTCGTTGTGAGCGCAGGATTTAGTTCACAATTCTTTCCTTTTGTTATTTTAGCACCCTGATTTTTTTATATATATATATTATTTTTATTATTTAACAACCTTTCGAAAATTTTGCAATGATAATTATATCTACTATCGAGCCAATACAAAAATCTTGTTATCTCAACAGTCAAAAATATATTTATCAATAGCATTTACTTCTCAATTTTTTTTTTCGTTTCTATAATCATGTTTTGCACAATATTATTAAAACTATTTTGATTTAATCCCTGATGAGCTGTTGAAAACAATACATTATATGAAGAATGGTGTACCTCTATCATTCGTTAGAGTCACTGAAATAATTGGTTTGAAAAATATTATGTTTCTTTCTCAGTTTTTGTTAGTTATAGTTTTTGATGGAATTCATAACTATATTTTCTTTAAAGATTTAAATGAAAACCACCACAAATTGTGCAATCTTTTAATTAAATTACAAGAATGCTTTCTCGTTTATTTATTTCAAAATTATATGCATACACAGACAAAAATATTCCTGCAATAAACAACTTTAATTGAAAATAAAACCAAAAATCCATTAAAAATGTAATTGAGTCAATTAAACTTTGTAATTAATTAAATTTTTAAACAAACGTTTAATTGACTCAAATATATTTTTAATTGGTTTTTGGTTTTATTTTCAATTAAAGTTGTTTATTGCAGGAATATTTTTTTTATGTGTATACTCGTACATACATATATACCTATTTGGACATGCGTTGACCTACATTCTAGAGAAAAAAATTTCGAGTTTCGTAGTGAAATAGTAGCTAAAATGGTCGCAGAAATTTAAAAAATTTCATTTGCTGAATTTTTCGAAAATTGAGATTCTCAAATTTTTCATTCAAAAAAATTTGATATTGAAGAACTATGTATTTGTACGATTTTTGTAAAAATAAGACTTTAATATATAGTATTTTAGGTAACACATATAAAAAAAAATAAAATTTAATTTTTATATAACGGAGTCTTAATTATTTTAAACTTTTTATTTTTGAAGTCGGTTAAATTTTTTTAAGTTTTTAGTATCAATTTTAGAGGCATCGCGTCACTCTCATAGCTTAAGGTGAGTGCTAAGTTTCATAAAAATCTGTTAGTAGAATTACTTGAAGTATAATAAAATTCTTCAGTAGAACATTAAAAAATTTAGTATATTAACATGACTTGTAGTAACTTTTTAAAGGCCTTCAAAACATTTTATAACACTTTTAAAATCCTGCTACCCTCTCACTAAAGCAGCATTTAATTTTTTACCTTAAAGTTTCATCAAACAACAGTATGTGTAGTAGGTAGTGCTTAATGTTTGAGGAAAAGTTAAATTAAACTATCAACTAATTTGCATATAAACGACAAAAGAAAAATGCCACAGAAGGGGTGGTGCAAAAACAATACGGCCATTAAAATCAAAGCCTTCTGATTTACACACAGTAAAAAATAAAAAAGGGGTTGTTTAGTACAATGCGATTTATATATACGAGTAGTACAGGCTATAAGGACATAAATGTGGCCATGTGTGTGTATGTGTATGAGTAATTATTTTAATAGTTGATAATAATGGGTATCATAATCATAACATCTATACAAACATAAATTTTACATGCATTAACAAACGTATGTGTGTGTGAGTGTGTGTGTGTGCGAGTGTGTATGTGCATGAGCCCTTAAGACGGAATATGGAAACTATAGTAAAACCTACCCTAAGGACTTTTTTGTTGAAAGGAAGGAAGGAAGGAGGATAACGCACATACACATATATAGGAAAAAATATATATATATATGTATGTAGATATGTATGTATATACTTATATATGTATATACTTACGTTTTGGTAGATCAGAAGTCGTTGTTAATGGTTACCTTAATATGTTGAAATGCAAACGCGATTCGTATGCAAATAAAGTGTGAGTAGGCAAAAGTTCAGCCAGGACTTTGTTTAAGTGTATATTGCAAGCGCACATGTATAGGTATATATTTTTATATAATACTTCTATATATTAAACTACGTAAATCTGGCAAAATGTCATATAACAAAAATACCTTGTTGTTGAAATATGATATGAAAGGTTTTGTTAAGACTTGCCTTTTTAATTAATTTAAAAATGAGGGGTGCTAGTAATTAACAAAAAAAAACATGAATGGAGACGGTAATTAAAAAATAAATATTTGTAACTTGAACTTTGTCTAGCAACTAAATTAGTTGTGTGGTTGGTTACATAATGAAAATATGAAAAAGCATCCTTATTTATTTATTTATCAGGTTAGACAGCGACGAACTTTTCAATGACCTAATTCATTTAACGAGAAGCCATTACTTGCAACACCAGCCTCCGTATTCTGTAAGTCGCCAAAGCTAAATCCCAATCGCTAAAAACTTATAAAGTCGATTTTTCGATTTTCGGCTATATATGCAATTTTTTAACGTGTATTCCTAAATCAGGCAATGACTCTTGATTCGCCGAAAAATTTTAATTTTCTATTTTTTCACTGGTTTAGCGATAGAATCTAGCTTTAGTTTTAGCTACTTACAGAATACGGGGCAGGATAAGAGGACATTTTCTCTTCAACCGTAAGATCTACGGAACTGAAGTTTTTACAGAATGAGACATTTTTTTTAGATTTAGTTGAACTGTAATTGTACACAACAATCATTTCTCATATTCCGTTTCATTAGAATTTACGTTAAATAGCTGATGTTAATAACAATCTTTAACCAAGTAGATAGACACAGAATAATATCGGTATTTCCCCCAGCTAAAAAGTCTAGTTTAATTTTTCTTCTCTTCTTTAGAAACTCACATTAATTAATGAAAATATTTAAGACCGAATAATAAATTATTTCTGATTTTTACAGAATATGTAAAACTTTGGCCGCTACAACAGAAATTAGAGGGTGTTCTAAAGCAGTCAACGAAAAATGTTGAAATCCTTTTGTAATATACATAGAATTATATAAAGACACTTGAAATTTCCAAAGTTAGTAACACTGAAATTTCAAAAATTTAAATTAAAGGGTATTTTACCAGTTAATGTAATGTTTGCTATGTAATTTTGACAACTTGCGGTATCTTGGAAACCGTAGGAGGCAAATTTTGAAATTTCCGAAAACGCTAAAACTCAAAAATCGCAAAATAAATAAATCGCCAAGAACTGCAAAAAGTCTCCAAAATGAAAAAAATGCCAAAATGAAAAAAAAATCCAAAAAAAAACCTAAAAGGAAAAAAACGTCAAAATTAATAAAAATCGCCAAAACTTATAAAAGCTCCAAAAGTGGAAAAAAATTTACCGTGTAATTAATTTTTTTTAAATATCAAGTAAGATATGTGATTATATATTCTAAAGTTCCTATAGTATTCCATATGTAGTGTCCGTACGGAATCCTTCGTGTGCGATTCAAAGTCGCAGTTTACTGAATTTATTTTGTATTTAATTTAATAATTAAGCACAAAGTCGATTTTTTATATAAGCAACAATCAACAATTGTATTTTATATTTCGTTCAATATTATTTATTTAAAGAGAAGTAAAAATGTCTACCAACATACATTGTGCATTTTGTTAATCTTTTTAAAGCATTATAGCAGCGCCTCTGGTGTTAAGTAGTCGCATTACTTTGAAATATGTATGTAGCTATTCGCATACGATTTATTGCTACAAATTGCGGCGAAGTAGGATGAAGTGATATTTATTAGCACACGCACTAATACACATCAGAAAATCTATATTATTGATATTAACGTATGGTGAATGAAATCCGAACAAGTGCAACACTGTTTGTTGTTAAAAAAGCATAAATTAAGCTTACAATAAAAATATATACCGCAAATTTAACTATACTATCTAATCATGAAAAAAAAACTAAGAATGCGCTGATCAGCTATAATTAGTTTTAAAAATAAATTGTAAATTTTGTGAAGAAAATCCATAGAAGAACAAAAGTGAGCTTTTTAAACATTTTAAAAACATGGGTTTCAAAAAAACGTATATTTGTAGTAAAATAAACTTATTTATTTATAATAAATCAATTAAAAGAAAATGTGGACCTGATCGGAAATGTAGTTTACAAGACGTCAAAGTTAGGTAAAAACTAAGTTTTAAAATAGTAGGTTACATTGCAAAATCGTATCGTCAATTGGGTAAAAAATATAATTGTGACAAAAATACAGTTAATAAATATTTAGAATCTATGGGCGTTCAGGAAAAAAAAAGAAAAAAAAAACATCAGCATTCACGACCGAAGCTCGAAAGAAGACCGTAAAGTGCAGGTTACGCGAACTCTCCAAAAATTATTTTTCTTGCTCATCAGAGTACAAATGCATGATGGATGACGAGTCATATTTCACCGTCGAAGGTAAGGAATGACAGCCAAAATATTACCTTGAGTCTTCCAATTACAAAGCACGTGAAAAAGCAAACTTTATCCGAAAGACAAAGTTTCCAGGAGAAGTTTTGTTGTGATTAGCCATAGGCAAAAGTGGTATCAGTGAGCCAGTTTTTTCAAAGGTGGTTTAGCGGTGAATACCCAAGTTTATAACGAAAAATGTGTACCAGCTCTTAGCGACTTTATCCAAAAATATACTGGAAAAGAAAAAACAGTATTTTGATCAGATTTGGAATTCTCACATTACGCGAAGAGAGCTTGAAGAAAAAAAAATTAAATTTGTGCCTAAGCAAATGAATCCCCTAAATGTTCCACACGTGCTGCCAATTGAAACTTTTTGTGCCGATTTGAATAGAAATGTGGCAAAAACGCATACAGAGCCAAAAATGTTGTTCCTTAATCATAAAAATAAAAAAGGAGTTAAGAACTATAAAACATGTAGCATTCAGATGTCAATGAGAGAACTACCACAAAAAATTAGGAAAGCAAACTCTGCCGGAACCATTTTTTTTAAATAAATTTTCTTTAGAATTAATAATAAAAAAATAAAAAATCGCAAATTAAAATAAGTTTTATTACACTTGTTTTTTGTTAATTTTAAGTTTGTTCGGATTTCATTCACCATACGTTAATAGGTCGGACCAGGAATCGAACTCGGGCTCTCAAAAATTTTAATTTTTATTGTAGTCAACGCTGTAAATAGTGCAGCTAACAACAGTCTCACCAGTGCAATAGATCGATACTAATTTTCTTAAATTTTGACGAGACTTGTTTAATTTTTTTTTCAGAATCCATTTCATAGTTAATTACACTATTTAACTCTGCTGCTTTTCAAGACTGCCTTTCTATCGCTAATTTACCCCGCTCTTAAGTAAAGTTATTAATTTCATTCTTATCACGTTACAACGGAAATGACTTCATTCGAATTGCAAATATGTTTTCTGAACGTTCCATTTCTTAAGGATATTGTTCTTTCTGATTTGAGATGCTGTTTTCTTTTCTTTCTTTTTTCCTGCGGTGGAGAAGCAATAAATAACTACAAACACACACGCACACATACACATTATAAATAATTTTTACGTTCATTAAACAGTTTGTGTTTGTATTTCCTTAAACTCTGTCTATCACTGTGTCTACAAAAACTTTTTGTTTTCACTCGTCCTTTTTGCGGAGTATTGGCATCGTCGTTGCTGTTTCTATAGTGGTAAAGTGTTGCCATATGCGCAAGTTAAATGATTTATTTGAAACCGACAAGAATTTCTTTTCAGCAACAGCCTTTGGCGGACTTGTTATATTAGTAGAGTTTGTAAAATTAACTACCAAACCACCAAATTAAATAGCAACAAAAGTTATTTTTAATTAGTGTTTTTTTTTTATGGGAATTGTTAAAATTTAAGTTTAAAATTTTTTAAACGCACTACTAATCACAAATTAATATTTTACTTATTAAGTAAAATATTTTTTTTATTAAAAATATATTGAAATTGATTAGTGAGGGGTTTAGCTGGATCCTATGTGCATTTCACTGTTGCTAATGCAGATCATCAGGGAACCTTCACCCAAAGTTTCTTAGAACAACTAGAGTTATTATGTTATAAACTTTCATTTGAACAAACAACAACAAATAACAAAGTTGAAACAAGAACTCAATAATCAAGATGTTTTTTTTATTTTCTTACTTTACCATTAATACATTGGCTGACTTTTTTCAGCTTCAAATTGTATTTGTAAGAGTATGTAAAAAGAAAATAAATGTAAATAACAACAACAGCTATTTTTATATGCTTTGGAAATAAGTATATTTTTGCATTTTCTCGAAAATTACGCTGGTGAGTGCTCCAGGTTTCCCTTGGCCCGAGTTTTCACATGTATAGACGTAGACGAAATGTAATTCCAGCACAACAACAATGTAAATCGGCCATCAAGTTGATGGTTAATAATTTTTTTTATATGCAGAGCTATTTTATTAGCCTTTATATGTTGACGCTATCACACAAATGAAATGAAATTTAATATCTTACACACATTAAAAAAAAATTAAATACTTCTCGCGTTACTTTCTAGAAACCCTGCATATGTAAATAATTTATTTTTGTTATTTTTTTTACGAAATAAAATCTAAAAAAATATTTTTAATCAAAAACCCCGGCAACACTTGCGGCGCTTCTGAACTTTGAACTCTTTATAAAACATGCTGCAACTCGTTGTAGATATTTTTGGTATTATTGTTTGGCTAAGGGTGGCAAAAGGGTGAAGAACATTTAAATAATTTCCTTCTGTTCGCAAGAATTTCTATTATAAATATTTTTTAATACGTCAATATATTTTTTTTAATAATTTTCTCAACGTTTATAAAAGTGAAAGCTCTCAATTTCATTTTCAGCTCTGTACACACAAAATCAATATTTAAATTTTTGTTAAGCTGAATGCTTTAAGATTTTTACAAGATTTATAAATAAGCAAAATTTTCATATATAATAATATTTAAGAAAATCGAAATGGCGATAAATTAGTCAAAAGAAACTTGCAAATTTCATCATGACTTTAGTCGAAAATGCTGATCGAACAAATTTTCTTTTTGTATTATCCCGAGCATTCAGTGAAAAATGTTGCTATTGTGAATTTCACTTACTGTGATTATTCAAAATATTGTATCAGCTGAGATTGAAAGTAAAATTATAAAACTATATGTACAACTGAATTGAAAACATCCTGCTATTTTGAAGTGGGTTCAAAATTAGAAACAAATATAAAAATATAATAAGTATGCATAAATCTTTACTCAGCGAAACCGCTTTTATATATACCGAGAGTCAAACACCCTCAAGTCCGGCCCAAAAAATATTCGTGTTTGTGTGTATACTTTAATACATTATAACGATTTTTTATGAGCGATTTTTCATTATCATTTTTTGTTTTTTTTTTTTTGTAATTATAATTTTTATATGAAACAGAACTCACAAGTACTTTGTTTGTAATATTATTTTAAAATTTTTTTCCATTTCAATATTTAGAATAAGATGACTCATGCAATACTCGTGATGCTATTTGCATAAAACAAAAAAAAAAAAAAAAGAAAAAACACAATTATTACTCTGTCGTTTATAGCTTCCGTCAAGGTATTTCAATAATGCATTAAGCTCTTATTAACATTTCGTTAAACGCTTACAAATAAGTCATTTAAACAATTTAACATTCCACTTCAAACAGATATCAATATAATTTTATTGTACAACATTCATGTGTCAATCTCAATTTATCGCAAGGTCTACAACAAAATGTTGTCGATAATTAGAGATCACTATTATGTTGACATTGCCTTAATCAAACATTTGAAGATGATTTAGGCAACTGCAAGAGTGAGAACTTCTAGTGAATTTAGTTGATGAAATTAAAAAGAGGTGAATGAAAACTGGTTTCTAGAACAAGCAAAATAGAAAACTGTATTTTTCTGATTACTTTTTTTTCTTGCAAAACAAAATAACAATAATTCCTTGCTTATATACATATAGCCTTATGTAACATATAAGGTAAAGCTGCATGACAATCACCATAAGTGGCAAAAATGAACAGGACTAAAATTGTAACTAGCATTTTTTGAATTCGTGTAGTCGTGTAGCCTGCTGTGATCTATGTGTTTTATGCATAAAATATCACAGGATTGTTTACTGCAAATTTTATTTAGCTTAAATGAGTTATGTGTGAGAAGTTAGCTCCGTCAGTTAGCTTCGTTTTTAGCATCCCTGTGTTACTTTACATATATCTCGCTCAGACACTGTGATATAAGAAAAAATCTCTCATTTGTACACTGTTAACTTAACAGGACAAATATTTTATAACATTTTCAAGCAAAAATATTAATGTAAATATTGAAACTTATTTTGGTGGCCAAAATTTCGGCCAAAATCGAAATGGTGGGGTTATATGGCCAATTGAGGTCGAAAGTCAAGGCTTCAAATATTTCAGAACCATATAGATTGTATTCAGAAACAATAAAATTTTTGAGATATATGACTTTCAAAAATGGGCAATAAAGCATTTTCATATGTATATGGAAGCTTTTTCAAAAACTGTATTGTTTCTGAATACAATCTATATAGTTCTGAAATATCTGAAGCCTTGCTTTCGACCCCAATTAGCCGTATAACCCCACCATTTCGATTTTGGCCGAAATTTTGACCACCAAAAAAAGCTTCCATATACATATGTATGAAAATGCTTTATTACACATTTTTGAAAGTCATATATCTCAAAAACTGTACTGTTTCTGAATATAATCTATATAGTTCTGAAATATTTGAAGCCGTGGCTTTCGACCTCAATTGGCCGTATAACCCCATTAACATTAATATTTTTGATTGTAAATGTTATAAAATATTTGCCCTGTTAAGTTAACAGTGTACAAGTAAAATATTTTTTCTTATTTCACAGTGTCTGAGCGAGATATATGTAAAGTAACACAGGGATGCTCAAAGCGAATCTAACTGACGGAGCTAACTTCACACACATAAATGAGTTAATATCTTAACTAGCTGCAGTAAAATTTTTAAATATATTCATACTTATATATTACACATTACAAGCACTTCCTATAAGATTTAGAATAAATGTTTACTTTTTCACGAAAAAAATGTTCGAGGTATGTAGATACATATTCAAGCACACACTTGTATGTATTTATATGTGCAAATAAAAGTTTAGTTTAATCAATGTTTAATCTAGCAATAAAAAAATTAATCAGTCAATTGTAACAATTTCATATAAAAACCAGTTACATGCGAAAAAAATCACCGCAAAGCTAATCTTCAATTCAAAATGTTCACAACAAATGCTCGCTTCATTCTACTCACAACTTTAAATTTAGTTTTATTATCGCTTTATAACTGCTTTGAGCTGCGTAAGTTTTTAATTTTGCAAAACAATTTAAAAAAATAAAAATAAACAAATATTTACTGTTTAATTTTAGAATTTTTACAAGCTTGCACAATTGACGATGAAAAATGTCACATAAAACAAGTCGACAAATTCTTTGAACTGTATGGCAATGGCATAAAGGAAATAGATGTGCCTCCCTTAGATCCCATGCATTTGGGTAATATTACCATTAATGGCAATTCCAATGAAAATTTCAATCTACAGCTATTTATGGAAAATGTAGATTTATATAAATTTCCCATAGTCAAATGTTTAAGTGTTAAGGGATTTTCGGCAGACCCAACCAAGCAGGTGCGTGTGATTTTGAAAATGATTTCACCTCAACTGATACTAAAATCTCATTGCTGGGTAAAAGGAAAACTTTTGCTTTTCACTTTGGCCGGTGAAACGGATTTGAATATTGATGTCAAAAATGTCTCCACAACCATGAGGACAAAAGCTACGCCATACCTTAAAGATGGCCGCACTTATTACAAGGTGGAAGAAATGAAACCCACATTGGAAATTAGCAGGTATTTGGCAGAGTTTTAAATTAAATGTTTTGAATTGATTTTTTGTTTCTAATAAATAACAAGCCTCTGGACTTCGTTCACCAATTCTACATTATTTAATGGAGAGGAAATTTTTATGGAAACATTTGCCGATACCATCAATGGAAGTTGGGAAGTTTTACGTGACGAAATCGAACCTCATCTGAATAATGCGTTTGCCCGGGTAGCAATCGAGGCCCTCAATAAGATTTTGGCCACCATGCCATACGATAAGCTCTTCAAGATCTCAGATTAACCCAGGTTAAGGTAATAGAAGTGAAATAATTCCAAGAATAGTCGTAAATAATTGCTTCACTTTCACTTTAAAAAAAAAAAACCAAAGATGAAGTATAGTTTTATTTCGATTGATATAAATATAAAAAATAATATGTGCATGTATATCGAACTTGTTTCTGTAAAGAAGATAAACTAAAAATTTACAAACTCTCAGTAGAGGGAAAAGTGTTTTTTAATGTGATTCCATGTACACACATCACAAAGAGGATTACAACTATATATCTGTGACAAACAGGAAAATGTGCTTAAGTCGAGATAAGCTGATTTTGAGTTAATGGTACCTCCGTAATATGCATATTCAAAAGTACTCCCGGGCAAAATCTTAATTAATTTGTGCGATTTTAAAAGAAGTTATAGCACAATGACTTGTGGCTGATGATGAAGCTGTAGTGGCCTTCGAAAACAGCTAGTTGTTCCGTTCTATTAGATGTTTGCCAGAGTATTTACAATTAACTTTGCTGTTATTTGGTCATTAATAATTATCACATGTAATTTGGCTTATAAAGCGATATGTGACGCGCAAAATAGAAAGGAACCTAAAGGTAAAAACCGGTTTTGTTCGGGAGAGTCATTTTAAAGATTTAAATACGTGCATCTTTGGTGTACCATCACATCATAAAACGCGCATATCTCTGGGAGGGAACACTTTTGGGGCATGGGATCGGTCTCATTGGATGCTCAGATGTTGTCCACATCAAAAAAAAAAAAAAAAAAAAACTGAAAATTGATTTTTTTTACCCTTAGGCCTCTTTCTCTATGCGCTGTCACATATGAACTTTAGCTCTATCAAATCATAAACATAAAAACAAATAAGTTCGAACAATAGCAATAAAACTAACATTTATGTATAAGTTTAGTTTAGCTGCTGCTAACAATTGTTATAAAAAATCGAGTATTATAGCACACGTTTTTAAAAAAGTTCACACTTCTACAGAAAATATTTGATCAAGTTTTGATCTTCAGATGACAACGCATATGTACGAGTATTCCAACAAAACTCTTCAGTTTGAACAGCCCGTCATTTTGAATTTTTTTATTGTTGTAATTATCAATTATATTAATATTTAATGGATAAAAAATAATAAATAAAGTTTTTATGATGCCAGGCCATTTATCGGACCAACAAAATCCTGCCTTTAGCTAAAGGCAAGTTGTGAAAATGGCCCTAAGAATGAAACTCATGCACGTCGCTTAAAAATAACTGAGAATATTGATGTTATAGCATATAGTGCGGAGGAAAATCCAGGTTTGTGCATTTCTCCTAGATCCTTGGAATTGGTCAACATCAATCTTTTCTTACCTTGTGATTTCTCAAAGAGGCGATCGTAATTGGCTACCGAGATCTTTACTTTTTTCTTTGGAGCTACTTGAGAGACAAGGTCAATTGTCTCCTCCATAGATTCAAAAGCACAAAGAGGAAATTCCTGAAGTTACCAATGGAAAATTTCATCAAAAGAGTATCTATCGTTCTGCCACTTATTTACCCTTTTTGCGAAAAAATATAATTCTTGCATTTTTCCTAAACTTGTTAAGATTCCAAAGACAATAAACCCTTCCAAAGCCAGCTAAAAATGCAAAAACTCGAAAAGACTGTTATAAAATGCCAGCCCTGCATTCGAAAATCCTTTAATATGAAAGATCACTTACATATGATAGATATAAGAAAAAAAAAAGAGATCAAAAAATCTTAACTCATGCAAAACGATTACAAAGAATACAAAAAAAAAAAACTAACAACTAAAACAAAGTTAAAAATACTCCCATCATAAATAATTCTCAAAGCCACATAAAAAGGCGTTGACAGCCTGGACAAATCCAAATGACAATGAGAACAAAGAAATTCCAATCCACACATCCTGCACTTGTTGTAAGTGTGAGAGAGTCTCAAACCAAACGGAATACCGGCTTATACTTAAGATAAGACTTAAATAAAACAAAATTCCGAAACAAAAGGATAAGCATAATAAATAAAAGGACAACAATGTGACATGCGACTAATTAGATAACAATAAAATATGAGAAAGAAACAATTACAAAAAAAATGCCATAAACACACAGGGCACACATAATATTGACAGGACGAAAAATAATGGCATAAAAATGAATAAAACAGAGAAAAAACTAGCATTTATACACCTACAAACAGAATACTTTAACGCATTTTGACAACAAGCACAGCAAGTGAGTGTAAAACCACACAATTGATAATTGAATAATGACAAAAACGAAAAGGTGGGAAGGAAAAATAGGCCTGCATGAGGTTTTTCTTTAGAATACAAAATTTGAAATTTTTTCAAAAGAATTATATGAAATCAGTATGGGGTGTTGGCTGGCTTAATGGAGGAGGGTTTCATACCTTTTGTATTAAGAGAAAGATGTGCGTTGCATAAATATTAAAGAAAAGTTGCACAGATTTTGCTTAAGAGTTTTCCATATATAAAAATGTATTCTATTGCTATTTTTGTGCTGCAACACCCACAGTTTTTATTTATAGCAACCAAGTAATTAGTATTGTGTAACATAAACATCCGCTTTTATTTGCTAATTGCTGTTGTTGCATGATAACAATTAAGATGAGATAACTTGTGTCAGTCTTTTATGTATAGCTGTTAAGTAATGATTAGTAATCGTACTGATTACTAATTTGATTACTTTTTTTAAAGCTGAAGTAATGATTATTTTACGATTATATACAGTTTCACAAGATTACTAATTGATTACGATTACTAATAATGAAAAAGTAATCTGAATTACTTAATATTACAAAAAGAATCAAAAGTAATTAAAAAATAATCGGATTACTTTTAAAGATTACTTTTAATTCTTTTTGATTATTTATTAATAATCAGAAATTATTTTAAAGGGAATTTTATAATCAGTACAATTCTTTTTAAAATGTTATCTAATTGATTCCTAATCGTAATCGAAATTTAACAGCTATGATTTTTTGTAGATATGTATGTATGTATATGTAAGAGCCATTTCACACTATGCCTTTTTAGCCTGCCTTGTATTGACAATTTTCTTTTAAACACACTACGAAAATTCACACACATTTACATTAAGCCTTTTTTTATTCATGCCTTTTTAGCATTTATATACACGTTTAATGCTGAGAGTTCGAAAAAGGCAAAGAGAAATGTCATAAATACCCTCGAATTTTCATTTTGTGCCTTTTGTTCTACACCGCAAGCTTCTCACCTCCTCTCACCGACAAACTAAAAAAGCCTGTCTGCACCAGACAAACAAGTCGAGGCAAAATTATGGGCGGCGGCGGCGCAGTAGTTTTGTGAAGGGCGGCGGCGGCGCGCCGAGAGAATTTTCGGCGGCGCAAATAACTTTTATGAAAATTTAATGAGAAAATAAAAATTGAAACTGAAAATTTATTTTCAAAATTTTTTTTCGGAAATTTGTCTTTTTGAGCAGACAAAATTTCGGCTGGTTTTGAGCCGAGCGAGCCGATATAATCGGCGGCTTGATATACAGAAAAATAACCGGCGGCGCGCCGTCGGCTTCGAGCCGGTCGACTTGTTTCTCTGGCCTGCACAGGCAAGCAGAAAAGGCACAGTGTAAATTGCGTCTAAGTATGTATGTATGTATATGAAAAGGCACCCTAATGTTTTCGATACGATGTCCGTCCGTCCGTCTGTCTGTTTGTCTTTCTGAAAAAGGCTATTTTCTCGAGAGCTGTAAAAGCTACGGACCTAAAATTTTCACAGAATATCTAAAACTTAAGCAGCTACAACAACAGTTAAAAAATAAAGACATTTGACATTTTTACAGTTAGTGTATTTTTATGAAGACTACACCAATTAAAACTAAAATTTAAAAAATCCAAATTAAAGTGTACTCTATCAGTTAATCACCCATATTCTGCGTTTCGATTCGAATCGAAAGTTTCTCCGGTTAGCAACTTTGGTATTCTGCGTTCCGTTCTTCGATTTCTCTTTCGATTCTATGTATTCGGCATTTCGATCGTAACTAAGTTTTTGTAAGTTGTTATTTTAGTGGCGGAGCGTTTTCAAGTTTTGTTTGTTTAGCTTCAAAAAGTGATTAATTCAAAAATAGTGCAAGTATTAAATGAAAGAAGGTTTAATTAATGAACTAAACAGTTTATTTAATTTTTCTGTACTGAAATGCGATTTTTATTTAGTTTATTACAGGTAGAACAGTATAAAAAGTTGACATACCTATTTAATGGCAACGAAAAACGATATTGTCTATGGATTTAATTAAATTTAAATAAATAAACTTTATATTTGTGTTATAATTATGTGTAAAAAATTAAAATATCACCTCCGGCGCGACAGGATTCTTTACACTGGAAAAGTTTGACCACAAATACCTCTTGCTTATCTCGTTTTTTTTAATCTCTGTACTTAAATTTGCAAGAATTTATTTAATGAAAGTTTTCACAATATTTAATTATTATTTGTTTTAATGTTAAATCACTGTTTTGCACTAAATTTAACTTTTTACTAAAAATTTTGCAAAATTGCTTAATTTTTATGTTCCTATTTCATCCGTTTCATAGCAAAGAAGCAGGTTTAAACATCTTCTTCTTTTTCTTTCGATTCAGTTTTTTGGCAGAATACCTCTTTTCGATCCGTCGGTAACTGAACGTACGGGAACGTAATCGAAACGCAGAATAGGGGTGAATGTAATTTTGACTGTGTAACTTTGACAACTTGTTGTATCTTGAAACCCGTAATTAAAAAATCGTTCACATGAAAAATATCACCAACAATAAAATAAATCGCCAAAAAGCAAAAATAATACCAGAAGTGTCGCTAAAACACTAAGAAATCGTCAAAATCCGAAAAAATCGCCAAAACTAAAAATACATTAATACTTTAAAAAAATCAACTATCATACATGGTACAAATGTACATATTTCTTTGAGCACCATTTTCCTATCAGAAAAATCTTTTATTCGATTAACTATGTAGTCGATTGTTCCAATAAAAAATATTTCTGAACAATACAGAACTCTAGCAATTCATGATCTGAACAAATAACCTATTGTTCCCTTAAACAAAAGAAAGGTTTTGCACGCTTCATTAGTTGTTACAACTGATCGATTGCAAATATCAATGTTACATAAGGAAATGTGATTATATGGATGAAAAATTATGCTTATCAATTATAATATTACAATATTTAATAATTCTGTCTGAAATTACGAAAAAAAAGCTGCATTCCCAAGATTTATTAACAAGTCTTTGTGTGGTCTATTAGTCTCCGTTTAGACCATTTGTGTCAGCTGCTTAAGGTTATTAAATAAAAATGAAAAATAGATTTTTTAAATCTACCTGCTGGATGTGCAAACGGATGATGCGGACGGAACAAAACTACATTATATATATGTATGTATGTATGTAAGTGAGAAGCGGCAAACATAATTTAATTTTTTTTATAACTTAAGCGATGACCTCGCTTTAGAGTAATTTGTATTAACAAAATAATGTCCTTTTTGCCAAAGACAAACCATTTTGTCGCCCGAAAATTTTATTATTTTATAATTTGCTCTAATTATTTTCTTCGGCCTTTGAAAGAACCCTTTTGCATGGATTTTATTTATTTTAGTAGATTGGTGATAATTTAAGGACACCTTTTTTATGGTCAGGAAATTTAATATTACTCTAGTTTTTCAGTGGCCATGAACATATTTTATGGCTTTCAGTAACTCTTTATATTCCTGTTGCTCTACATTATTTTTGATTTGTCAAATATCCATTATAATTGCTTTTATTATTTTACAATACACCATTATGAACTGCCTGCGTACGCCATCATTTTCATTACTACTACATAAATATTTGTTTATTTTTTTTGTGAGTATGTACAGGGATGTTAATTTTTGTATAATCAGCGAAAAGGGTTAAATTTTAGTTGGTCTATTTCACGGTATTTATTGTTTTGTTTATTTTCGTATTGTTTTGTGTGCTCTAGTTTTAAAATGAGTTCATTATCATTCAAATAACTTTAATGTCTTTATAATCCTTTATTTGTATTTTGATGACTGGGTTGGTTTTTGTTACCTACTCTCTTTACGACTGTCTTAAATGTCGCATAAGTTTTTGTTTATCTGTTCATCCATTTTGGTCCGTTTTAGCTTTCATTCAAAGAATTTGTCATAAAAAACCACACATCATACATATTGCTCATTTACTCAAATAACGTATTAACTCAAAAAACTAATTTGCCAGACAAAACTAGTTGAAAGTTTTCAATTTTACACTTAATGGAAAAAGAAAATTTAATTTTTCTCTCATGAGTTGAGTAAATACATTTGTATGAAATTTTTACAAAATATGAAGAATGATATAATGATTAATTCTGCATCATTAACTTAAAAATTCAATTTTTTGAGTTATGACGTTGTTTAAGTAAATGAGCGATATATGTTTGTTTTGTTGTTTTATATTAGAATAAGACAATTGAATTTAGGTAATTCTAAACTTTTCTGGTATTTTTAACATTTTTGCAGAATGATTTAATGAATCAGAAGCATCAGGAGGCACTGGAAGATTTGGGTTTAAATAAATTTCTTTATATACGCCGTTTTTCAGAAATTTTCTCAAAATTGTTACCCACAAAGTTTAATATAACTTATGATCTACTTCTATATCGAACTCCTGGTAAACACAGAAATTACTTCTATAAAATTACATTCATTAGTTCATTTAAGAAACAAATCCTTCAAACTAAAACCAAAAAAAATCTCAAGTTCAACAACTTAGCTAAAATGCAAGGAAAATTTATTTTCCCCTACTATGTACGAATAAAAAGAAATAAAAATTCTACATATGTAGCTGTAATTTAAAAAAAAAATTAAAAACTTTGATTCTTCTTGTGGATTATTTTTATTTGGTCTTTTAATTTTTTTACATCAAGTCGAGAATATGATGTCATGTAAATGGCCGCCGCCACAGTTGATTGTCATTTGAGCCCTTTTTATGGCATTTTCCATCACTTTGGCCAAAACTTCCGGTGATAGGTCCTCACATTGTTGACGGATGTTTTCTTTAAGAGCTGCAAGAGTCTGAGGCTTGTTGACATAAACCCGCGACTTCAAAAAGCCCCACAAAAAGAAGTCTACAGTGGTCAATTCGCTGTAAAGACCGTCGACTGATACCCATTTGCGTGGCACGTCGTCTGGTCGATGTCGACGGCGCTTCCATGACATCCCTGGCTACAGCAGCAATATTCTCTGCAGAAAGGCTACTCCGGGGTCTGCCACGCCTGGCAGCATCTCGTGTTGTGCCAGTCTCTTCGAGGCGAGCGGCTAAACGTCGCAGTGTTTCACCAGTAGGCGTTGGACAGCCAGGAAATCTGCGACGAAATTCACGTTGTGCCAAAGTCACCGACCGATTATTGGTCAAATAAATAGTCACCAATATTCCGCGTTCTGGAGCAGTGTAGCGTAACATTGTTTATTAACGTGTATTTCGCATGTGTTTACTACACAAATGTCAAAACAGAACTGACATTAGGCGCCAATCGAAAAATATATAGCATTTTCTGATAGGAGGATTACTTTTGCGCCACCCTATACATATACATATGTGACAGCGCATAGAGAAAGGGACCTAAGGGTAAAAAAAATCAATTGTCACTTTTTTTTTTTTTTTTGTTGATGTGGACAACATGTGAGCATCCAATGAGACCGATCCCATGCCCCAAAAGTGTTCCCACCCAGAGATATGCGCGTTTTATGATGTGATGGTACACCAAAGATACACGTATTTAAATCTTTAAAATGGCTCTCCTGATCAAAGCCGTTTTTTACCTTTAGGTCCCTTTCTATTTTGCGCGTCACATATATACGAGGTTTGTTCGACCAACCAAATATGTTTATTACCACTAAGTCTTTAGTGCTTTCTGGATTGATTATATTGAAACCACTCAAATTGCTCAATCCTTGCTATTACCCATCGCTTCAGAGTCTTCAGTTTTAGCTCAATTTGTCACTTTTGTCACTCATATGAAAAAAATACGATTTCGATGTCAAAGAATATATACACAATAAAAAAATGTACCAAGATAATGTAAGGGAGTATAAAAATAACAACTAAAAAATCATCTGAAATAAAAAGGTCCTTTGGAACACACCTCGTATGTACATACATATATATATCATCTCATGCCAAAAGCCGTCAGCAAATTTTGTCTGCTTTGAACTGAAAAACACTTTTACAACAAAAATAAATAAAATTCCCCAAAATTAATTTACAGCTTTTAGTTAAAAAGAAGGAGGGAAATAGCAGTCAGAAAAAACAAAAGATAAATCAATAACATAATGGATGAAAATAAAAAAAAAATTCAAGAAGAAACAAAATGTATGAAAACTAGAGAAAATCAAATGAACTAAACAACAGTGTATAACAGCTGATGTTACAATAATTTGGAGCCAAGGCAAATGGAACCAACTTTTCAGATTGACACGAGTTTTCGTAATATTGATATTCGTTTAAATTTCTTCCATCTTTTGGTTTTTAATTTGTTTTTATATTTATTAAGCGTCAGATATTGTTTTTATTATGAAAATTATTTTTATTCCAATATTTCTTTGCCACGATGGTAACTTCTTCAACAAACAAAATTGTCGAATTCCTACAATATCAATCCACGTGAGAACCAATGTATCTCCAAAAAATTATTGTTTGGTGTCCATATTTCTTTCAAAAAGATTACCTTACTGTCATTATGTCTTTAAATTTAAAACAAAATAGCACATAGTCATAGTCAAAACAAAGTATACTTTAATAATATAAAACCAGAAGGCAAATTACGGCATCCGATACTGTTCGATAAATAAATATTTCTATATAAACTCTATTTAAAGATTTCGTAATTTTGTTCGATAACGAGTGCCGTCATTTGCCCCCAGTATTACCATACAAAGTACTGTTTTTTTCAACTCTAAAAATATACCTTGTTTTGACTATGAATATGGGCCAGAGTTTTCAGATATCATCGAA
Organism: Tachina grossa; assembly: GCA_949987645.1. Taxonomy (NCBI): domain Eukaryota; kingdom Metazoa; phylum Arthropoda; class Insecta; order Diptera; family Tachinidae; genus Tachina; species Tachina grossa. The sequence goes on along the minus strand of OX465277.1, from coordinate 106,513,478 downwards.
ATTTTTTATTCGTTTTTAGGGCCTATCAATGGCATTATGTGTGGAGTACAATATTATGCAAATGTTGGCAGCGACTTCACAAATATCGAAGACGAGGCTCTAAAATCGCTAATGTGGCACTTAGGATCATTCTGTTTAAACCACATATCGTTGGTGTCTATATCATCGAATTCGAGTTACTTGTGGCCGTAAAATGGTACAAACACGCGGAACATTTGCTGAACAGATCGGCCATTTTGATAAATGAATTTTATCATTTACACATGTTATTGAACGCTATATCTATCCATGGTGATTTGGCAGACACTGAATAAATATCAGGTGTCAACTGCCAAAGTTCAGAGTTTCCCTATTAGAAGACCCTTTATATACATATATATATGTTTATATGTTATTAAGTATATTTAAATTTTCAAATATACACATATCTCGCAATGTATGAAATTCATCTGTTGATTTTTTTTTTTGTTGCATTTGAGAAAAAAATGTTTAATAATATTTCTAAGCTACCAGTAATATAGAAGCAAGCACAAAGTTTCTACTCGTGTCCTTGTTGTCTTAAAGTTCCAACAGGAAATATTTTAAAAGTCAAAGAAAAATAAACAAAAAAAATAATAAAATCTGAAGTTGTCTGCTGAAGTCTTCAAACAATTGAATGGGGGAAAATATGTAAGATAAAAATTAAACACGTTTCTGAATTGCAATACAAATAGCTTCATACCTGCACATGCAAGCTACATTTGTCTGAACCTACATATATTTTAATATAATGCTTTTAATATTTTAATCTCATTCCTAATAATGCAGATGAAAATATAAGCTAATAAACTTATATTTGAGTCTTGGTAATTTGATATAATTCATATACAAACATACATATTATTTTTATGAAGGAATAAATGGTTTTAATAAACTTGATAAACAATGTCAAATTTCAAAAACATAATTTACTTTAAAATTATCAAAACTTTTCTCATCTATTTATCCTTATATATTTTTTAAATAGTTTATATGCAAGTGATTATTATTGATTTTTGTATATTCTGTGTGTCTGTGTATCTGTGTATTTATGCATTAGTGATGCACGAATATTCGTATTCGTATTCGAATTGTCGAATATTCGGCCATTTTCAGGCGAATACGAATGTACCATTGTATCATTTTCAAATATTATTTAATGACGATCATTAAACTTTTGGGTACTTTTTATTAACTTTAAAGTACGCCAACAAGAGTGTGAAGTCCTTTTTCATAACAATTTTTTAATATTTCATATTGCATATTATATTCGTATTCGTATTCGTATTCGTATTCGCAAATATCGTTTAAAATATTCGCATTCGTATTCGCGAATATCAAAAATTGACATTCATTACATCACTACTGTGTATTTGTGTATCTGTGTGTACAGGCCAAACGGCTGGACCGATTTTCATTTAGTTTTTGCCGTTTAGAAGATATAACATCTTTTCTGAAAAAAAAATTTTTAATTTTTGTTATTTATATTTACGTACGAATGTATGGAGGGAAAATTCTCTATGATTGCTGGATGTCAACAATTCGTACAATTTCTTTAATATACAAGTATCTTATCTTGTTTACACTGAATAAAAAATAATGGTTTACAAAATCATACTTGAAAATGGTAAAACCATTACAATTATATGGTCACAAGTCATAATACGAGTAAAGTAAGTAGAAAAACATAGTTTAAACAAAACACATTTTTAATATAGGAATTGTTTTTTAAGAAACAAAAAAGGCAAACTAAAATAATTTTGTAGATTACTGTACTAAAGAATGCACCCAAGATCTTAAGAAAATGTAGTTTTTAGTATACGCAATATGTTGCTCATAAAAAATTTATTGCACTTTTATTCAGACTTATGTATGTAGGTCAATATTGTTTTGTACTTGGTATATTCGTTCAGTTAAATTCAACTGATATTTGAACATTTAAACGAAAATTAAACAATAAATCAACTTTGTGCTAACAACCTTTTACTAGCTATAGTTTAAAATATGAGTTCAGTGATACATGTACATACTTATATAGTATGTATGCATGTGCGTAGGTTAATTTTTTAAAATTTTAAATATTTGATAAGAAGACTTACAATTTCAATTTCTGAACACCACACGCAATTCATGTAAAATTTAAGGAAAACCAACATTAGAAAAATGTTCTAAACACTTTTTGTGTCCATTATCAAAACTTAATGTTAGAATGCTTCGCATACATATGTATGTATGAATGTATGTATAATAAGGATTTGCTGGGAAAAAAAAGAAGGACACAAAATTTTCGGTACCATGTGCGATTTAGATACATACATACCAATGTACACATTTACATACATTTGTATTTATGTACTCTTGGTAAGTACCTACATATTTTCTGTTCAAACTCCCTATAAAAGTAAATAAATGTACCCAAAATATACAAATGCTTTCTTTATTCAACTTTAGGAAGAGACAATGTAGCCAACATACAAAATCGTATTTTCTTATTCACTCATACATTGTCAACGTTATATACAACACTCGTATAAGTATGTATATATATGTATGCAAGTAAAGCTCACTGGACCTTATAACCATATAAGGTTGACATGCGACAGACTAGAGACAACAACTACGCCAATATGTACCAGCAATATCAAGTATGGCGACGGCTACGATGAATTTGTTTTTTTTTTGTGACCGTTTCTTTTATGTCGTTGAATTTTACTACAGATACTGAAGCTACTGCTGCAAGTTGCTGATGTCTGCTGCTACAGTAAAACTTTGCAACATCTTTTCAAATTGTACATACACAAATAAACACACACATACATACATATACTCCCTACAAATGTACATACGAGTACAAACTTATGTAAAATTAAACTTGTCTTCTCTTGCCATAGTGGGGGAATTGCGCACGAAAATTTATTTCAATTCCTCTCTACTTTGCTATTCACTAGAGTTTTTCTCTCTGGCCTTACAAATGTTATTTTCTCTTTGGGACCCCAACTGGAGCACGAAAAAAATATCGTTTTTAAGCTTTACCAAAGTTGTCGTTCGTTTGTCCCCAATTGATGTCTTTGCGTGTGACAGAGTTAAAGCATTAAACTCACACACACCCATTTTAATTTATATATGTTCGTGCACACATACAGGCATGCATGCATGCACATACACATCTATACATACATATATGGTAGTATACTACCATTTCCAATAACACAAACCAATACTACTTCTCTACATATATATCCATTCCCAGCCAACATTTTCTGCCCATATGTCTGCTGTAAGAAAAAACTCTGCAACTTAAGCAAACAATAAACTAAGTTTAGTTAATTTTAATTATTATTCGAACTCCATTTGTTTCTATATTTATGATTTTAACAGGCTAAAGTTCGTATCGCTTTTTAAGCCAAATTACATGCGATAATTATTAATGAACAAATAACACCAAAGTTAGTTGTAAATATTCTGACAACACATAGTTGAACGGAACAGCCAGCCATTTTCGAAGGCCACTAAACCTTCATCATCAGCGTTCTTTTGTGTTTGGTCCACTGTATACATAAATCAGAAATCTACATCAACTGACACCACACACAGTGGACCAAACAGAAAAGAACGCTGATGATGAAGGTTTAGTGTCCTTCGACAACGGCTGGCTTTTTCGTTCAACTATGTGTTGTCAGAATATTTACAACTAACTTTGGTGTTATTTGTTCATTAATAATTATTGCATGTAATTTGGCTTAAAAAGCGATACGAACTTTAGCCTGTTAAAATCATAAATATAGAAATAAACTAAGTTGTTTAAAACTCCCTAACAAATTCAGCAAAACATTTGACAATATCCTAGTAATATCAGACTGATTTGCACATATGCAGGAAGAAATTCAAGTTCCCTCTCACTCTTTCCATTTGAAAACATGCATATATATATATACGACTTTTATTTTGCTTGTCTGCACTTCTTTGTGTGAAGATAATTTTTAAAGTACAGAGTCTTCCAACAAAAGATTTTATTTTTGTAGATCTTCAATGGAGTCATTGCTACGGATTGCAGTACCATATTCTATTCATGAAATTTTCCACTACCAATTCGCACACATCTTTAAGTTTTAGAATCAATTGTAATCTATTCACATATACCTTATCTTACATGTAGCCCCAAGGAAAAAAGTCAAAAAGTGTTAAATCATAAGCTCTTGGGGCCAATTGTGATCGCCTGCTCGAGTAATAACATGATCAGGAAACTTTTTCTTTCAAAAGAGCGATCGTATCGGTACTTGCGTTAAGTTTAAATAATTTCAATGCGCTGGTGAAGCGTACGTATATCCTTGCAATTTTAATAATGGCGTAGTTTTTACCTTATCTAACAAATGTTTACAGGTTGAGTCCTAATAAGTGTTAAAATGCAGGGATTATTTAAAATGAAACTTCTTATTGGACCTAACATATAGTCCGCACACTGTACGTACACATTTTTTGAGATTGTATTCAGATATTTGTTTTTATCCTTACAAGGAATAAAACAAAAAAAAGCTAGTAGCTTTCCATGTGCTTTTGTGGTATATTATTTAAGAACAATTGCGTTAAAACTTATTAAAAAAATTCGTATTGTGAGGAAGGCAAATTGCATGTGATAATTGTTAAGGAAATAATTTCACGAAAGGCAATTATATAAATGTAAGTGTTCTGAGTTCACATGTTTTGTCCACTGTGCGCGGTATCAGCGAATACAAAATCCAGCCTTATATATAAATTTATCAAAGCAAGTGGAATACGTGAATTGTTCTGATTCGCAATATCACAATTTATTGAAAGATTTTTTGTATTGACAGTTCAAATTTACCATCACTAAGTTATAACAGTTTACCGAATTTTCTAACAGGTATGATTTCATGTGCAATTTTCTGACCGACTTAGTATAGATACGAATTTGGCATAGCATGCAGATGTTCGACTGAAGTCGGAACAAAATGTTCACTGGGTGCATAAATACATGTGTATGTACAATATCATAATAAACTTGCTTAAAGCACAATCAACACCCAGCCTTCTTGCTTTGTATAAACGTGTATGTACATATGTATGAGCCCTGTTGTGTAAAGAATGAAATGGCAATTTTTTAAATTGTCGTCTTTATCCACCTCAACAAAATTTTACTACTCGTTGCACCACATTAGATGCATACATACATACATACATACATATCTATGAGTGTATGTATGTACATTCTGCATTCTACTGATTTTAAATTTGAGTAGGTTCGTGCGTTTTGTTAGGTTTGAATGTGTTATGTATATTCGTACATATCCATACATACGTATCCATAGTTATGTGCGTGAAGAGGTTTCAAATGTTTTTTGTGGGTTTTTCCTTTTTTGGTTTGTCTCATTTTCTTTCTAACTGCATTACCATATTTCTTTTTAATGTTGCTGCTTAATTTTGATCCCAACCTACCAACAACAACTACAACAAAAGATGTCATTCAATTTGTCCCCTTGTGCAACTTTCTCTTTCACACTCATCGGTGTTTCATTCAGAAAGAAACATTCTACTTACTCTTACGTATACTTTAAAATGTGCCATTCAATGATTCTGCATATGTGTGTGTTAGTGTTCTTATTGTGACATTATTTGTATATATGTAAGTACATATGTATGTATGTATGTATGATTATGGGGGCGATTTAGTTTGTGTTACTGATTTTGTACTTAGCTACTTACATACTTACATAAGGGATTTATTATTGTTTTTGCATCATGAGCATTTTCAGTTCTGTGTGAGAGCCAATGATATTACGAGGCAAACATGTGTATGAATGTATGTATGTAGTACATGGTGACAAGAAATTATTTTGTACCTAGTTGCATGCAACATATTTAAAAAAAATACATACCTACATATATCTATGAATGTATGTACATATGTATGCACCATACACTTATGTTTATTCATGTACATATCGTCGCTGTTTTAACTAACTGACCTAACTAGAATTTTAAAAATTTAACAGGAGAGGAGCTTTTATGGTTGTTTTATACATTCATTCTCATGGATGCGTCAGAAATCTTTTTACTTATATAGGCACAAAGGTAATGCTTACAGTCATGCAAATTGGAAATAATGTGTATTAAAACTTATAATGTCTAGTAGAGGACTTAACTCATTTTTCAAAAAAATATCAGCTAGGTCGGTTAGTTAAATCAGCGACGATATGTATGTTATCAGTAGGCATTTATTAGAAATGATTTTTAAATAAATTAGGATTCCAGTTCATATAAGCTGTGATCAGACATAGTGAGTTATTAATATTTCTGAATTTTATGAATAATTTGTATATATATGTATGTATGTATGTATATACGCATTAGCGGAGATAAAATTTTTTGGGGAGAGGTGGGGCATGGTGGTATTACGACTGGTGTTTTTCATGAATAATTTAAGAAACATAGGTATTGTCACATATTTTGAACAGTCACAAACATCTTATCTTATTATTTGTGAATTATCAAATAGTTTTTGAAAGTCTGAGCATGAGATAAGAGGTTTGTGACTGTTTGAAATATGTATGATTTGGCAAAGCACCAATGCTTAACCACCAGCAGATAAATTCCATGATCAATATTAAAATATATAATTGCAGAAAATTTTGAAAAATTAGAGGGTTTGGTGGGTCAGAAAACAATTCCTGTAGAGACAATGCCCCCCATTGAAGGACCATGATAAGCCATAGTTAGGGTAAAATTATATAGAGGAAAGATGTTGTGCTATTTGTTCTCAAAATAAATGTATGCATAAAATTTTTCCGAAAAACGCCGCATTTGAATGTAACACTGTATGTAATTTTTTAAGTCATGGAAATGCATATAACCATATACGGACAACACTACGTAATAAAAGACCAAAAAAAATCCGTGTCTCCCCAAGTAATGAATTTTTTATGGGCCCCCAAAGATTTGGGGCCTCGGTGTCATTTTTGGATTTTGTTAGGCTCATATCTTGCAGACCGTTGATTTACTCTCTGAAGCAAAGTTGCAGCTCTTGTCATAAAGAACAAAAATTGTGAACATATAAAATCAAAAAAACTTCATCTTCAAAACTTCATCGCAAAAAATTAAAATAAAAATCTATTTTTTACAGTTTTCCCCCTGTTCAGGTCCATAGGTAGCAAACCGTTCAAAATTCAAAGGAACACCGTTTAGCTGGCGCTTAAGTAGTCGCAAAAGTGAAAAATATCAACAAAAAAAAAATTATATAAAAAAATTTTCCGGAAATTTTCACTTTTGCGGCTATCTAAGCGTTACCTAACGCTAGAACGTGTAAAAGTTCTGAGTTTTTCATGTAAACAAAAACTGCTGCTGTATAGTTTGTCAAATGAGTGTTTTAAAAATCAGAAAAAAGCAACAAATACACGTATTTCTACAGGAGATTGTTTTATTTTGAACAACCTGTTGATGAAAACCTGAATTTATTAAACTGAATTGAAACCAGGTTTTAACTTTGGGTGTGAAAACGCTATAAAAGAATAAGTATTTGAGCGGATCCTACAAATATTCACGAAATTGAGCTTTAAAGTAAGCATGCAAATAATAGATAAAAATAGTACGAAATTCTCAGGCGTTAGTTTTTGTGATCAGAAAATTTCTAATATTTCAACATCATTTGAAAATTTACACTATGTCGCAATAAATTTTTTCACTTTCTATAACAGAGAATTTTTAACGTTTTCTTATACATATTTGAAATATTTAACAGTAATGTTATACAATTTTTCATTTATTCAGTAAATATTTTTTAATCGAAATGTGAAATTGAGATATATGAGCACACATATGAATAAAAATATAAAATTGCTAAGCGCAAGAAATAAAATATATTTTTAGAAATCTACATACATACATACATATGTATGTATGTATATAGTTTGTTTCAATAATATTACATAACGTCCATTCATAAATCGAATAATATGTACTATAATATAATATTTATAACAAAATATACATACATATGTATGTATATCTTAACATACTAAACTATTCTTAAAAATTTATTGCAGCATTAACCTGCAATATTTTATCAGGCATGGTCACACTGTTCCCAATATAATCAAAGAAACTCTGCCATAACAAAAAAAAATCTTTTCAATGCTCCTTTTTAAACTCACTCAAAACACGCTATTACCGACGAGTAATATGCAGCTCATACTCTTAACACTGCAAGCACTAATAATAACTGCCTTACCATCTCTTATAATAATTATTAAGAGGTTTTGCATTTATTTGTCTGCTTTTTACAATTCAATAAAGCTTTCAGAAATTTCAGAGGGAGACAAAATTATCATCGGCCACCTCACCTTACTGCCCGCAGTAATGTCACTCCAAAATTATGTACAATAAGTATTACCAAGCGCAAAAATAATATTGTGAGAAAATAAGGAGGGTAGACACAATACATGAACGGATATCAAACATAAATACCTGGAATTTACACTCTTACCCCCAACAAAATGTTGTTGAATTGCTGCATGAAAAGCTGGATGTGAATGTGTTGGGTTTGAATGATATAAAAAAAACATGACGGTGCTAAAGGCAAAAGAGACATTTTGCTACAAACACATGAATTCATAGCAACACACACAGATACTCACACACACACACACACACATAGATTAAGCATATTTTGCCATGAATGCAGATTGTGGTGTGTGTAACATTTTATTGTTGTTTTTTAATTTTCATTACTGTTTAGTCTTGTGTGTGAGTTTTCTGTTGAGACGTTGCGCTTAGAGGCGAACGAAGTTGCTTGTCACTCGCTGGAGACATTTGTGGGCAGTTGCGTTGAACTTGTCGTCTTGTGCGTATCTTGTGTTGAATACAAAAAAGTAGATACGGAGTACGGATGCAAAACAAGAAAAAAAAATACAATTCCAGCTAAGAGCACTCTTTGATATCTGGATATACAAACGTTCTATAAGATACTCTTTCGGAACATTTTTTCTCATACGTTTAAAGTGTCGCCAAATACAAGACCATTTAAGTAATACATACTCGTACATATGGATGTATGTTGGTATATTGTTGGTTTTTCTTTAGTGTATCTATGGACTGAGAATTTTTTCTATAGATTTTGATGCACTACCACCAACATGAAATGTTGTTGCTCTTCTGCTACCTCTTCATAATTATCATCTTCATTTTATTGAGCTCTTATACATCTATGTATACGACTCAGCAGTCAGTGTCACCCACGACATCACAAGAAGTGGACATATAAACACACACAAACATTAATAATAAAAACAATAATATATTTGGGAGTGTGAATAAGTGAAAAATTCGAGAATACATATTTTGATAAAAACTCATATTGTTGTGCATTAAAAAAAAAGAAACTTTATGGCATTAAAATAAACCCAAAAGTCATTGCAATGAAAGAAATGTTTTGATTAAAAACAGTTTATTTTTTTTTCAAACAAAACAATATTCATCAAAGGATTGGAACTGTGGAACGAATAAGAATGTGAGTTTAAACAAAAAAAAATTATTTTACAAAGCCGACGGTAGTTGAGTTTTATCTTGCCCAACACCGTCGGTCAATTAGAGATACATTACAGTAATAAAATATGTAATGTAATAAGCTTAAATCCACAATTTACGTGTATTTATGACAAAAAAAAAATAAAATGAAATTCGACTTCTGAACAAAATGAAATAAATGTTTCCCTTTTGGGAAATTTTATAACTTTTGCACTTTTCAATAAATTTTTTTACTAACAAACAAAAATGTGTACATACATACATATGTATGTATGTATGTATGTATTTAGAATTGATTAATAAATTCCAGCTAAGCCCAAAATTTTGCCTAGTTTACATACATAAATCCTTAACACATTAAGTACCTTCCTTCACTCTTTGCAGAGTCTCTCTCATATTGTTGACATTTATTTTTTTTTTTAATTTTTTAAATGCTCATTATAAATTTTGTTGAATATTTTATTTGACAGATGATTGACATGTTAAGTATTTTAATTGTTGACTTTTTTTTTAAATATTTATAACCTTTTTGTTGTTATTTTATCATTTGTTGTCAGTTTGTTTCTTGTTCGCTGTAGTGATTTTAAAGAATTTTGGCCTTGTGAGTTATTAAGCTTGAAACAATTATTAAAATTTTTTTTAAACAAGCATTCTTTCTCACATTAAAGCCAAGAAACTCTAATGATTAATAATATAAATTGTGCTTAAATGATTTTATTAAGAGCATTAATAATGTCTTCCTTGTTTAAGAAGTATAGGGTGTTTTTTTCAGAGGTATAGAACTTCGAATTGAAATAAAACACAAGAAAATCGTTTTAATGTCCATCAATTTGGCTTTATTGGAAGGATAATTTTATGCCATTAATGTTTAAATATGATTTTGGGCATGTGGCCGCCGCGGCTTGCTCGAATAAAGCCAATTCTACAGGTCCAATTTTCAACCACTTTTTCGAGCATATGGGGCCGTATGTTGGCAATAACGGCACGAATGTTGGCTTCCAAGTCCCCTAACGTTTCTGGTTTGTTGGCGTAGACGAGCGACTTCACATATCCCCAAAGAAAATAATCCAATGGTGTCAAATCACACGATCTTGGTGGCCAATTGACAGGTCCATTCCCCGAAATTATGCGCTCATCGAAGGTTTCCTTCAATAAATCGATTGTGACGTGCGCTGTGTGGCATGTAGCGCCGTCTTGTTGGAACCACAACTCATCCACATTCATGCCATCCAATTCGGGAACAAAATAGTCGGTTAGTCGGCTCCAATTGCTGTGCACGGTGGCGAATCGATTCATTCGGGTCCTCTTCAACACTTTGCTCTACAGCGGCAATTGTTTCTTCGGTGCGCACTGTTCGACGTCTCTGCGGATGCGTATTATCACATAGAGTAAACGTAGTGCGAAAACGATCCATGGTTAACCGAATTAATTGCTCTGATGGACGATTATGTCGACCATAAAATGGACGGAGCTTGCGGTAAACTTCGCGAACTGAACCATTATTTTCGAAATAAGTTTGCACGATTTGCAAGCGTTGTTCTTTTGTCAACCTGTTCATGATGAAATGGCAAACCAAACTAAATATTAATCACTTGACAGCTGACAAAATGGTCGCCAGTTAAAAAAATGATGCCAACTTAAAGTTCTATACCTCAATAAAAAACACCCTTTACATATGTATAGGGGAAAAATGATTTACAAGTAAATCTTACAGGAAAATTCAATGTCTTTTAAGTTAATTGAAACATGATAATTATTTAATAGAGTTCAACTTATTGGAATGTATGTACCTATGTACATATATAAGTTTGATTTTAAACTTTGGCCTTTCAGTAATTTGTTCGTTTAAATGTTGTTCTAGTTTGTGTTTAATCTTGATTGACAATTTTAATAAGTCAATTGTTCACAGTTTTTCAATAAGTATTGTGGCTTATTCTTAACAAGCTTGACATATAAGAATATACATATGTATATTATATGTAGAAATTAAGTTATTGTTAGTATTAATTACTTTTTTTATTTTCGTAATTATTCTCATTACATCATATTTCTTAATTAAAAATGTAAAATATCAAAACATTTTAATGAGGTAATGATTAATATAAACAATAAAAAATCTAATTCAAATTAAAAAATATTTAGTTCAGATATAAATTTAGAAAAAAAAAATAAATTCCCTTTTGGGAAATTTTTATTTTTCTAGGCAGTTAAAAATATATTAAAATCTTAGCTAAAATCTTATACTTTTCTTTCATTTGGTATTAAAATACAATTTTCCCTAGAACAACTTAATAATAGGCTTACAGAAAACAATTCATTTATATTGAGTATATAACGTACAGCTTTTCTTTTAAATCTCATTTGAAGAAAGCTATAAAAAACTACGCAGTTTATACTTTTCAAGGATAAAGGAAATCCTTTCAAATCAGGCAAATCCGAAACAATAAACAGCGTACTCTCCTTTGCTAAGTCTCAAATTCGCGCTAAAACCACATGTAAAACTATTAAGATAAATTCACGTATGATGTAGAAACAGCTTACAAAGGCCAAGCAATTCCAAAGCAACAGGTTTTAAATACCTTTTCATACAATGTATAAGCGCCTTCCCAGACATCTACTTCCCTCCTTTTTTTACGAAAAATTAAAAAAAAACTAACTATAGTAACGTCCCTTTTCATAATGTATGATTAATATTATTTTATATCGTAGTCACTATGGAATAAAAAATAAAAAAAATCATTACACATGTATGTACACATATAATTTCACTAAATTCAAATAGAGCATTCGGTTCAATGTTTTAGGACATTCGCGAGCAGGATTTAGAAATTTCTCATCCTGAAAGTGTTCGAAATTCGGTATAAGATATTCTAACTCCATTATGAAGTTAATGATTGCAGCACGCTCTTTTATATTCCACAATAAGTCTCGATACAATTTGAATAATATTGCAGTTGATATTTTAAATAGTGCAGAAGAGTGGCATTAAATTTCTGCGGTAGCCAAAATTAAAGTAATTAACTCTCCAACAAGTTTCAGGAAAAAAACTATACAAGTTATTAAATTTAGCCAAGTGTTTAAAAGGCTCCTCATGGGATATTTTTCGAATAAATCTATTTTTCAGCAGATTTTAGATCTTTTATACCTAACTCTTTTATTAAATATAATTTAAACAAAAGGAAAAGTTTTCCTAGTTATGCCGATCTGTAAAACTTCTATCTACACACAAAAAAGTAATATATTAATTTTGTAATATCAATTAAAATATTTGTAATATCAATTAAAAATTAATTCGATTTTCACCTATAAACAATTTGATAATATCAATTAAGTTTTTCTACTCAAATTAATTAATAGAATTAAAATTTTAATTTAATTTTAATTTTAATTGAATCAATTAAATTCTTAATTGAAAATATTAATTGGTGAATACTTTTTTCTGTGTATATCCTTTTAAAATCCTCTACAGTAATAATCCTCTGAAAAATGTGTCTTGGGTACCCTGCTTTTATTGGTGGCAAAGAACATTTAACGATGCAGAGTGCGCCATGTTGTAGAGAACTGCTAGGTATGCCCAGTGATAGGAGAAGGATGTGGAAGTCTACAGGTACAGAACTTTTTTTTCTCAATGTTTGATACCTTATCAACAGTACTCTCACTGATATTAAGAAATGCTAAAGCTTTAATCTACAGCTATAAAGCAGTCTAAGCAAATGACCTTGGACTGATGATTAGTTTTCTCTTACAGAAATAACATGGGGCAAATGATGCCACTCGTTATCACACGAAATTACGAAACATTTCAATATAGTTTATATGGAAATGTTTTAAAATTTGGAATCGTATCGAATGCCGCAATTTTCCGACTGGTTCTTAAACCTTTGTGTCGTCTGTGCTTAGAGAAACAGCGATGTCTAAACTTGCAGAAAGGAATTTCTATTGTATGTAAAATTAATCATTTGAATTAAATTGAAATCTAATTGTTTAGAATTAACTATTGTGAAGTTTGTATTATTTAACTAATTAATATGATTATTTAAAACTTTATAAACCTAAATGTTTATAAGCTTTACAGCTTGAAAAGCACTGAATTTATTGAATTATAAACAAGTGTAAAGTATCTGAACTAACATGCCGAATTGTTATTTTTCGCGCCAATCGAGGTCATAATTTTTTTATTGAACAGCCTGTAAGTAATTTATTCAAAGGGTACAAATTCTCTGTAAGTGCATTGTTTTGAGAAATAGTATAAGGTGCTCTTTAATTGCAAGTTTTTGAATTTAAATGATATATCAGGCGAAATTCTCCGACTTATGTACTGGACTTTATTAAAAACGTTATACATAGTTTAGCTAAAATTTAATGGTTTAGGGCATAGCAGATCTATTATTTGGATACAAAATTTTCATATTTAAAATTTATCGTTCAGCGTTTTAAATTCTTATTATCAACATATATTCAGGTACCTCTTGGGAAAAAATGTTTAAACATCTTCAGTGCCGTCGTTCATATCAATAGCTACCAATTCGGACCAGACAAAATCATTAATGATTATTCGATAGCGCAATCCTTTCATCATAACAGTTGCTCGAGTCTGTTTTTCGACAAAGTAAAGTTCTAATGACCCCGCCAGATCAAAATGGAGAGTCTTTTAAACAATTTTTTTAAATTTTTCGAGTTCAAAATGTGAGAACTCTGCTTGTTAGCGTAACCTTCGAGATGCAAATGGGCCGCCAAATCACTCAATAAAAATTGTTGATTGATAAAAATTTCGGATCTGTTTAGTGTATTTCAAGTCAGTAAAGTTCCGACGTGGCTGATGGTCGATAGGAGTGAGTTGTTGTGTTAATTGAACCTTAACGACCTTAAGATCTAAGTTTTTTATTTATTATTTTTTTTTATTTTGAAAGTGAAGTACCACTCAGACAATGAATTCCTTCTATTATTACTAGGTGTTACCTTCTTTAGGAAAGAGATAGCGATGAAGAACATAAGTGGGGAAGCAAGAGATAGAGGAAAACTTCATTCTTTTCTCTGCTTTTACACGTTTTTAATAGTGCAGTTCTGCAGCGCCTCTCCTGTCAATGAGGCGTATTAAATGTTCAAAGCTTTACCGCCCATTAGTAGCCCCTTTACAAGGTGAAAAAAGGTAGTCTGCAATTATTATGTAAACAAAAATTGTTGTATGGACCAGTAAAGAAAATGTTTGTGTTATTTGTAGTTGATATATCATATATTTTAAGGTTGCAGCTTTTACGACATAAAAAAATATACAACATATTAACTACAAATAACACAAAGATTTCTTGGACTGGTCCATACAACATTTTTTTTATTTAAGTTGGCAAATGTAATATAGCAATATCTCTGAAACTAGAGCGGCTCGAAAAGTAATAAGCCTATTTCGAACAAAAAATGCATAAGGATTAGTTATACTAGGTTAAAAAAAAATATAATCAAAAAATTTTAGAGGCTAAACTAAAAACATAAGATTTTAACATCCTTACAATAACAGTAAGATATCCTGATATGTTCATCAATGTGATTCTATCTACATGAAAGAGATTTTTGTGTAAATTTATAAACCAAAAAGTATTTTTAAGTTGTGAAGAATATTCGTGAAATATTAACGAAAAAATACAAAAAGTGGTGTAAATTATGAAAATGCTAAATGTCACTATATCTTTAAAACTAGAGCTGATAGGGAAAAACTAATGACTAATAACTAATCGTAATCTGGAGATAAAAATACATAAGGATCGGTAATTTTTATTTAAATATCATACAAAACCTCTATTTTATTGTGTGTGCAGTGCACTATAGGTCAAATCACCACTTTGTCTGCGCGAAATTAAAACCACCTACCAAATCATCGTATTCAAACCAAGTTCTGAAAAAATTTCTTCCAAATTGAATTTGACCCATTATCGACCAAAAATTAACCCTTTAATAACAACATTAATAAATTTGGATTTACGTTAAAGTGTTGACAATTGAAAACAACAAGAAAAAAATTTAAATGTCACTTTTGTTTTTATTACTTTTGCACAAAAAAAGTGATCATTTGACCTAATGTGCAGTGTTATGAATTAAGTAATTCATATAAATGAAATATAAGGAAGTTACACTTTTTGATAAGTCATTTGCAAAAAATGTAACTAAAATAGTAAAAAAAATATGAAACATTAAGGTGTCATTTATTTAATGATCTTAAAATATTTTCATTGAATGGAAAATAAATATTATATTATGAGACATTAGAAGATTAATAAATGATTTAATTTGCTCAAATTAAATTAATAATGCCTCCTTTCAACTCTTTTATATAAGGGTCTTATGCAAAAAAAAAACTTAATAAGGCTTTGCCAAGCAATGTTAAGAAAAGTTGTATTCTAAAAAAATTATTATATAAACATTCTAAAGTAGGCACCCACGTTTGTTAAGACTACTTTAAGTTGATATTTCCAAAATGTGTATTTTGTACCTCAAATATTTTTACTAATATAGCAGATACTGATTCATGTTACATCTGAAAATGAAGCTAGAAGTGCCTGCTCTTATCTTAAATTTATTATTTCTGTCATGTAATGGGAAACATCACCAAATTATCCAACTGCTTCGAAATACATAGCAAAATCCATAAAAATATATTAAAATAAATACAATTATACAAAAATGTTTTAGTGATGTACATACAATCAAAACAAATCGAAAAACGCTGGATATTCAAATACTCGTTTCATTCGAATAAAACAAATTGTGATAATTTTTCACATTTTTTTACTTTTACTTCATGGTTGTGTTTATCTGTTTTCCTATTAAGTCAGAAGCTCATATTTTTTAAATTAGGTTGCTTTACTTCAAGATAATAAAAATTTATGTAATAAAATAAAAAAAAATATTTGAATATCCGAATGAAATTGTATTCAATTTTGTACATCATAAGCTGTGAAGTGGTTGTTGAACACGGTGGTGTAACCAGTATTTATTATTAAATCACAAAATATTTAAAGTTGTCTTTTGCATATGATTTTTTAATAAAGCTATGTTAGCCTTAAAGTGCTTATCAACTACTATGAACTTTAAAGCTAAAGTAAAATATTTTTTTTGCATAAGGGGGTAAATCTCTTTCTTTTTAAAAATCTTTTTTTACTGCATATTGTATGTAAATCACTTGCCTTTTTAATGCCTTGTATAAGTATTTAAATTGTTTTTATTTTCTTTTTTTTTCTTAACCTCAAGGGCAAAACATCCATCATTTTAAATATTTTATGGCCTTATGTGTTTATGTCATTTAAGTCTTTTTTTATATCACTGACGATTTTTATGATAAATATTCTCGCAACCATAAAAAAGTATGGATCGTCTTAAAAAGCAGCAACAATTTTGGAAAAAAGGACAATCGCCCAAATATCTTCATACACAAACATTCAAGCTACACAAAGAACGGACGGACTGGAGCGGACCAATGTTTAAATTATCTCCCCCATTGCAAAAGAAAAATAATAAAAATCATATTTGTTCCTCTCCCATTCAGTCAGTCAGGCAGTACGGACACTGCCTGAAAAACAAACTGTGTAATTATTTCATTTAATGTATACTGATTGTCACTGTTGGTAGTAAGAAAACTAGTTTTTTGTCTTCTTAATAATTATAGTTATTAAAAATATTTCGTGTTTGGGTAGATGGAAAAAAATCATGAGATGTGATACGTACGTTCGATTTATGATTTGTTTTGAAAGTTCACACATTTGGCCTGCTGATTTCCTGTTTTAATGAAATTAATGACAAATTTTTTTAATCTACTTTGGAAACGATTTTTTATACATACATATGTATATAAATTTTCTGTGAGGAGAAGCTGAAACGTTGCGATGCTAAATAACAATTAAAATGAGTTATAAACATTTTTTTTGTAAAAGAGAAAACAAAAAAATAAACCTAAAAATTTATCGTAAAGTATATTTTATAGTAAAGAAAATAAACTTTTGTGTCTGACAAAAAAAAAACTGGTATAATTTTTCAATAGAGTGTCATAAAATAAAACAAAAAATTTTACAGTGGCTTAAAATTTTATATCGACATTGACTCGAGTCTTAAAAGCCGTATTTTGTGTTTTGCTTTTTTGTCACCTTTAATGGCACTTTTATTCTCGTACCTTTAAAGGGCTTATACAGTCAACAACAAAAGCCATGTAGTTTTCTGATTTTTATTAAACAAAAATCAAAGGGGAACAAATCATAGCAACATTTCTGTCTCCTGAGTTTAATGATTTATTATCATTTACAATCAGTAGTTAATCATTAACATTTATATTGAAACTTTTTTTTATATAGAAATGTACACACACATTATATTTTTTTCTACACCCATCAGATGATGTTGGTTACTCTTTTCTTTGTGTCCCTCATTTCCTACTCATCACACATAAAAATCAAAGAAGACAAGATGAGATGAAAAAAAAAACACAAAATTTCAAGCTAAAATTGGAGATCACAGTATCACAGCAAGTCGTCATGTAAATTTTAATTATATACATGTAAATTTTAAACTACAGCAAATAAAAAAGGTCGGCTTCTCAGTTGTTGTGAAGTTTTATTTTAATCTATGCAGCACATGGACCTTAAAATAGAAAATTAAAAAGCTTAAATAGTTTTCGTTTTAACTACTTAGTGCCACAGCTACGACTACTGATTCCACTCGTACGGAGCTGGTTGCCACTAAATTTTATTCTACATCAATGTTAACCAACATGTATGTTCGAATAATTTACTAAGAGCTGAAATGCTTGTTTGTTTTGTCTTAGATATAAATGTCGATGTTTTCATGTAAGAACGGTTATTAAGAAAATTTTATGGCTATTTAAGACGATTCCTACTGTTATATGATCAAAAGCTATCAAGTTTTTGATCATATAACTCTAAAATAAATCAAAAGCTACTACTACACTATTATACACAGTTGGCAGAGGAGTGCAAATTATTGAATTTTTTATTTTTTTGAAGGAAATGTATTTAAATGCTACAATATAAGTGGGCTATTAAAGACCCAGAAGAAATTGTTTTAAACATTTTACATACATATTTACGTTGCGAATTTTAATTAAAAGATATTTTTATATTTTTTATATCTGAAAAAAAAATTTTTTATTCCTGTGAGATACTTTTGTAACTCAAAGCTATATCTTGTAATGCAAGATTTTTCAAATATAAGTATGAATAAAAAAAAAACAAATACTCTTTTTTCATAGTCCTCTTCCATACAGTGAAACATTTGCTGCGAAACATTTTTGTTTTCTCTTTTCAAACTGCATTCGTGTTCACACTGTGAAGTTTTTGTTTTGCAGCTTAGTAAATTTTCTCATATATTTCTCATGAGAATGAGACGAGAATGACGTACTCAACAAGAACTGCATGTACATGAAACATTTCTCTTTCCCCGTCCATCGACAAACTCAAAAGTTTTGCAGCAAATGTTTCACTGTATGGACGGGGACATACTACCCATTGTATTCCATTAGTTTAAGTTTTTGATTGGTCATGTTTTAATGTTTTGCTTGAAAAATCAAAATTTGCTAAAAGCATATCCTCGAAAGATATTTTTGTATTTAAAGGATATTTTTTTTTTGACAAAAAGTATTGTTGTTGATTCTGTACTAAAAATACTTTTAGGGCGACTTTTTGAGTTCGAGATTAAGATTAGTTTATTTCTCCAATTAGCTAATCCGAAAATTAACTTAATCCCAAATTAATTCAGTTTGATATTTTTGAGTGCTAGTTTAAACTTATTATTATGAGTAGTATTACCATACTGAGGAACAAAGTAGTGACAACATTTTCTGTGTAAAAGTCATACATGTTATCAACACACTTTGATTTTTTGTGGGAAGAAGAAGAAACTGCCATGTTTTATTATTTACAAGTAAAATGTTGCTCGTGTTAAAGGAAATAGATGAATAATATAAAATGTATATATTTATTTATGTGTTTTTAAATTATTTTATCATATAATTTTTACAAAAAGTTATATGTTTCACAAGTGTATGTTGTCAACATTAATGCATGATTAAACCACCGCGATTGCCCGCTTAAACTAGCAAGTAAAACCATATAATCGACTACCCAAAAATCACAAATCAAGATTAAGGTTAATTTAATGTCTAATCTTCAACTCAAAAAGTCGCCCTTAGTCATTAAATATACTTTATTTGCAACAAAGATTGTTTAAAAATATTTTTGTATCTGTACATAGATCTAGTCTAAACGTAAAGAGTTTTTGCGCTAAAATTTTGATTTTATATTGAGATATAGAAAGAACTATTAAAGCTATACATATATTTCAGTCTCATCTCTCTTATACAAAATCAAAACTTGAGAAACAAAACCTTTTGCGTGTAAACCAGGCCATACACATGTGCATTATAAATATTTTAATACAACCCTTTTTTACCAACAAATTTCTTTTTGAGCCCAAGGTATTATAAGTTTGTATTTTGTGTCTGTGTATCTGTGTGTCTGTACGAGTCCACGAACTGGCCAAATGGCTAGACTAATTTTGATTAAGTTTTTTCTGTTTGAAAGGTGACTTGATCAAAAGTTTTCTAAGCTATGTTTGAAGAAAATTGGTCCAGACGAGATAATCACATATTTTCTAGATATATTCTGATGAATCTTTGTATCTTTGACACCATAGCTATCAAACGGCTAGACCGATTTTAATTTGATTTTTTCCTGACTTGATTTTATATTTTGTTGCCTATTCTTGAAAAAAAATTGGTCTGCACGTCTAGGGTTCTTAAAATTTTTAATTTTTGTTATTACTTAAATTATTTAAAAATAATTAATTAAGAACTTACTCTTACTATTTGAAAAATTCTCTCAATACGCAATTATAAAATTATTCTTAAAACATTTTTCAAATTTATCTTGTTTTAGATAAATACCTGCAACCCATAATAAATTAATCTAGATCAGATCAAAAATAATGGAACATTTAATGACTGCCTTTATGCCACCAGCTTATTTGTTGGGTCATCCCGCAAACACCGCACTCTCCTCCTCATCGCTAACAACTTCGCCGGCCACGTCACCCACAAACAATTCATTAGGTCTCAATAAGCCCAAACGATGGGGTTCGCCGCCCGTTAACATGGGTGGACAATTTATAAATCCCGCTACAGGAAAAAAGCGCGTGCAATGTTCTATCTGCTTTAAAACTTTCTGTGACAAGGGAGCCCTAAAGATACACTTCTCGGCTGTTCACTTGAGAGAAATGCACAAATGTACTGTCGAAGGATGTAATATGGTCTTTTCTTCTCGCCGTTCCCGCAATAGGCACAGTGCTAATCCCAACCCCAAGTTGCACTCTCCACATATACGCCGCAAAATCTCACCTCACGATGGTCGCACCGCTCAACAGTTTCCTCTATTTCCCATGGCACCCACTGGTATCTTGCCACCAGCAGCTGCTATGCCAGCCTTCCCCGGACTTATGCCACCTCATCCTGCTGCCATGTTTGGTGATTTCCCTAGTCCTCAGTTTCAGCACATGCTTGCCGGCCAAGAAAGACTTTTAGGTGCTCAACATTCCTCACATTCTAGTGGTGCTTCCAATGCCTCCGATAATGACGATGATGATGGTTACGTGCTCGATGTTCAGGGTTCAAATGCTAGTCAGGGCAGCCACAGCGATTTGGACGATTATTGTCAGGAAGCAGAAGGTGAGGACAACGACGAAGATGAATTAATATCGGTCTCAATAGAAGATGATATCAAGCCCGAGCTTAGCAAAATGCCTTCAGAAGATTCAAATGAACCATTAGACTTTAGCTTACACAAGCGCTCAGGTGAGTCTATGTCAGCAGCAGAAAGACTCATGGCCAGCCCGAGTAGTGTGCAAAAACCTTCCAATAGTTTCTCCATGGACAGCTTGTTGGGCAAAAGGAAGAGATCTTGCAGTGAGTCAGAAATGTCCTGTGATAATTCTTCGCCCGTCAACATCAAAATGGAAAATGAAGAGGAGGAAAGCAATTGCTTGGACCTTTCTGCCTCGCAGGCTAGCAAAAAAGTACAAAATATTCCCGCCGGCCACACGTCACCACTAACAGCAGAAGAACAACACCTAAGACTATTGCAATCACAAATGTTTGCTGCTGCTGCCGCTGCTGCAGCCGCTCAAACGCAAACATCTGAGATTAGCGAAGATGCTGGTGCAACCTCAGCACCGCCACCCATGTGGAATCTTTTGTCCGAAGTTTATCGCTCCATGTTCATGAATACCGGCGCAAACATCAAGTCCCAACAGCAGCAGCAGCAGCAGCAACAGCAGTATAATGAAATGGCCACAAATGCAATTTCAGTTTAACTTCGAACATTTGCACGCACACATGTCAAGCGCAGCTGCCTGCTGTGCAGCTCAAACTCAAACTCGCTTTAGGTTGTTACCTCAAAATGTTAACTTGTTCTAAAATTCTCATCATTAATATTACTTGTATTATTATTATTATTATTAATATTAAATATTTATGTAAATAAAAACAAAGATTTGTGTAAATAATTTACCTAGAAATCATCGTTTTACCTACAAAAGTATTCAGCAGTATCTAATTTAAATCCTTTTTAACACATCTATCTGTATCTATCTCTTTCCCTCTCAAGCCTTGGTGCAATACTTTGTAAATTTGTTTTCTTCTCTTTTATTTTATGCAAATTTTAAAAACCATTTTTTACATATAAATTTATTTTATTATTGGAAAACTCGTTGACTATTTGTCTTTCTGTTTTTGTAACGAAATGTATACGTTTAATGATATTAAATTATTTCTTTATTTACGTAATTATTTTACTTTTTTAGTCATTTTATTTTATGTGTGTAGTTCCCTTACATACCTTGTAATTAAAAAGAAAAACTAGTTAAAAAAAATTAATGAATTAAAATGTGTAACATATCTTTTTTTTATATGAACTCAAGTATCATTTAAATACTCGTAGTTGAAATCAATAATATTAAAGTTAAAAAAAAATGCAACACTATTTACTTGCTACAACAAATTATTTTAGAATTAATTTTTAATATAGATGGAAAAAAATATCAATCAATAAAAATGCTTTATTATTATGTGAGATAATTTATATGTATGAAAAAAAAACAAAATAATTTTAGCGAATTTTATAAATTTGAAACGACAAATTTTTATTAAAACAATAAAATAACGTTAAAGTTTATTTAATGGAGAAAAACATCAATTGCACTGTGTTTTTATTTTTATATTTTTGTATTTTTGATATTAAAGCTGTATAGAAAACGGAAATGGGCTGGAAAAAAATTACATGGAAAATTAAAAAAAAAAAACTTCTATTCTAAAAATTTCAAGAAGAAAGTTGTCATGTTAAAGTTTGGAAGTGAAAATTTCTCCATTTGATACGCGCATAAGAACACTAAATTGCTGACAATATTTTAGTTTATGTAGCACCCCACACACGGAAAGTTTACTTTGCACAGTCTTAATTAAGTTGGAAGAAAGACAGAGGGAGAAATACTTTCCCAGCTGAATTAATACTTTTTACAGCAATGGAGCCTATTTGTCAGTGATATCGTTACAAATTATGTTTTCCAAGTCCGCACAGAATTGAAGAAAATGACAAATGAAAAAGCTGAAATCATCTGTGACACAGGTGCACAAGAGAACATTTTTACAGAATTAAATCAAAGAATTTATCTATATGTTTGATCGAAAAACAGAATATTAGAATGGTTAGTATTGAAAAAATCATTAAGATTTTTTCCCAAATTATTTCAAAGTTAACTTTAAGCATTTTCATTCAGAAATATTATTTGTTTAACCTTTTACCTGCAAAAATTGCAAAACGAATGAGGCCACAAAGTATAAAATGAAAATATTTTATAATCAATAACCACTATGAAAGAAGTATTAAATAAGACAAAGGTGCTGAGTGAGAGGGACAGTCCGAAAACACTATTATCTTCCATTTCGTGACATCTCTGTGCACTTTGTGTCAATGCATCAATTGTATGTGGTTTATCGAAAATGATAAAGGAAGTAAGAAAAATCGGTAAGTCTGAACACTTTTTGCAGCATTGTAGGCTGCATGCCAGTGATAACATGGCAAATGATGTTTTCCAAGGTGTTAATTGCCTGCGGCGTATCGCTTAATCTGCGTTGAATTGTGTTATCAGACATGGAAATGGATTTTACTTTCTCGGCTTCTTTTTCGTCTATCATTATCTGAACCAGCCGGTAAAATAAGATTTTCAGCGATTGCGTGAGGTTTTCCATTTTAACCTATGAAATATACTACTTTAAAACTATCTAAGAGATCTTGTTCATTTATTTTATTTTTATTTATTTTTAGTACTTCTAATGAGGGATTCAACCAAAAACCATTCCCTTCCTCTCTCTTGCCTATTTGAATTTTATTTTTTAATTTTTTTTTATAACAATATTTTCAAACTTTGAGAACAAAATCGTCAAGGGATCGCCAGATTTTTTGAAAATTATTTCGGGGTCGCGGCTTCAAAAAGGTTGAAAACCACTTGTGTAAAATATCCATAATAAGATATCGTCTTTGTTTAACGCTTTGTGCCACGTAGTCATTCTATTTACCTTAATATTTTCATACAACTGACAAAAGAATTTTTATTTATTTTTTTGTGTAACAAAATAAAAATAAAGAATTAAACAGCAATGTAACAAAAATTAAAATAAAAAGAAATAAATTTTCCGAAAATTCCCGGATGAAATTTTCCGGCATTTGTTTTAAAATAGAGACCTGCGTAAACAGTCTTGAAATGTAAATACGTCATATTTTTTAAATGTATTCACGTCGCATGTATTATACTAAACCAATAATAAATGCTGTCGTACTATAAGCGAAGCACGATGGATGTATTGGTGTACTTGTATATCAGTGTTAACAAGCGATGTCGCCAAGACTGCTTGTTTGTAACAAACACTCAAAAGAAGTAGTGTTGATTTGTGTATGCTTGTTTTTTTGCATACTGTACGTTTAAGTGTGTGTGTAAGATGTAGATGGTAAGCTATTATGTGATTAACCGCATACAACTAATGTTAATGCATGTGTGTGCGTTTCCATGTGCGCAGAAACATACATGCATGACGTTTGTACACGCGCTCATGCGTAGAAAGAAGCAAGCATCACAAATTCTTCCGTCACGAAGTGTTTTCTTCTTTACTCCTATACCTACAGTACTGAAACAAATTTCTTGCAAACAGTGTTGTTAACGTTTGTTTTATAAGATTTCGCTGTAGTAAAGCATTTGAAAAATCCTTGTCTTGAAAGTTCTTATAAGATGTATTGTGCAGGACACTATTTTAAAAATATTCTCGGCATTTTTCGAGAATTTTTCCGTCCGTGCCTTAAAAGTTATCAACAATTTTGGCATTTTGATAATTCTAAACTATGGGTAGGCCCATAAAATTTTAGTTTCAATAAAAAAGTATAATTTTCGATAACATGTCGCTTACGATTACATCGAAATTAAGGCTCGATGTATGTATGTCGATAAATATTGCGGTTTGAAGTGCGCAAAAAGTTAATCAATTCTTTTTTTTTCTTGGTTATCAACAACAAAAAATTTGCACACGTTGCGCAAAATTGATTTTCTTCATAATAAAATGTCATACTGAGTATTTGGAAATAAATTAAAATAAAAGCGAAGACATTTGGATTATTAAAAATTAAAAAAAAACTTTACATGTGTTTGTATTTAACAATTTAGAAAAAAATCTTATGGATGAATGTATTTATGTGTAAAAATGATTGCATTCAATATTCATTGTGTTTGTTCTTTCTATTTCTATTATTCGATTTTTGAATTTTAGTGATTCAAAATTTTCAATACTTTTTTTTTTGATTTTTTTTCCTTTTTCTGTGCGGCCATGTGTTTTATATTTTAAAATTGGAATATACATTTCACTTGACATTTGAATGTGATAGAATCAGTAGCACCCAAACAACAACAACAAAAATAACAACAGCTACACAAGTAAACTCCTGTGTGATAGATTTTTAATGTTTTTATTGTTTATAGTTGAGTTGTAGGAAAGTGTGCGGCACAAGCCAGCGAAAAATATTATAAGGCCTTTCATAAGCAGGCCTTTATCAAGGATTTCTTAAACCTTATTTAAGATTCGTATCGAATTCTTCCTTAACTTCTGGGATCCCTTCTAAGGGACACGTTCCTAATTTCCTTTTTTAACAGGCATTGGGCATATTCCCATGTTATACTTAAATTAACATCTGATACTCATTCCTGCTAATCTTCTCAGGAAAGCCGTTAAGCTACCACCGATTTCTAAAGGCATAATTCTGTTAAAAACAAAACAAATATCATACCATACACGGAATAAGACAAAATAAGTACATAAATAAGCATACAAAATATTTTAAATAGTTTTGTTTCAGGTGTTCTGCAGGGAGGATGGACACTTTGCATTAATAAACATTACAAACTTTTTATAATGCATATGACAAAAATAATATTCAAGATAAATTCAATTATAATAAGTGATAGTGTTAAAACTAGGGATGTAACGACACGTCGTTTTGCCGACCCGATACCAACATTCAAAAAGAAATATCTCCGATACCGATACGCATACTGAAATTGAACTCAAGCTAAAATTAACAAAATTCAAGTAGAGCAATTCTTTTATTATACAAAATTATGTTTTTTTTTTTAAATACATACATGATTTAGCATTGAGAGAATATTTCACTACTATGGTGCAAGGCTTTTAATACGTTATTTCTCTTAGTTGTTATGCAAAAAAAAGCGTTGGAAATTTAATTGTTTGTTCAAAACAGCTCTAAAAAAATTTAAGAAGTGTCGTCGCATCGACAGTAAAATATCGCCGATATCTATATATAGGCAAATCAGAAGTATCACCGATATATCGGAATCGGTATCGGTTACATCCCTAGTTAAAATGTCAACAGAAAGCTTACATTGAAAATGATTATGGCGAGGTATAGCTTGTCCCTACATGCATTTTACTGTTGCTTATGCAAATTACCAGGGAATCTTTACCCTAAAATTTCTTGGGACAACTAGAGATATTATGTTAAAATATTATTTAAACAAATGAGAAGTTCAACCAACATGTTTTTTATTTTAATACTCAAATTTTTTTGTTGATAATGACTGTGGGAACTCAAAACACATACAATTTATTTTACATGAATGGTATTAAGATTTTCATTCTGGCCTAGGTCTCCTATTAAGCCTGAGACATAGTGCATTCGAATAGGACTGCTAAAGAAGGCCTACTCAGTAAAGGAGAATGAAAAGAAGGCCTTAAACCATAATGACATCGCTCTTATATATATACGATTATTTATTGGGACTAAAACTGCTTCTGTCTGCTAAATAAGGCCTTATGGAAGGCCTTTTAACTTCCTAAATTTTAACACTGGCAATTATCATCATATATGAGTGTGTACGTGTGTGTCTTTCAGCATGACCAATGTTCCGGTATATATGCATAAACAATTGTATATTACAATTGTATCTGAATTATTGTTTTTTGTTCAATATTATTATTATTATTTTATCTTTATAGAATATATGACCGAAAATGAAGAGTAAAAGTGGTAGCCAGTGCTGGTATGATTAAAATAATAAAAATCAAATAATTCATGTTTATTTTTATACACGCACACACACCACAATAGAGGAAGAGATTTTCATAAATTTATTAATCAGATAAATATTTACATTCTTTCATAATGTTGATCAATAAATTGTAATAGAAATAAACAAAATTGTTGTCTTGCTTATTTTTCTGTGTAGTTGTATTGTGTTGTGTTTGATACACAACATTTGGTCAACTGTTTCAGAATTTTATAATTTTGAAGGGGCTTTTAGGTAGAACTTCTATAAAAACATTAAATTTTGTAATTGTTGGAGGAAATGGTGCAATTTAAATAGGGCATATTTTTTCTAAAAATAAATAAAAATAATTGGTCAGCACTTGGCCTGTTTTTTCTCAATTATTTTACTCTTTTCAAATACTACTTTTGTTGCGGCATATTAAAACTTAAAGTCGTTAAAACTACAAAAATTTAAATTTAGAGGACGGTATCAGGCTTGGGCCAGTGGGATAATCAGGGCAATCATGAATAAAATTCCGCGAGAAATTTCTCCCTTTTCCAATTAGAATTTTTTAGTTTTCCCTATTACTTGCTATTGTTTGAATTTATTCCCCGGGAAAAATTTCTCGCGGAATTTTATTCATGATTGCCCTCAATAAGTTCAGTCAACGGCACCCGTTTTCCTACGTTTGAAAATTCACAACAAAATAACTTGATAAATATTAATAAATTGTTCTCAGCCAGCAAATGGACTCTTAATTCTCAATTAGTTTGCTAAGAAATTTAAGAAATAGAGTAATTTTGGGAGTTAACATTTTGCCGCGTAGGATAATTGTATATAAACAAACATTTTGCTGTTGATAAGATGACATATAAAATACAATTACTGCATTAAATTAAATTCATGTTGTTTTAACATGAAATAACTATGATTCAAGATTGTTCTTCATGTTATTTCGGTAATGAATTTACGTTTGTCTAACTTGAAATAACTTTAATTCAACATGGCTCTTCATTTTGATTTTAACATCAAGTAAATGTTTAATCAACATGAAATAAAATTATTTTAAAAGGAAAAACTTATTTTGAAGATTACTATAAATCATGTTAGATTAACATGAAACATAATAAAATAAAATTAACCTGTTAACGTAGATTTTAAATTGATATTTTTCTGTGCGTTAGAAGCTTTATATTTAGTGGATCGTTGACGGAAGTCCAATTTCTTATGGTTTCTCAGGAGGTAGGCTTCGTGATATCTGCCTTTTCTTTTGAAACCTCTAAGGATGTGAGATCGCCCTAGAGGCAAAATTGGGTCTGCGTGGGGGGCAATTTATGTCACTTCTTCTGTAGCCTTAATTCTTACACTAATTTAGTTATGCAGAATGGAACTTTATGTAAACTGTAATTTAATGACCATCTTTGCACATTTGAAGCACTTGCGCACTTCCTAATTTAAATAATTTGATATTCACAAGTAGACGGATTAGAAATGTTCACGTTTTCTACACTTCTTTATGAATTACGATTTTTAAAAACAATGGCACGCAAAATGCGCACCCCTCAGCATTAATACAGTAATCTTAGCAAATACATATCGATGGTCTCAAGTGGAAAGGCCCTAACTCGTATTTTCACGAAATTGATTTGATTGATATAAACTTTTTTGTATTTGTTGTGCAGAGAAAAACATTTTTCTCCATAAATGATAAACTCAAGTAAGCCTAATACACAGTGTTATCGAAAATATTTTATTGCTAAGTTTCCAAGTTTCCAATAATTCTCATAACGTTGTCAGCTGGCGCAAACTATCCATCCTCATTGATGTCTCTGTGTAATCGCCATGTGAAATATTAAATTAACAACTAAATTAAATCACTAATTTACTGCTACACGAATTACAATTTAAATATTCGCTTTTCTTTCGCTTATTTCTTCCAAATTAAGTAACAAAGAACATTTAATTGCATCCAATTTGTATGCAAAAAATCTCAACACTTTACTTAACTTTATTGCTCGATCTGTCTTTCGTTTTTATTCAAGTGATCAACTAATAAAATTTGCCTTACATTCATTTGTTATTAAAGAGTGTGTGTTAGTGTTAGGTTTGGACACCACTCACGTGAATAATGTGAATTCTTATATTCACTTAGAAGATTTCAAATGAGTATGAGCAGAAAATAAATCGGCCTAAATAACTGCTCATTATTGCGTTTATGATAAATAATAAATAATATTTAACAAAAACAATCGTTGTTTGGGAAGAATATTAAAAATATTTTGGCCAGTTACTATATCTAATGTAAGATTATGGAACGAAACCGGTCAGAAGCCCATAAATGCTGAAATATTGAGAAGAAAGTGGCAATGGATAGGGCACACTTTGCGAAAGCACAGTAATGATATCACAAGAAACGCTATAGAATGGAACCTACAAATAACCCGCAAAAAATAATAAAAATAATAAATGTACCGCATTGCACTACAACATAAAATCATCGAATTCTCGTATTCTATTTCATTAAGAAGTCAATGTTAAATAAATGATGCTAATACCTGTTAGTTAGTTATGTAATTCGATTCGAATAGGAAAATTTACGAATTCGTATAAAACGAATTATGAATTCAGGTATACCACGAGCTCTCAAACTTCATTTCCGAAAATTCGAAAATGTATTTTTCCCTCATTAAAAAAAGTAGTCTTTAATAAAGCTAATTATCTAGCGCAAAAGCGAATCTAAACTGTCTAAAAAGATTTGCATATTATTCGAATAATCGTTTGCTGTCACAAAGAGTAAACAATCCACAAAATAATTGCAGTTTTATTTAAAAAATGCGTATGAAAAATATCATTAATTGCTTGAGGCCAATTTCACGAATTCTATTTAAATTGCAAATCAAATTTAAAAGTCGTTTTTCATAAAAAAAATAAAACTTTCGCCTAGGTTCTGCATTCGTAAAATGAAATGAAAGTGAAATTTTCTCTTGGTTTGTGTTCTCAATTTCGTAAAAGTGATTTAAAAAGTAAAATTTCATTTTCAGTTTGTTTCAAATGAAATTGAAGTGTTCTGTAATCCAATTTCACTACAAAAAAAGTAATTTGAATTCGGCAGCAAGCAACATTGTTAAAGAAAATACTTTTTAGTAAAAATGAAATATATGTAACTATTTATTGCAAAAATACGAAAATGTAAGCACATAAATAACATTTTCATATAAATTATTTTTTATTGTTTATTTTATTTGTGTTTTAAAGGGGTAAGAACAAAAACCCGGAGTAAGAGGTGGCGTTGTTAATATGTGGAAAAAATCCGCGATTAGCTAAAGAGTTCTGTAATTGATTTCTTCAAAGCGTTTAAACATTTTTAGCGAACTTGCGATTTTTCAGCGAACTTTCGGTTTTTCGCGTTTTTTCCGAGTTTATTTTCCTTTTAACAGATTTGGCGACTTCTAATGAATTTCAAGGCTTGTTTCCCATTTTGCAACCATTCGCGAATTTTTGCATTGTTCGCAATGAAGTTTTTGCAAGTGCTTCCTATGAGTTTTCGCGAATTTTAAACAATATTAGACTTTGCTATTATGCCACTGTTATTAAGGTTTTGCGAAATTTCGAATTTTTAGCAGTCCTTAAAGTTTTAGCAATTTTTAATAAAAATTATGGCTTGTTTAAAATTTTGAAATTTTTCGCAAATCTCTGTTATTTTTGCAGAAGATGTAATTTTTGCAACGTTTTTGGCTTTCTTTACTTATTTATATTTAGGGAATTAAAATTGAAATTTTTGCAAGCTTTGGCGAATTATCATAATGTTTTGCGTTTTCTCCCGAGTTAAGCTTACAGTTTCAGCGAGTTTAATCAATTTTAGTTTATTGCTTGTTTCCAATATTGCGAAGTTCAAGACTTGATATAGATTTTTGCATTTATTGCAAGTTCATAATCATAATTTTTTTGATGTGAATATATATGGAAATATTGGGTTGTCAAATTTAATTGTTCTTTAAAAGGCTTTTAAAGGAATTCTTGAAGGCAAGTTCGTCGAACTATGCGAAGTTCGCCGTTCGTTCCAATTGTGTTTATAGAATAAAATGTGTTTTTTTTATGTTGCTTGAAATATTATTTGAAATAAACAGGGAATGAAATCGTCGTGGAAAAAGTTTCATTACTTTTCTAGAACACAGTGATATCGACTTTACGGAATTAAAAACGTTTTCATTTTCATATTGTAGTGGAATGTAGAACCTGGCCTGGCCGTATCTTAATACTAAATGAATATAAAATATATTAAAAATTTAAAATTAAAAATTTCGTTTTACATGTTTGCTTCGAACTTTGAAGTTTATGTATAATATTTCATTTAAAATATCCCAATTGGGTAAGTGTTTTAAAATAAAATACCCAATTAAACACAGTAGGCAGCCGAATCTTCTATATTGAATACGCATTTTCTGTACAATTATTGATGGAAGTGCTATCGTGGAAACTGAAAAGTCTAGCACGTTCCCATCACAAATACAAACCAAATGTGAACTAATTTATATATTACTTTTGCAGTTCTAGTGTATTGTTGCGTTTGATATTTCACAGTCTTCTTGTTTCTGAATGGTTGATTGACAATTTAAACACAAGCGCTTTGGTTTTTCATTTATTCGGTTTTTCATCTCATGATTTTATTAAAATAAAAGCAACATGTCTTGAAATTCTTTCTGAAATATGGGTCAAGAATTCAAAGTTTGAGTTTTGGGCAGAGAGAGGAGGAGTATGTATTTCTGACATTTACATTGAATGAAATGTTTTTTAAATAAAATTGAGTAAAAGGACTGAGATCAATAAACATGTAGATCAAACTAAATTAGTATGATGTTTGTTTTGCCGCCTAGCGTTGACTTGATAAAAGTGGGAAAGTTATGTTCGTAACATAATTGGAAAGTCAACAACCCCTAGTGATTTTTCACTGTGTGTTGTTTAAATCAGATTTTCCAACACTACCTCATATAAAGTCTCTACCATTTGAATTTTACTCGTAATTATAGAATGTGCTCATCTCCTTCATTTAAAACCTTAAGGGGAATATTTTGATGAAACATCTTTACCGTTTATATAACTCCATCCATTCGTTTCGAAATAAAACGAAATTCTAGTACAATTCTCTAAATACACTACAGTTTGAAATTCATATTAAGCATCAACATTTATTAAAAACTTGATATGCTCATTCACTCTTGCATCTTAAGTATAGTGTTTAGTATTATTATAAAAAGCCTACAAAGAACTTTTTTGTGGCACATTAATCCTGTAATTCTTTTCCGACCTTTCAGATTCGAAAAGCTACATTATCTCTGCTTGATTCCAAAATAGCAAAATTATTTTACTGTATCTTGAATTTTTAATGTTTGGGACGTTGCAACGCATCACGTTGCTCTTCTTCGTATTTAACTTTAGACCAGCTTTGAGGCCTCGTTTATAAGGGATTTGAGTTTAGCCGCCATATAGTTATAGTTATGCGATAAAAAGCAGATTTCAATGATCTCTAGTTCCTTCACGTACAATAACATCAAGAAGGACGTTGAGGAGACCCTTAAATGTATTTTACGTTCTGACCCATTTAGAGTCTTGCTTTATTTAGAGCGTTAATGGCATGTTTCTTATACCTTCATGAAATGTATACGTAGAAAAAATCAATACGGGAAGGCCCAAGGAAATAACACCCAAATAAGAAAATGAAATAAGGCCCAATAAAATTAAGGAATTTTTAGGTGGGGTTTATTTCATTTATTTTGGACCTTATTTCATTATGAGTTTGGTTGGGTTTTATTTCATTTTTTTTTTTGGTCTTTATTTCATCTCGAATTTGTTTTTATTGATTTTTTTTTAATTGGGTCTCATTTAATTTTTAATGGGTGCTTTTTCTCAAATTTTCTCTTGGGCCTTATTTCATATTTTTGGGTTTTATTTTATTGGGGCTTATTTCATTTCTTATTTGGGCGATACTCCTTGGTCTTTATTTCATAGCGCCACGGGGGAGAGTTAAATCTTTGCAATGTTTCACAAAAACATTCCTCTTAATATTCTTTATAAAAAACATGACCACTTCTTTTACATAAAATGCAATAATTTCATGTTTTTCCATAACAATTCAATCCTAAACTTCTTGATTTGGCCTTAAAAAATCGTTTGCGCTGGAACATTCTAAAAACAGTTAGTAAAAGCCGTTCGCTCAAAGTTTTAAGAAATTTTTCAGTTATTACAAGACAATTAAAAAATTTTACAGCGGACGTTGGAGACAAAGTGAGTAAAATTACTAAAAAAAAAAACAAACAAGGCCGTCGTTTTATGGCCTCCAAATAATACATTCTTCATGGAAAAATCACTTAATTTATTTTCATGGAAAACTACACAAAATAAAAAAAAAGAACACAGAGATGAAAAAATGTAGCAGCAACGTGCTACATCAAAGAGGTGAAGAGCATTAGAGGATGAATAATTACAATCAGCAGACATTTACGACACTAAATGACCAAATAAACTTGGCTTAAAACAGTTGCTACTCTGTTGTTTAACATCTTTACAGCAACAACTTGTATAGAAATTAATTAAACACTAGCTAGAACGCACGTTTGGTTTAAGACCATAGAAACCTTTACTCATAAAAAATTCCCTCTATAAGAATGTACATAATATGATTTGGACATCATTAGAAGTGTCATAAAAGTTTTATGAAATAAATTTTGTAACAATATTTGGAAACGCATAGAAGAAAGAAGCCGCTTTGACAACGTAACTAATTTCTTACAAAAAATTACAACGACTGCTTTTAACTCTTCAATATTATATAATGGCCTTCCCGCCATACATTCCAACACTGCTATTTAGATAGACAGATACTTATTTACGCATCCATCCAAACAAACAAAACTAAACAATAAATAAAATAAAACACGAAATAAATTAAAACTAAAAGGCCACATTGGGCGACATGTTGTGCAAACATGCTACTGAATTTGGTTTTTAACTAGAATCACTTTTTCTTTTTCTCCTAAATGCAGCATTCTAATGCTCTTATACGAAAGCAACATAAAGTATTATTCATCTTATCTTAACCGACGTTTAATAGATTTGAAAAAAAAACTCACACCAAAGTATGAAATTAATGAAAAAAGAAGCGCAGATCTGACAAAAAAAGGATCAATTTCCAATGAAAACATTGACAAGCGTAATTAACACATTTTCACGTACGGAAAGAAACTTACACACGAATATCGGACAGTTTGTCTGTCAGGCTATCACTCACTCTTTTATCCGGTCAGGGTTAACATAGTTATTGCCGTTCATGTGTGTTGTCTATTTTCGATGTGACAGTTAGTCCTTGATATTTATTTATAAGCCAATACTAACATGCGCATACTTATGTATATATGTACGGATGTATGTAGATATGGATGTATGTATGTAAATACATGCTTCTTTCATTTGATGTAATTTTTATCACTTTGTCGGCAGATTTTGAAGCGTCAAAAGAAAATATTATTACAGTGTGTTAAATAAATATTTTTTATTCCTAACAATATGAACTGGTAAAATTTTTTAAAATATGTTTTTTTCTCAAATGTGCTAATTAAGGTTTGTGGAGATAAAAACAGAATAGATGTAACTACTAAATTACCATTTGAAAATTTTTCAAAAATTTATTAGTTACACAGTATGGCATTTAAGATTAGGAGAATATTTTCTTTAACTAAATTCACTTGCGCAAGAAAGCCTGTAAAGTTGTTGTGTATGTATGAGTGATTCTGAGATTCTACACAAGCCTTGACTTTGAATGTACATACAAACAATAATTCTTAACAGCATTTGTAAAATTTTTCGAAAGTTTGTAACATAATTTCAGTTTGCTGTAACACTTTCCATTACTGATATTTGGACATTAGAATTAGAGTTGAGCGATTTTTCGAAACCTGTTAATTTTTCACAGCGATTGAAAAATCACATATTACAACTGTGACTGAATTTATCAAGTAACAGGTTTTGGAAATATAGTTCTTTCATACAAACTGTGAATGTTCTTGTATGCTCGTTTTACAGTTAATAAAGCTACCACATTAATTTTTTTTCACATTCAGCTTTTGTCAAGAAAAAATCGTCAAATCGTGTCAAATCGTCTTTTCTGGCAACTATGTACAGCTCACATTTTTATATTTGCAATTATATTGTCTCTCTGCCTGTTATACGCAGCGTTACCGTTGAAAATTTTCAAAAAGGGGCACAAAAAGGGGATTTTCAAAAAAAAAGTGGCACAAAAAGGGGTTTTCTAAGAAAAAAAGGGGCAACTTTAAAATCAAGGAAAATTAAAGAAACAAACATATTTATTAAGCTATTTTTAAAAAACAAACAATAAAAACAAATTTCTCATGTATAGAAAATACACAAACATTAATTTTATGAGAACTCATATAAGATTATTTGTACGTTTTATTTGCAAGTAAAAATTCTAACTTGTGGCAGAATTCGGTTTTACTTTCTGTTCTGTTGCGAATCAGCTGACTCTTTTTTGCTTTTAGAAATCTTACACAAGTCGTTAGTTTTTCTGTTTCGTTCTGTTCGGTTACGGTTTAACTCTAAAAATCCAAAAAATTTTAAGTAATTCTCAGTGACAGCATAAATAAAGTAAAAATTGTGAATATGCTTTAAAAATTTTAAAAATTTACAGCCTTATTTATAAAAATTATTAAGGCTTTATAAAGGCTTTTTAAGAAAAATTTTGTATGAAAATTTGTTATACAAAACCTTTATAAAGACTTTTTAAGTTTTATAAATAAGGCTGTTAATTTTTATCAGAAAAACATAAAATTATTTTGAAACATAAAAGTAGACGAACTCATGACATCAGTTGAAAACTGTGGCCGTTCTGCTCAGAAACAGGTGATAAGTTATTACATAAAAAGTAAATATTAAAATCAACAGAAAGTAAAGAATAATGAAGCCTATACTAACTCACGTGAACAATTACTGATTACTGGGGATGAAATGTATGTATACAGAAAAAGAAATTTTTGATTTTACAATTGCTTATTTGACGACTGTGAATATTTTTCTACAATACCGGCTAATTGAGTATTTGCAAATACAGTTTTTATTTACAAATAAGACGAGTATAAACGTCATTAGAAAGCTACTAAATGTAAGAAATCATAAAATCTGTGATAATAATGAAACACTGGTCAAAATGTGGCATTTGATATTGATCGAAATTCCAATAGAAAATAAATGGAAATTTCGTTCGATATTAAATGCCGTAATTTGCCCCAGTTCTTAAGATTTACAAAAAATTAAAAAGTACATTAATAAATTGTTTGGCATATATTGGGGCATATCACTTTTTTACTTAAAATCCAGTATAATTCAAAAAATTTACTTAATAATATGTTTGCAGCGACTTTAAATCAAGTAGGTTTAAGTAAATCACTTCAAAGTGTGTCCACCAAACTTGTGAGTGATTTGTCGTTCGAATTTTGGTATTCAATTTATGCACGTGCATTATGAGGTGGGCGCAGCAGCTGTAATGTGAACTTTATTCACATGTAGTTGACATTTAAGATTGATTATATATTCCTGAACGTCAGTTTATTCGAAACTGTCAATCACTATTCATGAATGACCCAGGGATGGAGTTTGTTATTTTAAATGCAACGCAGGTTTGCATAGATAAATTGAGTTCGAAAAATAGTATTTTCGACATTATTTATAATAAATCAACTACTTTGAGGTGATTTATACATATGCAAAATGTATGGTAAATCATGTATAAATTAACATGATTTGCACAAATCATCATGATTTGTCTAAATCATGCCGGTGGAAACATACTATAACCATTTAAAGTTTTGATAAAAAATTTTAAACTTCGATTTTGAAGAGGATAATATATTTATGGTATTATTTTTATGCATAATGCAAAACCTTAAATATCAATTCTTCTGAAATTGTACATCTATATTTATTAATAAGTTCTTCGCTTGCAATCCATTCTTTCAAATCGTTTTTAAATAAATTTAAGTCAGACAGCATGGACAGACAAGTGTCTTCTTTCAGTCCATTTGAAATTTTTTAGCAATGCCATTTTAAGTCTACACTTTATGTTTTTTTTTTTTGGTAAATTTTTTTTATAAAGATAAGGTAACTCACCGACTTTGCAACTGCTGAATCTGGGTATATTTTTGGGTTTAATTTGGCCAATTTGTTCATTGACTCAAAGGAGAAGTTGCAACTTATCATTAGCAATAGTCACTTTTCTTCAAAAACAAGTATTTTTTGTGGTAAAAACTCGGATATTTTAGATCATTTGTGTTTGGCTGTTTGAGTTTTCTGAAATCGTGCGATTTGAACTCGATCGGTTTACAGAACAGCCTTTTAAAAATATGTACTTTAATTAAATTTAGCTTTCACAGCAGCTGTCGAAAATACAGATAGAATTATCAGGTATGTATGAGTGTGCAATTGTACTTTTATATTTAAAAATCTTGCACGAATGAAAAAATTATACCAAGGTATATGTTTTTATATGAAGTTTGACACATAGGAAATAAAATCTTGTTGAATATGGTAGAATATGTACGAATCTGCGTACATTGTCAAAATAAAAACAAAAGTTGACTAAAAAGGGGACAAAAGGGGCACAAAATAATGCAAATGATAATAAAAGGGGATTTAAAAGTAAGGGGCATAAAAAGTGGCAAGGCAGTTGAAAAAGGGGCAAAATGCGACTTTAGTCGCACAACGGTAACGCAGGTTATACGACCATTCTCAATGTATGGATGGGGTTGATTGCTAATCAGTGTGCACACTTCTACCGATATTCGGTAGATTCTACCGAATATGTTTGTGAATTTAACAATCTACCAATTCTACCGAACAAGGCCTGAAATCTACCGAATATTGTTATTTAGTAATTTAAGTCGATATACATATATGTAAATTGCCTATTTTGCCACATATGTACATAGCAGTGCGGCCGCAGAGCGGTCATTTACTGTCATGAAAATCATTAAAACAGAACAAAGAAATCGGTTAAAAACTGAAACTATAAGTAACCTAATATTTGCCAAGGAATTGTGCCTTGGGGATGAAATATTTATTCCTACCAATGATTTAATAATTTTTGCACAAAAGTTTAAATTCATAAATGGATCTTACATATAATCTTTGTAGTTACAAATGTTGTCAAATAATAGTTATTTTAGTAGCTTTATAAAACATACATATGTACAAAAACTGAATTCCTGTTATTTATGTATATTATTTTATATATGCATAGCATATCTATATAAAGCGTAAGGGCAAATAACTGGGGATTACACTTCATGCTTCATTGTTTATGGCAGTTTAATTTCCAATCACATGTGAAGTTTTAAATGCGCTTTTGGAACTTGTTTAGTTTGATACTCCTTGCACTTACCCTTTATATATAAGTACATATATTTTGTTATTTTTTATGTTTCATTGAATTGTTATTTTTTATGTTTCTCTGAATAAAAAAAATTTCTACCGAATTTCATTCAAATCTACCGATTCTGTTTGTCGATTCTACCGAATTTAAAAAAAAATTAAGTGTGCACACTGTTGCTAATTGTTTATTCTTCTCGCTCTTATTAGTATTTATCAAGACACCAATACTAATAAATACTTTTAAGGCAGAAGAGCTGAAATATGTTAAACCGTGATCACAGTCACTGTTTAATTTCACTGCTGCTCTTCTTATTAGATTTTCTCAAAATAACAGAAATGCTACAAACAAAATATTGCTAAACTGTGATCACAGTCACAGTTAAAAAGAACAGCGATTTAGAAATCGCGTTCACAAGGAGCAACATTATTAAAAAATCACGATATCGCTCATCACTAATTAGAATACATTTTTGACTCAATTAGAAATTTATAAGAGTATTTTGATTTAATAATTAAATAGTATATATATTTTTAAAAATTGCGACCAACTTAATTTCATATAAGCTTATTCTAGAAAAATTTATATAATAATATAATGTTCGAAAATTCGAAATTAACTTCGAAATTTCGAACATAACTTGAAGTTAATATTTTTTGTGTTACTGCTTTAATTGCTTAAATTTTTATAAAAAGTTCACGTGTTCAAACTTCGAAAACACAATTGAGTTGAAATTAAATTGGTTATAATGAAAACAACATATTTAACAAAAAATTTCACATTTCCCAAACGATTATGTATAAATTTTTTCTATTTTCTATTTTTCTATTATAACAATATTTCATGTTTTAGCATTTAAATTTCAATTTTGTAGATGCATGCTTCAAAATTCGTAAGCCTTCAATTTTCGAAAATTCGAAAATTGAGTTTGAAATTTCAAACGCAATTAGAAAATATTATTATTATTATTATTTTAAATTTATTATTATAAAAATTATAATAAACTAAACAGAGACAAAAGCACTAGCAACTATTGGCAATCAGCTTAACAAGAAAATAACAAACCTTGCATTGCTGCTTAAAACTATTCATACAAAATATTTTTTATTTCGAATTTATTTATTGCAAATTTTTTCAGTTAGTATTTTGTTTATTGGGGTATATTATGTTAATCGAATCGTCTTTAAAAACGAGAACATTTCAAAAATGAGTAAATGGCTATTTACTGTTCTACAAATTGCCCCATTCGGCAGCATTCGAAATTAAGTTCGAATAAAATATGGGTGGCGTTGGCTGAAGTAGTTAGCACGTTGACTACAAAACTAAAGATCCTGGGTTCAATCCCTGTATCCGACAGTCATCAAAATAGCAACACGACGCATTTTTCTGATGTGCATTAGAGTCCCTTTGCATCAGTTGTTGTAGGAAAGTTCAAGTGAAGAAGGTCACTGAACTTTACCGACTTCAGCAGATGGTAATCTTAATGTAACATCAGAGCGCCCTCCTTCGTCGGTATTGTATAGCAAAATCATCGCCGAAGTAAAATAACCAATAAAATGGCTACTAAACACAGCTTCCAAATTTAATACGCCTCCTTTAACACCAGAAGGCGCTGCAACACTGCGCATTATTAAAAAAAGCGTGCAAAAAGCAGAGTTGTAAAAGAATGAAGCTTTCTTATATCTCTTCCTTCACCACCTGTCTTCTATCACTATCCCTTTCCTAAAAGAAGGTAACACCTAGTAATAGTAGTAGGCATTAATTTCCTGAGTGTTACTTCTCTTTCTAAAAAAAAAAACCTCAAAATAAACTGTTGATAAAAGAAAGCATATTTTATATTAAATTAATTTTTTTTTTCAAAAATAATTTTTCTCCATAATTAGAGCAAACCGAACTGTAAACATTTTGGAGTGCTTTTAGAACTGATATTACTTTCGACATGTTATGTTCACCCAATTTAAGGACGACTAAAACTCTGTAAGAACGATTTAGAGCACATTAAAAGTTTAAATTGTTTTGAAAACTGGAAGCAAGTCTTATTGCTAAGCTGATTAGTTTCAGAGAGAGAGAGAGAGACGAGGGGAACAGCAACGTTTCTTTTCCCCCGTCTCTCTCTCTCTCTCTCTCCTAATAAACTAATCAGCTTAGCAATAAGACTTGCATAGTGTAAATAGGGACTAAGCAAACACACGTACTCGTGGTTATTATTGGATTTAAAGGTTTGAAAACATAAGTTTAAGATAGAGTTGTTCTTAAAAATGCATATTGTACTGATTTCGAAAATTCGAAATTAAGTTCGAAAAAAATCAATAAATTATGGATAGTAGTCTAAAAACATTAATTTTTGCATAGAATTAACCACTTGTTTTCACAACCGAAGCAATTGAATCGTTAAGAAAGTTTGTGTAAAAATCACTCTCACACAACTCACACAATCTCAAGTCGACCGTCTGAGTTGTGGAAAGTTCTTAAAATTTTTGATAATTACTCAGAAATTGAAAACTCGCCTTCTACTCAAAACAAATGAAATCTCAAATAATAGAAGTTTTGTAGCGAAAGCAAACATTTAGCACATGCCATTAACAACAATAAAATATTTTATAATCAAAATAATCTGTAACGAAATTTCTAAGATCAAAATGTACTGTATCATTTTTTACTTTACATCATAGAGTTTTTAACATTAATTTATAATTTTGTTGTAGTATGGCGACCGATCCAGACTCCATGCATATTATTGTAGTCTGCTTTATTATGCTGACAATAATTAATATTTATTAATTTATTAATTTCGATTGCAATTACTTGCTCATCGCTCGGAATTTTTTTGAAGAAACCATTCTTATTTAATTGAAAACAAATTTATAGCATTTAAGTTTATAACTGTTAAGAAACTCTTTTCCTATGCAGCGCAAAAATCCCTGTAAAACATATGACATAAAATCCATTATTTTAACTTTGTAAATATTCGCTAACAAAAAAGTTAGAAAAACGTTTGAAGTTTTATTACACACAAATACAGGGCCAGAGCAAACAAAGTAGAAAAGTATTTTATAACATTTAAAGGGTTGATTTGATTGCTGGCTTCAAATTAAATGATATTGTGTCATTTACTTAATAAACAACACCGACAACAACATTAACAAAGACAACAAGTATTAATACAATATTTGTGGTTGAAGGATTCGGTTTCTCTTAAGGCTAAATGGAAAAAAGGTTAAAATAATGGAGAAAAAAGGAATGTATTTACTTAAGTTAATTGTATTTATTTGCACAACAATATTGCAATAATTCAAATGAAATGGTCACAGTTACAAATGAAAGGAAGAAAAATGCCTTTAATAGTTGAGCGTAGAAGGAGTATTGTAAGCTTGAAGGTATGAAAGGGTTAAGAACATCATAAATTTTAACGATTAGCAAAGCAGTTGGGGCAGTAGCATAGAATATACAAAATATTAAGGAGATGGTGGAAGCATTTCGGTAAATAAATAGGTTGACATTTAAGCTTTAGCACTTTATAAACTAACTAACCATTTGAGTCCCAATACAAATACAAATACAAATACAAACGTAAGGCAAACTCTGTTCATTATTCTACACACAGAAGCTTTTTAAGCAGCCAGCAATTTTTTAACCCATTTAGCCACAGGTGCAGTTTAGTGAGTTCAAGTGGAAACTTTGTTATCCAACCAACATTTTTATTTTACTATTATTTTTATTTTCTTTGCTTTCTGCTAACCATTTACCGTAGTACTTAAGCCAGCAATGTATTCTAAAATTAAGTGGCTTCGGCTTGGTGGGGGGAAGCGAAAAGTCCAAAAGGGTGGTGGCATAAACTTTTAATAGAGTGAGTTTGCAGAGAATTTTTCAAATTAGCTAAATAGCTTTAGTCATTCAAAGAATTTAATCAAGCTTACAAAATTGATTTTTTATTTACCTTAAAAAAGAAACAACAGAAACAACAACAGCAATAGCAGCAGCAGCGGCAGTTGAAACTTTTTATATTTTGTACCAAACGAAACAGTCAAATCAAATCAAATACGAAACAAACAAACGACTAGAAAGAAGTATGATTTTTTTATGCTAAAAGCAAATTCATTTACATACGCCTCATTTGGAAATGATTCCTTTTTAGTTCATGCCACACAAACAAAACAAATAAAAATTATATAGGAACAACAACAACCGAATCAGAAAAAAGTAAAAAAGAAAACTTTTTTACTTTGATTTCGGAAAAACACAAGTACACTAACATACGAACGAACAGTTCAATTGCAGACCATTTGTATGCACAAATATACGTCCTCTATAGGCTTTTGTATGCGGTGGCGGCTTAAAACTAGAGGCCAGTGTTTTACTTTTTGTTCTTATTTTCTTTCTTTCAAGCCCATTTCAGGCCATTCAATTCCAACCCCCACCAACTAAACTAAACGACCAAACTTATACTTTGGCAAAAGCAATATATTGCTGCCTTTGATGATGTTGATGCTGAATTCTGATGCTGATGGCTGGCTGTTGTTGTTCTTACTGTTTGTTGTAGTTTAAATTGTTTAGCCTGCAATTGCATTTAGTGAATTATGATGATGCATTGAATTCGAGTAGGAAAAAAAATTTTAATTTCATATACTTTAAGCTGAACAAAATGAAAAGCAAAAAGAAAAAAGATATTATAACATCAAAGGCGATTCCAAAATACCCTGTCAATTGTGACTACACTTATTGATTTTACATTTTCAAAAGAATATTGTTGATTGCTTAAGTTTGCCAACAATTTTCTATAGTTTGTCAATATAAGAATGAATTTAAGCTTGAATTACAATGGATTTTTTATTACATATTACTCAACTACATAGACTTCATGATAGTTTTTCTATCAGTGCATGATATGAAATTGTGGAATATATGTATATTAAGAATTTGTGCTTATTTTTTATATGCTTATGCAGCTCATCTGTAGACTTCAATACAAACGATTTTTGATATAAACTAGAAGACTTCGAAAAAAGAAATTAGTTGATTTACTTTATTCAGTTAAATTTTTAATTACTTTAATTAATTCGGGTAAAAACAAAAATTAATTCATAATAATAACATTAAGTTGTTGAAAGTATTGTACTTATAGCAATAAAGTTGCTTCTTTTGTAAATATTTTTGTTTGAAGGTTTTAAAGGATTATGTTTGTATATTGTGATTCTCAATAAAATTTTAAGAGTTTTACTATAAACATACGAAGTTTTTTAGCTCATTTAAAAAATCTTTTGGACTGAAGTCTATTGAATGAACTTGCATATATTTAGATGTTACTTAGCAAAACAAAAATCCTAATACATTAAAGGCTAAATTTTTTATCTTATTTTTCGACCTTTTTTTACATGTTCAATTTAATTATGTTCTTCAGCTTTAGGTCTATTTTGTATTTTAATTTTTTTGGTTCGAAAAAATATAGAAAATATAGAAAAAATTATATTAAAAAAAATAAGAAATATGCTAACAGACCCAAAGCTTGAAAAAGTAGTTTAATTGAACATTAAAAACTAAATTTCTAATCAATATGCTTCGGTATTTCTTATTTTGGAATATAAATTTTGATTTTCTATTTGTATACCTATTTCTAAAAAAAATATGTATCTTCTTCTAATTTTGATCAACATTTTTCAATTAAAGCTTTCTGATGCAACGAGTTACCAATCAAACGATAAATGCACTATACTCCCCCACCCATGTTTAAGGATCTGATGGGGCAGCTGAAGTGCAAAGAAAAAAGCTTAGTAGTTTGAAATGTACCTGGTACTCGTACAACTTTATGTTGGCTTAAAAGCAACCTTCTACTACTTCTTTTGTTGTTGTTGCTGCTGCATGCTGGTTGTATTGTACGACTAGTGTTGTATGTACTACGTTGGCTGTTATTGCTGATGTTGTGTTCTAGAATCTGTTGTTATACCCTTTTTCCTTTGTGCGTATATGTATTTATGTAGTTGCTGTAATTTTATTTTGCTATTCCAAACAAACTTTGCATATTTGCCGCTTTACAAACTCAACTTAAAAAAAATCAGCAACCAACTCTCTTTGGCAATTTTTTTTCTTGCTCTTCTTCTAGTTGCTTTTTGAGGCAGCTTTAAAGACGGCTGCTTGTTGTAACATGATTTATAAAGTGTTTTCTCTGACAAACA
This sequence comes from Tachina grossa, assembly GCA_949987645.1. NCBI lineage: Eukaryota > Metazoa > Arthropoda > Insecta > Diptera > Tachinidae > Tachina > Tachina grossa. Next base: position 106,468,685 of record OX465277.1, on the reverse strand, counting down.
AGTAACCGACTTTATGAGTACCTTAGCGTTCCTTCCTTTCACCCATTTAGTGTAGTAAGTCCCTACCAACCAGTGTTTTTCATACGGGATTTCCCGGGAAAAAATTCCCGGGATCCCACACATTGTCCGAGAAATTTGTGCGGGAATTCCCTAGATATTTTTATATTTTATTATTTTGTGCTCACATTTTATCTTACCAATGCGATGGTGCAATAACGAAATAAGGATAGTAGTGGATTTTGTAAGTACTTCTTTGAATGAATTTTAGAAAACACATGAAAATCTACGTATTTATATGTACGTATATATGTAAATTGTCATATAAATTCAAAAAAGCCATAAGTTATATAAAAAATATTTTACAGAAGAAGCAAAACAAAAAACTTATAAGTTTTAGTGCATTTAGTTCTCAGTAATATATTGAATTTTTGCCAGAAAACGAATTTAAAGTTATCAATTTACACACAACTAAATGGAAGAAGAGAATTTTATTTATCTCTCAAGAGTTGAGTAAACAATATGATTTTATGAAATTTTTACACAATATGAAGAAAGATATGAGGATTACTTCAGCATCATTAACTCAAAAATTAAATTTTTTGAGTTATGACGTTCTTTGAGTAAATGAGCGATATGTACATACATAATCGTATGTATGTAAGTACTAATGTATTTTACTACATTCATACACTATTATATTATATTATTTAATTTTTATGTACAATTTGCAAAAGTATACGACAAACAATACATAAATCAATTGTTATTGCCTTCGAACAAACAAATTAAAGTCTCTTCTACTTCTTAAATTTACATAGTACTGATCGCTCCTTTACTCAAACAACATCACAACTCAAAAAATGGATCTTTCCAGTTAGTGATGCAGGATTAATCATATATAATATAATCATTATATCCTTCTTCATATTGTGTAAAAATTTCATAAAAATATCTAGTTTACCCAACTCTTGAGAGATAAATAAAATTTTCTTTTCCCAAACTAGTATTTTTGAGTTATGACATTGTTTGAGTAAATAAGCCATATCATAATTAAATATTTCTTTCACACTTACATCATTAATATTCTTCACTTGTTCTTGTTCTCTTGTAATTTTTAATTGCTTTCTATTGTTACGTTGATAAAAACATAAACAAACATGCTTACATACATATATAGATACAATATATGTACATTTGTTTGTATATACACTCGTCACACGACCGACCGAACGCGACGAAGTTATCAATTTATTGAAGCTAAGATGATGAAATTAATAAAAAACACTTTTTAACGCACAAAATTAATAATTAATATGCAACCTTCTTAAAATGTTTTATTACACACAAAGAAAACTATTGTTGCACTTTATTTTCATGCAAAAATTTTATACAAAAAAACACTTGTAGCTATTAAATATTTAATTTTAATTGACTGAATTACGAACGTCTACGGACTGTTTGAAATAATGTAAGAAACTGATAAATGAAGAAGAAATCGAGTGAATTATATTTAGTGCTGCCAACTGCACTATTTTGTGATAGATTATTGAGGTATGAAAAGTATTAGCGATATTGCATAATATACCAGGGCTCAAATCGTCACATTTGTGATCGTATCGGCCATCGTACGAAAACAAATTAGAGGCCATGATACACTATCATACAAAGTCGTGCGATCTACGAAAAAGTACAACGCTGGTATGATGGAGTTTATGAAATTGTTCAAAAGACAATAACAATTCATCACACCAGGGTTGTATATTTTCGTAGATCGCACGACTTTGTATGATAGTGTATCACGGCCTTAAGTAATACGTCAATCGTATAAGTTAAATAGGATTTCAGTACGTTCACGTATGTCATAATCCGAAAATGGCGTTTTTATGTGACGAGTTGTACGTTCACGGATGTGACGATTCGACCCCAGGTTTATTTATTCCTCAGAAAATAAAAGTTATTTCTCGATTCTTATTTATGGCTTATTCACCATTTCAGCAGAATTCATAAAATTGGAATTGAAGCCCCAAAATTATAAAATAAAACATGTATAAGAAATAGCCAACATTGGAAAAATATTCTAATAAGAAAGAAGATTTAAGTGCCTTAAGGCAGGGGCACAATGAATCCGTCATGCGTTAAACTTTGCCTTTTTCAACTAACATTAACGCATCCATTTGAACAGCTTCAATAGATCAATTCTCCATTTTATTTGTTAAATTCAAAATTTTTTTTATTTCGTTTAATTGTTTTGCTTAATTTAATTATTGCTGCCACAAAACACAAAAACCTAAATCAGAACATACCAAAAAAAACTAACCAATATCTGTCAAACTACTCAACGTAAGCAAAAAATTAAAAGTTGAAAAATTTTTGTACTTTGCATTGACGTACACGTATTGAATGTAACAGACCTCGTAAGAAACCATATATTTCAAATGACGAAGTTTAACATATGACGGATTCATTGTGCTCCGGCCTTTAGGCCGAGTTTACTTATGTGTGCCATGTGCCAAAGAAAGCGTAACCACTAATAACTAATGAAAAACTGTTTCATTCATACATGTATTTATTGATTTAAACAGTTTCCAATCATGTTGAATTCTATAAAATTGTCTATTAGTTATGTATGAAACTGTTTAACTGAATAAATACGTGTCTGAATCAAACAGTTCTTCATTAATAAATAGTGGTTACGCTTTTTTTGGGCACATGGAACACATGAAATGCTAGGTGTAAACTTAGCCTTATGCTAACTTTATGTAAATTTTTTGTTACACTATACATATTATTTTATTTTTATGTAGAATGTGCAATAAATAAATCAATTGTTATTGCCTTTGAGCAAACAAAAAAAAAATCAAGTCTTCTTCTACTTCTTAAATTTACATCCCAGTGGGAAAAAGTAATGAATAGTAAAGGAGAAGGTAATGCACAGCATGTATACTTTTTCATTGCAGAATTCATTACTGTTAACACAGAACATGTCCTAGAAGAGTAATGAATTATTTTAATACGTCTGAGGAATGAATTCTATAATTCATAACCCTCGCCACAAGCGAAAACTATACATTCTTTTTCTGCAGATGCGGTAGTGCACGTGGTAAACAATCAGGGGTCAAATCGTTACATCCGTGAACGTACAACTCGTCACGTAAAAACAACATTTTCAGATTATGACATACGTGAACGTATTGAAATCCCATTCAGTTTATAGGATTAACGTATCATTTAATTTGTTTTCGTACGATTGCCGATACGATCACGTATGTAACGATTTGAAGCCAGGTCAATTATGAATAAAATTCAGCGAGAAATTTTTCCAGGAAAATAATTCCAACTAATAGTAAGTAACAGAGAAATCAAAATATTCTAATTGGAAAAGCGAGCAATTTCTCGCGAATTTCATAATTGCTCTGAATGTAATGTGTAATTATTGTGTTATTTATAAAATTACCCTCTCGTTTCTCTAAGGGAATGCATTGTGTTGCTTTGGAAAATAATACATTATTTCTCCCATTATTTAGATATGTAATTAATGCCTACTTTTCCAGCTGGGATAGTATTGATCGCTCATTTACTCAAACAACATCATAACTCAAAAAATGTATTTTCCAGTTAGTGATGCACGATTAATCATTATATCCTTCTTCATATTGTGTAAAAATTTCATAAAAATATCTAGTTTACCCAACTCTTGAGAGATAAATAAAATTTTCTTTTCCCATTAAGATATGTGTAAATTGAAATGTTTAAGCTTGTTTTCTTGCAAACAAGTATTTTTGAGTTATAACATTGTTCGAGTAAATAAGCCATATCATAAGTAAATATTTCTCTCATACTTACATCATTAATATTCTATCACTTGTTCTCCTTGTTCTTTTGTAATTTTTAATTGCTCTCAATTGTTACGTTGATAAAAACATAAGCAAACATGCTTACATAATATGTACATACATATATACATACAATGTATGTACATATGTAAGTATGTATATACACATTTAACACGACCGACCGAACGCGACGAAGTTATCAATTTATTGAAGCTAAGATGATGAAATCAATAAAACACTTTTTGTAACACACAAAATTAATAATTAATATGCAACCTTCTTAAAATATTTTATTACACACAAATAAAACTATTGTTGCACTATACTTTCATGCAAAAATTTGATACAAAAAACCACTTGTAGCTATTAAATATTTAATTTTAATTGACTGAATTACGAACGTCCACGCACTGTTTGAAATAATGTAAGAAACTCATAAATGAAGAAGAAATCGAGTGAATGTTATTTAGTGCTGCCAACTGCACGATTTTGTGATAGATTATTGAGGTATGAAAAGGATTGGCGATAATGTAGAATATACATACCAGGGACGGTAAAGGTCTTAAGTTTTATTTCAAAAATTACTTTTTAATCATTATTTGTTGAGGTCTAGTTATTCCTCAGAAAATAAAGGTTTTTACTTGATTTTTACTTATGGCTTATTCACCATTTAAGAAAAATTCATAAAATTGGAACGGAAGCCCCAAAATTATATTACATTAGAAAAATATTCTAATAAGAAGTGCCTTAGTTTGTAAACAATCAAATGATGGTTTTCTGCAAGGGCTATTACCAAAAACACATTTATTTTTGAATGCCTAAAACTTATGAGGCTTTATTTTTTTAATATAATTAGAACAGGCTGTCAAACGATTATATTAATGCTTATTAAAGCCGCGTTCAGACTATTATACTTTGTATTTATACTTGTCAAAAATTCAAATAATACGTGCAAGTGTGATAGTCTGAACGCAAAATGTCATCAAAGTGGCAAGTAATACGATAAAAATTTTGACACCCCATAAGACTTTTTCGTTTTTAGAAAATTTTCTAAACGATAATACTTTTCATTAGATCAGGGTTGCATTTTCACACAAACCAAACTTCCAAGTCGTCTATTTCGCCGCCGATAGCGTGTCGTCATTGATGTTTTGTCATATGTATATCGGCTCAAAATTTTGAATAAGTGAATCGTATGGAAGTATATTTCGTTGACGTTATTTTTTTAACGTTTTTGTAATATCTTTTCTCAAATTTTTTTCTGTTATTTACATAGAATATTTTTAACTGCTGAATTTTTTTCAAGTGTCGGAACGTCCCCGCCTGCATGAAACCGTTTTGCCGCCGCTAGTAAATGAATAGCACAGACATTTTCATTGAACGGCTGTTTTGTTTTCTACTTGTATTACACATTTGATTTGAAGTGTGATGGTCTGAACAGAATATGTGATTTTACGTTAAATTTTTTTGACAGTCGCAACGAATGTATTTAGATTTCTGTATCGTAAAATGTGATGAAAGTATTAATACTTGTATAAAACCATGTTCACACTTATGGTCTTAAACGTGTTTAAGGCAATTGTTTTAAAAAACTAAACACAACCGTTCACATTACGTTTGAGATGTTTAAGGTTGACGTTTTGTCAATAAATTATTGTATTTGTAAAAAATTACGAACAATTATGCTTTTTTATTGGTTTATTATTTTCAAACAACAAATGTTCTTTTACATATTTGAGTATTTTTGAACTAATTACTTGTTTACCAAATAATTTTTGACGGGACGCCATTTAATAACAACACAAAGTTGCCAGAGTTATCAAAAAACGGACTGAACATACTACATTTGCGTGTTTAAGGAAGTGTTTTAATATTAAAAACTTCATTTGAGATGTTTAACAAAACAAGTGTGAACATAGTATAATAGTCTGAACGGGGCTTAAGTACTAAAGTCCTATTTTCAAAGTAATATTCCCTTCAATATAATACGAGTATTAATTGTTTTTTTTTTGTCAGCTGATATTCAAAAGGACTAACTAACAATATCTTCCAAATTGCATTTTAAATTAATTAATATGTATTGAAAATATAAATAAAGTCACTTAAATATTTTTTCTTCGCTTTTTCTCTCTCCCATAAAATTTAAAAAGTGTAGTTGCAACCGACATATAAAATTTCAGCTATCGATATGTAGTCTATGTATATTATATAAAAAACTGAAATTATATAAGTTTTTGACTAATGTGTTTATAAAACGTTATTATTTGACAGATCTCATGAATTCCCGGGAAATTCAAATATCATTCCCGCTTCCCCAGAAAAAAATCCGGGAAAAGAAAAACTCTACTACCAACAACAATTATTTTTCTCATATGATATTAAATAAATATGATAATGATTGTACATATTTGTAAATATGTATAAATGAATGAATGGATTTATTCACATATGTATGTTTGTTTGTATGTATGAATGTTGGTACTTTATGTTGCTGTTATTTTTGTACACCTTGCCTCATGTTTTCTGCCACTTTTCATGATTAACTGTTTGTTGTTGTGAGGTGCAGTATGATGTTACAGCATTTGGACGTTTTTCACTTGTACATTTTGTTATATTTCTCTTTGTTGCCGAATAAAGAAGAACTAAATGTATTTGCATGAATGAATGAGTTATGTTTGGTTGAGTTTTAGAAGTTTAGAAGGCTAAAAGTACAAACATATGTATGTAAGTATATTAAATAAGCTTAGTCCTGAAGAGTCCATTTAATATGTTGTTTTGGCTTTTTGTTTTTTGTTTGTAGTTTATATAAACTCGTGAGAGTATGCAACTGTTTTGATGCGAGTGCGTGTTTGCTTTATTTAAAATATATTTTGGAAGTTAGAACTTTATAATTATGACAGATGAACATGTATGTTTATAAAATATATACAACGTAAGACATATAATAATAGTTTTAATGATTCAGAAAATACATATGTAGATTAGTTTATGTACCAGCATACTTAAGATGGACACCAATAAGTATATTATTATGCTTAAATTCTTCAGATTAAAATGTACAATTCAAATATTAATTGCCTAATTTATAAAAAAAATACGCTTTGTAAAGGCTTATAATAAGAAAAATTTTGTATGGAAAACTGTTTCATAAGCCCTTTATTAACCGTTAATAATTTTTATAAATCAGGCTATAAAATATTAAAGACAAGAAGGTTATAATGACTGGGAGCCTCCCTTTTTAACTTTTTACTTGAACTATAATAAGCAATAAGTTCGACCGAATTTTGCCTGTACAAGATCAGTATTAATACTAAAATCCACTCTGTCATTTAGATTAAGAAATAAAATTATATAAATTCGGTCTCATTATGTATACAGGAAAACATTTTTTGTGAGGGCAATCATGAATAAAATTCCGTGCGAAATTTTACCAGCGAACAATTTCAAACTGTAGCAAGTAGTAATAGGGGAAACAAAAAAGTTCTAATTGGAAAAAAGAAAAATTTTTTCACGGAATTTTATTCATGATTGCCCTGTGTATTTATTTATTATATTAAACTTTATATAAAGAAGTTCAAATGAGTAATTAATTACAAATTTATACCTTTGACTAAATTAAATAAATATACACTTTAATTAATAGGGCATTTACATTGCATCGAAATCTAGTACTTAAGAGATTTCCCATACAAAGCAAAATCTATTTTGTCAGTAGATTTGTAAGAAATCTAATAATAATCTAATATTTTTATTTATTTATTACTACCCTACAACATATGTAGTTATGGAAAAGATGAGTGAATTAACTATGGTCTTTTAAAAAGGTGCGTGACTTAACTACATTGCTGTTATTTGGTTGTAGTTATGGAAATTTTTTTAGTTAATGAGTTTTGTTTTGGATCAAAAAAACTTGATAAATGTCAAAAAAGTTGGTCAGTATCGATTTTCATAAAGACTTTAATTAAAATCTGCTAGATTTTTTGCTGGTGTAAATGGCCTATAAGTTCTAGATCTTTTATAAATAGATAACAAGTTTAATTAGTTATTTATCGAAATTTCATTGCTCTTTGAATAGCTTCTTCAGTAATAAATATATAATCAGGGATATCATGAATAAAATTCCGCGTGAAATTTCTCCCTTTTTTAATTAGAATTTTTTGTTTTCCCTATTACTTGCTATTACTTGGAATTGTTCCCCGTGAAAAATTTAACGCGGAATTTTATTCATGATTGCCTTGAATAAGATTGTTTTCTATTTATAAAATAAAATTTGTATATGATAAATAAAAAGTGGAATATATTATTATAACATTTGACTCAATTAAACTTTTGTTAAAAATTAAATTGATTAACAGTTTAATTAAATATTTATTTGTGAATATTCAACTTTTGCTTAAAAATTTTTTTGAATTAAAAGTATAATTAAGTTTAAAATTAATAATATAAAATAAAATAAATAATAAAAGTATAATTAACGTAATTAGTTTTTAATTTGATTTTTTGCTAAGATACTATTTTTAAAATCCTGCTATAGCAGGTTATTGATTTTATCTCAATTTTTGAAAAGTTTAGAACTGGTCAAAGGATTGTAAGCAAAATTTCGCGCAAAATTCTGAGTTAATTCACGTTTTTATTCACAATGTGTGGTAAGGGTTACCGTGGACTTTAACTGAAAATTCTTCATACAAAACTTGTCGCTAAAATATTTGTTCACAGAAAATAGTATGCACCAATTAAGGCTTTCAATTAAGAATTTATTTGATTCAATAAAATTTTTCATTGTATTAATTAATTTGAGTGGAAAAACTTAATTGATATTATCAAATTATTTATAGTTGAAAATTTAATTAATTTTTTAATTGAAATTACAAATATTTCAATTGATATTATGGAATTATTCATATTAGCTTTTAATTGTACATTGTGAAAAGGGCCGTTAAATGTCGTAAGATAATGAACCGAAGAGAAGAACATCAAGCTTAAACTTTCAAAATATCGAAATAAGTGTAGTTTCTTGTGATTTCCTCAGTCTCTAGAACAAACTTTATTTTGACAAGCAAAATTTGAATTTGTTGCACAGTGTGTAACATGTATACGAATACTAAATGTTGTTGGAAGTTTCTGGGTGGTTGTTGTTCAACAATCACCATTTCCCAAAAAAAAAAAAATATGCTCGTACCATCTAGCTAGTTTCCTTAACCATAGAGAAGTTTCGATTCCACGAAATATATTTTTACAATATTCTGAGAATATTTTTTTTTTGCTTTAACATTTAATTGTGTGATTGATTCCTGCATCTTATAATATATTTTACTTGAAATGACAAAAAGCCTAATGATTTATTTAAAAATTAAACAGAATGATGCATTATGATGTGATATTTTTTGAAAATTATTGCAATATACAAAAACAAAAAAAAAAAAAAACGCGAAATTAAAAAAAAACAACCAGCTCGACAAAAACCAATTTACGCCTCTTTAACTCGTTAACTTGGCCAACAAATAAGATGCGTTCGCTGCCAGCAAACATCCATGCAATCACTTGCTAACAAAAGTACCATTAATTTCCGAAGAAAAGAAGAAAAAACATAAGCTAGAAAAAAAAAACAAGAAAGAAAGAACAGCTCTAAAGTTGGAGTCTCAATACAAATGACATGATGCCAAAATGCACAACAAAAACTAATTAGCATTGTCTGGAAGACAAAAGCGACGACGAATGGCTTAAATGAATGATCTGAATGACTGAGCAAATGACAACAGCGATGCAGCAACAGCAACAGCAACAGCTTCAAGTTGCACAAAGGTTTGCAATGAACTTGTGTATGTATGTACAATTCGATAGATGAATGGTTGGCTGCATGGTTGGCTCTCTAAATACTCCACAATAATACAACCACAAAAAAATGTATATTTAATAAATGCCTCAATGAAGAATGCCTACTTTAACACACACAAAAATTAACACAACTTTTTTCCTATATGTATATATGTATGTATATACATATATGTATATATTTCTCATCTCATATGACTGAAAAAGGTGTGTATAAATTATTAAAGCTGATGATCATGATCATGAAGATTTGATGGGAAGACGAGACTGAAGCCCAGAAAAAAAAAGAAAACAAGAGAGAAGGAAAAGTGTTAAAACTAAAACAAGCTTAAGATAAATTACACAACTAAATGAGCTTACAATAATGGCAGACAAATAAAAAAAGTATTCACTGAACAAAAGCTGGGAAAAGTCATTTTGCCATCACTTAGCAAAAGGGTACCTGATGCTGCATGCAACAGCGTAAATATTTTTACAAATATGAGAACAGTGCATCTAAGTCGCATTTTGTAAATGATATTAAGCTTGTAAAAGGGTTTAGAGTTCTAATGACAATCCTTCCCTTGGAAGTTTCTGACTGCATCACGAAAAACTATCACTTGCGCCGAAAGGGAATATATACAGTAATTAATATATTCAATTAAAAATTTTATTGTTTTAATTAAATTTTGAATTGTTACAATTAATTAAAGCGTTAAAAATTTTGATGATGTTATTAGCTTGTTTAAGCACTTGGTTTTATTTCACTTTTTTTAATTTTTTTTAGAATACAGCTCGGCTACATAAATAATAAACATAAAACGTAAAATTTTTTACGATATCATATATAAAAATTATGGAACTGCCAGGTAATATATAAAATAAATTTCCTCTGTGATATATTTTAGTTATTTTGACGTTGCCTTTCAAGACAAAAGGGAGCCAATATTAAAAAAAAATTATAATGAAAAATAAATGAAAAAATACCGAAGTATGATTATCTTAAGTTAAGTTTGCTATGTGTTGACATAAGCAACTTTCGTTTGTTGTTGGTTAAGTATCGACTATTGCCGTTACCTTAATATAGAAAGGGCTTAACTCTTTTTTTTAAAATTGAAATTTTTCATTTTTCGATACATTAGATGTTCTTCTATAGAAATGAAAAAAAAATAATTTCAAAAAAATAGTAAGTTGAGGTCTTTCTATATTAAAGAAATGATATGCATTTCATTTCTGCTTAAGAAACTCTTCAGCAGACTTCAACCTAAAAACTCTTTAAAAAAAAGTTAGACAAATCCGGTTTTTTATAGAAATCCTTTAAGAATATGCTTTTTTCGTTTTGCCTTTTAAATGTCCTTATTGTTGTTTATTAATGTGGCAATTAATTGTTAAAAGGTTGTGAAATTTTGTTCGTTTGAGTCTCTTCAACTTATTATGGTTTTGTACGTAATTCTCAATAACATTGTGAGAGCTTTTCTATAAATATACGGAGTTTTTAAGCTTTTCTCAACAAATTTTTGGTGGAAACCTATGATGAGTGTTTCTTAAGCAGAAACGAAATGTAAAAAAAATTACCTAACTAACAAAAAACGTAAATTCTTTATATAAAAAATGTTTATGTGTATCTCATATTATATATAGTTCACACTTTTGGTATTATTCTCAATTTACTATACAGGAAGAAAAAAAATTATTTTGTATTCAATTACTAAATTCAAAAAGTCGAATAAAATTTTTACTGACCACAGAATTCGTAACATCAATAAAATGCAAAACGCATTTTTTCTTTGTTGAAATAATATACTACATATTCATCAAACTAACTACAGATAATGGCCCTTATTATGTATGAGCAACTTCTGATATTCGACTGTAGTCATTTGGTATTATGACGAGAATTTGACAAAGAATGTCCTTATTGTGAATATCACTCACCGTGATTTTTAAAATTTGCAACAACTTAACCTAAAAATAGAAACTAATTAGCCCAATTCAGAGTCTTGTGCAAACAGTCTTGCATCCTAGTATGTGCAAAATGGTATAGTATATTTATACTCACCACTTAATCATTCTTAAGCTATATACAGACGGTTGTCAGATCTTACAATATTGCCAGTAAAATGTGCTAAAAATTTCTTACAACCGTGTGAACTGGCAATTTTTGCCAGACGCCGTTGCTAGAAAAAGCATTGTCAGTCCATTGCAAGACTAGCAACTGACAACAAATTGTCAGACATCTTACAATCGTGTGAACACATTGTAAAATTATTGCCAGATATTTGTCAGACATTTTAATATTGTCAGATGTGCGAAGTTCATGCATCTGACAATTGCGTCATTGTAAGATAATTCTTTCTATGGGCAACACTGCACACGCTTGATTTTAAATAAAAAATTTATAATAAAATATATGCAGACAAAATCATTGCAATTGCTTCTTTATGGTCCATAATAATTTATACTTTCACTTTTTACATTAAACACAAACACAAACGATAAATATTTAACAATTTCCAAGAAATGGTTTAAGTCTGGCAACGCATAACAACAGATCTAACAATTTGTGCATATGACAACCGTGTGAACTGACAATTTTTCTACTGACGATTTTGTCAGATGAATTTATTGTCATACAACCGTCTGGCAATAAATTGTAAGATTTTCTGACAACCGTGTGAACTGACAAGAAATATTGTGCTGGCAATTTTCGATTGCCAGTACATTGTCAGCACATTGCCAGATCTGACAATCGTCTGTACATAGCTTTAGTGATGAGTATCAATATACTATACCATTTTGCAAGACCATTTACACAAGATCGTGAACTGGGCTTATGATTGAAGACCATTTGCACAAGCTTGTGAATTGTGCTATTGTTTTTAATAAGTTTTCATATTAAAATATTTTATCGAAAGCTAAATTCGGTTTGATAAAAAATTCATTGCTCAACGAAATATTCGATGTTGCCTGAGCAAACTTCCATCTTAAATTATAAAGTCAACGAACTTTCGTTCGGATTATTTTTTACTTTTATTTACAGAGAGTGCCACTATTGTGAATCAATCAATCACAATAGTATACACATTTAAGTCAGTTTAGGCTAAAAATAAAACGAATTCAATTACCAACTTTGTCTAATGCAAATGAAAAATTAGCAAATTAATTCCTTTTGCAAAGCAAAATTCTATTCCATAAAACTTCGATGCGCAACTTAATGTTGTTCCAAAATGTCTTATGATGCATTTAAGCTTAGTCTCGTTGGGCCCAGTGTTAGGGTGGCATAATTTAAAGGGCGCCAAACTCTTACCCACATATTCATCAAATTTAAAATGCGTTTGAGATGTATTTTATTTAAAATTTTTCATACAAAATTTTCTTTAAATGGATTTCAAACACATTTTATTTTTTTGTTTTTATAAATATGGGGCTTTAAACTTAAATAATTTAATAGATCCAATTAAAATACGAAAATTTATTTGGCCAAGGTTTGTTTCAAATTAATACGAAATTTGTATTAAAAAAATTAGAAAGTAAGATTGATATGACACTGCTTTTGAAATGGCCAAAACTTTGCAATAATTATTATTATTATTAAAAAAAAACGTATATAAATTATATATATATATATATATATATATATATATATATATATATATATATATGAGAATAAATACACAATCATTCAACTATTTTTTTTTTATAATGGCTTGTCATGTCAAAAAATGCCACAAGCAGCATTGAGCAGAGTTACAAGCCGATCGGCTCAATTTCTCAAAGCCGCCGCCGCCGCTCAATTTCTCAAAGTCGCGCCGCCGCCGACGTTAAATCGGCTCGAAAGTTGACCCGGCGCAAGGAAAGCCGCCGATATCATCAGCTGAGCCTTTGAATTTCTCTGTGTGTGATTATGTTTTTTAACAGATGTGCATGTAAGAGCATTAATTTTTTTGTAAAAAATTTGCATTAACTTAGGGTTTGCACGTGCAAGCATGCTTACAAACAACAATAATGATATTGAGTACGAAAGTTTTATTCAATAATTTATATGTATGTATAAACATAATACACGTTTAAGTAAATGTTAATTTTATTTTGTCACAAGATTTAAATACAATTTTTTTTATACGCCAGTACATTCTTATATGTTATGGTTAACCAATCTACGTTTAATAAACGCACTGTTACTAAGGAGCTGTTCACATATTATGTAACGTTCGGTGAGGTGGGGGTAAGGATTTGTTGCGGTTTAGAAAATTTATGCTGAAAATTTTGTAAAAACGTTACAAAAGGGGGTGGGTATGAAAGCTCCGAAAATAGCATTACGTAATACGTGAATGGCCCCTAAAGAACGTGATTCACTATCCTACATAATCGTGCGAAATGCCAAATATGACATGTGTGCTAAAAAAGTGTGGTAGTGTGGACTAAGAATTCAACTGTGTGACAGATCTTTTTGGCAAGTCATGCGATTTTAGAAATATTTATGAAAAATTCCATAAAATGATAGTACCCATGCGAACAGAGTTGTTTTTATTGCCAGACAGCTAAGAATATTGTTTTTGCATAATTTTTGTATGATAGTGTGGCACATAAAACACCATTCCAAAGCGATTTTTTAAAGTCGGTGAGATTTCTGCAAGATTTTCTTGTGAATGAATCATGCGATCGTGTAGAATAGTGAATCAGGGCCTTAAGTGAACGCTTTTCTTAATTTTTATTAAACAATATCATTTTTATGTTTTACTACTTGCATTACCTACTGAAATTCAAACTGATCAATATTTGTAACGCAATTACAAAATAAAAAGTTTTTGTACAATATGGCGATAGTTAGCGATATTCGATAACTTATTTGGCGGGGAGGCTGTTTGTTATGTTATATGTTATAAATAAAAAACAAAATACGAATTTTTTTCAAAATCTGTATATCTGAGTAAAATTTATTTATACATATGTACTACATACATGTATGTACATACATATGTATATACTAAACTAAGACCCATTATATTATGCTTTAATTAACAAATACTTCTATGTTACGATAATTCCAAAAACTTAAGCACATTTCACACGAACATTTGTTTGAAATATAATTTCATGTTCAGCAAGCCGACATATGGGCCGCCGCCGAGACACTGTTTTAAACGCCGCCGCCGCCGATCAATATCAACCGCGCCGCCGATCAAAAGGCCTCGGCTTGTAACTCTGGCCCTGAGTCCGATATTTGCAATATCAGCTTATAATCCGAATTTGATATTCGCCATTCAGAGTTCGTCAGCCAAGCGAAGATCTAACTTCAAAAGCAACTATAAGTCTTATATATTATTGGCTGTACTTATTTCCGTTTTGTATTATCTTGAAAATATAAAAATATTAGTACACCCCTGTTGCTGTTACCCCTTCCCAATAATTTTCTCAACGCACTGCACATGCTAAAACAAAAACAATTAAAACCAAAAGCTTGAATATTTTTGTTCTAAACCAAATCATTCTACCATCTGTACACAGAAAAAAATATACAAGATTTATGTTCAACAAAACCATGTTGTTGAATAAAATTTTTAATTTCAATAATATTTAACTTAAATATTGTATTTATCAATACTGCGTATTTTAAAATATCATGTAAATTACTTTGTTTGTGTTGGTGTTTATCTTGCTTGTTGATTGAATCAACGTGGTTATGTGCTGATGTTGTTGTTTATTTTGATTGTTGGTGTTGTATACGTGTAAATTCCGACAAGAAGCCGAAAAACGTCGTGGCTTGTTTTTTTTACCCAACAAAGTTATTTTTAGATTATATCAACGAAATGCGCCATGCAGAAGAAATATAAGAAATCAGTGATGCCAACTTTTTTGGCTCTAAAGGCACATCAACATTTAAAAAAGCACTTAAAAGCGTAATTTTGATAGCGTATAAAGCACTTTCGTGAAAAACGACTGAAAATCCATAACGTTAATTAATGCGAAGTTTAATAATGTTTAAAATTTTCTTAGCTATTCTCCATTTAATATATCAGACGAAATATGTATGCTTTACACTGAAAAAATAAATACGCCGAGTAGTTATTAAAATAATTTTAAGAAATACACAAATTTCTTAAAAGCACTAATTAGTGCTTTTTCTTATTTTGGCACTAACGCTCAAAATTTGGCGTTTTGAGTCTTCAAAAAGCACTAAAAATAGTGCCGAAAGCACCAAGTTGGCATCGCTGTAAGAAATCATGTTTTGCGTGTATTTAATAAATTTAATAAAAAACCAAGTTCTAAAAAAAATTAAACAAACAACGAAACTCATTAGAATTTGAAAAACAAATTCATTAAAAATTTTTGTTTTCTGTTAACAACTCAATTGTGAATAACACAATAATTTTAATTGGAAATAATTGAGTTGATTTGGTTTTCTTATGTTACAAATGTGTGTTTGTACTTAAAAACATCGTTGTAGGTGCCTTTTTAAATAATATTTTATTTGTATTCACAAATAAATTAGTTGTATTTACAATTCTTTTTTTTTCTGTGTAAAAAAAAAAACATAGAAAGAACAAACGACAAGAAAAAGTTCATCAGTTTGAAATTGTGATTAGCGCCTTTTGCAGCCTGTAAAGTGAGCAGCAGCAGTTCCCGAGTTTTTTATTTCTCAACATATTTTTACCTTTTCGTTTTCCATTGTTTTTGTGATTTTTAAAGACTCTTTTTTCTTAATAAAACAAAACAAAAAAAAACCCTCTTGCAAATCATCATGAAGTTATAACTCACCACCATTTAGTTTGTCTAAATAAATGTTTGACGGACTTATTTACGTACTTTATTCAATTCCCGGCAACCAGAAAGTTTAACTCAGGCTATAGATTTCATGATATGAATAAAAAAAAAATTGTATATGCACATGTAAGAGAAAAGATCATTTAACTGATTGACTGGCTGGCTGACTTAAAATATTAAAGAAACAAAAGAACGTGTTGATGTTTAAAGAAAATAAAGTGCATTTTTACTAATCAAATATGAAATTGTCTACTAACTAGCAGTTAACGAAGCTGTTAATTATAGTCTTTAATGCTAAACATTTTTTTAGCATTAAATGTTATATTTTACCAAATAACAGAAATAAAAACAAATTGAAGGCAAAGTCTTAAAGGATATTATGGAAAAGCTATTTACTCAAAGATGAAATTGCTGTTTTGTTTTTCTAAATGGAAGGTTAAATATTTATTCAGACATGCAAAGATATATGTATGTACATACATACACTTAGGGAAAAGCTGCAACTTAAAAACAAGAACACACCACATTAATTCAATAATAATCAATATAATAGAACATGCATACTAAGATACTTAAAAATAAATAAAATGAACAAATTAATATTGTAAATCAATACTTTTCTATATTGAAATAAGAAATTTCAAGATGACTAGACTGTCGTTAATGTTTTTTTATTATTAATTTAATATGGTTTTTATTGATTTTAAGTTGTTTTTTCTCTAGGTGTATACATAATTGTAATAAATTCCAAGGCAGTAAAAATATATTAAAGGGTTAGGAATATTTTTGGAAATTGAGTATTTCTTTAAAATAGTAATAGCTAAAAAATATATCCCACAAAATCAATAAGTTCCGCCAGTGAGGATCACTTGCAAAGATTTCAGCAGAAACTTGCTTTTCGCAGAAATTAAAAATATGTGGATCTAAGTAAGAAAACATATCATGCTAACTTGTAATATTGTATTGTATTCCAGAGTGATAAACTGGGCTGTGCCGAATCTAATAAAAGCTTCACAATTATAAATAAAAAATTTTGCAATCCCATGAATAAAATAAATATCCATAGTGTGATATGTACGAAAACTTATTTATATTTTGAAACATCTTATGTCTGTCATGTGTCATGTATTTTGCTTTTCATATTTTGGCCGCGCAATTTGCGAAAACGGATCATACTTCTCCGTGTAATAATTAATGACAATGTTATGATTTTGTGTGTCATGTCTTTTTCTTTCTTATTATAAAATCAAATATATTTCTTAATTTAACTATGGTTTTTACAAAAAGTTCAAACACAAACTATGGCAGGGATGGAAAAGTTGATATACTCGTAATTGTGTCGACAACATATCATGTTCAAAAACCGTGTTAATAATCGCTACTCTCACAAATAAGCTAACTGATTTCATATTTTTCGATATTTTTTGTTAAAAAACTCTCTAACATCTCTATTCACACATCCCATTGCTAATATTGCACTTTCACTTACATATATCGCGATTTTGTTCAGCAAAAACGAACGTTTTAGAGAAATGAAATGGAGCATGTCCGTAGTTTTAAATGTTCTTTAATGATATATTTAAAGTTATTTCCATTTGCTAAAAATTAATAAAAACTCTGTTACGTGTTTCCAACACACGAGCATGAATTTGAAACATAATTTTGCTGATAGCATTATAAGCAACATATCACAGTGCTCCATAAAACTAATTAGTGCCCATGTTTTATATAGCAGCAAACAAAATGATATGATTATATTTTTAATTATCATTATTATAATTTTTTGGCGCCATATGCTCCAGTGGGAGTTAAAACAATGTATTTTTAAACTAGAGTTTTGTATAAAAATTGGAGGAATAAAGAAAATCTCTTATGAAAGATTCTTGTAAAATATTAGAAATGTTTAATTAATAAAGAAAAAAACTTGTTTTATGGCTCGATTATGTATGGCAACCGAACTTAAGTTGCATTTTCTAGTTGCCGAAATGGTATTACGGATGGTAACTGGCAACCAACATCTGGTAATTTGAGTTGCCATATTGTAGTTGCTGCTTAGCTTTAAAACCAAAAAATTGGAAAAATTAAAAAGTAATTGCAAGATTATTTTTATTTTCGACTTTCTATTATGCATATTTAAAGAAAATATGCATTAGAGCTAAAAAAAAGGTTGTTAAAACTTATTTTAGGCAATAACATATACCCATTCAGTTGCCATGCTGTCATAATCATAATCGATAACTTTTTGGCAACTGCACGAAGTTGCCATACATAATACCAATTTCAAGTTCAGTTGCGTTGCTAGTTAACTCGGCAACTGAAGTTCGGTTGCCATCCATAATCGAGCCATTAGTCAGTTTTTATTATTATTATTTGAACTTCATTTGTTTCTATATTTTATGATTTGATTAGGCTAAAGTTCGTATCGCTTTGTAAGCGAAGTTGCATGTGATAATTATTAATGGACAAATAACACCAAAGTTAATTGTAAATATTCTGACAAGCACGCAGTAGAACGTAACCACTAGCTATTTTCGTTTAAAAGTTCAAATTTCCCAACTCTGACACCGTCTATTAGATTTTTCTAATTTTCAATACCGATTTTTTTTCTAAAACATAAACCCCCATATACATAAAAAATTAAATTGAATTTTAAATCCTTTTTAAGAAATATTTTTTTGAAAAATTTTAAATCAAATACATTTCAAATTCATTTTAAATTTAATGAATACGGGGGAAAATATTTATAATATAAAATATATATTTTTAACTAATAAAATATAAAAAATTAATTAGTTATTTTTAAGTACCAAAATTTTTTTTAATTTTTCAGCCTTGGAACCATCATTTTTATTTTTAATATTAATGTATTTTCTAGTTCGGCTGGGACTTAGGAAGCCGATTTCACTTACATACAGACAGATGGACACGTCTTATTCGACTACTTGCCGGTAACTTTTAGTAAGAAATATTGCTGCTGTAGTATCTCCCACACGCAAAGAAAAGATATAGTTGTAGAATGGTTGAGAAAACAATATTATGTTCTCTGTAACAAATGTGTGGTTGTCGAAAACTAGTTATTGTTATTTTAAACATTTATTTCGTTACGATAAACAAAGTAATGTTTGAATTTAAGAATTACATTATCACATCCATATAAAAGTGTGATATGGTTAGAGTTTAACAATATAGTTTTGTTAAAAATTTATGACTACAACATAATTTGTATTATTATTGAAAAATAATATGACGTAAATAACAATATAATGTTATCCAAAACCATACTATGTTAAGTTTTTTAAAAAAATCTTTTTCAGAAACATCTGTCAGTTCAGTATTTCGTTTTTAAGCTATCGGTATTGCACGGGTGGTGTTATGTAAATGAATAAATAAATAAAGTATAAACAAAAGGGTAGACCAATAAAAATATATAAACATTTGTGTATCTCTTTATACAGACATGTCTGTATATCGTATAAGTATACATTTCTATGTATGTATACATATATGATTAAAAAATAAAATAGTATTATTATATTAAATAATACTGTGGTCGTATTTAACAATATTAATGTTATATAAGAACATGGTATGGTGAGTCTCAATTATATTTTAGTCACATGTAACAATAGTGTTGTCATATTTACAATACTAAGATTAGGTATAACAAAATTGATTTATTTTGTAGATAATCTTAATATTAACTCAGATAATAATATTATTAAAGTTTGCTTTTCTATTAACAATAATATGATTTGACTGCAACCATATCATTCAATCATAGTATGTTGCTGTTTGATTATGGTTACCTCAACCATATTTTTTCTTTGCATGTATGCATTATTCTAGCTGCCACAAAACCCAATAACCTAAATCAAACATACAAAAAAAAAAACAACAGCTTATAGCTGTTTAACTACGCAAAGTACGCTAAAAGTTAACAGGTGAGAAACCTTTGTAGTAAACGTAGTCAATGTGAAATGTCAGTTAAAAAATTAAAGTAACGGCCTGTCTCACGATGTCAATCGTTTGATCGAATACTCACATTGAAAACAACGAACGATTTCTAGTGACATCGCGGGACAGACATTAAATAACAGATGTTTAATTTCGCAAATGTCATTTAAGTTATTGAAGACACAAACCACATCTTGTAAATCCCGAATTTTCACCTCATACACACAATAATTTCTTAAATTTTTTATAAATTACCTAACATTCCTAAGTTGTAGTAAAATATCTGTATTTCAAGTAACATAAAATATTTATTAAGTTTTTGCAAAAAAGTCACAAAGAGACAAAAAACGAAAAAAAAAATTATATTAAATGCCCAAAAACTAAGAGAAAATAAAATACAGTTGCAGTAGCATTTTAAAATGTTTGTTAACTTATTAACCTTTTAACACTTAAATGCAAATGGCTTTAACAAATTTGAAGACTTGAAGAAAAGAGCAAATAACATTAACATTAAACAATCATACAATCCAACACACACACACTCACAGACACATTGAAAATGCATGCCTAAAAAGAATTGATGATTTAAGAAACACATGCATTCATTCCCTCCATGCCACGCCACATCATCAGCTGCAGCATCCTAGTCATGATTATTGCATTTACTCTGTAATTCATGAAAATGTGTCGGCTGGAAAAGGTTGGCGTAGGTGTTGCATGAAAAATGCACTTTGAATACAATAATGATCGTTATAAGAAACTCATACGATATACACAAACATACATGCATACATACATACTTACATACATACATACATACATATGCATTAAATAACATGTTTTGTTTTTGCTGCTCTCCAGTTTTAATTCAAGAAATAAAAAGTGTATGTAAAAAATTATTGGCATTATATTCGTACATATTCCTCGTCTTTAAATATTTTTTAACATGAACATTTACGATTTATTTATGTAGCCAGCGTAGCGTTTGTTTGAATTAATGTTTTAATGTACGTGATTATTGAGTTATGAAGAGTTGAAAGATGTATTAATGATCGTAAAATTTTCGATTTAAAATAAAAAAATGCAGGGGGCCGTGTAGGTGTAGACAGGTGATTCCTAAACAAGCGAAATAAAACTTAAAATATGAGCTTTATACTTGTTTAAATTACAAAGAAAATATTATTATGACCAGTTCCAAATGTGAGAATGGTTCACATCACATGATACATATATGTATGTATGTATTTATGTACATATATACATATGATCAGATAGATTGACCCGATTTTGAGCAATAGTCCTCAGTTCGTTCCGAAATGTACAGAGTTGGTTCTGATTAGTGTTGTCATTCAAACAAAAATTATTCGAATATTCGAACAACTTTTTATCATATTTGTTCGAACGAACAAAAATTTTCAATTTAGAATAAAAAATTATTCGAATCATTTTTGTCGAATATTCGAATATACGAACAATTTCCTGAACTACTGGTATAAAAAGATTTATTGGGTTATCTGCGGTTATTAAATGATTTTTTCCAACAAATTAATAACATATTAAAAATGTTTGTAAATGTATGTAAATACCTATACTTTTTAACTAATTTCGTTTCAGTTTTTTATAAGTTTGTATGTAGTTTGTGTCTGTGTATCTATTTGTATGTACGAGTCGACGTACAGACCAAACGGTTGGACCGATTTTGATTTAGTTTTCCTGTTTGAGGGTGGCATTGGCTGAAGAAGTTAGCACGTTGACTACAAAAACGAAGGTTTTAGGATCGTGCCCGCTATCTGACAGTCATTAAATAACAACACCACGCATTTTTCTGATGTGCATTACTGTCCCTTTCTATCAGTTGTTGTAGAAAAGTTCAAGTGATGAAGGCATAGTTACTGGTCACTGAACTATAGAGATACTAATCCTAATGTAACACCAGAGCACCACCTTTCGTTGTGTAGCAGAATCATCGGCGAAGTAAAATAACTACTAAACTGCTACTAAACACAGCTTCAAACAAATTAATACGACTCACTAACGCCAGAGGCGCTGCAGCACTACATTATTAAAAAAAAACGTGCAAAAAGCAGAGCTATAAAAAAAGGAGCATTCCTCTATCTATTCCTTCACCACCTATCGTTTCTGTTACTATCAATTTCCTTATAATAGTAGTAGGCAATCATTGCCTGATTGTTACTTCTCTTTAAAAATAAAATAAAAAATGACTTGTTCGAGAGTGTTCTTGGCTATGTTTAAAAAAAATCTGTCCAGGCGTTTAGAATATATCACATTTTTTAGATATATTCTGTTGATCTGCGTGTCTTTGACGCCGTAGCTCCCCAGCGTCTTGACCGATTTTAATTTTGCTTTGTTTTCGTTTGAATGGTGACATGATCGTATATCTTCTGATTTATACTTGAAGAAAACCGGTCTAGTCGATTGGAATTTATCATAATTTTTTTATTTAATCTTTTATTTTTTGCGATTCTGTTACTTCAATAGTATAAGTGGAACATAAAGTTCTTATCTATGCCACAGCGTCAACTGCGGCAAAGCTTCTTAAAATTTTAAAGTTTTGTTATTAATATTCCTAAATTTGTTATTGAAATTATTTGTTTTTCTTGTGTAATGAAATATTTTTCGTTTGTTAATAAAAAAAATTAATCTAATACACATACGTGTCGTTTTTTGCAAACTTTTTAAGATTATTCGAATACATTTTTTTATTCTTTGTTCGTTCGAATATTCGAACAAAAGCTCAAAATTATTCGTCTGTTCGAACAAGAAAAAAATTATGAAATTTCATTCGAACAAACATAAAAGACGAATCATTAACAACACTAGTTCTGATTCTTTTGAATGGCTCCATATTGTGCGTGGCCTGTCGCTTTCATTACCATCTTGGTGAAATTTTTTCTATCCAGGTAATTGAATTAACACATTATCCCACTGACATTTTCCAGATTTGTATCGAACTCTTTCAGTAACTTATTTTTAGATTTGATTTTGTATCTTAAACGAGCTACTGAAAGAATTCGATATACATAAGTCCAACGCTTTCGTTTTGCCATCTTAATTCCAACTTGTACTTGGTTTGTCCGAGCTAAAAAGTCCAAATTTGAAATAACTCGAGCATAGAAATCGCATAATATTCTTTTAAACATCAATTTATGCGATTATGTACATATATATAGTTTTAGATGATTTTTAATGTACGTCACCTTTCAAATTATACAGGCAACTAAGATTTTGTATAAGGTTTTAATTAACTTTAAAACTTTTCCATTTAAGCATTATTGAATAAATTTACACTACTTCTAACTAACTCTTAAGTTTTATTTGCCAATTGGTTACCTGTTAGATTTATTTTATATTTAACTAAGTAACCTTTAAGTTAAACATAAATTCAAGAGAAACAACATGTCGCAAGTGCTATGCAAAAATTTGTAAACAAATTTTTAGCACTTTGTGTTTAAAACATCCAAAAGAATTAAATAAAAAATAATAACATTTCCTAGAATAAAATTCCAAACTTC
Source organism: Tachina grossa (assembly GCA_949987645.1). Classification (NCBI taxonomy): domain Eukaryota; kingdom Metazoa; phylum Arthropoda; class Insecta; order Diptera; family Tachinidae; genus Tachina; species Tachina grossa. Next base: position 106,444,789 of record OX465277.1, on the reverse strand, counting down.
AATTCACACAATCATAAAAGTATGAAATCCGAAACAAGAATTACTGTCAAATTTTAAATAATATTGCATTCATGTTAGAAATGATCAAAGAAATTTGACATTTCCAACCGACACTCTAACAAAGAACTGTCAAGAAGTAAACTTTGTATAGCAACGCAAATTTAAGTTTTTCTAAAGTACAACAACCGTAAAAAAGTATTCAACAACGGTAAAATGAAATTTTTGACACTTAAGAAAATTGGAGATGGGTAACAGTCACGTGGTTAAACTAAATATCATTTCGTGATTGAAGTCATGCGGGAGAGTATGAATAGTGAAGATTTAACTATTTTCTAGCGACTTTCAATAAAATTTTATTTAAAAAAAATGTTGTAATATTTTTCAACTCATTCCACCTCTTTGTAAGGGTATTTATTTCCCTCTTCATTACATAAAATACAAAAACATCTACACATAGAAGAGTTATAGGGTTAAATTGTATCAGGAAAATATTATTTGTACTATTTTGCCATAATTCTGCTTAAAAAATCCTCTATCTAAAATGAGTTGTCAATTATATCTATGATTTTAGAAAATTTTTCTTGGCGCAATAAACTAATAGGAACGTATTCACATAGAAGTTTACATACCGCGTTATATTTAATACTAATCTCCATAACAGTTCAATATAGAGTGATTCTTATAAAAGAACCCTGCGCTTTTATACAATAAAGCATACTTTATAAGCACCTTTGCTAATTTTGTCTAATTACCTGGTACTGTGAAGTGTTATTTATTTTAAGTAGTAGCATAATCAGGTAGCACCTCCCGATGACGCTGTGAAGTAATGCGCGAAAACCTTTTTTAAATCCATTAAAAATGTGAGTTGTTATTCGTTAAATGCTTACCTGTTATTAGCAGAAAATACACTTACATGATAAAACATAATGAAAAAATATTTATGTTATTGCGAAAAGTATACATAGACATTCCAAATTTATTTTTGTTTTTCTATTTAGGTTAAATTTCAGAATTCATAAAAGTTTTAAACAGCTGATGTGTGAATAAAGGGAACAAAGTTAAGCGCATTCTATATATTTTTTGAATTGCACCCTACAATCGGAATATCTGGAGATCACTTAATTATAATTTTAAATTAAATCTTTAATTTAAAAAGTTTAAAAGTGCATGTGTTAAAGAAAGTTTTTCACAAAATTTAAAATAATGAACATACTTTTTCTTAAAAAAAACATGAATTTTTCAGGAAAATTTTAAAATTTTGAATTTCTAGCATTTTCCCGATTTCACCAATGCAGATATTAATCAGGTTTTTTACTTTGTTTTATTTAAAATTTTGTGAAAATTTTAATGCTATCTTCTTATTTGAAATCCAACAATAAAATAAAAAGTTATAGGTGAAATACTAAAAAAAGTCAAGGAAAAAAAATTTTTTTTGTCTAAAGTCATGAGAGTTATGAGAGATACGAAAACACATTTAAGGACATTATTTCTTGAAAAAAAATCGGATAATTTTTCTAAAAGTTACAAGCCTCAGAAGTTTTTTTAGTCCCATGTAGTCAACTTAGGCCCACTGTAACTCCTGTGCAGCTTAAGCCAGACGGCTGCCAAGACATGTGTTACAAAGCCTAGCTCCTCTTTAATAGATGTTCGACGTTGCATATAACTCCAATCAGTACTTTAGAAATTCCAGATTTATTACCATTTATTTTTCAAAAGTCCCCACTGTGTATTAGTTTATAAACTGCGTGGCCAACGTTTTATGAGAGCCGACGAATCAGTTGAAGCGATCGAAACCCATGTTTTGGAGGTGTTTCAAGAGGAATGGGAAAACTGTTATGACAAATGGTTTGAACGAATGCAAAAGTGTATTGATCATCAAAATCTGCAAAGCTGTTTGATTTGCTTTAGTCTCTTCTTAGGGATTCAGTTAAAAGAACTTTGAAAATTTGGAAAAAAAATTATGTTGTTGTATAGTGTAATGGAAATGTGTATATTTTTTAACAAAGTTTTTATATAAAACTTTTTTTAATATAATTAAATATTATAATAGTTCATTAGAATTTTTAATTTTATAATTTTTTTCCAGCGTGAGTTAACGTGAGCGTAACTAGAATTTTCGCTCACGCATGTGAAGGTGTAAGAGAGTATGACGATTAATATAATTTTTAAATTTAATTTCATTTTTGACTTGCGAAAGTGTATAGAAGTGACTACAAATTTACCCGCAATCTCATATCTATGGACAATTCAGCAAACAAACAACAGCCAGCAAATATTTAAATAAATAGGACGCTTTGTACCAAACATCACTGCAACAAAACATGCCACAAACTGTTTTCACATTGAATTTTATAATCCAATTTTTCACGCAACCACATAGAAACTAAAAGGCAAAGGAAGACACCGTGAGGAAGAGAAAAAAATGTTTGTGGCAAAAAGCAGATACATAGAACAGCCACAAAGATACGTATAGGAATACATAAATTTTTTTGCGATATAAACATTTATAACAGCGTATAAAACAATTCAATTTTCTCTGTTTTAAGATGACGACGATACCGCAAAATAGTAGTGTTCAGCCACAAAATATTTATGTACGTACAGCAAAATATCCAAAATGACAATTGTGGTGCTATTAGGAGAAGGGGGTCACACGAACAAAAAAAAAAAAAAAAGTAAAAAGAAGAGAATATGCATTAAAGCAAGTACATGTGTGTGTTTGTTAGTAAACTGTAACAAGCCTCATCAAATTATCCTTTATGTCATGTGAGACATTTTCAATTGAGTTCCTTCCTTGTTATTATTTATTCACATTTCTCTCTTACATGCTCTTGGGATCTATTTAATTTAAAATAATTTTATGAGATTATATCTTTTATCGTTAGCTTGTCTAATCTTCTTCACAAAAGAAGAGCCACAAACATTTCTATGGCATTTATTTAAATATTTCATAAACCGTTAAATATATTTAAAAAATGTTAATTTTCATATGGCAGCACTTGAAAGTGTCTTTTTTTAAAGAGAGTGTATGAGAAAATGACAGCCTCAAAATGATGAGGATAATCATGATTATGATAATGACGATGTTTTTATGCTGATGTGACATGTTTGAGTGGTGGCGCAGGAAGTTACAATTTCATTTGCATTCCTATGACTGTTTGCGTTAATTTGGAAAAAAGGGTTTAAAAAAATTTTTAAATATCAATTTCAATTGCATTTAATATTATTAACAGGCAGGCACTTGTTTATAAAACAGTGAAAAAAAAATTCAAACAATTTTACGTAAGCTGATCGTTGACTTTAAGTTGATAAGATATTATTTCTATAACCAAAAAGATGCAATGATATTTCCTGTTCTTAAAATTTAGTGTATACATTGGCGTTGTAATAATTTTATTGTGTTAATTGAGACGTTTTATATTTACAAATATATTTTTTTTGCTAATAAATAACTTTTTTATTTTTAATAGTACATACAAAACTTGTCTCAGGAAGATCTAAACTACTACTGGACATGGATAGGAAGGCGATGCGAATTATGATAGGCGCACTGACAGGTCACTGCTCGGTCAGAACAAGAACCAGCATTTGGGAGACGGGCACTCCATATTTTTGTAAGATGTGCGGGGATGAAGAGGAACCAGAAACCATTGAACATATTATCTGTCATTGCCCGAAGCTGCAACGTCATAGGCTTAGATGGCTGAGCAGACGTTTCCATGAAAGCATTACTGATGTCGGGAAGTGTATACCAGAGGACATCAGGGGCTTCATCATGGGGATTCGGTGGTTTAGTGATGGACAATAGGGTCACTTCTGGCTGCAAATGGGAGGGTAAATATTACTTTTTGGAGAACAGAAGGGAACCACAATGGACCCAATTGGGTCTCCAAGTGGAGGAGATGCGGTAAAGCACCACCTTTCATAACCTAACCATAGTACATGCTAGAGACCTGCGTAAACAGTCTTTAAATGTAAATACGTCATGATTTTTAAATGTATTCACGTCGCATGTATTATACTAAACCAATAATAAATGCTGTGTTAACAAGCGATGTCGCCAAGACAGCTTGTTTGTAACAAACACTCAAAATAAGTACTGTTGATTAGTGTATGTTTGTTATTTTTCATATTGTACGTTTGAGTGTGTGTGTAATATGTAGATGGTAAGCTATTATGTGATTAACCACATGCACCTAATGTTAATGCATGTGTGTGCCTTTGCATGTGCGCAGAAAAATAAGAGATCATACACACATACATGCATAACGTTTGTACACGCGCTCATGGGTAGAAAGAAGCAAGTATCACAAATTCTTCCATCACGAAGTGTTTTCTTCCTTACTCTTATACCTACAATACTGAAACAAATTTCTTGCAAACAGTGTTGTTTATGTTTGTTTTATAAGATTTCGCTGTAGTAAAGCATTTGAAAAATCCCTCATGTCTTGAATACAAATCAAATCGTTTTCGCTCGAAAAGAAATCTTGATGGATTTTATTCAATCTCTGTATAAAATATGCACTGACCACCGCTTCACAATCTTTATTGGTTAGAATTAACAGCGTGTTCGATAAATTAGGTTGGGTTTTAGATTCCACTTATGCTTTTATAACATGTTATGCGTTCTTATGAGAGATGGTTTTCGGGGGAAGTACCATGTTAGGAAGCAAGTTGTCTTATTGTAGTTTCTTAGGATTTTTCTGTCTAAATACCTAAGATATTCCATATCTGGTATATTGCACAGTACGAAGTTTTGTGTTCTTATTTGACTAAATGCTGGACAGTGACACACGTAGTGTTCGAGAGTTTCATCATCTTCATAGCAAGCTCTACATGTAGTGTCGTCAACAACACCCATGCGAACCAGGTGATTTTGTAACTTTGTATGTCCTGTTATTTGCTAACCAAATTCCAAAATGTTGGCCTTTTCAAACTTAGAATCTCTTTTGTCTCTTAACTATTTGGGTCTCCCTAGATAATTTCGGTCACTTTTTCAACAGTAGTGTTCTATGAATCTCTGATGTGTTGTTCTATATTACAAACGATTTAGGTTTTTGAAAAGGTCTGGCGTTTTCTATTGTGATGTTACTCAAGCCTATATATTTCTTAGTTTCCAGACACATTAATGTCCTGGAATTCCTACTCGTATTATCTCGATGCCTCTACAATACTTGCATGAGTTTATCTAATTTTTGCATTGAAGAACGCTTTGAAAGTGAACTTTTTAATTTCTTAAGGCTTCCATAAGGTTTTTAGCATGCTTTCAGTATGAAAGACTGTAACAGGATTTAACATTTTTGACCCGTCCGTGTTGCTTTGGAGGTTATTCCTTATTATTGCTTTTCTCTTCCATGTTGTTCGGTAATAAAAGAAGAATTTATAAGTGCCACCACAACTTCAAAAGATAAAGAGTTAAAGGCCCAGACGAACTGCATTCTAAATTATTAAAACCGTGAGATGATAACAACATTAGGCTGTTGGTATATATATATATATCCAATATCCCCATCATATCCTATCATAAAAAAATTATGCAAAAAGGGAACTCATAACCCTAACGAGTTTTTTTTAAATCTTTTTGAAAATGATCCATAAGAGGGACTTTCAGAGAGAAAAGAGAGAAATCAATGGGCAAGTCATAATTTAGAGAACAGAGGATATACAGAGATGTCACGAGACGGAAGATAATTTGTATTTTCGGACGGTCTCGCTCACTCAGTTACTGCGACTTCTTTAAAGGTTCTTTCGTTGTGCCATTTTTTTAGCATTTGTTTCATTTTATACTTTTAACTTTATTCGCTGTGCGATTTTTATTTTATTTTTTGCAAATGGGGGTAAGTCTTTACGTCTGCTCCAAATATTTTATATTATAAAACTTTAACGGGATTAGATGCTCTCAAAATTGCATTCTTTACTACTTCATATTTTCTTTATCAATTGACCTCATTTAAATTTTTTAAATCTTTTCAATTTTAAGAGAGCAACAAAACATCAAAAAACTACTTCGAAATGTTAGCGGAAATGACAATTCACGAATGTTTACCAATTGTTGAAATACAATGAATTTTTTTTTTAATTACCCAAAAATAAAATTTTATTATTCAACAGCAGCCTAGAAAGATTGTAACAGAAATTAACAGTCGATCGATCAGCCAGAAGAACAAATGAAAAATATTTTCCTAGCCAGAAAAGTAATTGAACAATAATTTATCAAATTGTAAGAAAAAAAAATTGAATTGAACATTATGTCGGCTTATTTGTATTCACATCACTCATTTGAAGAGACACCCACTGCCACCCCTCTTTTGAAGAAATAATAAAAAAAATTAAACGCCTGGAAGAAATATTGTTACAGAGCGGATGGTGATCATTATTCTTTCTTTGTATATCATTGTTTAATTATTTTTAAAGTTCTTAACGTTTGCTAAACAAAAACACACGGGACTCCCGTAATGGCTGCTCAAGTAAATTGAAGAAGCACTTGGAAAACAATTAACATCTGTGGTTTGTTATCGTTACACTACGGATTTGCCTGCCTGCTTGCCTGTGCGAGCTGCATAAAGAAAATATGCTGAAAATGCTGATGTTGTCTAGGTGTTGTTTACATAGAAATATCAACTTAAAAGCTTATTATTTCTACGAAAGGGAAAAGTACATATGTACATATTTGTGAGTATTTTGAAAGCCTATAAAAACAATTGATCCAAGTGTTGATCACAATAGTGACATTAGAATTTATTATTTCAAAATAAAACTCAAAAACTTCCCTTGAAGTGCACGTATTAATCAAAGAGCAAGAAAAATTAACAACTTAATTATAAATACTCTAACAAAAGCAAACAAACAAGAGTAAAGTAAAATATCTCAAAGTGTTTAATTAAATTTACAAAAAGAATATATGGTTTGTAAATGAAATTTTAAATTGATTTTAAAACCTCAACAATTTTGTGCTTTTTGCATTAGAATCTAATTAAATAGATACAAACGACAGCAATTCTCAATACATATAAAGTTCAGCAAACAGGACGAAACAGCAAATGAGTCAATTGAGAAGTCATTAAAAAAAACTCAATATAAAACTTGCATTTACTGCTGAAACTAGAGTTCATAATATAAGCTTAGCTTGTCTTTTATTAGAAAATGACAAAAATATTTCATGTGAGAGTTTAATATGAAAATAAAACCAAAATTTTAGTATTTTCTCTTACAAGAACCAATATTTTCTTAAAACAATAAAAAAAATATATTTAAATAAATTTTTTATCGTACTACGTGGCAATGCTTTGATATCTTTCTAAAATTTCTATGCAAATTGATATTGATGTGACCACAGGAATTTTGTTTTATAACGTCATTTGTTTAAACGTACCAATCATCAATAAGTAAACAAGCCTTCATATGCACTTGTGATTGAATAAATACACACACACACGCACGCTCACTCCAACACACAAGCATAAAATCATACACACATGACACCCATTCCTTTAATAATTTATACTGTTGGTATGCGATAGAGAAAGAGCTCTCCTTTTAAAGTCCTGCATCCCCCCTTTTTGGATAAGTTTAACTAAAATAAATACAAATATTCGTATCTGCTGGTACATACAAGTGATTTTAATCCTTTTGCAATAGAATTTACATTTAACCAGCTTAAATAAACATATTGAAACATATAGACACAAGACTTCATCGCTTGCATGTCGGCAGGAATGGCAAAGTGTTGACAATATTGGAAAATTAAAAACGCTTGAAAGAACTACACAGAACTGCTCAATTCGCAAAATATTGTCGAAGTAGTTTGGACATCAATTATTGATGATGTTCTTAAAAACAATGTTTACAAACAAGTATATACATCGACCCTTATTTTCGATTTTATCGTAAGCGACATTTAATCGAAAATTAACTTTTTTATTGAAATTAAAACTTTGTGGGCCTACCCGTAGTTAAGAATTATCAAGATGTGTGGATCTTCCCTATCCGGAAATAGTAATCAATTTAAAAAAATGTACTTATGCTGTTTCTTGGGGAAAAAATAATACATAATCATTAGTAACATATCACTAGAACCTGTCACGTAAATTGTTACGAATTTACCAAATAATTTGAATTCAACTTGCACCAATATTGGCCAATATTGTACTAAAATTATAATAAAATTTCAACGGGTGTGTAAATTGACTTGCTCCTAGGACATCGCCATATAAAAGTAACTGGTTCGCTTGATAGAAAGTATGAGATTTATTTCAGGTCCCTAGCACTTCGAAGCCAGTTATGTAACTATGTCAGGTCCTTTCTACATATCCAGGTTATGTTTATAAGGTTTTCTTTAGGCTTAACAAATTTTATATATTTAATAAACAATTTATGGGAGTTTTTATGATGCAAATACACGCAATTACTATTTTCGTCAGAAAAGTTTAAGGTTAGATTACTTTAGGTTAGGTTGCCGAGAGGAGTCATTACGCTCATGTCAACGGACATATACAGAAGCCAGTATATATAGGCTTCACCTTCATAGGAACTCAGTATTAACTACATAGTTACTGAAACTTTTCCAGTCAATACTTCTAAGGCTGGCTATGTCCGGTAAGGTTCCATCCCTAAAATCTCAGCTGGGCGAAAGCTGGACAATACAAAGGAAGTCATCCATTATGTCGCTGCCCTCCATGCATGCTCTGCAATCACCGCATCCGATACAAGTACCCTCGTAAGTTAGAGTGCCCCGTTAAGATGCTAATCAACTTTTCTTTTCCTTGTTTAGTTTCAACAGTACCCTTGTTTTGTCTTCTTGCCGGTCGCCCACAAAAAAACTTGATTATATTACCCACTATACTACTGTTCCATTGTGTCCTGCTTAGCTGTTTTCGCTGCTTTGAAAGGCTTTGCATTCATAGGAGTTAATGTTTGTTATGTTCTGGCTTTTTCGCCAGCTCATTTCCACGCTCATTTCCGATTACGCTGTATTGGGAAGGCAGCCATACAAGACGAATTTTGCCATCTACTGCATAATAGTTAATCACATTCTTGCAATCTAATTTCCGATATGCTTTAAATAAATATGTTGAAATATGTGGACATAATTCACACTGATCTATTTTATAACCTCCGTGAAAAGTTTTAAATTTAGCAAAGGTTCGTGTTTTGAATTACCATTGCTAGATCGACCAGAAAACACAATTTAAATTTTTTTTGTTAGAAAGCTCGTTTTTAATTTTACTAACGATTTATTTTTATGTTCTATTAATGAGCATGATTGAGCTGTTAGGAACACTGGTTTTATTAACGGTTGTCAAATGCTATTAAGATAGTCCTAAATTGAAATTAAAATATGTTTCTCCAGAACTGCGAAAAAGTCATTTCAAGAACTAAAACTCAAATTTGCAACAGCATTCAATTTGATAAGCCCAGATAATACATACATATGTATGTATATAAATACCTATTCAATAAACAGACAGAAGAAATGGCTGCGCAAAACTCAGTTTATGCATTCCACCAGCTTAAAAAAAACACTTTTAGCACATAAAAGGAACAAGTCTAAAAGGAAGAAGAAAAGCACTACACCCAATAAGCTTGTCAAAAAGAGTGAAAAAGGGTGGCGTTGGCTGAAGTAGTTAGCACGTTGACTACAAAACCGAAGGCCCTGGGTTCGAGCCCGCTTACAGTCAAAGTCATTAAATAACAACACCACGCATTTTTCTGATGGATATTAGTGTCTATTTGTGTCAGTTGTTGTTGATGAAGGCATAAACACTCGTCGCTTAACTACACCGGATACTAATCCTTATACTGATGTAACATCAGAGCGCCCTCCTTCGCTGGTATTCTGTAGCAGAATCTTAGGCGAAGTAAAATAACCCATAAATAAAACAGCTACTACACATAGCCTCGAGAATGTAATGCGCCTCATTGACACCAGAGGCGCTGCGACACTGCCTTATTACGCGTAAAAAGTAGAGTTGTAAAAGAATGAAGCTTACCTCTTTTCTATCTCTTCCTTCACTACCACCTGTCTTCTCTAACACTATTCCTTTCCTAAAGAAGGTTATACCTAGTAATACGAGTAGTAGTATGCATTCATTGCCTGAGTGCTACTTCTCTTTAAAAAAATAAAAAAAATCAATTAGGAAAATTTGAAAACTATACTTTAGATACAGCAGAACTGTTCGTTAAAAAATATTCATGGTATTTTCTGCCGGTCGGCGTCCATGAAATAATTGTAATGCAGCTATTCTTCCTATAGGTAGGCTAAGTAAAGAAACTTAAGAAGCAATAAATAAGGACTGCAGTTTAATGTATCATAGGTTAATGTTTTGTAAGAAATGCAATAAACTTTCAACAAACACTGAAACTTTTCGTCGCTTTCCAGTTTTATCAGACCATTTTATAACCAGCTTAAGACTTAAGATTGGATTTGGAATGTAATGATATAATTAAAGAAAATATAGATGAAGGACAAAAAAATATTGAAAAAATATTGTATACATATTTTGTATTGGTTTCATGGGCGGTGGGCATGGTCGATTTTCATAAAAATTGGCATGTGTTTTTATTTCGATGTATCAAATTTTAATATTTTTGCTTCCATAGAAGAAATTTTATACGAAAGAATTGATTTAGATTTTATTAAACTCGACATGCCTCTTTTTTATTCCAGTGTATGTAACAGATTTGAAGATTTCTGCTTATGCGAAAAAATATATACATACGGCATGGTAGGTGGGCGGTGGGCATGGCCGATTTGGATGAAATTATTATTTTTTCCTAATACTCGGTGTAAATTTTAAATGATATAGTACCACTCCTGTGGATCACTCTTGATGAAAACTTAATTTAAAATATTATGTACTATTTAAAATTGTATTGAAGCATTTGGCACTACCCGGTAGGGCTTTATTTAGCCCTTTAGTTTTATTGTCTAATTGAACATGGTCTTGTATGTTCTAGTTAATACTATTATGCTCGTTTTGATATGACGCCGCTAAAAGGACTAAAAGGTGCTATTTCATAAGATAGAATTCTCATCTGCTTAATATTTCTAATATTAAATGTCTGCAAGTATTTAAGTTTGATTTTTGCTACTTCAATTTAAGTCGAAGAATGAAATGTATGACTGCATAGGGCTAATAGAAAATAAGCTCATTTGCGTTGAATGAATGCCCGAAAAAGCAGTTTTTAATAATATCTTCAGCTCGACTTTGCATCCAGGAATCCTATTGTAGCAACAAGTCAGATTAAAAGGCAATGCAAAATAATGCAAATATACACCACTTTCGCATCAAAAGCTTTCGGTTTTTTTGGATTCTTTGGATGTTTGTTTTGTTAGATTTCTATGTACTCATATGTACTAAACACGTTAATGCCTACGGACGCATATGTACGTACATACATATATTTATAGACGAATAGCTCCAAGTTGATATAATTTTATTGTCATATAGAGCTAAGCCAAATCGTTCATTTAAGTGACCGGTCATTTTCGTTCATTTTCTAAAAAAGAACGAGTTCGTTCATTTCGTTCATCCGATCTTTTCAAGAATGGATGGAACGAAATAAAAGCAAACAAACAGTTGATTTGTCAAATAAAAAGGGACAAATGCAGTGAGTTTCTTATGAATTGTTTAGCAAAATAAGCAAAACAAACAATATAAATATAAGCATCAAAAAAAAAAAAAAAAATCAGGAAGTAAAAACTTTTAAAATATTAAAGTATTTTATATTCTTAGGAATAAGAAATCAAAATATTCATATTGCCAAAAGACCCACATATAAAGAATAAAAATTAACTGTTATTAATATCTACGTATCAAATTTGCTTAAAAAAATCTTAATATGTTATAAAACCTTAACCAATATTAATGACAATTTTATTAATTTCATAATAATCATAATATTACTAAAACCAAACAAAAAGGCAAATGAAAACCAGAATGTGACAAAAAATCTCTCATGAATAAAGAAAAAGTAAACAAAACAACACAAAAACACACACGTGCGTTTGTTCGTTCATTTCGTTCAATTGTACTTTTTATCAGTACTGCTGAGCCAAAACAGCTCAGTGAAGTGACCGGCTCATTTTACTGATTCGTTAAATTGTACTCGTTCGTTCATGAACGACACAGCTCTATTGTCATACGTTAAACATTGTGTGTGTGGAAGTCACTGACTATGCTGATGACACTGCTTGTCGTATCTATCTGGCTCCATTGTACGAGTAGCTTCTCATACAAACACAAAATAATGGCCTGGTGTGAGTCTTTTATATCCTTTGGCATCCGTAAGCATGCAATTTGCACGATGTAATTTAATTAATAGCGAAATAAATATGCAAAAATGGTCTGCGGCATGTAGATTGATGCTACACCATCCATAAGAGTACAGTACTTGCAAATTTGTGTATTTTGTGTGAAACATGTACTGTGTGCAACACAAGCACACACACACACACAATATGTAAATTTTAACTGCACGCATATGTAAGTGTTGTTTGTAGTAAACGTAGTTATTGTTATTTGGTGATGAGGTATGTATTTACAAATTAAATACACATATGTACATACATTTAAACACAAATATTTACTTACTCATACATATCAATATTTACTGTGGCTACCCCACAGTGCGTGTGTGTGTGTGTGTGTGTGTGTGTGTGTGTGTGTGTGTGTGTCTTTTGCAAATTATGATGTTCATTCATTACACTTGTGCATAGTGCAATAAATAAATACAGATTGAAGATATTGAAAGACGTTAAAAATCTACCCTACCCTACATTCAAATAAATTCAGTAAAGTGCGACTCTGACTCGCGCACGAAGGGTTCCGTACGAACACTAGATATGTAATTTAATACAAACTTCATCCTATATAATATATAGTTTTGGCATTTTTTTCGTTTTTGGGGTCTTTTCGGTTTTTTTGTTTTGGCGGTTTTTGCGTTTTTTCGGTTTTGGCGATTTTTTTAAGTTTTGGCTCTTTTTTTAGTTTTGACACTTTATTTTCTTGTTTTGGCGATTTTTTTCGGTTTTTGGTGTTTTTCATTTTGGCGATTTTTTTATTTTTGGCGATTTTTTTCATTTTTGCGATTTTTTTATTTAAAATTTTTTTTTAGTTTTGACGACATTTTCGCGTTTTGGCGATTTTTTTCGATTTTTTGCGTTTTTTTTTCATTTTGGTGTTTTTTTTTCATTTTGGCGATTTTTTCGAATTTGGCGATTTATTTTAGTGCTAGAAATTTTTTTTTTTTAATTTTGGCGATTTTTTCGTTTTAGCGATTTTTTTTTAATTTTTGCGATTTTTTTTTTTGGTTTGGCGATTTTATAATTTTCGGTTTTTTTTAGTTTTACCGTTTTTGAAAATTTCAAGTGTTTGCCTCTTACGGTTTCCAAGATATAGCAACTTGTCAAAATTACATAGTCAAAATTGCATTAACTGATGGACCACCCTTTAATTTTAATTTTTTTAAATTTTAGTGTTAATTGTTGTAGTCTGTATAAAAATACACTAATTTTACAAATTTCAAGTTTCAATATACATATGTTCCATACAATTGTATGTATATTACATGGGATTTTAAAATTTTTCGTTGCTCGTTTTGGAACACCCATTAATTTTTAATTCTCATGCATTTGTTGTTGTAGCGCCCAAGGTTCTAAATACTGTGTCCAAATTTCAGGTCCGTAGCTCTTACGATTCCTGAGAAAATACCGTGTGACGGACAGACGGACAGCATAGCGAAAACAATAGGGTCCTTTTCACCTTTGGTGTACGGAACCCCAAAAACACAGATTTTAAAGAATATAATTTCTGATTTAAAACATTCCATTTAAGTGTAAAGAGCTTTTGCGTGAAAATGAAGCGACTTAGTGTAGGGTGCCTGCCATATTCAATAAATATGAATTTAATTATGACTTTTAACAATATTTATTGTGTGTGTGGCTGCAAGTTAGTAAAGGAAGGTAATATGTATTTGTCGAAAGAAGAGGTACTCGTTCATGCTGTTGCATTAACTGGGGTTGTTGGTTGGTTATTGCCGTTGTTGTTATAATTCATTTGGCAACTTTATCATTGTCGTCATCACTATGTGTTGACAACAGGCGTTACGCATTTTCATATTTTATATAAATATTTACTTAATGAAAGAAGGTATTGAAAATCAACAAATATTCCAAAATTAATATATACATATGTATGTACATCTATGTATATACATTAATGTTATGATATACATAATAGACGCATAGGGCTGACGAAAAAAATTTTGTTTTACAATGAATTGTTCAGCAATCTGTTTTCTTTTTATAATATGTATAACCAAACGTAGGAACGAGCAATAGACATCAATTGATCCAGTTCCAATAATTTATTATAAATTTTTTTTTATGTGTTCTTACGTTAAATTTTCTTTTGTTTTGTAGTTCTATGAAATCAAACCAAACTTTTAAGAAATCATTTGTCTCAACACTTCTGTTGGGAAAACATGTATAAAATATTTCAAAATAACAATAACAAAAATAGGAATAAAAAATAAGATATAAAATCTAAGAAATACAAATAAACAACCATGAAACGTAAACACATACATACAAACGTTCCGATTCTCAGTGAATGAGAGAGGCAAGGAAGGCCAATCAGAATCAGGCATGGAAATCAAGCATTTTTAACTGATACTGGATTTATTTTAAAACGAATTAAACCCAATTTTTGAAAATAGAGTTTTCATCATATTTCTAAGTGGTTGAGGGGGGGGGGGGGAGGGGGGGTGTTGGCGATTCTGACTATTTTCACAATAATGTCTGTATGGATGCATGTATGTAAGTGGTTTTTTTAATGCCTGTGTCTAGGCTTCTTCCACCTTTGTTATTCATTGTGTGCGTTTATTGAGCAGCATCCGCTTTGTAACTTCATTGTCATTGGGTATACGCCAAACCTTTCATCGGCAACCTGAATCTCCACTTTCCCATTTAGTCGCCTCTTACGACAAGCAGGGAATCACTGAGGTAGAATTCTAACCCGCTACCCCACGGGCGATGTATGTAAGTGAGTATGTGTGAAAACATCTCATAGGTTAATATATGGGTCAACGGATCGGAATCAAATTTGGCGCATTCGAAAGATGTTGAGCTTACTTACATGTCGATTCGGTTTGGTGGACTTCAAAAATGTTCACGATGTCAATAGATAACGTTCGATCGACAACTTGTGATGAAAGTAAGAAAATTTTGTTTTTAATTTTAATATAAGAAATCGATCGAACGTTTAAGGTCAACATCGTGGGCCAGCCCGCAAATTTTTAAAAACAGTTTTTTTTAAACAAATTTTAAGCTACTTAGTCCAAAATCTAATCAGCTCTGAACTTCAAGAAGGCAGACTGCTCGACTGCTGTTGATTTGACTAAAATCAAACTAATTTCTAAAATAAATTCTTTTTCTAATAACTTCAAAAGTCTTTGTTAAATCTATTTCAGATATTCACCGATTCTTATAGACTCAAAAAGTGTATCGGATGCCTTATATTTGACCAAAATCTGTAGCTTAGCAGAAAGCAGGACAATCGTTTCCGATGTCTTTTTAACATAGTTTTATATATTTAAGTATTTTATTTAACGTGTGTCAAAATGACTACGACTTTAAATATATTATTTATTGTTAGCTAAGCACGTCTGTATGCAATTCATTAAGGCTGAATGAAGCCTACTGGAGTGTTGCTTGAACAGCAGCGCAATCCATTCAGACGTGCTTAATCAACAACAAATAATTATTTTAAATAGTTTTATATATAAAGGTCGAATAAATTATTATAATATTTAATAGTTTGCTTAACAAATGACAATGAAAAAATTTCCTGGCAATGGAAAGGAAAAAATATACAGTTGTGTCGACGTTTTGAAGTCGCCTTCACTCCTTATGCAAATTGTTATGGTGAATCGGCAAAATGTGCAAAGACAGCATTAAAAAATCAGACTTTTATGCATCTGAAAAGTACTGAAAATCATAAATTTGTTATTGTGTAATATATTAACTTATATGGTGTCGCATCTCAAAATGAGTAATTGTAATGTTTTGCTTAAATACTTGCTGTGGTATTAGAAATGTAATAAGAGTTTTCCATTCCTGATTATAATTGTGTGTATTATTAAAAGACACCCAAAGAGTAGTTTGAAGATTTATACGGACAAGTGATAATAAAATGAACAGAAGCCAAAAGGATTTTGTTAAGAATTTAGATAAACAAAAACAAAAATTAACAACTTTAAAACTCCAAAGCAAAAAAAAAAAAAAAACAAACAAAAAACGCAGCCGTAAACGTCAACTGCATATATATCTTGTGAACTTACGAAATTACAAAAAGTTTCAGAAATGAAATAAAAATCAATTTCCCTGTAAAATCTATAAAATAAGACAAAAATTTACACACATTAAAACAACAAACAAAATCGCTTTTTTCTTCGACAAAAACACACCGGTGGCAACTTTTGATTGAACCTCTGTGCCTCGTACGTTCTCATTAATAAACATTTGTTTCGACAAAATTCGTTGTAAACAAAAACAATCCAAGAATTAAACGAATCATGTAGTGGCATCAACGCACTTGGAAAGTCATTAAATTAAGATTTTTGGCACCTAAATGTTGAAACAAACCGAATGGAATTGAGCCCAAGATCACAGAGTCGGTTACACAGAGAAATACATATGTATATACATACATATGTATGTATGTATGTTTATGTGTGTGTACAATGAATTAAATTCATTCGTTTTTTTCTTTTATTAACTTAATGAAATTAAATTTATTTTTGATACTATCAATTGTTTTTATCAGTTCAATAGAAATTAAAGTCACTTTGAGCAATAAAACTTGCTCACACACGAGCATGTTCGCACTTAAGCTCTTTTGATGAACTGGTAATAAATTTTTTTAAATGAAATGAAATTTGATATTAGTCGAGGGTAAAAGTTGAGTACCAAAGTATAACTTAAACATGTTGGACATTTCTTTGACTTGAATTTACTAAGATAACTCAATGTTCAAGTAATTAATTTTAAAATACATGGTTTATATCTGTGGTAATATGGAATAATCGCTTAAGCAAAATCAACAAATAAAAATTCTTCGTTTGAAGTAATTTATATAAAAATTTAAGTACATGAAAAATATATATTAGTGCAGTTGACACTGAATTTGTTATGTGTTTACTTGTCAAAATAATAAGATTTAAACTATATTTGTATGTGAGAAATTACTATTTCCCATAACCAATTTTTTTAGTACATGAAACCACACAAGTATTAAACATACACAGTATATAATATATATTAATACAAACTATGGTACTTACGCAATTGGACGAATTAAGATTATCAAAACAATAGACGGATGAATGTGGTCGGTCAGTAAAATAAATAAATGTACATTTATTTTGTATATTACGCAGTTGATAGCTGCGTTCGTTTACTGAGAAACATTTTCCTCTTATTAATTGAAAAATTGGGCGGATCATGCCCACTTAAATTCAATATGTTTCAAGTACTTACACCGAATCGATTTTTACATATAAGACTCTTTCTGCCATACAAATTTGGGGCAAGAAAAAGGGCAGGATGGTATTTTCATATAAATCTCCTAAGAAAAGCTTTTACGAAAATAAAAAAAAATATTTCCAAAAATATATAGGCAACTGATGTAATAAAATTAATGGTCTGGCCCACTGTATCAACAGATAAAGTTCGATCGACAACATGTACCATTTATAACAATAGTTACTTCTGCCAAAAAAAACCCGACTTCAAGATCAGATAGAAAAAGATAAGAAGCACGTAAATATAAAATAAAATTTTTCGCCCGTTTTTTAAATGCAAGATTGTGTGTTTTTTCCAGAGCTCAGGTGCGTGGTAAGTTTTACAGAAATCGGTAAAGTAGAACCACTTAAAATAAAATATTACATTTCAAGGGGAGTGACCCCACCTATTTTTGAAATGCAGGATTGTAGCTATTTTAGAGCTCAAGGCATGTGACAAGTTTCGTCAAAATAGGTTAAAAAAAAACAGAGACGAATTGTTAACCTCCTCCTTTTTATGAAGTCGTTTAAAAAGCGAGAAAATTTCAATATAAATAATAGATCTAACGTTTTCTGTCGACATCGTGGGCCAGGCTATAAATATCTACTATAAAACTTTGGACCTGTTTCAAAAATAGCCATAACATATTTAAAAATATAGGAAGATTTTTTAAGAGCTTTCGGATTTTGTTTAACAAACAAACACATACATTATAGAGAAATGTATGAAATCTTTATTTTAGTCGGTAAAACGATTTATATAATTCAGTGTTGGATATGTCTGAAATGAAATGAAACCATACGCTGGGTCCAATTTTGGCATACTCTCTCCAACATATCGCCCGGTATCTCACGAACAAATTCTTCAATATTGTCTTCTAGTGCGTCAACTGTTGCGAGTTTGTCCCTATAGATATGAGCCTTAACATAGCCCCACAAAAAATAGTCTAAAGGCGCCGAATCGGCAATCACGTGTATAGGCGTGATTCGGAATATCCGCCTCAGAAGGTCCCCAAGCTGACCACTTCGTAATCGGGCATGAATTTTGATAATAAAATTTTAATAATGTGCAAGCGTTGTTCATTTTTGAGTCGATTCCTGATTAAATTGTAGACCAAACTGAAATTCTTCAAAAGAAACGTGATACACGAAAACAGCTGAGTTGCCAAACCAGTGTTGCCAAAAAGAAAGTTGCTTAAAAATCGCCCCATTTTGTTAAGTTTCTAAAATATACACATGTTGCCAACTGACGCTGCAAATAATGAAGACTGAAATGTAAATATTAAGCAGCTCATTCAGATTTTTCCCCTCTATCATATTTGGTTATTTCCCGGCTATTTAGAATAGAAGGATTTTTTTCCGGGAACAAATGATTGTCAACAGAAAAAACTTCCAGGGAAAATTTATATTTGGGCTGTTAGTATTTGCTGATTTACAAAATAAGACTGTCGAGCAGCACAAACAGACCTTATATCTAAACTTGTAAAAACTATCTAACTATAGTATAATTAAAACTACTACTTGTGTCACTACTACCACAAGAATTAACAAATTATAAAAAAAATTTAATTAGATTTTGATATAATATATTAAGCGAAATTGAGTGAAAAACTCATCACCAAAGTTAAACCGCGTTTCCTTCTGCAGTGTTTTGATAAAAAAAATAGATCAATTTTAATTTGATGTCTTTCGCGTTAAAACGTCATGTTGTTCTCTTTTTAAGTCCCTCTTCATCACGGAGTCTCTAATGGTCTGACGTAAAAATAAAAATCAACAGAAATAAAATTAAGCGTGTGAAAAAATTTCATTAAATTTTTTTGTTCATGTTTTTGTTTCGATTTTGTTATAGTTTTGCGTGTGTGTGTGTGTGTGTGTGTGTGTGTCTATTTTAATTAATTTTTCTTAAAAATCATAAATTTAATTTATTAGATTTCATTTCATATGACCGCATATACATAAATACATACATGCATATGTTGTGCTTTTCGTTTCGGTTGAACGTTTAGATTAATTTCCAACTGACAACAAAATTTTGCTTGAAAGTTTGCTTAAATCTCTTCTTGTTTACAGTCAACCGCCATTATCTTTTAGCCACCATCAGTTTTTGACAGCAAGACATAATCAATATAATTATTATTTATTACTAATTTATAATGACTTTTTTATGCACAAACATAAGCGCTCATTTCGCAGGTCTCTTGCAAATTGATGACAAGTTTCGTTTTAAGTTTAAAATATTTTGAATCCATTGTATTATTCATATTTAAGGAAACTTTTCTCAGCAAGAAATTTATAAAATAATGTAATGAATATGATTGTAGCTTTATATGATATTATAATAAATTTGATATTAAAATAACTTCATGCACTTGTTCTTCTTTGTGCTATGAGAAGCCGAAGAACAAAATGTGCTTTTTTTATTCATTTAAAATTTTTAGAAACTTGCATTGTTTTTAGATGATTTCACGACTAGATGCATTTCGTTGATGCTAATAGGCCATTCAGACTGTTGTACATGTATACAGACTTTCATCACATTTTACGAGAAAGAAATCTAAAGACATTTGTTTCGACTGACATTTTGTGCTCACACCATCATACCTCAAATTACATTCGGCCCTCTTCTGTAAACCAAATCCGAGTAAATTTCTCGTTTTCAAAAAATTAATAATGGTCGTGCAGACACTTTTAATATCAGAGACGATAATTTTCTTTCAGATGTGATATATCGGAATCTACGACTTTAAAATAAAAAAAATTAAAAAAATTAGAAAAAAAATATTTTTATTGTCGGTGTTAGTTTTCTAAAATTGTGCGGATTCAAATCGATCGGTTTACAGAGCAGTACCGATTAAAAAAATAACTAGAAAGCAATCAGCTGTTAAGGAACAACATCCATACATTAATCGTTGACTTCTGGCGGCAGAGTAGTTTCATGCAGGCTGTAGACGTGCCGGCCCTTAAAATAGGCGGCGGTTAAAGTACTTGATTTATATAAAATACGAGGAAAGAAATATACGATAATTTCGTAAACTTTAAGGAACACGAAATATATTTCAATGCGATAAACATATTCACTATTTAGAGCAGGTTTAAGACCAAGAAAAATAAACAACGGCATCGCCGCCGAAACAGACGACTTGTCAGTTTCTTTATTACTTCATTTTGTAATAATGCAACTCTGATCAGATGAAAAGTCTTAACATTTAGAAAAATTTAATAAAATGGCCGTCTTATAGGATTTTAAATTTTTATCGTATTATTTACCATTCTTCATGACATTTTGCATTCACAATATCACACTTGCATGTATTATTTGAATTTTTGACATGTATAACCACAAAGAGCATATAATAGTCTGACCAGCCTTTAAGCAAAACTTCATTAGACAAAAACACAAATGTTTATAAATAAACTCTCAATAAATAATTGAGAATTATAAAACTACAATCACAGTAGGTTAAGAAAAATTTTCAAAAACTGCAAGTGCGCCATGAAAAGCCATAGGTATCAACGTTGTATAATTAAGTATAAAAATGGTGTAAATATTTGATAAGAAAATATCTTGATAATGCTGAACAAATATTCAAGTATCAAAAGACAGACGAGATCTCTTATTTGTGTAGTGCCCTCGACCGCGAAATTGTACGATACAGATACATGAATAACAAACAAATGCATGGAAAAAATTTCAAAGAAGAGTTGTTACAGTTTTTACTCCCGCAGAAACAAGAAAAGTTCGCGCAGTGCTGTCGAACTCAATCCTTTCGGCATCAAAATTATTTCTTAAAGACATCATAAGTTGTGAAAACTTGCAGTTGCGAAAGTTTAAGAAAAGAACCCATTAAATGAGACACTCAAATAGAATTTATTGCAATTTGCGAGGGAACATATGACGTGGAGTGTACAATGATAAGAAAAAGTTAAACCTAGGTGAACCGATTCACTGGTCTTAGAACAATAAGGCTGCAACTTTTTCAACTAAATAGCTGAACCGAGTACCTTGAAAAATCTTTATCGATTCTTATAAGTTCTGACATTGTCAATCTGACAGATTGGCACTAACATTCAATTTGATCGTTTCCTCTTAAGTCTTAGCTCGCCTCCTTTTTGTGTGCAACTCATGAACTCACAGTCGTTGCCCTTAGATCAAATTTTGATTTTTGAGTACTTAGAGACTTACTTTTAAATTAACTTACAAGACATCAACGAATTTCTATTCATCGATAGTCTCACTTGTTTATTTATATAAGTATTTCTATCACTCTCGTAAGTATATTAATATCTACCTTTCAGTTATTTAAAAGTCCGTTACAATTCTGCAAAGCAATTAATCTTAACAACAAAAAATTTCCATTTGCTGGACTTGAATTTGATAATATTACATACATAAATACATACATATATTTTTTCTCAATTCCCATTAAATGCCCTTCAATGTGACCGATTCAATGAAAACAACACTAACAGCAACAACAAAATATGAATTAAAACAGAAATAAAGAAAATCGCAAGAGCAACTTATCTGGTTTATTATAATCAAAATCATGTTATTCATTTAACGACATTAGTACGCATGCCTGCAACACCATTAGCATCAACATTAACAGTATGCAATACAACACAGCAAGCAAAAACTATCACATACACTCATTGCAAAAAAAGAAAAATAAAGCCACAATCAGATGACGAAAGTAAAAAGCATCAGAAGAAGAAGAATCAAAATAATAAGAAGAAGAGATGTAACAATATTCAATGTTGCTGTATATAAAGTCCTCACAAGAAAATCATCAACAAATGCAATAATTCTTTTCGAGATTTTTGTTTGTTGCGGCCTGCTGGCTGCTAAACTCAGAACGAACCCGCAATAAATGCAAAGTCAAATAACAATCACACACATTGTTACGTCAAAGAAAGATATTGTGCACCACGAGTATGTGAATAAATAAATCTGTTTTATTCTTGTTTGCTGCTGCACGTACATACATAAGTACATACGCATGCAGATTCAGATGTGAATGTTGATGCAACCAGCTTTACAATCAATGACAACATTGTCCCATCAGCGTAAGATCGTTATCAGCACAAAATTGCCACTAAACGTCACTTTTCTTAAGATCAAAGTGTTGTTAGCGCACGATTGAGCATGCGCACGCATTTTCAATTAAATGCAGATGCAGCATTGAATTACAATAAGAATAACAAAAGCATAATATTATACTAGCAGAAAAAGAGGCAGCAAGAAAATATAAAGTGCACTGTATAAAAAAGTTGACAACGAAGTTGCTGATACTGATGCTGATGATGATATTGAGATGCAAGTGCACTATGGATTGAGTTTAGCATTTACTAAACGCACTAATAATCTCAAATTATTGTTTTACTTATTTAGTAAAATATTTTTTTTTTATTAAAAATGCATTTGAAATTTAAGTTTGACATTTTTTAACGCACTAGTAATCACGAATTATTATTTTACTTAGTCGTATTTAGTAAAATATATTTTTTTTTTAATTCATTGAAATTGTTTAGTGAGGGGCTCAGCTGGATCCTATGCGCATTTCACTGTTGCTAATGCAGATCATCAGGGAATCTTTACACAAAAATTTTCTTAGAACAACTAGAGTTATTACATTGAACTTTCATTTAAACAAATGAGAAGCTCAAAGGTTCCCTGATGATCTGCATTAGGAACAGTGAAATGCGCATAGGATCAACCTAAGCCCCTCAATAATCAATTTCAATGAATTTTCAATAAAAAAATATTTTACTAAATAGGTAAAAGAATAATTTGGGATTATTGGTGCGTTAACAAATGTTAAACTTAAATTGTAACAATTCCCATAAAAAACACTAATTAAACCATATTTTGCTTCATAGCCTAAGATCTAATTAATTAAAGTTTTGAATAGGCTTTTAAAAGCTTTATAAGAAAAAATTTTAATAACATTATTCATAAGGGATTAACGCCCTGTTTCTATAAATCTAGCACACGACCAGTCTGATCTTAGCAGCACATTTTCTAACGTTTTGGATTCTCTTGTTGGCCCTTATTTCAGAATTTATATTTATGCAAATGCCGGACACTTCAAGCTTTTTGGGACACGTTTGTCTGAGAGGTATGTATGCGAAACCCTCGATAGTGACTGATTTTTTTAGAGGCACGCTTCTCAGATTCCTTGCCATAAAGCGCCAAGCTATAGAACTGTACACTGAAAGGAAAATTTTCGTGCCAGCTATAATTTTTTATTTTTTATTTTTTGAAGAGAAGTAACACTCAGGCAATGAATGCTACTACTATTACTAGGCTTTACCTTCTTTAGGAAAGGGAAAGTGGTAGAGAAGACATATGGTGAAGGAAGAGGGAGAAATGCTTCATTATTTTACAACTCTGCTTTTTGCACGTTTTTAATAATGCAGTGTTGCAGCGCCTCTGGTGTTAAATGAGGCGTATTAAATTTTTTTTTTTTTTTTTTTGAAGCTGTGGTTAGTAGCCATTTTGTCGGTTATTTTACTTTGCCGATTATTCTGCTACACATCGAAGGAGGGTGCTCTGATGTTACATTAGGATTAGTAGTACTATAGTATCTGCTGAAGTCGGTATAGTTCAGTGACCAGTGACTATGCCTTCATCACTTGAACTTTTCTACAACAACTGACGCAAAGGGACACATCAGAAAAAATCGTGCATGGTGTTGTTGTTTAATGACTATTGGATACAGGAATTGAACCCTTCCGTTTTCTAGTCAACGTGTAACTACTTCATTGAATCAATGAATTCATAACGAGCCAAGGTAAGATTTCATTGCATTAATGAAATTTTTTCATAAAGTTTCATATAAAACACTTCATTGATTTCGTGAAACTCTTTCATTAAAAAATGGAAGAACATATTTATATAAATATAAAATTTTATATTTATAGAAAATTTATTATTTGACATATTGTCAGAAGTGTACATAAAATAATTGAAATTTATTTGCTGGTAACAATAATAATATGTACACTTCTGACAATATGTCAAATAATAAATTTTCTTTAAAGTTCAATTAATGTTTTATTTTTCATTTAGCCTTGTAAATACTTTTATTGTTATCCAATGGATTTCTAATTGTATAAGGATGTAGAAAAATAAAGTGAGTTCACCTGGATATAAATTATTTGCTGGGTTTTGTATCAGTTTCAAAGCCTACTGAGCTTATTTTTTCTTTTGTGATTTTCAAAAGTATTATTATTTTATGAATTCTCATATAGTTTTTGAAAGTCTATGCATAAAGTAAGAGGTTTGTGACTGTTTAAAATTTGTGGTTAAAGTCTACTGATGATTTGGTTCAAGCGCTAATAAAATACGTATATAGACATGCTAAACTACCAGCAAATAAATTTCAATTATTTTATTTTATATTTATATTTATAAAATTTTACGATTATGAAATTAAGTCATTGATTGCACTTTTTGTAAATGTTGTGAGGTGAACTTAGGTGTACTGAAACTGTGTATCGAACTCGCACTCATCATTTTCATCAGATTTGCAGACAACGCCTCAACCACTTCAGCCGCACTATACATACAGCGAGCACTCAATCAACACTTTTAAAGTTTTTTCAATAAAAATGTTTTTTTTTTTTTTTTTGAAAACTGTCTCGTTGTATGTTAGAAATATTTTCATTGTATGTATGAAACATTTTCTTTGAATTTTAAAAAAATCGGTTAAATTTTATATTTTAGGTATTAAACTTTATTTTATTTCATGTATTATAAAGTGTTTTTGAAAGAAATCATCAAATCTAATGACGAAAGCCTTTAACTTTCTTAAAATTAGAAAAAAAATATTTCTTAATATAAACGAAAATATTATCATAAATATAATGAAGGATAAATAAATTCAGTGAAGTGTGACTTTGACCCGCGCACGAAGGGTTCTGTACGGACACTAGATATGTAATTCAATACGAACTTTAGTCTATTTAATAAATAGTTTTGGCCTTTTTTCGGTTTTGAGCGTTTTTTAGTTTTGGCGTTTTTTCAGATTTGGCGATTTTTTTTTGAGTTTTGGCGTTTTTTTTAGTTTTGGCACTTTTTTCTCGTTTTGGCGATTTTTTCGGTTTTTGGCATTTTTTCATTTTGGTGATTTTTTTTCATTTTGGCGATTTTTTTTCTTTAGGCGTTTTTTTCATATAGACGATTTTTTACTTTTGGTGCCTTTTTCGGGATTTAGCGATTTTTTTCGTTTTTTTCATTTTGGCGATTTTTTTCATTTTGGCGATTTATTTTAGTGTTGGAAATTTTTATACTTTTGGCGATTTTTTTTCGATTTTTGGCGATTTTTTGGGTTTGGCGATTTTATAATTTTGGGATTTTTTAGGTTTACCGTTTTTGAAAATTTAAAGAGTTTGCCTCTTACGGTTTCCAAGATACAGCAAGTTGTCAAAATTACATAGTCGAAATTTCATTAACTGATAGAACTCCCTTTAATTTAAATTTTTTAAATTTTAGATTGTTGTAGTGTGTATAAAAATATACTAATTTTACAAATTTGAAGTGTCAAAAATTTAACATTTTTTGTTGCTCGTTTTGGAACACCCTTTAATTTTTCACTCTCTTGTATTTGTTGTTGTAGTGGCCAAGGTTCTACATACTCTATACAAATTTCAGGTCCGTAGCTCTTACGGTTCCTGAGAAAATAGCCTGCGATGGCCAGACGGACAGATGGACAGCGTAGCGAAAACAACAGGGTTCCTTTTCACCTTTGGTGTAAGGGAACCCTAAAAATGAGCTAATGCAGAAGGAGAGGAATTTCATTCAGCTAATGAAAATTATCATTCTATTAATGCATCATTTAATTTATATGATGAAGAAATATCAATAAAGCCGCCTCAGTAGCTTAATGAATAATTTTTCTTATAGTGTAAATACTCTTTTTAGATAACCTGTGATTAGAGATTCAATTTTTTTCAAGTTGGTTTTATATAAAGTTCACAATTAACTGCACCATAGTGCTTTAAGCGCAAACAAATAAGTATAAAAGAAAACGAAAACGACAAACTATCAACTATCAACTGCATTATCAAAACTAATCTTACTCAGAGTCCAACTGCAGCAGCAACATCTTGAAAATGGAAAAGCAACAACTTAAGCTTAACACTTTACAAGAATCTTAAGCAATACGGTTTACTTACTGCTCTTAATGTTTGTCAGCCCTTCCGCACACACACACGCACTACACCAGTGATTTCAAAAACATTCAGATGATTTCAATATCAGGGGACCACACTTAAATGTTATGTTTCGTTTTTAAGTAGAATAAGTTGCTGTTGCAATAGCAAAAAAAAAACACAAAATGAGAAAAATAAAACCGAGGTTTATGCAACCAAGGGTGACAACAAATTAATTCAGTTGCTTTGTATTTGGTAAAACGAACTCTTTAGATACATTTAATTCTTAAGAAAGTCTTTAATTTTGAAGTCACATCGTGTAGCACAGTGAGATCTTGAAAATCTTGATCAATTGTTGGAATATTTGCTGTCTTTTGCAAAAGCCACAACGCACTTCTTTCTTCTGCACATTTCATTTTTTTCTTTAACGAAAAGTAAAAGAATAAAGAAGAATGCCATCTTTTGTGGAAATCTTTTAAGTATTTTCAAACTCAACTGATGCTTACGCATTTGCCGAAATTGTAGTATGATGCTGGGAATGGTTAGAATGAAGGCTGATGATAATGGTTGTTGTTGCTATTGTGTTGGTGTGTGTTATCTTAATATTGTCATTGTCACAAATTTGCAAAAAGTACCACGCTAATGGATTACATGACTTTCGCATTATCGCTTTGTTTTGCCAGCGAGATCTAAAAGCGCAATCAGCTTAAAATATATTAAGCAAAAAAATTAAAACTAAATAAAACAAGAGGAACAACAACATCTTGGCCGGGTACAAAATACTGGCTGCCACAAGCTGCAACAACTACATCTCTTTGTATACGAGTGCAATGATTACAAACCTGAGAGAAAAACAACAGCAATAACCATCACTATCACCACCACCACCAGCAGTAGAAGCAGCAGCAGCAGCAGCAGCAGCTTGCCACAAACTCTTATCGCCAATTTTATTTTTCCTGTTGCTGTTTTTGCATTTATTTCTAGTTAGTATGACTGCAAGATTAAAAGTTGCTTTTCGGTCTGCATTAAAAAAAAGCGACAAACTTTGTGTTCTGTTTAGATTGTTTTTATTTTATCCTGCATCCAGTTGTTTCCCAGTTACTTACTTTTAGTTTCTTAACACCGCCACTTCAAAATCAATAGAACATCTTTTAAAAAGTGCAGTGCAGTACGCTATCATTGAAGTCACATTCGCAAAAAAAAACAACAAATATCTACTCGTATTTGAGATTAAAGGCTGGTCGCTGGTTTCTTTGGCAAATCTTCCCAGGCTTTGGTAGCATTGTTTTGCCATTCATCCTGCATCATCATCGTTGAAAATTTGAAATTATTGTTTATTATGCTAGATATTTTAGATGTGATACGGGCGTTAGTTAGAGTTACACAAACTTTTGGCATTTATTTGTCTATCAGAAAATGTTAAGCCGAAGAATAAAGCAAAGCTATTCCAAGAAACAATTAAGTTCTGGAAAAATATAAAAATACTACGTATACAATTACATACTATTACTATATTTGTTGCTGTGGCATCAATGACAAAAAATACTATTTAAATGCAGATGTTATTTATTAACAAACACGTGTGCAGGGCAAAAAAAAAATTTTTTTTTTTTGGGGGGGGGGGAATCATTTTATTGATGAGCTATTTAATTCTAGGATCAAGAGTAAGCTTATGTTACTCTGGATTATCGCAAAAGAGCGGAAGTTGGCCTTAAGGAAAGACATATTCATTGCTTCCAAGTGCAGCATATCAAAAAAACGTGCACTGTCTAAAGTAATATAGAGTAAATGGTAAAATTGAGCTTTCATTACAAAAAAAAAGCTTTTAGCAAATTGAAGTACGATGAATCAAAACAAATTTGCGTCAACTGACACCACACAGTGGACCAAACACAAACAACACTGATGATGTGGGTGTAGTGGCCTTCGAAAACACCTGATTGTTCCGTTCTACTAAGTATTTGTCAGAATATTTACAATTAACTTTGGTGTTATTTGTTCATTAATAATTATCACATGTAATTTGGCTTACAAAGCAATACGAACTGTAACCTGATCAAATCATAAATATATACCCGTATTCTAAGCTCTGTGACAATGACAAAATTATAACAAAACTGAGGTGAATGACTATTTGTATATTTTTGGTATTCTGAAAAATATTGTCATGAATAAAATACAACAAATTTGTCACCTAATGAAAAGCACATAACAAAATAAAAATTTAATTTTCCTTTTAATTTACTTTTTAGTTGTGAGAATTAAAGAGAAAAAAGCGTGATTATTGAAAAATTGTTAACATCTTATGCCAATAGAAATAATTGCTTTGTGCACTTTTCTTGCAAAAGTAAAGGAAATATTTTTTTCGCTTTTTGCAAAATAACATCCAGGGACTCCTGGTTTTTTGCCAACAATATTTGTAGTTGTAGCTATGGTAAAATGGACAACTCTTGCGAATATATTTATACAATTTGAACGTATCTAGGCACTCTAATAGCTCATACAGGTCACTTTTTAAATTAAAAATTTAAAATTTCTGAATAATCCGACGGTAAATTTGTTCCTTAATTTTTGCAAAAAAAAAAAGTGCTAGAAATAATTTTTTTGGAATAAGATGCTTACAAGATTTATTTGGTAGAGGGTTTTATTACCCTCATACCATTACAATTTTTCTTCCACAGATTTCACAATCAACCCTTTTTTGGAGAAACTACGAACCTATACTGTCCTGTCCGTGTGTTTTTCAAAATGTATTGTTAGTACATTTCTATGTGTGCGACCATCGTTTGCTAATTACTTATGTAAATGCAAGACACTCCGGCTAAAGAAATAAAAAAAAATACATTTCTTTACATTCATAATACATTTTTTTATATTTTTTAAATAAATAAATATAGTTGTCAATTTGAAATAAATCTCACCATAGTATGTTGAAAGCTTTTTCAGCTTTTTAAGCTTTTCCTTGTCATATGAGCAACATAATACCATGACAATTTTATTTAAAATTATATAACAAGAAATTTGACAAAATTTTATGACAAAAAATTTGTCACAATTTATTAAGGTACGGTCACACTTGTCAAACATTTGCCCAAAAAAGCGTAACCAACAAACACTAATGAAAAAAGTTTTGATCCAGACACTCGTGTATCAAATTAAACAGTTTCGAACACAACTAATACACAATATAGAATCCAACCTTATTCGATACTCTTTAACTTGACAAACTTTTGTCTAAATTGAAAGATTTTTATTGGCATTTAGTGGTTACGCTTTTTTGGGAAAATGTTTGGCAAGTGTGACCGTAGCTTTAGAATACGGGCAATAAAGTAAAGTTTTTGTTTAATAAGCGTTAAAGTTGATACAAGTATTTCAGATTTTCTGACAATCAATTAATGATCTTTCTGCCAATCAAGTAATGACTGTTAATAAGCCTACATAAAAAATGATTAGAAATGATTCGAAGTTGCATTACTTCCGGATGCCAATTACTAGATCTTACGACATTTTACTTAGGTATTTTTTCTGGAATGGTCTAGTTTCGATATGTATGGGTGTTATCTTCTATAGGAAAAAGCTAGTAAAGAGAAACAGATGCTGTTGTGTTATATAATTAATTTTAACTCATTCTACAGCGCTGCTATTGTGGCCTTTTTTAATTTTTGTATTATCGTTGCAGCGCCACTGGTGCTGAATACGCGCATTACTTCAAGCTATATATTAACTGTTTTATTAGTTGGTTTACTTCGCAGACGATCCATTGTTACTTATATAGAGGAAGGAGTGTACTGCTAATAAGCATTATAATAAATTCAATGATGTAGATATGACTGAGTCTGGTCAGCGATGGAATTGGCACTCTTCATTGCTTTGTAGTCAACGCACTAACTACTTCCAAAAGCACCCCTGCATGAATTCAAAAAGCCTCCGTAGTCTATACAGAGCCCATCCGAATAAAAATGTAAAAGTGTCCGCATCCGAGTAAATTTCTCGTTTTCAAAAAATAAATAATGGTCCTACAGACATGTTTTAAATCATACACGATCATTTTCTTTCAGATATGATATTTGAGAATCTATATAATAAAAAAATTTTTAAAAATCTTAAAAAAATATTTATATTGTCGTTGTTAGTTTTCTTAAATCGTGCGATTTCAAATCGATCGGTTTACAGAACAAGGCTGTATATCTTGTCGCAATAGGCGCGCTCTATTGTCTCATATACCCTGAATACTTTACAATTACCTCAACTGCCATTACGTCCAAATGACCAGCAGTGCCCAGTATTTTCACTAAAAATCTGCAATCGCTTCTACTCAGTGATAATAGGTTAGGTTAGGTTAGGTTAGGTAGGGGTGGCAGTCAGAAACCCGGACTCACTTAGACCGTATTGGTCCATTGAGATACCAAGGAGACTCTACTTATGCGGAGTCCCCACCGTCGAACCAACCAGAGCTCAATATAAAGCTATAAATACGCTGCAGTTCAACACTAGCAACGTCAGAAAATTCCCTGAACTCAAGAGCGCCCATAGTGGTGAATCTCTTTCTTGCAAGTCCAGGACAGTAACAAAGAAATTGTTCTATACTTTCCTCTTCATCGATATTCTGGCAGCTAAGGCAAAAATCGTTGTCTTCAACCTTTAACCTTTGTTCATGCCTACCTATGAGACAGTGTCCTATTAGCACGAACACTAGAATCGAGATTTGCTTCCTATTCTTCAATATTAAAGAAGCCGTGTTTTTCCTACTTAGATGCGTCCACACCTGCCTTGTGATCACGCAATCATTTCTTGTGTCTCACCTTCTATTTGTTTCATCCTCAGTCCTGCGCCTAAGTCTGAGTTTGCAAGAGACTACGGGTAAGCCCACATATTCCAAATCCGGTGGAACCTGTAAGGTTGTATGAATTCTAGCAAGCTCATCAGCCCTAGAATACCCCTGAAAGCCTATATGCCCCAAGATCCACATGATCCTAATACCAAACTGCTCTGCCATCTCATTTAGAGATGATGGGCAGTCGAGAGCTGTTGTTGTTCTTAGAAGCGGAGATTCGAAGGCCGTAATAGCTGCTCGACTATCAGTGTATATGTTAATCAAAGTCGTTGAAGTGACATTCACTTTCAACTAATCCGCAACTTCTCTTATAGCAAGGTTCTCTGCCGGGAAGACACTGCAGTGACCCGGAAGTTGCTTTGCAATACGAAGACCTAACGCCCCTGAAAAGACTCTATAACCCACACCTTCTTGTGTTTTGGAACCGTCCGTATAAAAGTCAACACTTTTTCACATAATTAAAAATCATAAGATCACTATATGACTTTAGAATATTTGCATGTTTTTGCTGTGCACCAAACTTTCTCCACTTCTTCTCCCATCTTAGATTCTATGTAGCCCATCAAGTGTTAAATTGGTATGGAGACCAGCACCTTTTATATGATTCCTGAGCAGTATTTTTCTACCAATTAAGAGGTGGGATATTAAAAAGTTCAAGGATTTATTGAACAGTTCTCATACAGTTATTTTCCTTTAACTTATGGTGAAGCATAAGACCATAACGTGAGAATGACAGTTGTTCTGCTACTGCCAGTGGGAAATGGTTAGGAATAATAAAGGAGAAGGCAATGCACATCATGTATAATTTTTTATTCCAGAATTCATTACTGTTAACACAGAACATGTCCTAGGAGAATGAATTCTATAATTCATAACACTCGTCACAAGCAAAAACTATACATTTTTCTTCAGTAGATCTGATAAGGCACGTGGTAATCAATGTGTAATTATTGAGTTTGATAAAATTACACTCTAGTTTCTAAGGGGCATTCCCTTTTGTCTTGGTTTTATTATATATTTTATTATTTCTCCCATTTTTTATGTAATTAATCCGTACTTTTCCAGCTGGGCTAGGAGCTACCTTCTTTTAGGAAAGGGATACTGATAGAGAAGATAGTTGGTGAAGGAAGAGATGGAGGAAAGCTTCATTCTTTTGCAACTCTGCTTTTTGCAAATTTTTAATAATGCAGTATTGGTGTTACATTTTACATTTTTTTTTATATTATTATATTACATTTTTTTTTGAAGCTGTGTTTAGTAGCTGTTTTAGTTTATTTATTTTACTTCGCCGATGATTCTGCTACACAACGAAGGAGGGCGCTCTGATGTTACATTAATATTAGTATCAGCTGAACCAAGAGTACTACAGTGACCAGTGTCGGTTTTGTAGTCAACGTGCTAATTACTTCAGCCAACTCCACCCTCAATGTATAAAAGTAAGCGAAAGATCCCGAGCTTGCGTAAATCCACCTTAAACGCATTGTTCTTAATGCAACACGTTTTTTTTCTGTAGTATTTCTTAGTAAAATCTTTTTACATCCTCTTTGAAAAACACACAAATATCAGAAGTCATTTTTAATGAAGAGAAACAGTGGAAGTAATTCTTAAAACATGAATGCATAACATATTTTAAAAAAATACTTTGCTTTTGTATAACGGTAGTCGAACCTGTTTTCCTGACTAATGACACCTTGCCTAACAGTTCATTCCATAGAGACGGTCAATCAATAGCTATTAACAGAAAATTACTATCGAACAACATTTCTCTATTTTCTTTCTAATTGTAGTGCAATGGCTAATATCGAACACTTTTCCATTATCTCTTCCATCAACTGCTCTTGACCTAGTCACTGCAATAAACCTGTAACCTGTATTAATTATTTTATTGCAAGACTTTTTAACTTATAATCTCAACAATAAATTACTAGTTTGCTCAACTACAACTAAGCTGGTGTTATAATTACTAGTAAATTGAAATTAATTTTTTTTCTCATCTGTATTAATAATTTCATAAATCTTATTTAGACACAATTATTTGATTAGATTTACTTTGACATTTCAAAGTCAATGCTGCAGGTGTCACATGGATTCGAGTAATTAACAGCCAAGTCAAGCTAAAACGTTGCACTTGTCGTTGTGTTCACTCGCAAGCAGTTGAAGCCAATTTGAGTACCCTCAAATAGTTGGAAAATAAAATAACAACACTATTAAAAGTCAGCTCAAAATAATTATGAAAAATAAAACTAAAATAATAATAGCAACAAAAAAAATTTAATTAAACATGAAATCTAAACTGAGTAATTTACATGGTATTTAATAAAGCTTGACAACTTAATTTTTATTATTTTTTTTATTTACTGCGGTTAAAGCTGTTGAGTTTGTTTGCTGTCTGAGCAAAACAAATGAAAATCGCGTAGAAAATATTATTAAGGGTGTGCAATTAAAGAAGAAAATATTTTTTTTGTAGAAAAGACTTTTTAGTATGATGCAAGTAGTTTAGTAAAATAACAATAACAAAAATTAAAAATTTTAAAAACCCCCGATATATCCTGAAAAGATGTGATATCTTCTAAGCGGCTTTTTTAAAAGCTAAGAACACTCTCGATCAAGTCACCTTTCAAACAGAAAAATCAAAATCGGTCCAGGTGTTTGGTCTGTACGAGTACTTGTACAGACACACAGATACACAAATACACAGATACACAGACACACACTACAAACTTATAACACCCCTTTTTTTGGTAGGGGGTTAAAAGCAGTTCAGCAACTACATATACAACAATATTTTACAAAACAAAATATTATGCTAGTTACTTCTATGGTAAAATAAACGAAAAAGGTTCGTATATAAACAGAAAATTTTTTTCTCCAATTAACACCTTTAGAAATAATCAACTAAAAATTTTATTGAGTCAATAATTCTTGGTTTAAAAATTTTATTGATCCAATAATTTTTGGTTTAAAATTTAATTGATCCAATTAAACTTTTGTTTAAAAATGTATTTAATTAAAAAGTTTTATTGTTACAAATAAATTTTTAATTGATTTTTTGGTATTTTTTTTCTTTGTGCTATAACTTGTACATATTTTACAACGGGCTTATTTTCATATTAAATTTTTATTTAAAACGAATCAAAATTAAGAGGAATTTAGAAAATTAAACAACAACAAGTTGAGCACGTCTAGATCGAATGCACATTCGTGACCGGGATCTAATGATTGGCATTCCGTTAAATGCTGTGAGATTCAAAATAAGCGAGATCTATCACATGGTCAAACGAGGTCAACTGCTCCATAACGGGGCAAATATGGCCCCAATACGACTGTATTAGATCTGCAGTCATGAAGGGTACACCTCGAGGATAAATACGCATATTTATTGCGGTACTTACAGGTCAATATTTTGTAACAGAGTATAACAAAAAAATCTTTGAGTATTAGCCGCCAAACAACTATGAATGCGTACAGCTAAAAATAAAACTTCTGATCATATGCAAACACACACATTAATTTTAAACCGGAAACGCATAACTATAAATATCCAACAACTACGTTTATACAAATTTTTTAAATTACGCAGCACAAACAACAATAACTACAATGCATAGACTGTATCAGTTATAATTATACGCATGAGTATAAAAATATTCTGACTATTAATCGGCTATACATGAGTATATACAGGGCTATTTTATTAACACACGCACATAATTCACGTCTTCAGAGAGCCACACATACAGCCAAACATTATCATTCCCCGAGTGTCATGCTTATATTTTTTTACGATTAAAAATCCCTAGCCTGCGTATAGCCAATGCGCTTGATATGCACATGCTTTTTTATTTTTTGTTGCAGCGTATTTTAAATTTTCGCACAAGCGAAGTAGAGATGGTCTTGTATGTCGGAATCGTCTATAGTCATAGTTGCTTGAGAGAAAATATGTGAACGTTCATATTGTTTTGCCACACAATTATCATTATACGCACTTACTAAAGTTAAGAGTACTTACTTAAGTGTATTTTTTGAGTACTCATTGTCATTTTCTGTTTTGTAGAAGCGCATGCTACACCCAGAAAAAAGATTGGTTGGAAAACGGTTAGTCCAATAAAATATCATTTGAATTAACTATATTTCAGATCACGCTATCAACTTTCTGTTAATCCAAACAAAACTCCATGTTGATTGCCATAAGGGCATAATTGTAACAAAAATATGATTGTGACAATACTTAAATTGATTGCATCAACCGAGCGTATGCTTTTGTCATGACTAATTAACTGATTGGTTAACCCAACCGAATAAAATATTACAAATTAGATTTTACTACCAACTTTTGGCATTAGCAACTAAAAAATTGTCGTTCTATATTAAAATTAAAATAAAAACTTTCAATCAGTTGCTGCAACTAACTAGAGGTTAAGTTTACTATCATAATTTATAGCAGCTAATTAAAAAATTAGCTTTTGTGACTTTCAAAGATATTATGATTTGTGAATTCTCAAATGGTTTTTGAAAGTCTGTGCATAAGATAACAGGTTTGTGGCTTTTCAAAATGTGTGGTTGAAGAAATGTATATAGACATGCTTCACCATTAGGAAATAAATTTCAATTAAAATAAACTTATGACAATATGTCAAATAATAAATTTCTTAAATTGTGTATTTTTATTTGCGTTTATTGTTTATTTTTATTCCAGCAAGGAAGGCCAATTTTTCTTTTACAGGTACCAATTATGATATTGTTTTAATTATATTAACCAAATTTTCGGTAGCAAGAATAAAATTTATTTCAAATTCCATTCTGTCAACCAATTTTTTCTGTTGCTGCAACTATTGGGTTTAGGATTATAATTAAAATATATTGGTACCACAAGAAAATTTTAGTCGCTATAGCAGAATTCTATGATAGTTGCTGCAACCGCCAAAATTCAATTGGCAACAAATTCGGTTGTCACAACGAATCTGTTTTCTCTGTGTAGGATATTAAATCTACTATTTAGGAATTTCTGTAGAATTTGTTGGAATGAGGAGGAGGAAGAGATTATAGAGCACCTCCTGTCTTTTCCCGTTCTCTCTCTCTCTCTATCTTCTGAGGAAAGATTAATTTCACAGCACAGACCTGCGGCTGCAGAGTTTGGCAGTCTTATCAAACTGTTACATTAGATGGATAAACACATTTATTCGGTCATCAGGTTGGTTTAACACTGAACCGAATGGAGGTCTACGTGCCAGGTAACACAACGGACCCAAGAGGGCTGATTTTGACTATTAAACTGACAACATGTGCGACGTGGCGTAACATGTCCCCGTTGCAGGATAATTTTTTGTCCCCGTTTTTGAATACCACAAGAGGTCTGATACAGATCTCTGATACTCTGTGTAGTGTTCATATAGATGTGACTGGGAATTTGTAAATGCTATAAGATGGCAATGATTTTAGGAAGGAATAAGTATTTGGTTTTTTAGTCTGTATCGATAACAATAGCTATGTTTATACATTTAAAATCCAATACTTTATCTTATCTTATAAACACCACAACACCCCTACTCAAATTTAGAATGTATTGCGATGCAATTAATATATATTGCATTTTTAAGCAAAATAGTAAAACAATAAAGCAACATACAAACGTATAATATAATTCAGAAACTTGTTCCAATATAGCATTGACATTTGCATCTACAAAAATGACAACTGTCATACACAGTCCGAAGCAAGTAAGTGGAAAAACATTGTCAAACATAAATTGCAGGTTCAGGTTTTTAATTTGGTTCCATTTGCACTTGACTGTTTGCGAGAGATTTGCATTCGTTTTTTTTTTTTTTTTTTTTTTTTTTTTTTGTAATGACAAGATGTTATTAAAATATTAACATGGGTGATTAAATTGAAAAATTGCATTTGTTTATTTAATGTGGGCTTAAAGTTTAAAATTGAAAAACAACTTGTTTACGAATGAAATTTTTATTTTGGTGGACTTTAATAGTGTTAAGAAACTCGTATAGAAATCAATGCCAATGTCAATTTTAGATATTTAATTTATGAAAACAATTTGCCAGCAAACAGAAATATTTCTTATTAAATGAATATTACTGAAACAAACTAATAAAAGAAAAAAAAAACAAAAAACAAAACAGGAAGCTGAACCAACAAAATTGTTTTAACTTTAATCATACAGCCAACAAACCAAACAACTGGCCAACAATTGTAACAAATATCTTTAGACGTTTAAAAATGCTGCTCTTCTTCCCCAACGCGCCATCGTCATCGTCATCGTCATCGTCACGGTCTTCTATTACAGCTTGTTTTCCGTTTTATGTGTTTGTGTATGGTTGCATATTTCTTAAATTTTTACTTTTCTTTTTATAGAAATGGAACCTGATTCTAGTTTCGTGATCTTTGGTCACGTTTTGGGGTGTGATCGATGCTGTTTTATTGGCGGAATTTATAGTCGATTCGTATGAGCATATTAATATTTGATGTTACTATGACGTCTACTCTTACAATAATAATATGAGGCGGCCGATGAAGACGAACGAACGAACGTCTATAAAGATGACGGCAAGACTGACGATTCTCTAACTGATTAGGTTGATTATATTGATGTACTACTTAGGCAATGGAAAAGAAACAGAAATTTGGTTGTTGGTG
The DNA here is from genome assembly GCA_949987645.1 of Tachina grossa. Taxonomy (NCBI): domain Eukaryota; kingdom Metazoa; phylum Arthropoda; class Insecta; order Diptera; family Tachinidae; genus Tachina; species Tachina grossa. The sequence continues at coordinate 106,406,589 of OX465277.1, read as the reverse complement.
GTGGCACTTGGCAAAAATGCTGCCTTCCATTTTAATTTTTATTTTTAGTTTTTATTTTTTTTTACTTTTTTTTTACTAAGGCCTGACCATAGATGATGCATAATCATGTGCTGTTTATCCATATTATTTACTTCTTTATTCTTATTGTGGCAAAGACGTTTACTCATCACCATTTTAGATTTAGTTTTTACATAGAAACTCAACCGATTACAAGAAGCCGTGCAGCAGAAGCCACAAAAATTAACAATCCGCAACTGCCGTTGCTGCCATCACAATCAATGTACACGCGGAAAAAATTCATTAATGTGTTAGACACAACACTAACCAGCAAAAATGTTTGCTTGCTGAAAGCATTCGCAATTCACTTGCAATTGCAATTTTATATTGCTTATTTTTGTTGGGCCACTGAGAAGCAATAGCTTCTGGGTAAGACTGATTTTAAATATTCTGAACTAAATTTTAGTAAAAAAGAGGAAAATTTTTTATCATTTGATCAATGAATTATCGAATTTCATAGCAACTTTAAGTCGGAATGGTATGATAAGATTCTCATTTATTTCATATTAAAATTAGCATTTTGTCAAAGGAATTCAAATAAAGTTGCTGATTGTTAATAAATCATTTAGTTCGATTACACTAAGAAAAGCTTTTGATCTAAGAATCATCGAGGGTGGCGTTGGCTGAAGTAGTTAGCACGTTGACTACAAAACCTAAGGTCCTGGGTTCGATCCCGGTGTCCGATAGTCATTAATCTAACAACATCGTGCATTTTTCTGATGCGCATTAGTGTCCTTTGTATCAGTTGTTGTGGTAAAAGTTCAAGTGATGCAGGCATAAGACACTGGATCACTAAAACTGCACCGGCTTCAGCAGATGCTAATTCTAATGTAACATCAGAGCGCCCTCCTTCGTTGTATAGCGGCGAAGTAAAATAAACAATAAAATGGCTACTACCCACAAAAAAATTTAATACGCCTCATTTGACACCAGAAGGCGTTGCAACACTGTATTATTAAAAAGCATGCAAAAAATCAGAGTCCTTATCTTCATAGTTCACTATCACTATCCCTTCCCTATCACCCTTTCTCACTAACTTCTCTTTAACACACAGGTATCACAAAGGGATCATTGTATTGGACCCATTCGAGCTGGACTCTAAATTTCCTCCTTCTTTATCAGCAATCTGCTAACCTAACCTAACCTAAGAATTATCAAAATTGGTCCACGCGTTATGTTCATTAATGTTGCAAAGGAAATGAGCCTTACATTCTTTTTCGAATTTATACCAAAACATTGTTATTTCGAAAAAAAATTTAATTTTTCTTACAAGTAAATTAAAAAATATATAATAATGCATTTAGATTATGGTGACTGACCACTATCATACATATGTATAAGTAAGTATTTTTTCTTTGCGTGTATAATGTGCTTGTGCTTTATTTATTTAGTTATGCTTGAACCAACTGCTGCCAGCATTTATAAAACTATGAATTTATTAAAATATGTATTTTGGTGAGAAAAAAAAGAAAATTAAACTTGTTTCAAAATGGTTTTATTTTCCTTCTTGTGAAGGAGATTTTTTTCAGAATAAATTTTCATTATCGTTATGTGATTGGCAATTAATTGATGTATTTTTATTGCTTTTGTTTTTTTTTTTGTACTTAGTAACAGTGTCCTTGTTACAATGTACTTAACATCTACATTTAGCACCAGTTATTGGAATCGAGTTAATGGAGTAAGACATAAAAGTTTAGGGTAACATTTTAAGTAACTCCTCTATAATTTAAAGCAATTTATTTAATGTTTGCAAGTGTTGCAAGAAATATGTTGTTGTTATTTCAATCATACAAAGTATTATTCTGAAATAAAAATGCACACATTATTATCAAAAATTATAGGATTAAGAGGATATGTTACTCATGAATATAAAATAATGAAGGCAAGTAAGTCAATCGACAACAAACAAAAAATTTTACTAGAAGGTTAAAAGTTGTTCTTTTTTTTCAAATTAATGTCTATACAAATATTCCCACCATTAACAAAAGAAATTAATTTGGTTATATTTATAAAAAGTTAAATCACCCTTTAAGACTTAAATAAAAATCCCCATTCTGACAGATCATTTATTAAACAATTAATTAATGGTTTATTTTTTTTTTCATTTAGTCACATTTTTTTACATTTCCAATCAAAAACCATCTGACATTTGTGTCACGAATTAAAAAAAAGACCATCAACAACTTTTCATAACAATCAAACAAAGAACCAGGCAACAACAATAGCAAAATAAAAACAAAAAACAAAAGGAATAACAAACACACAATTTTACCACCACGACCGAACAGAACACTTGACATTATCAGGCAGAAAAAATCTAATGAAAATATTTTGCTTGAGAGCCCATTGTGCCTAACAATGATTTTATTACCGATGGTGTGTAATTTGCATGTTTAACACAATAAAATTGAAATCTACAAAGCAAATAATACACTTCAGCTCTATTATATAATTCTCAGCACAAGCTCTGTTGTGATATGGTGGCAAGTCCCAATTGCGACAACACCAAAATTGAAAAAACGAGTGAATAAAAAAGTAAACTCCCACACAGCAATTGATGCATGCAAACTACTGCTGAGGAACACGTTAAAAGGCAAGTTGCAAGCTTTTGTATGATTTGTAGGACAACGATGACGACTATAGAACAACAAGGATGTGTTTTAAGCTCTAGAGCTCCAGTCCCATGTGGGCAGTGAAGTTTTTTAATCAAGAGCTTGTCATAACGAAACAACAAACGAAATATGCCAACACACAGGAATTCATCAATCAAGACACGCAATTTAGGCAAGGAAGCAAGGCAAAGCCTAAAGCAACCAAATTGAAAACGTCTCTTTATAATAACTCTAGTATGAAATAGTAAAGACAATTTGCATATAAATTCCTTCAATGCGTTTTCCTTTTTATTGCCTTAGAATAGCAAAACTCATTGAAGTTAAACTTGTATAATTTATAGAGATAAAAAAATTATTACAAAATAAACGGAAACATGTCAACAAATCCTCACAGCACTTAAGCACTTAACACCAGCATGAAATTAAAATTTTTATTTAGCGACAAAAGTCACCTCTACCTCCACCTCCACACCACACACACCCCACCACAACCTTTTCGCCAAAGTGAAAAACTAGCATGCTATCAAAGTATCAAACCTGACAGCTCAAACAACTTTGACTGTCACTCATTATTTTTCCTTTACACAAAATATAATTTCCCATGCCACCCGGCAGAAATTTTGCATTTATGTCTGTCATGCCATCATTTTTTTTTTAATATTGTTGTTTTGAGCCTTGCGTTCAAAACATATTATTTCCTCAAAAATTGTCTTTAGTGAAGGAACGAGCATGACAAGAAATTAGGCAAAATATGTCAAATAAGTCATATTTCATAGACTCAACTCAGTAGTTTTTATTTCGCCTTCATTTCCATGTTTCAGGAAGAATATCCTTCATTTTTTTCTCTTCTAAATTTTCATATTTAAGCTGTCAAATCAAAGAAAGGTTGCTATTAGTTCATGGGAGAGGGGTGGGAGAGGGTTAAGTGATGACTATTTTTATCTGATACTGATAATATACGTATGGCACCCAGTAAACATTATTAATAGCACGCGAAGAATTTATATCGTTTCTGTGCAGGATATGAAGAACGAAAACAACAGCGGGGCATGATGGGGTAGCTCTTGAGCTTTTAAAACATATGGATGGGGACAGTGAACGAGTTGTCATTTAGATTATAAATAAAGCATGGATAAAAATTACAATTCCTTATAGTGTTTTCACACTGACATGGTTTTAATAAGAGTTGGTTTTAACGTTAAAACCAACTGTTAAAACCTGGTTTTGCCATACACATTGTTGTTGTTAAAACCAACTTAAAACCATTTTAAGATGGTTTCATGAAATGCGACCTTGTTTTTGCTGTGATAAATTCAGTGCTACCAAGTTGAAATGACCGACAGCAGCTGATAATCTTTATGCCAGTGAATAACAATAGATGGCGCTTAAAAGATTTTCAACTTAAAAATGGATGCAGCAGCAACAATAATCCAAAAATTATGGGAAAAAAGCGAGTTTTTTTGGAAGGACAACAAAGAAAATATTTTCATTGAACTCTGGAAAGTGAAAATAGACAATATGACTGCCATTCATCTGTCTATAAAAAAGGTTTATCTTATAATGTATTTGTGCATTTTTATATATAATAACTTTATTTCCGAGATCTTATTCATTCTGTATAAGAAGTTCCATAGTTTCAAAAAAAAAAATAATAATTACATAATATAAAATAATTTCCATTTTACAGCGCATTGTGAAATATCTGCACCCAGAAAAAAGATTGGTTGGAAAACGGTTAGTCCAATAAAATATCATTTGCATTAACTATATTTCAGTTCACGCTATCAATTTTCTGTTAATCCAAAAAACAATCCATGTTCATTGCCATAAGGGCGTAATTGTAACAAAGATATGATTGTGACAATACTTAAATTGATTGCATCAACCGAGCGTATGCTTTTGTCATGACTAATTAACTGATTGGTTAACCCAACAGAATAAAATATTACAAATTGGATTTTACTACCAACTTTTGATATTAGCAACTAAAAAATTGTCGCTGTATATTAAAATTAAAATAAAAACTTTCAATCAGTTGCTGCAACTAACTAGAGGTTAAGTTTACTATCATAATTTATAGCAGCTAATTAAAAAATTAGCTTTTGTGACTTTCAAAGATATTATGATTTGTGAATTCTCAAATGGTTTTTGAAAGTCTGTGCATAAGATAACAGGTTTGTGGCTTTTCAAAATGTGTGGTTGAAGAAATGTATATAGACATGCTTCACCATTAGGAAATAAATTTCAATTAAAATAAACTTATGACAATATGTCAAATAATAAATTTCTTAAATTGTGTATTTTTATTTGCGTTTATTGTTTATTTTTATTCCAGCAAGGAAGGCCAATTTTTCTTTTACAGGTACCAATTATGATATTGTTTTAATTATATTAACCAAATTTTCGGTAGCAAGAATAACATTTATTTCAAATTCCATACTGTCAACCAGTTTTTTCTGTTGCTGCAACTATTGGGTTGAGGGTTATAATTAAAATATAGTGGTACCACAAGAAAATTTCAGTCGCTATAGCAGAATTCTATGATAGTTGCTGCAACCGCCAAAATTCAATTGGCAACAAATTCGGTTGTCACAACGAATCTGTTTTCTCTGTGTGTTTTTCATATTAACAAAAACTGTTGTTGTACAGTTTGTCCAACAAGTGTTGGAGATTTATTTTATTTTGCGCAAATTTATTAGACAGCCTGTGAGTTAAAACCTGAATTTAACAAACTTGCAGTGTGAATGCAAAATCAGCTGTTTTAACGTTAAAACCAGGTTTTAATTTTCAGTGTGAAAACAATATTAGTGATTGGCAGGTGTCAGTTATCAAGTCAAAATTTAAAAAAATGAGACAAGCAGCAATACAAAAACTGCAGGGGAATATCGCTGCTTTGTGTTGCTAAAAAGGTAGCGAGTGCCTTTAGACTAAATCCAGGTACCCAAGATTTAATTATTAAGCCAATTATGCATGCTTCTTGGATCTCGACAAAGCATTCGACTCAGCAAAATGGTTTTATATTTGTGGAAAAGCGGTACATGTAGTCGCTAGAAGAATCCAAAGCTTTTTTTTAAATAACGAAATTACGACAGAACGGGTAATCGAGCGATATCTTAAGACCTTAACTATTCATTATATGTATTAATGGATAATTTTTTTTAACCAATGGAAGGCGGTATTGACATCAATGCTGCTAGAAAACTGTATATTGCAACCCATAAAAATCTATTTCCTTGCATACACGGATCATTTGACTCCAATTTCAAACTCTGAATGCAATCTTAATACTTTTACACACGTGATGGTAAAAAGAGGATTCCAAGTTAATATAAACCGAACAAACCCTAAGACGATGGTTATAATTCGCAAGAAGTTCGTTAGCTGAAGTAATTAGTGCGTTGACTACAAAACCACAGGTCATGGGTTAAAAAAAAAATTTATAATTTAGAAAAATTTCTTGATGTTTTAATAGATAATTTTTAGATTGAACGTATCTTAAATTAATTTTTTAAGAGAGTAACACTCAGGCAATTTCTATTACTATTACTAGGCCTCATCTTCTTTAAGAAAGGGATAGTAATATATAGAGAATACAGCTGGTGAGAGAAAGGACAGAGGAAAGCTTCATATTTTTACAACTATGCTTTTTTGCACCTTTTTTTAATAATGCAGAGCTACAGCGCCTCTGGTGTCAATAAGGCGTATTAAATTACCGAAGCTGTGTTTAGTAGCCATTTAATGGGTTATTTTACGTCGACAATGATTCTGGTACACAATATTACATAGCTATTTTGTATATGTGTCAAAAGGCGTCAGAAAATTTCCATATCAAAAGTATGCTTTTTTCTGCGAATTCTCAACAAACTAAGCGAAAATGTTCATTGGGAAAACATACACAAACATATGTACCCGTATGTATGTACATAATTGTGTTAGATAAAGTTTTTGAAAATCGTACATCTATGTCAACATGATATTTCATAAATTGTCTTGTAAATTTCCGCGTAAGGATTTAGTATAAATTTACATAAGCAATTTGAAAAATTAACCAATTCTACAGTGTTGACACATGTTACTCAAAATTAATTCTTAGTCATTGTGTATGTGCAATTTGACAAAATAATGAATTGTTGTTCACATCTTAAGATGATAAAATAATGTTGTAAGCTGTTTAATTTTAATACTTAATTTATATATAGAATATATGTATATATGAGAGGAAGCTGCAGACTATGGAACATATTGTATTAGTAACGTGGCGTTACAAAAATTCTCCTACTTAGGCCCATTATTACAACTTAAAGATAGTTAAAAGTAGGATTTTATCGGGCGTATAAAAACTTTATCATTTGCAAAATTTTACTTTAACCTAAAGTGAGCGATAAATTACAGGCAAGTTTATCGTACCTGTTAAGTTAAATCCAATTTGCAATAATGGAAGGCTTTTCATACGTCCAATAAAATCCTACTTTTAACTAACTTTAAGTTGTAATAATGGCCCTTAGCGCATTAGGTTATACGAGTACATTTCTGAACTAAAAAGTGCTTATGCACTAAATTAATGTATGATAAAACATAATTTTTTTGGTTAATTCTAATTATTATTCGAACTCCATTTGTTTCTATATTTGTGATTTGAACGGGCTAAGGTTCGTATTGCTTTTTAATCCAAATTACATGTGATAATCATTAATGAACAAATAACAACAAAAAACTTAATAGTAACAACAAAATATACTTAATAGTAACAAACCAAAAAAGTTTGTCTTAAGTAGAACAAAAATAAGCAACTTAACTAACATGTGCATAATTAGTAAAGAACAAACGACAATGGTAAGACTGTTGTAAATATAGAGATGGTAAAATTGAGCTTTCATTACAAAAAAGCTTTCAGCAAATTGAAATAAGATGAATCAAAACAATTCACACATTCCATTTGCAATAATGCTAAGTAATTATATAAAGCAGAAACATACATCTACTGACACCACACACAGTGGACCAAACAAAAAAGAACGCTGATGATGGTTTAGTGGCCTTCGAAAACGGCTGGCTGTTCCGTTCAACTATGTGTCGTTAGTCAGAATATTTACAACAGACTTTGTTGTTATTTGTTCATTAATAATTATCACATGTAATTTGGCTTAAAAAGCAATACGAACCTTAGCCCGTTCAAATCACAAACATAATTTTTTTGTTTACATTTTTTGTTAGCATCAAGGTATTTTAGAATTCTCATTTAGTTATTGAATGGAACTGTATAAGGATTCAAGTTTTGAATCCCATTGGGGAGCAAGTTGAGCCACGTGGCAGTGGTAGTTACAAGTAGGAAAATAAACAACTCTCATTCTCCAATCATCGTTTTCTTGAATTCCAACAGCGGATAAATCTTCGAATTTTTTTGAGTCCATAACTCGTCTTGAGCTGAGAGCACAAATGCCCACCTTTTTCGTACTTTTAATGGTAGCAAACTAGTTGTGGAAGTTCCGAATTTTTGACTCGCTTTTTTAGAATTTTTCTTAGTTTATATTTAACTAAAATTTTTCCTAAATACGTGTTTCATAATTACCTCGTAGCTTATGACTATTCGTCTATTCAGAGTTTAAAATAAAATTGCTGATAGCAACTAAATGTAGATACAGTAAATTAATTGTACAATACTTATGCCAATATTATGTTCGACGATTATATCCTCTTGTCTATAGCCTGGTACTCTGTTCAAAGTTGTGAAAAATTTTCAGCACCATTGATTATTTCGCGTGAAAAATTTGACATGTACTAAATGTAGTCCGATTCGCGGTTTTTTTTATAAATTCGAGCTTTTATTGCTTGAAAGTATGCAACATTGTTAAAATTCTGTGCGAAAAAAGCACTGCTCATGTTGTTTCGCAGCTAAACTAAAATGATGCCAGACTAATTTGGCATGGAAAGACATGATTTTACGTGTTTTTCAAAACAAGAACATAGTACTACTTTTGCGAATTTATTTCGCAAATATTTCATACCAAATACTTTTATATGTAGTTTGACAGCATTTCGCACGAAATTGTGAACAGAGTACCAGGCTTATGGACCGAAAAAAGCCGCTGTTGTGATCCATTAAAACAATTATTATTTATTGTCTCTACTAGAAGGTTCGTGTATTTGCTTTATGGTTTTGTTCCAAACATTATTTCCAACACATATTTTTTCATATATTTTCCTAACTATTGTATAATACTTTAATTTAATTTTTATATTTTATATTTGCACACATATATATATACATACATATGCAGCGAGTTCGAGAGACTTTTTTATATTAATTTTTCTCTCCTTCTTTTGTAATATGGTTTGTATGCCGAGAGTATTATTACTTGCATAAGTGAGTAAAGTTAATTTTATTTTTTTAAGATTAATTAGCAAATGTTCTTTTTTCATACAAAATTATTCAATAAAAAAAATCTAGAAAAATTATATATATGCATATATGTATGTATACTCTTTTCAAGGGAATTTGAGATTAAAATAAATAGTGTATTGTACTATTTGCTATCAAAGACTTTAGCATATAAATCAATTAATAAAACAGGAAATTGTGCAGTAAACTGTTTCTGCTAAGAAGAAATATTAAATGATTTACAATTATGGAACGTGCCCAAAGGCGAATCCTAATCTGCGACTCAATTAAATTTCACGCATTGACACCAAGTCTATTAAAAACTTCAAATTGCAAATTTTTGCACATTTAAGAAAATACCAAGAGGCACGCACAATTGGGCTATTTTTAAAATTATAAGAAACATTTTGGTACAATAAAGAAGTGAAATCAATAAAAGCAAAATAAATTTCGTTTTGTGCAAAAAAAAAACAAAATCGAAAAGAAATATAAATCATAAAATAAGAAGCGCGCGTAAGCACATGCAATTGTCTTAAGACTTTTAAGAGCTGATGCCTTCGACTCCCTTCCATTTGGGGTTGCTTTGCCAAGAACTATTTGCTCGTTATAAGCCACCAGATACCGAGAACAAAAATAAAATTAAATATTAAATTTCATATTTGTATCTGCCCAAGTGCGGAATATTGAACAAGAGCTTTTTGAATAACAGAAAGGGGAGCGTTTAAGTTTCTTATGCCAGGATTATTTATATGACATTAGGGATTGCTAAAAATATGTCACAACTCTTACGCACACCCTGGCTACCGTACACATACGAGTATCTTGGGTTTGTGCACTGAATTAGCAAACATTCAAATAAAGAAAAAAAAAACATACAAACGAAAGGAAAGCCAATTCCAAGTAACAATATTTCACAATCCCTGGAACGTGCCTTGTGAGTGCATTAAAATGCTGCAAAGGCAAGTGCCAATATCTTATAATGTGGTAATCGTTTGTCTAAAAGGCGACAAATCATTTTCTCTAACCTTACCCTTTTCTTTCCCCCTCCCCCACTCACCGCACCAGACCTCACACCACCTGTTTCAATACGTGTAAGTCCCTTTGAAGGAAAGTTGTTGGGCCCCACTTTAGCTGTCTTGCTTTACAAGGGTGACAATATATCACAACTTGTTATTTTTCTAAACAATTTAACCCTTCATCCCCGTGCCGGTAACTGTGTAACTGTGTCCTTGTTTAGACTTTATTTTTTAAATGACCATGGGACGGATGGACCTTTGTGTAGGTTTAGAATATTTTTAGTGCTACTTACAACCCTTGATTATTTTTATTTCATAAAACTAAGTGTTTTATGATAATGAATCCTTTCAAAACGAACAAAAAGAAAAAATATGTACAATAAAATTGGAAAATAAAATTTGCTATTTTATGTCCACCATTAAGTGTTAAATAGATTATGCTGATATTGGGGAAATTTATGCGAAATGATCATAATTCTAAGTGCTCTCTTGTTGGTAAAAAAAAGGAGATATTTTATTATTTATTGCACAAATAAAACAAACAACCATTTTATATTAAGAGCTTAATGCTAACATTTTAAGTAATTTTTTTTTGCCAGAATACTAAAAATTTGCTCTGATGTAATTATCGCATTAACAGCTTTATTCTGAATAACATCTCCCTACAGGGATGGCAAAGTTGGTACAATTGAACCTTTTGTGGTACTATTCAAACTCTGAAAGTACAATAGTACACCAATGAATAATTTAGTACATTTAAGGAATCTCTCCAGTTTCACTCCGCATTTCTTTTCAAACGATTCCATATGTCAATTTTCACTTTTGAACCATGAAACTCATATTCTTCTCACTCGAACGAAAACAGTCTTGTGAAAGCAAAACGGAGCGAGAAAATCAAAAAATGTGAACTCGTCCTTTTCCAAATAATTTTTCTTCTAAATTCGGATGCAAATTTGTGAAAACAATTTGGTAGCCAGAACAAAGTCGATTATTTTAATAAAAATATCTAGTTTTAAGTAAAAAAAATCTTTTAGTACAGTTAAGGTCAAAAAAGTACAATTTTTGAAAATTGTTGCTACAATTTTAAAATTCTCAATGCCCTCCCTCCCTGTCTCCCTATACATTGTTCCACCATTAAAAACAATCATTTACAAATTTTCCATCACAACTGTAAAGCAAGTAGCTGACTACGAAAATTCGAAGTTCTCCTCAAATTTTAATGTTTAGCTCAATCTGTTTAGGAAATGTGGTGAATACTTACAACTAATTGGCCTGATAATTTTGTGCGAAAACACGAACCTTAGCGTAATTTAATCAAACAAACAAATGTGGAGAATGATTTTAATTGATTTCTAATAATTGTATAAGTCTTGCAATATTATTCGAAGTAAGTTAAAGTGTCGTCCAATTATGACTTGTTGGTTAATTGTTGAAGCTATATCTGTCAACTTAACTGTCATTTTCTGTGAGAGCAATATGGTGAATAAATTTGAGAATCAACCAAAACCTAATCAATGGAGCGCAAAATCTGCCAAAAAATATCGTCGTTGTCTGTGGGTGTAGACCATAACAAATTTTGCGTACGAAATTTAACTGACCCAGCAGTTAAAGGTAAATGGTCCTAGACAACGATGTATCGTCCATTTACTCGAAGAAAGTCATAACTCAAAGAATGGAATTTATGAATTAATGATGCAGAATTGATCCTCATATCGTTCTACGTATTGTGTAAAAATTACATAACAATATCTTGAAAGCAAAACAAAATTTTCTTTGCAAACTAGTTTTTTTGAGTTATGAGGAAAATTCATCTTAAGCAATGTGGCCCATTTGGGAATAAATGGATACATACGTCAAGAAACCAAATATCTGAATTAGGGATGATGCCCATCCACATGAGAAAAAAACACTATTTGGGAAGGATTTTGAAGTGGTAGCATCATTTGTCCATATTTCTTTGAAAACGACGTTGGTTATGCCATCACCTTCAACGGCGAGTGAAACTAGACTTGGATATTATGGACAGACACATACGATTTTTGGTTTCCCCAGGACGGCGTTGCGTACTCTTTGGACATTCAGCATGAGCGGTATGATGGGATGGTCATCTCAAGTGGTGGTGGTATGAACCAGAGAATGAAAAAACTATCGTTTTAAGTACTCCTTGAATATTGGCCGCCAAACAACTATGAATGCGTACAGCTAAAAATAACCATAATAACCATTTGTTTATACACATTTTTTTTATATTACGCAGCACAAGGAACTATTACTAAAATAAATAGACTGTATGAGCCACAATCATATGCATGAGTATAAATATACTCTGCACATTAGTCGGCTACATATGCGTATATAAAAGGCTATTTTATTTATGCAATCACATGAAGCATGTTTTTAGCAGCCACACGCACCCAAACATTTCCATTCCATTTTATATACACAAATGTATGCATATGGTGAATGATGAATAAATATCCCGGGTATCATGCATATATTTTTTGTCCGATTAAATATGCATATCCACAGCGCACCTGGGTACGCATGTGCCTTTTTAGTTTTAGTTGTATGGTAACTTAGTTTTTCGCGTAAACGAGGTAGAGATGCTGTTGTATGTTAGAATCGTCATAGTTGCTGGAGAGAAAATATGTGAGCGTAGAAATTATTTGCGCTACAATATGCACAGTTACTATTATTACGACTATTAATTTGGGTATATTTTTTTCGGTAGTCTTTGCCATTCTCTGGTATGAAACTGGCCACGAAGTTTGTCCCATTTGACTCTTTCTTGTGGGTTTTTTTTAAGAACTAACACTCAGGCAATGAATGCCTACTACTTATACTAGGTGTTAACTTCTTAAGGAAAGGGATAGTGATGGAGAAGGCAGGTGATGAATGAAGAGATAGAAGAAAGCTTCATTATTTTACAGCTCTGCCGTTTGCACGTTTTTAATAATGCAGTGTTGCAGCGCCTCTGGTATCAATGAGGCGTATTAAATTTTCAAAGCTGTGTTTAGCAGCCATTTTATTAGTCATTTTACTTCGCCGATAATTCTACTACACAATACCGACGAAGGAGGACTCTCTGATGTTACATTAATATTATTATCAGCTCAAGCCGGTGTAGTTCAGTGACCAGTGTCCATGCCTTCATCACTTGAACTTTCCTACAACAAGTGATACAAAGTAACACTAATATACATCCGAAAAATGCGCGATGTTGTTATTAAATGACTGTCAAAACCGGGCTAGAACCCAGGAGTATCGGTTTTGTAGTCAACGCGCTAACTACTTCATCTAACGCCACCCTCTTAAATACCAAGTCTATAAAAATAAGGTTCAAGCCAGCGGTCAAAACCAATCTGATTTATGCGCCAGGGTTTTAAGATATTCGACGTTTCGGATGTACGTGAATGCAATGGCATCGATAGGCCTTTCAAAATGAAAAATGTTCATGATATCTTACACACTCTTTAATTTATATAAATTTAAATATATTAAGCGCTTAAAGAAAGAATTTTTAGTTTAAAATATTCCTTTTCACTCATCGAATTTTTTTATACATACATACTGATTAAAATTACATATGATATATTCCTGAAGATTTTTTGTTTAAAAAAATCATTAACCTGCCCTTTATTTAGGATGCAAAGCAATTGCTGAAAGACAAAGGAAGTTTATTGCCCTCTATCTCAATTATCACGGAAGTTGACAATTTTTGTTTAAAAGCAGATACAAGTGCATCAGAAATGTATTTACAATTTGTTTAATTTTAAAGGGATTCCCCTTCAATTGTCTAAATTTGAAGAGAGCAGCCAACCACTTGAAATTGTAGATGGACTGGGAGGAATACGAAAATTCACGTGTTTAATATTTTCCTTAAGACACATTTTTGTTTATTTGATACAAAGTTAATGAACCCTATTTTGCTCTAAAAGTATTCTTTCACATTTTTTTTATTTTGTATACATACATATGTACACTACAGCAGTAGAGTGTGTGAGACACCTTCAAATTAATGGAATTTGCTTTTGCTTTGGTAAAAACAGAAAACAAAATAAAATAATTTAATCTTTCTCTTCAGTGTAGTGTGTATCTTATCTTTTAAGAGAGTTTTAAGAGTCTAGACCTTCTATAAGTTCATTCTTTATTAGTTGGATTATTATAGTAATTGAATGAAAAAATTCTTAACAGGCCTTTAACAAGGTCTTCTGAGTTTTACCGCTGGGTTCGCACGTTCGCACATTCACATACATACATATATATATATATATATATATATATATATATATATCAGAATAGATCCCAATGACCATCAAAGCCTCGATATTGGATAAAAATTCGATTTAAACAAATTATGTGGTGACGGGAAGTAAAACCTAAAAAAAGCTCAAAAGTTAAATTTTCTTACACACGTGCAAACTGTGTCATTAAGATTGCTTATTTATTTTATAAGCAGAAGACAGAAGGGTTAAATAAAAAACTTGATAGTACCTGCGAAGTGTATCCTCATATAACATGACAATTGGAACAGTGAAGCTCATCATACATACATACATATGTGTACTAGTATTTCTATAAAATTCATTCATAACTTAGACTATTGTAGCCATACATTTTTGTTAAATTATTTAGTTAACGTCCGTTATAACTCTTTAGAAAATATTTCAGACTATTTGCGGTAATTTTAGAAAAATAAAGGCAAACAAATACAAATAAAAGAAGAAATAAAAATTGCCAACCCATTGAAATAAATTCTATGTCTGCCTTTTTAAATGTGATTTTTTTGGTAGTTTCTCATATTTGTTTACATGTGAATGAGTGAAAATTTTTAAATGAAAAAAGTTTTCGGCCAAAAAATCTTTTTTTTTTAATTTTATTCCATTCATACATCCTCATGTAGGAACAGTGTCTATGAGTTTACAAGTGGACGACATTCAAATTAAATTTCAACATTTTTGATATAAGAAAAAGTTTTTTTGTAGGTCTCTGCCTTCTTTTTTTTTTTTTGGTTATTTTTTTATTTTGGCCACAAAACATTCATTCATTCCTTTCTATATGTTTATGTTTCCTTATGAAAAAAAAATGTGGCAAAACGTTTTTAAAGGATTTTTTTGGTAATTTTTATTAATAATATACTATTTTGTCTAGGGTTATTTTATGGAGAAGGAGTTTTGTTGCACAGCTAGCGATTACAGTTGTTTTAAATTTATTTATAAAAATCCTAGATAAATTCGCGAAAACTCCATTATCACTTTAGACGTTGAGAAAAAAATTGTTTTAATTATGTAATTTTCCTGGCTTCAAAATTACTAATCATAGTCAAATAAACAAGATCAATTAGGTGTGGATTTCATCAGTTAATATTTCTTTGAAAATGACGTTGGGGGCTGGCAATCACCGTCAACGGTGAACGCTTTAAGTCGATAATTACCAACTTATTTTAGCCAGAATTGGGTGACATGCACGCCAGCTACATGTGGTTTCAACAGGACGGTGCTACGTGCTACGTCATCTCACCTGGAGGTAATGTGAACTGGACATTTCGAACGTGCGCCGCGGAATAATTTTTTTTTATTATTTATGTTATGTGTTATTTTACAACAAATAAAGTGAATATTCTAATTAGGGATGAAACGATACCACCAAGGTATCGATACTTTTACTTGATACGTTATCGGTTCAAAAGTATCGATACCTACTCAGAATCGAATAAAAAGCATCGATACGTACTTGTATCGGTTAAGTTCTTTATATGATTTGATGTAGTGAAACAAAAGTAAATACAATAAGGAAAAAGTGCTTGAGTCATATTTTACTGCTCTACTGCAAGAGCACTTTTAAAATTTCAAGTCGATTTTCGGAAATCCACGAGTATTTCTTTTACAGTTAAATTAGGAAATTCGGTATTCACTTAAATTTCTTTTAGAAAATTTCGTTCTATACTATAAATAACATATTCGATTTAAAATATACCAAAGTATAAGCTAAAGTAAAAAAGATAAGAAGTAAGCTATCGCGCTATAATTTCCTAAAAAAGCGCACAAAATAAATTAAATTTTGCCCAGGGGTACTTTCTAAAACGGAGATTACATGGGTACCGTCAACTTAAAAACAGATTATCCCGACTTAAGCACTTTTTTCTTTTTGCCACAGATATGTTCTAAACATAAATTTAAACTTAATACGAACAAATGAAATTTTGTTAAACTAACGTTATGTTCAGTATTGTTGTGGCAAATAAGAAACGAGTATTTTTGACCGATACGAGTACATTTTAACGATACCTACTTGGTACTCAGTATTAAAGTATCGATACCAAAAGTACTTGGATTATGAGAAAAAGTATCGAGTACCTACTTGTATTTACTCGTATCGTTTCATCCCTAATTCTAATACGCATTCTCTATACAATTCTATTTCATATGTTATTGGTCAGAACACACCCATATCAATGATTTGACATCAACCTAGGCAGATTGTAGGCTTTAAGTTATATTGAGAATCTTTAAATAGGTAATTTTTAGGGTCCCGTACACCAAAGGCATTGTTTTCGCAAAGCTATCCGTCGGTCTGTCTGTCCATCACAGGCTATTTTCTCGAGAACAGTAAGAGCTACGGACCTGAAATTCGGACAGAGAATGTACAACTTTAGCCGCTACAACAAAAAAATACACGACAGTTAAAAATTAAAGGGTGTTCCAAGACGAGCAATGAAAAATATTAGAATCCCATGTGATATACATACAATTATATACATACATACACACAGAAAAATTTCAGCCTAAACTCTACGCATACAAGGTTATACTAATCTTTTTCAGCAATGATTTTGCTTGATATGTGTTTCATGTTAATCTAACATGATTTATAGTAATTTCCAAATAAAAGTTTTCCTTTTGAAATAACTTTATTTCACGTTGATTTAACATTCACGTACTGTTAAAATCAAAATAAAGAATCATGTTGAATAAAAGTTATTTCAAGTTTGAGCAACATGAATTTAATTTAATGTAGTAATACAAACATCAAAAAAACAACATATTATTTCTTGTAAATTTAATGTGATTTTAAGGAATTTGAATCAAACTTTTTGCATGATGATTTTACATTGGTATTTTTTTCTATGTGTACACTTAAAATTTGTAAATTTAGTGTATTTTTATACAGACTACAACAATTAACACTCAAATAAAAAAAATTTAGATTAAAGGGTATTCTATTAGCTAATGTAATTTTGTCTGTGCTTTTTACAACTTGCTGTATCTTGAAAACCGTAACAGGTAAACTCTTAAAACTAAAAAATCCCAAAATTATAAAATCGCCAAACCAAAAAAATCGCCAAAAACTGAAAAAAATCAGCAAAAGGAAAAAATCGTCATATTAAAAAAAAGTTCTAAAACTAAGATAAATCGCCAAAAACCGGAAAAATCGTCAAAATGAAAAAGGGCGCCAAAATGAGAAAAATCATCAAAATGAAAAAAAACTCAAAAACGAGAAAAAAAGCGCCAAGAAAAAAAAATCACCGAAAGTTTCAAAAATCGCCAAAACCGAAAAAACGCAAAGAAACGCCAAGACTAAAAAAACTTTTAAAACTGAGAAAATCCTAAAAACGAAAAAATGCCAAAACTAGGCTAAAGTTCGTATAGCATTACATATCTAGTGTCCGTACGGATGTCGCACTTTAATGAATTTATTTAAATTTTGCCTACAATAAGATCATAATGTAAATATGTATATAATTTTTTAAATTAATATAAATTATTAAGGAGGAAACGTGCAAATCTTAAACTATTTATATATAATTCTAAGATGTAAATTCCAATGCAAATATTATGATGGAGAATAAATTGGATTGAATTAAAGATAAGAAAAGCTTAATGAAATAACTGAATTTAGATTTGAGACTGACACCGATTACTAACACCATCCATGTAATTTAATTTTGTGATGTTGAAAATATATGGAAATACTTGTACCGTCTTGAAATGAAAGATTTTTCCGACGACCTTGAAATCTTCATAGTCGAAAGCGGTTGCAGTCCCAGTTGTCAATAGTTTTAAAAGCGTGCTGGTACACGCGGCTGACTCCTCTACTCTTAAACTTCAATGGGACTAAGCAATTAGTTATGAACATAAGTATAAGCGGATCAGTCATATTTTTAAATTCGACTTAAGAGGAAAATAGAAGGACTATTTATGGTATTCATTTTTATTTTTAGTAAACAGAAATTAAGAGAAAAACAAACATCTCTTTTTTGCCCATGTTTGATTGAAAAATGACATTTATTACTTCAAAACTGATTTATTTTTTATATATTCTCCATTACGCTGAGCAAAGAAGTAAATCGATTATTTCTTAGCAGAGTGAGTGCTGTTTAAACATCTGGCTAAAACTAATTTAAGTGCAACATTAAAAACAAAACAACTTGCAAACACACATTTTGCATAAAATAAATATTTTCACGTTAGTCACAGTGGCATTTTAAAATCCAGCAGACATTAAAAATTTTGCTGCATTTTGCGCAGGCCTCCTCTATTTTATTTACCTTCTGTTTATTCTGCAAAAAGGCAATAAAAAATCATGCCAAGAATTTTCTAATAAATATATTTTATATACAAACACAGTTTTTTTTCTTTTCCTTTTTTTTGTTTTTGTTTTGTTAATTTACCCCTTGAGCGTATTGTGTCATACACAGATCATTTATAAATGTGCACTGGCTGCACTCAGGCCAATATTGACGATATTGCATGTTGACGTTGAGGACACAACGTCAGAGTCAAAAATCGACAACGGCAAGAAGTTGTCGTCAACATTTTGTGTTCTTTTGTGCGATATTTTTTTTTTTTTTTTGCTTACACATGTGTGTGTGTGTGTGTACGCGTGTGTGCTTTTCTTTTTTGCTGACTGCTGCAACTAATGGAAAATATTCATATTAAATTGATTTTATTGACAGGCACAAGTAAAAATGGCTTTTAACTTTTACTGACGACATGTTGATGATATGTTGTTATTGTGTCGTAAATTAAATTTACAACATGCTTTTGTGACAGTGGTATGGCAGGCGGGAAACCGACAGAGAAAATTAATACGAATAAAAATCATACCTACATACTTATATATGTGCATAATTTTATTTACTAGAGGAGTTTATGTTATTGTGTATTCCTAATTCACTGTATACATAAATATATTAATCCAAATTGTAGTCAGTGTGAAATCACTGTCAGGTAAAATTACTTATCTATAGTTATTTATGGAATGAATTATTATTTTTCGGAAGGAGAGTTTTACGTACATGCAAAAATTTTTATTGCAAATCATATTAAATCTATTGGAAACAAAGCATATCGTTACCTTAATATAGAAAGGCCCTAACTGATAATTCTTTTAAAATACGAGTTTTTTGTATATTTAGATACAAGAATATCTAATGTTTCGAAAAATGCAAATATCTCGCTTGAAAAAAATATGAGTTAGGGCCTTTCTATATTAAGGTTGCTATACGTTGTTTAAATGTATTGGTGTATATTTGATTTCTTCACTGTTCTGCTCAGTTGTGTGACTTGTTGTTGTTTGTTGTTGATGTTCGTGTATTGTAAATAGCCGAAAAACTTCGCATTACGAGTTAAAACTTGCTACAGCTGGCTAGTAGGCAGTGAACTAGTCTTGTAGGCGGATGGTCATAAGTTCGAATTCCGTGGACCAGCCAAAGTAGGTTCGCAGTTTGTGTTTTTTTATATTTAACTTTTTTATATAAATTTAATTTCAAATAAATAATCAATTAACTCATATTAAATTAAAGTTTAATTTGTTCATCGTGTTATTTTAATAATAAATTCACGTTGTTTCAACTTGAAATAACATTGATTCAAGATGATTTATTTTTTATGATCAAAGAGAAGTATCACTCAGACAATGAATACTACTACTACTACTAGGTGTAGAAGACAGGCGATGAAGGAAGAGACAGGGAAAATCTTCAGTCTTTTACAACTCTGCTTTTTGCTCGTTTTTAATAATGCAGTTTTGCAGCGCCTCTGGTGTGAAATGAGGCGTATACATTTTTTAAAGCTGTGGTTAGTATCCATTTTATCGGGTATTTTACTTCGCTGATGATTGTGATACACAACGAAGGAGGACGCTCTGATGTTCCATTAGGATTAGTATCTGTTGAAGTCAGTATAGTTCAGTGACTACATATGTCTTCATCACTTGAACTTTCCTACAACAACTTACACAAAGTGACTCTAATACACATCAGAACAATGCGTGGTGTTGATATTTAATGACTGTTGGATACAGGGATTGAACCTAGTACCTTCGGTGTTGTAGTCAACGTGCTAACTTCTTTAGCCAACTGTACTGAAATGTTAAATACAATTGAAATAAAGTTATTTTAAAATGAAGATTACTGTAAATCATGTTGAATTAACATGAAACACATGTGAAGCAATATTATTGCCGCAAAATTTTAAATTAACCTTGGTTTCGTAGATTTGAATATGAATTTTGTCTGTGCGTAGGGTAAGATTTTGAAGTCATTTTGCGGTAGCGATAATATTTACTTGTAGTAATAAAGAAAAAATCTACAGGCAAGTCAGGTGAAGTGTATGGTGACTGCAGCAGCAAGAGGAGGGGCACAATTATGATAGTATTACAATGATTGAAGCCTTGGCCTCCGGAAATGTTAAAATATGATAGAAAGCAACTACTGTGGTAGTAAACGACAACATAGTAGCATCTGAACAAGTATTCGGCTTCGAATTCGGTATCGGCCAATAGCGCTGGTTAATGGGCGAACAACAGATTTTCCATGCAAATTCGCTCTGAGAACGCTTCAGCTGGTTTTTAGGTAAAATAACTTTCTGAATCCACATAGGTGTAGCTTCAGTTTTCCTTCACCACCATATGTTTTGAGGGAAACTTCCCACTATTTTTATCTATTTTCGATCAATTATGGCCGTGAATTAAATTAAGAGGAGTATGAAGAATTATTCTAGCAGTTACATTTTTCCACAGCTCTGCACTGCAATTCTTTTTTTTTTTTGGCTCAGTGCATCTTTCTCGAGTAGTCCGTGTTCGTTTATTTCCAATAACCGCAGAGAAATATTAGTGCCAATTAAATTAGTATTTCATCCCACTGTATTGGATTAGTGATATTTTTATGATCGAAAAAATACCTCTTTTCAAACAAAAATATTGAATATTATTGAAAAAAAAAATTGCTGTTTGCCTGTCCGTCCGTCCGTCCATCTGCTATATATTTTAACGTTTGCGTTGTTTGTCATAAAAAAAATTTTGTGGTGCACTTTAGGCGCATAAAACTATCAACTCAAGATAAAAACAAAAATAAATTTGAGAAAAAAGACTTTGGCAAAGCATCCAGCAAAATGCAACTAATTGAATTAGAGTCACACAAAAACAGAAGACTCGCCTTCTTACACATTCCTCTAAAAGATTGCCCCATCCACCAACGAAAAGGAACCGAAAACTAATTTTGAATTGTGAATGTGAACTACTGCTTGCTACTCATGCATCTAATGGGGAGCGGGCAAAACGGCAATTGTAAATTGTCTAATTGAAGACATCAACACTTGCTTGATTTTTCGTTTTTATATTTTGCCATCAATTTTACTTTGTTGATTTTTAAACGCTGACAATATTCCACGGAGGGAGACAAACAATTTGGGAGGATGTTAAAAACAAATTTGAAAAAGTACAAGGTGCCAGCCAAGTTGGGGAGGTTGCGTACATATGTATGTATGTATGTGGCTACCATTCAACAATTCAATACTTTATGCTGCAGCCTAGTGTAGTAGAATTTGTTTTACTGTGTACATCCATTGCTGTAGCCCCACAATATGTCGTTTACTATAGGAGCTCTACCGATTGTTTATTTTACAAGGTACAAATAGAAGAAAAAAGAATTATTTAGAATAGTGCTTTTATATAAAAAATCTTACAACTCGTGCTCGTCAATTGAATGAATTCACATGTGTACACAACAAACTATGTAACGAGGTGACAAATAATAACAAAACGCAGACATGATCTTTATGGTGTGGCATACAGTATTATAATTTAAATATGCAACCAAATTCTTCAACTCAATTCACTTATTCATTTCATCCATCTAAACTAATGGGGCAAATTGCCTTGTTGGGTGTGCAAGTAACTTTATTTTAAGCTGAAAATTGAATAATTGGTCGGAGTTGGCGGTATGTACATATGTGTGTGTGGACGTCGTTGTTTGTCAACAAATACATTTTGTTTACATGAGTTTTTACAACATTTTCAGTGATCGCCTTTGTCGTCGTTGTCGTCACAATAGTTTGTCGCATTTAACAGATCATTTTTATTTTTAATTTTTTGTTTATTTTTGTTTTGTTTGTTTTATTGGGGAATTTATAGAAAACGAAGTCTTTTTCTTTAGTTAGTTATAAAAATTTCTAAAATTTAAGTTATTGTTCTGTTGATCGCCAACGAATTGTTTACCTTAATGCAACGATTAACGTATTAAAAAAAGAAGATTAAGAGAAATATAAATTAAAATTTTATTGCTAAATGAAATTGATTATCATGCACACTACTTCAGGTAAAGTTATGCTGAGTACTCATTATGGCAATTTGTGAAATCACAAACGTTGCTACGAGCGTTTGTCATTTCAGATATTTTTCGTGTTATGTGGCATTGAGTTACGAACAACAAGCATAATGTAAACGACATTGCACACATTTTGAAAATGACACCAAAAAAAAAAATGCCAAATGTGTACTCAACATAAGAATGCACATGCATATAAAGTTAGCTTGAAAGATTTCTGATGATATATATTTAGAATTACTCTATAAGTTCATAAATTTTTCGGGCTTAAAAGTAAACTTTTCGATGAAACTTTTATTTCATTTCATGTTCCTTGCTATTACTTACAAAATACAGTCTTAGCCCTATCGGAAATTTGGCTAACATTAAACAAACTTTAAGCTAACTATTTCGCAACTAGTACTGACTACACTTGGATTACTTTGCAATGTAATCAACTGACTATTTTAACATTGCGATGTCCTAGGCGGTAGTCAATTGTCTCACTAGCTACTATTTACTTTAAGCTAACTTAAATAAAGTTGACTTTTTTAAATCACCTGGTACTCAGTAAATTCAAAAATTTTTTCTGGGGCTCGAACATGTAACATCAAACGTTGTGTACTCAACGCGCTACCACTCGGCTAAGCTGCCATCTAAAATAACAACAGCAAAATGTTCATATAAAACTGAAATGAGTTTTAAAGTAGCTGAGAATAAATTTGTTGGCTCTTACCAAATTCGATTACGTACTCAACTTTAGAATTAATTTTGGGTTTGTTCTGGATGACTTTGCAGCTAGCTTTTAGTCAGTCTAAGAAAAGTTAACTATAAGTTAACTATTTTTGTAGTCAACCACACATTCTCCGACAGGGATTTGAATAACCGCCTCTGTATTGGCTTTTGTAGTCGATCCTTTTGAGGTAGTTTTCGACCACTTTTTCACACATTTCGGCTGGTATCTTAGCGGCTACTTAACTTATACTTTTCTCAGTCACACAAAAAGTCTAGCGGCATCAAATCGCATGATCTTGGTAAAAAATACAAGTTGCCAAAACGTATTCTAGACTTCTCATGCAATAAAACCAAAAAAAAGATGGTGTTGTGTGAGTCGTAGCACTGTCTTGTTGAAACCCCTTATCGTCTAATTCATAATCTTCAATTGTAGTTCAAAAAAAGTCATTTATTATACGACCATAGTGCTTCGAATTGACGGTAATTGTTTTTCCAATTATCCGCCACACTTTCACTAACAGAAGTGATATTTTGGGCAGTGCAGAAATTGCGCTGTTGCCCAAGACTGAAAACATCTGCAATGTTTTTAATATCTACAAATTTCTTGATAAGCCTGCCGATTCATTACACAGTAAGTCAATTATAACCCACTATAATCAAAAGTTTCCCCCACTTTTGTAATAAGTTTAACTATTTTTAAGCTTTTGAGGACTAAATTCACAGTCATTAGTTAGCTAATAGCAATAATTTAACCAATAACATTTGATTTACAGCTTTTTATTTATCATTACTTAAACCGCCAAATGTCTTTGGTTAACAAATAGTTAGACAACAGCTGATTCGTTGTAAGCTTTATTAGTACTATTGTTTTGTGAAAAATTTTACGCACATTTCACATATACGTTGTCAAGCATCTTCTTTGTATTTAGCTGTAATACATTTTTTTTATTTTACGTTTTATTTTGGTTTTACCAAAATAATTCAATATCTTGCACGATAAAGTTAGATGAGCGAGCACTTGTTTTATTAATTTTCATTGGCCTGTCACACACGGGAGTACATTTTATGCCGGCACAATTTTTGAACTTTTTAGAACACGCGAGACTGATTCATCTGGCATAAAAATGTATACGTATGTGTATTAGTGTTATTTGTATTCTTTTAACATTTGCTGTTTTTTAAATTGTGTGTGTATTGCTTTTGTGCTTCTGATGCGGGTTTCTGCCTAGTTGAAAAATTATGCCAACCACAAAACCGCTCTCTCTGCCTCTCTCACCTACAAACTGCCATATTATGCCAGCGCAATTGTTCTCGTGTGTGTTAGATGATTAAGAAGCAATATAACAAATGTAAACAAAGATCATATGCTATAGCAAAGCTGCCAATATTGAAACTTAATACATAGTTTGATAGAGTTGCCATTCTTTCCTCATATTAAGAACTTTAGTTAAACAATACAATGTGAATATGAAGTACATATTATAGTAAAATAATTGTTATCATTTGAGTTTACTAATAATTGACTGTAAATTTGGCCACAAATGGCAGACCTTTCATTAAATAAATGCCACTTGAGACGACACAGAAAAAAATGATTTGTAAATACAATTAATTTTTTTGTTATATTAATTAAATAATTAATTGATTTTGAACCTACAACGATTTTTATAAATACAATTAACGAAATTGTAAGTTGAAGGAAAATCTGAAAAATATTTTCAATTAAATATATCAACAAATAATTTGTTGAAAATTATTTATTTTTTTCAACATTTATTTTTGTTAGATTTCAAAGTTATTTCAATTAAAGTTATTGTTATATTAACAATGTGAATTGTTGATTTTATGTATCATAATTGTTTTATTAACAAGCTTTTTATACACAATCACAATCCTCTAAACGATTTTTTGCTTGTCTGCGAAAAACACTCAATGTCTTTGGGTGGAGTTGAACCGGCAACATCAACACGAATAAACTGACACATATTTTTTTCTGTGGTGTTTTCGCTTCCAAATATTCGCCGTTCATTCCAGTTACGTTCCTAGCTTTAAGCTAGCAATTCTTGTAATACTAAGATATCAAGTGTATCCAACATTATAGTTCACTAAATATTACAACTCATCTCCAGAAGTTAAATGTTTTTTATTTTTGTAAACAGGATAAACATTCATATATTTAAATGCTTCTGCATTTGCATGCACATTAGAGCTATCGAAAAAAATAATAAAAAAAATAAAACTTTATGTCTCTATATTTGCACCACTTCAACCCTACACACGTCTTTCCTAAGTTTCTCTTTCAGTTTTATTAATGCCATAAATCATTTTCATTTGATAGGAATGGATGCATTTCTTTAAATGTTGCACTCTTTTTTTTAACTATTGCTTATCGCTCACTTGTCGTTTTGCATCCAGATGTGTCTTTAAGCTTTCGGCGACACTGGTGTGATTGTGCTGTTGGAGTTTCATCGTTCGTTGTCTACACTTTGTCTTTCTTGCGCTGTTGATCTGGTGACTTTTAAATGAATGTTTGTTTGTTGTTCTTGTGTATTTTTATGTTTAGTTTTTTTCTAGCGTTTCGTTGATTTTATTTCTGCTGTATGGGGTTCCCCTGTAAAATGTTTAGGATTTAACTATAAATTGATTATCTTTTTGAAGATTTCCTATCTATTAGTTGTTTTTTTTTCGTTTTTTTTCAATTCAATAGTTTGTCTATCTATTGCTGTTTATTTGCCGGTTTGATAATTCCAAATTGCGGCAGTTGGAGACTCATGCGTTGGTGGCGGGCGCTCGCTCTGTCACAGCATTTTCAAGTTATTGCGTGTTTGTGAATCATTAATCGCATTATTTGTTTATGGATGAAAACAATTAAAAAGACATTGAATTGATGAATTTTTGTTTTCTAAATGATACGGGTGGTCCGGTTCGGTATGTCTGTGGCATTAAATGATTTAGTAAAAATATTGTGCAGAAAATTTTACAATAATAATAAAAAAAATTAGTTTGAAATATTTTGCTAAAACTTTGTCATTTAGAGATTCAAAAGGTAACAGAGAACATAATGAAGCAAAATAATTTAACAGTTTTGATTGAAAGTTTTGAAATAGAGAAAATGGCGGCAAGCTTTAACAGCAAATAAATGAAAGAAATTTGTTTAAGTCTCCAAATAAGGCTGACATTGCATCTGTCATTTCTTGTGTTGCCATTTTCAAACGCCGTTCACATTCTGTTTTTTATATATGGAAAGTAATCACACAACGAAAAATATTGGAAATGACACTAATGAGCCACACTAATGCGATGTCACAAAATGCCATAATGGTAACTCGGCATAACTTTTAAATTAAAAATAATAATAAATTCAGTAAAGTGCGACTCTGACTCGCGCACGAAGGGTTCCGTACGAACACTAGATATGTAATTTAATACAAACTTCATCCTATATAATATATTGTTTTGGCATTTTTTGTTTGTTTTTGGGGTATTTTCGGTTTTTTTGTTTTGGCGTTTTTTCGGTTTTGGCGATTTTTTTAAGTTTTGGCTCTTTTTTTAGTTTTGACACTTTTGGCGATTTTTTCGGTTTTTGGCGTTTCTTCATTTTGGCGATTTTTTTATTTTTGGCGATTTTTTAATTTTTGTGACTTTTTTTATATAAAATTTTTTTAGTTCTGGCGACATTTTCGCGTTTTGGAGATTTTTTTTCGATTTTTGGCGTTTTTTTTTCATTTTGGCGTTTTTTTACATTTGGCGATTTTTTCGAATTTGGCGATTTATTTTAGTGTTAGAAATTTTTTTTAATTTTGGCGATTTTTTTCGTTTTGGCGATTTTTTTTTAATTTTTGGCGGCTTTTTTTTTGGTTTGGCGATTTTATAATTTTCGGTTTTCTAGTTTTACCGTTTTTGAAAATTTCAAGTGTTTGCCTCTTACGGTTTCCAAATTACGGTTGTCAAAATTACATAGTCAAAATTGCATTAACTGATGGAGCGTGCCTCATCTTCTTTGATATGTATCTCGGTAATATCTACGAATTTAATCTCTGCTGAATATCTATAAATTATATCAGAAATCCGAGTTCGGACCCGATTGAATTATGTCAATTCTGTATGTTTCATAAGATTTTTGTAAAACATAAATATTTTTAAGTTTTAATATTTATATCGCATTTTTTCCAAAATTACACAGAAAGAATATCAATTAAAAAAATAATTAAATTTTCACCTATAAGCAATTTGATAATATTAATTAAGTTTTTCCATTCAAATTAATTAATACTAAAATTAAATTAAATTAATTAAATTCTTAATTGAAAAAATTAATTGGTGAATACTTTTTCTGTGTAATATTTAACTTGTTCAGTAAAATATTTATTGTTTTTTTTTAATACTTTGGTTAGCTGGATCCTATGCGCATTTTTCTGTTGTCAATGCAGATCATCAAGGAACCTTTACCCAACAATTTCTTACAACAACAAGAAATATTTTGCTAAACTTTCAATTAAACAAATGCGAGGTTCAACTAACATTTATTATATTTGAAACAAGAACTCAATACTCCAAATCATTTTTATTTGCTTTACTTTTTTTTAACCATTTAAATTTTATTGAGCAAGTTATATGTATATTAATTTTGGGGTAAAGTGCTATAAAAATATTAAAACTCAATATAAAAGAAATTCCCAAAAAAGCACATATGATAAACATTTTTCTCTCAACGAAAAACATTACACAGAAAAAATTTGTTCTTCCGTTAACATCAATCAATTCTTTTAATTGAAAAAAAAGAATACAAATAATCACTTGAAAATTTTACTGAGTAAGCTATACTTTTGTTAAAAAAAAATGTAATTAATTAAAAGTCTAATTAAAAAAGTAAAGTACAAATAATCAATTATGAGTTTAATTGAATCAACTAACATTTCTGTAAATATTTCATTGATCCAAAGTTTAATTAAAAATTTATTTGAGTCAATAAAACGTTTCCTTAAAAATTCATTTGAATAAAAAGTTTGATTAGGAAAATTAAATTTTTAATCGATTTTTGTGTTTTTTTTCAATTAAAGCTGTTGGTAGAAAAACTTGCAAAAGTTTTAGCGGAGTAGAATTGCCACTTGTTTCAATAAGAGAACCACTTGCATCGAATATTATATCGCTTAAGCTTTTTTTTTTACAGTTATAGATACAGATATTTTAAAAGATTGTATTCTAAAAATTTCTTTAAATTTTGCATATGTACAGCTTGAAGCGAAGTTTGGCTTTCATTAAAAAAAATTACTTTAAGACGTACCCAAGTGTGTAATACAGCGACGGCATTGAGAATTTTAAAATTGTGCTAAAAACTTCAAAAAATTTTACTTTTTTACCTTAATTGCACTAAAAGATTTTTTAGTTTAAATTACATATTCTTATTTGTTTTTATTAAAATAATCGAATAATTTGGCTCCCGAATCATTTTCACAAATTTGCTTATAAGTTGAATTGTTAAAGCATATGGTTACGCCTTTTTAAGTTGAAATTTAAATTACGAGTATACAAATTAATAGCATGTGCTTTAGCATTCGAATTTAGAAGAAAAATGATTTCGAAATGGACGAGTTCACATTTTTTGATTTGCTTGCTGCGTTTTGCTTTCTTAAGACTATTTTCAAGCGAGAAGAATATAAGTTTCATTGTTCAAAAAAAAAAAAAATGTATTTTGAAAATACAGTTGTTTTTCGATTTAACGAACTATATAATGTCAGCCCTGTTCGTCAAATTGAAAAATTCGTTAAACCGAGTACTATTTATGACAAAGTTTGTTTACTCAAAAACTATGGAAATAACAACTCTAAAATTTTTGGAGTATGCCTTTATTATTATTTTAATTATAAACAGAGTAATAAATAAAATAAATGCAATTCATATGAATTTGTATTAAGATCTTGCATCAGAATCGTGTTAACAAAGAATAACTAAACAAAAAGTTCATTTTTAATCTAACAAAAAAATAATAATTTTTCAAGCTTATTTTTTTGAGAACTACTACTAATACAAATCTATTTTAAATGGCTTCAGCGGAAAAAATTGTTAATTTTTGTTTGCATTTGTTCGTTATATCGAGTACAAAATTACGGTACAAAGTTACGGTGTTCGTAATATAAGGTACTCAATTCAAAATTTTTATGAGTTCGTTAAATCCCGAATTCGTTAAACCGATGGTTCGTTAAATCGGAAAACTACTGTACTGTGTGTGCCGTAAACCAATAACCAACCGACGACATGCAATCGTTTGAAAAGAAATGCGAAGTGAAACTGGGGAGATTCCTTAAATGTACTAAATTAATATTTGGTGTACTATTTATTGTACTTTTAGAGTTTGAATAGTGCTAAAAAGGTACAATTGTACCAACTTTACCATCCCTGGTGTAATACCACTCAAAAATTTTTTTTAAATACTTCTATATATATTTAATAATTTCAATAAAACCTTCAAATTTTATAATAATTTTTTTTACGCAGGTGTCTGCTTGCCGTGGTCAAAATTCAAAAATTGTACAGTATTATTTAATAACGTAATCCAAATCCATAACAACACATTATCAACACTTACAAATCCACACACAAGAACAAAAATAAAAAATAAGCCAAACCGAAAATTCCAAATAATCAAATCAACTCAGTGCCACCAAAAGTGTAAAAAAGACCTGCAATTTGTAATATGAATAATAAAAATCAAAAACTTTAGAAAAGGAAAAAATTAAATCATTCAGTGAAAAAGAAAACAACAGTAATACAAAAACCCCAAAAAAATGAGCTAAAAGTTTCAAATTACATCTACAACAAACGAAAAACGCCACTGCTATGCTATAATCAAAGACATGCAAAATGTTA
This sequence comes from Tachina grossa, assembly GCA_949987645.1. Classification (NCBI taxonomy): domain Eukaryota; kingdom Metazoa; phylum Arthropoda; class Insecta; order Diptera; family Tachinidae; genus Tachina; species Tachina grossa. Next base: position 106,376,337 of record OX465277.1, on the reverse strand, counting down.
ATGTGGACCACCATCGTCTGCAGTTACTCTCTGAAGGCAGAAATCCAAAAACAAAATCAGCAGTAGGAGCTGAACAAAAAGATTATATCGATAGTAATTTGTTTCAACGCTTTTTGAGATGCTACTGTTACAGGAACAAAAAAGTAAAATTTTAAAATAAATCACAAAAAAATGGAAATAAAGCGGCCACGATCAAACATTGAATGAATACAACTGAAATGAAACGAATGGGTGGAAGGACGGTTAGATGGATGGTTGAACGGACGGACGTACGGGTGGAGAGGAGTAGTTACACAGTTTAAAATGTATTTCTTAAAAGGACAGATAAGGTTGCAGTTGCTAGACACAGACAACACAAATGAAAATGAAACTGAAATTTAAAACTATTTTGATTGTTTTTTTAATCTTTTTGTGAGGTACTTTACTAACAGTAGGGCATTTCTTCTACGACAAAAGTTTGTACCAAAAACTTTTTCACCACCATTGTGCGTTTTGTATATTTTTATAGAATCGTTGCAGCGCCTCTGTTGTTAAGTAGACGTATTACTTTAGGCTTTGTAGACATTTTATTAATTATTTTACTTCAACAAAGATTAATTTCTACAAATACCGATGAAGAAGGGCAACTAAAATACGCATTAGCATATACCCTGCTCTGTAAACCAAATCGATTTGAAATCCCACGATTTTTGAAAACTAATTCCGATTTTCAGATTTTTTTTAAATTTGTCTTTTATATAGATTCTCAAATATCATATCGGAATGAAAATTATTGTGTATGATTTTAAACACGTCTGCAGGCCCATTACTAATTTTTTAAAAACGAGAAATTTACTTGAATTCGGTTTATAGAACAGGGCCGTATATAACAGAAGTCTATGGTGTTGATATGACTGAGTCTTGAATGACTGAAGATTGAACTCAGGCTGTCGTAGAGCATCATTTGCTTTGTAGTCAGCGTACTAAATATTTCAGTCAAGGCATAATTTATATTTATCTTAGTAAAGTTTAATCTAAATAAAACTTACAGTCTTATGTCCCTATTGTGCTCCATTTATGATTTACCCATCCTAGTTGAAATGTTAAGAGACCTTGGTAATTAACAAATGATATAAATTCTGGTCTTACCTGTAAGTAGAAAAAGAAAATATTTAAAAAAACTAGAAAATGTAGAACATATTCAGCCCTATTATGAATTAAAATTTTCCCGGGAAAAAACTCCCTGGGAAAAAATTAGGTATTCTAAATATGAGGGAGAGGGAGAATTTGTTGAGAGTTTTCTCCCCAAACATTTTGAAGGGAACTAATGCAAAAATTTTAAAATCATATTAATAAATGTTGAAAAACATAGTATAAGCATTTATTTAGAACAAAAAGTTTAAATAAATACCGAATTATTATATTTCCCTTTTGCATTTTGTATTTTTGCATTTTTATCTAGACACTGCGCACATTCACTTCAAAAACATAAACCACTTCTGTATTCAGAACAAATACTAAAACAATCAATTTTGCAGTTCACATAATAGGTAAATAGAAGATTTATTTCCTTCTAATATTATCAAGACCGATAAGAAAAACTTTATAAAATTTACAAATTTCCTTTATACACACAGTCCACTAGACCTGACTCAGTTCTCTCTCACTCCACTTTTTCAGCACAAAGTTATTCCGCATGTCTGAATGGATGCACTGTTTATTTAATTTTTATTTAAACAAAAACAAATATATTAACACGAAATCTTATTGACAATGAAAACATCACATTTTTAATAAATTTATATTGCTGAACTTTGCGTTAGTGCAGAAAAATATGTAAACATTAAACAGTTGATCCAGATTTTACTCTCTCCCATATTTGCTCATTCCCCGGCTATTAGAATAGGAGGATTATTCCCTGGGAACAAATGATAGGGAAGGGAAAAAACTCCCCGGGAATATTCATAATTGGGCTGATTAACTGCCAGTTTATCTAAGAAAATCAAATATTCTAGTATTATATTAATGTGCCCCTTTTACACACGGAAAGCTACTTTGCAAAGTCTTAATTCAGCTGGGAGAAAGACAGAAAGAGTAGTAGTAAAAGTATTCTTGCCTCTGTCTTTCACACAGCTGAATTAAGACTTTGCAAACTAAACTTTCCGTGTGTAAAAGGGGTGTAAGCAGACGAGAATTTTTAATTGTATTCGATAAATTGGCAGTAAGACATGGTGATGGTTTGAAATTCAAAAGAAAGATTTGTGTTTCAGAATCCACTGCAATACACTAGCGATATTGTGAACTTCTTAAAACTGGCAAAGGTTCACCTTTTTGAATTGTTCACCTTTCCCAATACTCAAAATTTAATGGCTGATTCATCATTTATAACACAGAAAAGAGTATTCACAAATTTATGTTTTCAATTAAGACATTTATTGATTCAATTATATTTAATTAATTTTAATTGACATTACAAATATTTTAATTGATATTACAAAATTATTCATATTACTTTTTTGTGTGAATGTAAAATAAAAGTGAACTTAAAACTTTTTTCCTGGGTTAAAAGAAAAATTTATGGCTTTATGGCTATGATTACATTTGAGGTAGTCCTTTCGGAAGGTAAAATTTTTGGAGAACTCGACTTCTACCTCGCGAATAAAATGAGTAATCTTGGCTTCGAAAGCTTCAATCGTAGCTGCTTTATTCCTGCAGGCCTCAGAGAAAATATCGTGCCATAACCGCCAAAATAGCTTAAGCGACATAATTTTCGAACTTCAATTTTTGACCAAAATCGATTATTTGCGATGGTAATTAGTCGATTTTCGTCAAAAAAAAAACGAAGTCCAAAAAATTGGTCGCTTAAGCTATTTTAGCGGTTATGGCTCGATATTCCAAAGGTGTGATATCGTACGATCTAGGTGGCCAATTTACCGTAGCGAAACTAGAGAGCTGCGTAAACAGTCTTGAAATGTAAAAACGTCATGATTTTTAAATGTATTCACGTCGCATGTATTAACTAAACCAATAATAATAAAAATGCTGTCGTACTATAAGCGAAGCACGATGGATGTATTGGTGTATGTGTATATCAGTGTTAACAAGCGATGTCGCAAGACAGCTTGCTTGTAACAAACACTCAAATGAAGTACTGTTGATTAGTGTATGCTTGTTAATTTTCATATTGTACGGTTGAGTATGTGTGTAATATGTAGATGGCAAGCTATTATGTGATTAACCGCATACAACTAATGTTAATGCATGTGTGTGCCTTTGCATGTGCGCAGAAAAATAAAAGATCATACACACATACATGCATGACGTTTGTACACGCGCTTATGCGTAGAAAGAAGCTAGTATCACAAATTCTTCCGTCACGAAGTGTTTTCTTCTTTACTCCTATACCTACAATACTCAAAAAAAAATTCTTGCAAACAATGTTGTTAACGTTTGTTTTATAAGATTTCGCTGTAGTAAAGCATTTGAAAAATCCCTCATGTCTTAAAAGTTCTTATAAGATATCTTGTGCAGGAAACTAAGCGAAACCTGATATTAAGTGCTCACGAAAATGATTTCTCAAAATAAAACGCAAATTTAAGTCGCCTGGTATCAATTCTTGTACAAGTTGAAGTTTGTACACTTTAAGGCCGAGATCCTTGCGTAAAATACACCAAGTTGTCGAACACGACAATCCCAGCTGCTGAGAAAAACTACGAATCGATTTGTCACGGTCTTCGCGTACACTTCAGCTACAGATGTTATATTTACTTCACTACGCGCTGGATGTGGTCTAACTGGTCGAGTATCATACACCAATGTAAACTGACACTCAAATTTGCGAATGGTGTTGGCAATACTGGTTACAGTAGGCCGATTATGCGCACCGTAATTTCCTCTGATCGTATCAGTCATGCCAATTTAGCCATTTTCTGGCTAAATTGAGCCATTTTTCATCCTATTTAGCCGGAAGAAAACTGAGTTTAGCTATTATCTATTTTTTAGCCATTTTTATTTTAATCTAGCTATTTTTCCAAACATGAAATTTGTTTGTGATTTTTCATAAAAAAATTAAAATCGCAACAAAGGAACATTAAGCAACTACCAAAAAAACACAACAGAGTAATATGTTATTGTTTTCGCATTAATATCTATAACCCCCGGTTCAAACTTGCCATTTTTGTTGCAGCAGTCTAAAAGCGCTTACGTGAAAGTGATGGCTCAATAGGTAACAATAAGATTTGCTACTGCATTCTTATAATCGTTGCAATGTTGTTATAAGTGGTCGGGTCTAATTGGTGGTTTATGATATCAATCAAACAAGGGTCATTTTTGTTTTACACGAGTGAAAATAAAAAATAAATTAAAGTTTAAATGAAAGTTTAAAAAATTGAAAGTGAATAAAAAGTATAAGCAAAAATTTCGCAAGAAATGGATTAGCAACCCAAAAATTAATGACTAAATAGCAAAATGTACAAATGAATAGAAGGCTACTGCAAGTATTGCAAGTTTGCACTATATACGCAGTTTCTTGATTACCTGAAGAAAAATTATTTTATTTATTACTTCAATTTATTGTTTTTATTTACTTTAAAACAGTTCCCGATTAGCTTAAAAAAATAACATATGAAATACCTTCTTATTTTTTCTAAAGTTCATGATTTTTGCATTCGATTTCGCTTAACCATTTTGTAGCTAGTTTTTAGCCATTTTTTTTCTACATTTAGCCATTTTTGGTGAAGGAATTCTGGCATCACTGGATCGCATGAAAAACATTTCTCACAGAACGCTGATTTTCCTTATACAAGTATAGCTGAACAATTTGGAGACGCTGATGTGGTGTGAGCCTTTCCATGATGACTTGTCAAACGAAACTGATAAAAAGAATGACAAAGCTGGTTGATATGAGCACGCGTGACTGTCTGTAGCAAAAAGCTTATTGAAAATCAAACCTCACGATGAATGACACATTGCATACATATATATAAAAAATGGGATTTCCGGAACTAACGAACACAGAATTTTAACGTTTTAACTTTTTTTAGCTTAGAGCTTTCAAATGTCACATTAAGCTAATCTTCACGTGATGCAGTCAGTGTTCATGTTATTGCGAGTGTACTATATGTCATTTCTAAATAGCTTCTAGGCATTGCATTGCCTTAAGCACAAAATATACAAAAGTGTAAAAAATAAAAAAAAGATAGTATAGGGTGTTTTTTATAGAGTGTCACAACTTTGAGTTGGCATCACTGCTTTATTTGAGCACCCATTTAGCAGCTGATAGTTACTTGGCTTAGTTTGCTTTTAAATTTCATTATGAATCGACTTACACCAGAACAATGCGTGCAAATTTTTGAAATTTTTAATTTTAATTTTTAGTAATCGATGAAGCTCATTTCTTGTTCAAGGGGTACGTAAATAAACAGAATTGTCGCATTTGGAGCTGTTGTCGAAACACCATTACATGTCTTCAAAAACGATGATGGTCAGAATGCGAAATGTTGTTGAAATTTGGTGTTCCAGATTGCGCCTTCTACTCGCCAGCCGTGGCGGCCACATGACAAAAATCATATTTAAACATTTGTGTTGTCAGAGTATTTACAACTAACTTTGGTGTTATTTGTTCATTAATAATTATCACATGTAATTTGGCTTAAAAAGCGATACGAACTTCAGCCTGTTAAAACCATAAATATAGAAATATAAAAAAAGTTGAATTTAAAATAAATAAAATGGAGCACCAACCTATTGAAGTTGTTCATATGCTCCATTCAATAAAGTAGTCATTGTGTCAACTTTGTCCGTTGTTGCGTTAATGTCAGTTAAAAAAGGTGCAGTTTAACGTATGACGAATTTTATAAGCCTGGGCCTTAACACAGCTACCAAAAAACGATGAAATATTCAGGTCTTGTACTTATACTTCTTATACTTTTTGCTATTCTTAAATACTACGTTGGAGATGAGTGATAGAAAACATATGTTTTCTTTCACTTTGGAGGTATTCTAAAATGCTTCGTCATCATGATCAATGTCATATTCGTTCGACGACAATTTTAGCGCGTTAAGTTTAAATAAATAAAGAAAAAAGAGATACGAAGTGTTTATATGGTGTCTACCACTGTTAATTAAGCTTTAATGGCGTTCGGCCAGGCTCTACAAGACAATTAAGTTTTCTTTAAGTTCTTCAAAGATGTAAACACGTTTTTAAAACAAATAAAAGAAGTTACTAATTTCACTTTTACTGTTTATTGTTTCTTTTTATGTTACTTAGCACTTGTACTGTTAAGTTTTTTTTTATTAATTATTTCTTTAAACTACTTCTTAGATCCCTTTTTGTTTTCAACTTTTTCTGCATACAAGTCAGCTGTTTTCAATGTTGTTGATGTTTTTATAAGAGATAACATAATATCGATTACTGAAAACGATATTTCTTCGGGCGTATTTTAGAATCTGTCGACGTCGAACTGTCGAAAGTGAACGTTCGACGACGAAGAAGTGAAGCGCGTATTCTCGAATAGACCTGATTATTGAAATAGGAAGAAGAATCAAAACAAAACCGGAAACAAAATTTTAGAGCAAGCGAGACAACTAGAAAAAACATAATTATCTTCCGCCTCTAGTCATCCCTGTAAGCTTTCTCTTTTAAGTTCACTGATGGTGTAAGAGTATCGAAATGTCTTACTTGCCTCACAAACATTTTCAATGCACTTACATTTTCCCTTTGTCAAATAAGACAAAAATTAAAAAAAAAACAAAGTATTTTTTTTAACAAAACATGTTATTGTTACATTATTTTGCAGATTAATATGATTAAGTAAAGTTTAATGAGACAATGGTCTGCGAAAATAATACTGGCATGTATTACTTGATTTCTAAATGATATTACTCCAGCACAATATGACTAGAACTGTATTAACTTTTGTATAAAAAGACTCATAAAAGGCAGCAATTTTAAATGTTAAAATCATGTTTATGTGTCGTATATATAAATGATCTTTCAGCTGGTCCTTTTGCTGTTAGCATGTATGTATATGTAGTTGTGTCTCGCCTGTTTTCTTTAAGGCAGACGCTAATATCCCTTCAATTTTATGAGATTCTTCCGCCAGCTTAACTGAGTAACTAATTTTGTAATAATTGAAGTTGGCTTACACTAACGTAAATACAATGAAAAAACTAAAAGCTCAATGTTCTTTTGAGGAAATATTACGCTGTTGTGTAAGTGTGACACTGTGCATTCTAAATACACTTAAAAAAACGTTGTCTCCATTTTGTGCTCTAACCGACGCGGTAGTCTGCTTGTTCATTTTTAGGAGCATTGTTCCTCCTATTCAGTTAAAAGTAGAGAAATTCTAAAAGTCGCAGACTTTTCATATGCATATCTATGCTTGAAATATATGTAAGTATTTTTGTGTAAGTGTATAAAACTACACAGTAGCTGGGAATAACAAAACGACTACTATTTTTAGTATTTTTTTTACTAAAGAGGTCTAGAAAGATGGTAAAATAGCTAACTCCATTTGTTGTTATTTTTTGTAAAAGAAACAAAATTACTAAACAATTGCGCGACAACATTATCAATTCTTTGTTGACTACAATAGTAGCAACTGAAATAAATAAAACCCAAGGCTCCAACATTTACAATCAGCACAGCAGCAGCAACATCAGCAACAATAGCGACACCAACAATAAGATCTCATTTTCACTTTACGATTGTGATACCGATTCGGCCTGTTATCAAAGTCGGATCTTAAGAGGCTTCTTAAAAAATTTCTTTAAGAAAACAGAAAAAGCAGACGTACGTCAGTCAGTCAGTCAGTAGTATATTTAAGAATAAAGTAAATAATTAATGATTATTTCGTGACATTATTTTTATTTATTTTTTTTTATTTTTCCCATATAGTTATGAAACTAATGTCCGTCTGGCTGATGGTGCTCACTTAACAAAAAAAAAAAAACAAAAAAAAAAAAAAAACATTGTCTAAAAACCTTTGAACTTTTTCTTTAATCTGTCACATACACACACACACACACACACACACACATTTCATTATGATTCATTATCTTTGATTCTTTTGCAAAAGTTTTTAATTCTTTAAAATTCTTATCGCTATACATACTTGTATTTTGTAGTCTTTTTACGAAATTATTCTTTTTTTCCTTTTGTCACAATAAGTGAGTTTTATAAAAATAAACACAATCATTGTACTATTTAAAAAAATATATGTATGTACAAATATATGTAAGTATGTACATATGTATATAAAATGACAATAATGTCATCAATCAAGTCTTCAATTTGATTTCTTATTTTTTATGGTTTTCATACAAAAACAATTCCTTTGCATTTATTACATGCCTTCCTTCTTGCGTTTTAAAATAAATGCTAAAATAAATATATAAAATAAAAAACAAAATATCACCATGTTATCATTGACTGGCTCTGCAATTCTATTTATGCTCCAATTGTTACTTTGAGTTGACAGCTGCTGTATTGACATAAATCATTGACCGTTATATGCCAATAATGTACATCTGACGACGACGAAGATGATGTTGTCAATCTATTCTATTATTGTCGTTTTTTATTGGCTTCATTATTATTTTTTTTTTGCATGTAATGGGCAATAAACGGTTAATGTGATAAGAATTGTCTGTATTCTGGTTTAATTTAAAAAATTTATGAACAAAGTGTGTCATTGATTGCGAAAATAGCATGAAGATTTTTATGTTTTGTTAAGAGATTACTTTTATAAATCGAAATTGTTCACAAGCACAGTATTTTGGAGCATATGTACATACTAGTGTCCTGCACAAGACTATTTATAAGACTTTTCAAGACATGATAGATTTTTCCAATGCTTTACTACAGCGAAATATTCTAAAAGAATCGCTAAACAACATTGTTGGTAAGACAAACCACCGAAAAAAATTACTTGCCAACAGTGTTGCCTAGCGATTCTTTTAGAATATTTCGCTGTAGTAAAGCATTTGAAAAAATCTCTCATGTCTTGAAAGGTCTTATAAATAGTCTTGTGCAGGACACTAGTACATACACGTATCAAAGTTTAAAATTTCAGAAGTTGCAAATAAAGGGTAGCTAAAAACTAGGCATCAGAGTATGGCAATGAGTACTCAAAAAAAATATACATAAGTAAATAGCCTTAATAATCATAATTGTAGCACAAACAATTTGTATGCTCCCACATTTGCTCTCAAGCAACTATGACTATACCCGATTCTAACATACAAGAGCATCTCTGCTTCGTTAGTGCAAAATAACTAAAATACGCTACAACTTAATATAAAAAGCCACATGCGTATCAAGCGCATTGACTTTCTCTCATATGTACTTATAGTCTGAGAGTATGTTTAAACTCAGGCTATGGATGTTTAGTCGGACAAAAAAATATACGCATGATACTCGGGATATTTATTCATCATTCTGTATATAAAATGAAATAGAAAATGTGTGGGGTATGTGTGGGTGTGTGTTAATAAAACATGCTACCCAGTCGCAATTCTTCCAGTTAGGTTACGTTAGGTTAGCAGGCTGCTGGTAAAGGAGGGTGAAATTTAGAGTTCAGCTCACTTGGGTCCAATACAATAATCAATTTGTGCTACTTGTTATTTGAAGAGAAAATATTGAGAGAGAGAGAGAGAGAGAGAGAGAGATAGGGAAGGGATAGTAATAGAGAAGAGGCGGTGAAGGAAGAGATAGAGGAAAGCTTCATTTCAACGTTTTTAATAATGCAGTGTTGCAGCGCCTCTGGTGTCAATGAGGCGTATTAAATTTTTGAGCTGTGTTTATTAGCCGTTTTATTAGTTATTTTACTTCGCCGATGATTCTGCTATACAATACCGACTAATGAGAGTGATCTGATGTTACATTAGGTTTAGCATCCACTGGAGACGAAGAAGTTTAGTGACCAGTGTCTATGTCTTCAGCACTGGAACTTTTCCTACAACAACTAATGCAAAGAAACACTAATGCTCATCAGAAAAATTAGTAATGTTGTTATTTAATGGCTGTCGGAGAACGGACTTGAACCCAGAACCTTCGGTTTTGTAGCCAACGTGCTAACTACTTCAGCCAACGCCACTCTCTTCTTCCAGATAAGGAAGGAAAAAGTTTTAATCATGTCGTTTGGCCGGTGACTTTATGCCATGCGCATTTAACTGTTGGTAAAATTTTTAGAACACCAAAAGATATTATATCAAACTATCCTTTAAACAAATGAGAAGCACAACTAATATCATACTTGAAACAAGAACTCAATAATAAAAAAATTTATTATTTTCATAATTTACTATTTGAATTTTTATAAAAAAAATGTGTTTTATTAAATCTCAGTCAAAATATAAGTAATTGAACAAAAGAAATTATAAGACTATAGCTCAACATTCCTAAGTCAATTTGAAAAAAATAACAAAATCATATTAAACTGAAAAGAGAGTGATTTAAAGTATGTTTAAATAATTTTTTTTGTCATATTTCTATTACACGTTTCCCCCTTTTAATTAAGAAATAATTTGCTTAGCAAAGCCCAGCTGTTCAAAACTTCATCAGTTGGACAGTCGTACAGTCATACACTACATCAGTTGGACAGCAGAAACCAATCAACAAACTAACGCGTGACTAAGTAATAAAAATCACCTTAAGTCCTGTGCCATTAAAAAAAAATAGGAAAAAGAAAGAATATAAAGCGAGACAAAATTGTCACAAACACAACTAATAGCCTTGAGCACCACAATAACTACAAATGCGAGTACAAAACTTAATGGTCACATAAACATAAAACAAAAAGCCACAAAATAGCCTGCAAATGAAAATTACTACAGCAGCAGTAGAGAATAATGAGTGACACGTAGAGACAACATTTAGTAAACAGTCAGCTCACATGGCCCATTTCATATTTTATATATACATATATTTTTTAACCATTTCATGGTTTGTTGTTTGGCCACTTGGCCAACGTAAGCAAAAGACTCATATGTTTTGGCCTTTTGAACAAGTGTTTTAATAACAATCGAATAAATTGTTCAAAGACAATATTGTGGGTTGTAATTTGAGTTTTGGGGAATGACAGACACACACAACAAATGTCACTCATTCATTTGTGTCATTCTTTGGCATTTGGAAAACAACACCCTTAAGACATTATGAAGAATTGTTGCATGTACTTGTGGTTAAATTCAATTAATTTTTAGGACAAATGCTGACATAAAATAAAATATTTGTTTGGCAAAATCAGACAAAAAGTTAAGAAACAAGTATGTAGTTTTATTATGAAAATTAAATTATGCTTAAGATTTGTGAAGACAATTTTGCAATACATAAAAAGACTTTGGAAAACTTTGTTAAATAATTTTCAACATATGGGTTTATTAACGAGGGTTGAGATAGTGTGATGTTAAAAACACAAAAATATTGTACTCATTGAGTATTGGTCTACAAACAACTACGAATGCGTACAGATAAAAATAAAAAATCATGCTCATCCGCAAGCACCTGCAATAGTTGTAAACCGCAGAAGTATAACTATAGACATCCAGCAACCCACACATTTATACCCTTTTTTTTAAATTACGCAGCAAACAACTATAACTAAAATTTAAGGATTGTATGAGCTAAAATTATACGCATGAGTATGAAAATAGTCTGACTAATCGGCTAAATATGCGTATATACCGGGCTATTTTATTTACACACACATAAAGCATATTTTCAAATAGCCATATAAACAAACCCATACATTTTCCATTCCGTTTTATATACACAAATGTTAATACACTGCGAATGATGCATAAATATCCCGAATATCATGGACATATTTTTTGCCTGATTACATATCAATAGTCTGAGTATAAGCATATCTATTCAGATTCAATCACTTGAATTGATTGTGGGTTATTGGCATAGGCCTAATATTTCATGGAATCCCAAAAGAACAAAGTGCAAGGACTGTCTTTCCACAACATGGACAGTCCACTTGAGTAGAAAATTCATACGAAAGCGATCTTTTTTTTTTAGTAATTTTCATGCAAATTAGCTAGACGAGCAGCCTGCCTGACTTAGAGAAACAGGGTGTAAATGTGTTAAATCACAAGATATCGGTTGCCAATTTTGAGAAATCACACGGCCAGGAACATTTTCACACAAAAGAGCACTGGTATCATTACTTGTGTAGAGCGTAGTGACGTCTTGTTGCAAAGTTCTCCATCGTCGGCGCATCTTCCCATTCGGATCATACAAATCGATAAAGCTGGGGTTTCCTGAACACTATGGTTTGCAACAGAAATATTCTCAGGAGTTGTTCTTGAGCGACGTGCACAAGTTCGATTGTTAGCAAAAAATTTCTCAAAGAAAAAGCGCATGAATAAATGCTTTTTTTTTTGGCATAAGATGTTTAAAAGATTTGCTTGGTAGACTCTTAGCTACATTATTGCCATATATAGTTTAGAGCTGGATATAGCGTTTTACTGCTCTTTGGTAGTACTATCTATTTTTTCAAAAGTCTTCAATTGTTGCCAGTGATGCCAACTTTTTTGGCTCTAAAAGCACATCAGAATTTAAAAAAAGCACTGAAAAGCGTAATTTTAAGATCTAAAAAACGTAAAAAGCACTAACGTGAAAAACGAGTGCAATTTAACAATTTTTTCTAAGCTATTCTCTATTTAGGCAACATTATCAACATCTTTAATGAAATATATCAGACGAAAAAGGTATGATTTACACAGAAAAAATAAATACACCAAGTTTTTTATTAAGGTAATTTTACAAATACACAAATTTCTTAAAAGCACTACTTATTGCTTTTTGTTAGTTTGGCACTAACGCTCAAACATTGGCGTTTTTAGACTTCAAAAAGCACTAAAAATAGTGCCAAAAGCACCAAGTTGGCATCGCTGATTGTTGCATAGTGTAATTACTGTTTTTCCTTTGCTCAACTGAAGACATATCTATATAATTAATAGGCGAACATGTTTTTTGTAATCCCTTTTACGCTGGTACCACTACACCGATTTTAAAAAGATTTATATGGTTTTAAAGGATTTTCTGTACAGATGTGCAGAATCTATATTTTATTGAAATCGGTTTAGTATTTTGGGAGCTATAAGCGTTTAAAGTTGCTACTACTACATGCACACATATTACACACGCATTTATTAGCTTACAAGTAAAAAAGAAACAAAACATGAGTGTGTGTGTGTGTTTGTAGTATTTCTCTTGATCTAACAATTTCTTTTCTCTTATTTGTTGTTGTATGAAAGCCATAATACTTAAAGGAAGAGAATTGAATAAGGTGAATTAGCTTGGTTGAAGGGATTTTGTTTATGTTTTTTTAATTTCATGTATTATTTAATTATGCTCTCATATGTATGTAAGTTTGTGTGTGGCTGTGTTTTAATGAATTTTTTATGACGTTTAGATAGGTACATTTTTTTCAATCTTAAATTATTTACATTTTGTTTCTAGAATACGGACGAGTGTGTCGTCCGTTTGGTATATCTAGTATGTATTAATTTATGCACGTTACCTCGTATATTTATTACTTTTCTATATTGGAGTCCTTCACTCTCTTATGACTAACAACTTTATAACTTATTCACAAGATTAGTGGTACTTAGATACTAAAAATTTTGCTACATATAGCCATCTTCTCTTTGGCAAAATAAAAAAAAAAACTTTTGCTACTTGTCTTCTGCTCTTTACAAAACAACTAAAACCCTTATGAGTTTTCTACTTTAAATCCTTTTTTTCATATCTCTGACCTTTGCATAATACTTGTGATTTGTATAAATATGCTTGTGTGTTAACGAAAAAGGAAAATGTTTTTAGCAACCACAAGCAGACCACTATTTATTTTATTATTTTCGCCATAAAGGATCTCTTCAAAATGTTTTTGATTGGAAAATTACATTAAAAGAATTGTAGAATGCCATTTATTTAGAATATTTTAATAATACTCATGAATAATACACATGAATAGTTCATGTTGCAAAGCATTATCTCTTTATATTACCCAGGGGTGTTGTTGCAGATAGTCATTCAAATATATGTATGTTCTTATAATCTCAAAGTGTTTTTTTCTAGCTTTATTTGAGTAAAATTAAAAAAAAAATATATATAAACACAATTCAGTAAATTCCAATAATTATGCTTAATCTGTTGTAAAAATAAGTCTTATAATATTACACTGTACTACACAAAATAAAAAATAACACGATTGTAATGATTGATTTTGGCAAAGGAAATAAAGAAGGTTTATGCCAGTAGCTCATTTAAAGGCAGCGTGAGATGATTGTTGGCATTTTCTTTAATCTTTGTAGAAGCAATTTTCGTATTATATTTCCATTTAAAGTCTTATATATAAGACTTGACGCTACAATCAGATTTTTTTTATATATTATTTTTTTATTGTAATCTATCATTACATAATATGATAATAAGCAAATTTGATGAAACATAACAATTACAGTCAGATGGTAAATAATGTTGAGAATCCATCATAATTTGTCAAAAAAAATATTTATATCATGACATAATTATGTGAGAATTTGTTGGGATATAATTATGTCACTATGTATATAGGCTGTGACACATATATATATATGTTATAACATGGCTTTCCTGTAATACTTATATCATTATATAATTACCGCTATGACAACTGCCTCCAGACACTAAAATTATGTACAGCTAACTGCATGTTCTATAAAAATTGCTGCAGTTTACAAAAAGTTATCTTCAATCGGTCTGTTGTAGAGAGTTATTAAATACTAACTGCCTTATTCATAAAAAATATTTCTGTTTTTAGAAGTTAATAAAACAAATTTTCTATGGAAACTTGATTAATAAACCTTTTATTAAACCAAAATATTATTTATGAATTAGGGCCTAAGTACGCAAAACTTTTAATTTTTAACAATTTTAACGAGATGTCGTTAGTGCTTGATTTGAAATTGGGAATTAGATGGCAATGAGACAGTGCGAAAAGCCTTTAATGTATTAGACCCCTGCACAAGACCACTTATAACATCTCTTAAGACATAAGGGATTTTTCTAATGTTTTACTACAGCGAAATCTTCTAAAGCAAACGCTAAACAACACTGTTTGTAAGAAATTTGTTTCAGTTATTGCAGGTGTAGGAGTAAAGAAAATGCTTCGTGACGGAAAAATTTGTGATGCTTGCTTCTTCACACGCATGGGTGCGTATACAAATGTCATGCATGTACATGCGCACACAAGTTGTGTGTATGCTCTTTTATTTTTCTGCGCACATACAAACGCACACATGCATTGTCATAAGCTGTGTGCACATCCCTGCAGAAAGTGCGAATAGTGAAATTGTAGTGATTTACTAGTGACATTGTCAGTAGCACTACTGACCAGGTGTACCCCAGCCAATGGTATCATCTATTGACATTTAACATTAGCTTGTCATTGAAAACCCACCACTAGACTATAGCACCACTGACTTAGTAGTTCTTTCGGGACGACATGGAGACATTGGCACCAAATATTCACTAGTAAATTTTAGGTGCTCTAGTCTAAAATATCGATATATCCTCTCTCGTTGTCAATAGTAAACTTATAGTGATTTTCTAGTGACATTGTCAATAGTTCTACTGATTAGGTGTACGCCAGCCAATGCAAATGCCTATTGACAAATAACATAGGGTTGTCATTCAACATCAGTAGACTTTAGCACTATTGAGAAGGTAAGTTCTTTTACGACCATATGGAGATATTTGACCCGAAGATTCACTCGTAGATTTTAGTGACCCTCGTCTACATATATTTATTTAATATTATTGCACAACATAATAAAAAAGAAAAACAAACTATTGACACGATCATTGACAATATCACCAGAAATACACTAGAACTGTCGTCTCTAACGTATCTCTACTCGCGCATAAAAGGAAAGTTGTCGACATTTTAACCAGTGCAATTGTCACTGGAGAAAGAGTATTGACATAGAGACATATGGTTCTAGGTTGGCTAGAGGGATGCTTTAAAAAATCACCCATAAACACATAATAGCTTACCATCTACATCTTACACACACACACACTGAAACGTACAATATGCGAAATAAAAGTCATACAGGCATTAACACTACTTCTTTTGAGTGTTTGTTACGAACAAGAATTCTTCGCGACATCGCCCTGCAGTCCGACTGGGACCAAGTGTATCTATGTCAACAGTAAAACTCTTGCATTAAACACATTCACCACAGCAGGCTACACGAACACACGACTTCAAATGCCGCAAGCAGCATTTGTCGCCTCGTAGCCGGCTACTTAATTATTTTGGAGATGGCAGCAGTACCATCTGCAGCTTATATTCAAGTACAAATACATATTTCAATATTGCCACTTTTATATATTTTGCATTTATAAAAATTAATTACTCTTTTAAAATGTACTTATTTCAAGTAAAATTACAAAAATGAATCAATTTATTCTATACATCAATTTTTGGATATTTTTTCTGTTAAATACTATGTACAAAATCATTCATTCAACATTTGGTATTATACTGGCAACACTGAATTTTCTCAATTGTAGCCAAAGAAATAGAAATTAGTTTATTTGGACTACAACGACAAAATCAGCATAGACAACAACCTGTCGCCATGTTGCCTTCCTGTCTTCAAAAGAAACATTCTCATATCGAGCCATAACCGCGAAAATAGCTCAAGCGTTTTTTACCTCGTTTTTTTTTGACGAAAATCGACTATTTCCGATCGGAAATGATCGATTTTGATCAAAAATTGAGGTTCGAAAATTATGTTGCTTAAGCTATTTTGGCGGTTATGGCACGATATACACATGTGTATTCTATCCTTGGCATTTGTTAGTCGGTAGCTTGCTGTGGTGAATGTGTTTAATCGATCTAGTAGTAGTTAAAATGTCTTCAATTTCTCTTCTATTCGTCAGTATAAAAGAAAGAGAAAAACAGATGTGGTGTATTTCTGATGGATTTTACAACAACTTGTCAACATACATAAATTTGTATGTACGTAAGGAATAGAAATGTACCAGTAAATGTCTGGTTGGTATGTCTCCATGTTCCCACAAGAACTATGAATTCACTACCTAGTCAATTGTTTTAGTGTTGCTAGTAGATTTTCAATGACAAGCACATGCTAACTGTCTATAGCAAAAAGTATTGTATGGGGAATAATTGTAGAGTAGTACTAATGACAAAGTCAAAAGCGACTCAGTACATTTTCACCATCGAAATTTCTTTCGGGGCGCTTGTAAACACTCTTATACACGAACATCAATACATCCATCGTACTTCGCTTATTAAACGACAGCATTTATTATTGGTTTAGTATAATACATACTACGACAATACATTTAAAAAAAAACAAGACGTATTAACATTTCAAGACTGTTTACGCAGCCTTCTATTAGACATTATAACAAACTTTTTTGGAATGTTTACAAAAATTTCATGTACCATTTATAATTATTTATTAAAAAATAAAATACCTAATTCATGGCGTTAAAAGATAAATTTTAACCCTGAGTACAAACCAGTCCTCCAGCTTAGCGTTTCTTATGTTGAAACAATGTTACTGTCACAAACAACGACTTAAGATTAAGATCTGTCACTAAAACAATTAACTTCAAAATATTGAAATTCTACAAATTTAATATTTGAAGTGACAACTTTAAGTGCTTTAAGGTTTTGTTGAACATGATATGAAATCTATAGCCAAACTTATATAAGCTAAGCGCTATTCATGAGCTTTAAGCGATTTTTGATAAGGGATTAACGATCTTTGAATACCATTTTACAAAATATTTATTTTGTAACAAATACATACACAGATGTATGTAAGTTTTTAAAAGTGTAGTGAATTAAGCCAGAAGACATTGTACTAAGCAAAAAAAAAATAAAAAAAAATATGTAAAAACAAGTTGTACAATTTAAAGAATGTTTCAAGGTTTTTAATATTGTACGTCTTATAGTAATTTGACATTGAAAATTTTTTTTATTGCCAGTGGAAATGTGAATGGCTATAGCACCTAGAAGGGGGTCTGGTATACTGTGTCCACTGACTGTTTGAACACCGGACATGCAAGAGCATTATTCCAGCAAATTTTGGTAGCAACTACACACAAAGTGCTCAGCAGAGATTACACTCAGCAACCCTGGTTGGTTGGAGGCCTTCTTTATAAGAAAAAGCAGCATCAGTCCTCCTAAAGCAGGGGTGTGTAGCAAAGTCCGCAGGAAGCACTTTTTAACACTTTTTTGCCGCTGACAAGCAGTATATTTTAAGTCCCACGGCTAACGCTGGCTTTCAGTCATTTACCATTTATTAAAAATCTCAGAGGAGGATCAGCTGTTGTGCCGCAAATGCTCGTAGGACTAGATAAGTCAAACATCGAAGTTGCACCCCGAAACTCTTGCCCTTTGTCGTCTTTATGACTCAAAATTTTATGTCACGCTGCACAATTACGATGCACATAGGGATTAATTAAAAAACAAACTACAAGTACCGTGAAAACTGAAAGTACTTGCTTAAAGAGAAGTTCTACATCGCTAGGTAAAAATAAATGTCAAATAGGCAACGATGTTTTTTTTTTTAACCAGCCTCAAAATTGACAATTGTGAGAGAAATCTAAAAAAAATAAACACAAAAAGCTAAAAACTTTGCCTAATTAAATTCTATTTAGCTTAAGTAATTTTTAAAACGTAATAAAGCTAACCATGAAGCTATCAAGGTCCGGAATTTATCCAAATGTTTTGCTCAAGTTTGTTACCAAAATTATTTAAGGAAGTGCTTTTTTTAATGTTTATATTGGAAGTGCACAAAAAAGTTTGGATTTTTTCAGTTAAAGTGAAAAAAGCTATTAATTGGATTCAATTAAGCAAAGATTTTATTATTATTTTAAAGGTTGCACAAATGAGCATTATTTTAGAAAATTGTATGCTGCACAGCGTTGCCCATCAGATGTTACATATCACTATATGTAGGTCAAAACACCACTTTTTCTGTGCGAAATTAAAGCCGCCTACCAAATCATGGTATTCAAACCAAATTCTGAGAAAAGTTCTTCAAAATTTAATTTAACCCATTAGCAACCAAAAATTAACCCTTTAATAACAACAGTACATATATGCATATATATCAACAGTTCACCTGTTTTCATACAAATGTTGCCTACTAAAAAAGGTATTACTCGCAAAACGCAAAAAATCGCTCTTTGAAGTAAATTGCAAATAACTCATTGGTTATTACTTAATTTACACTATAAATTTGAAAGGGGTCAATTGGGGTCAAAATTTTTGAGAGCCTACATAAAGTCAGTGCTTATGACAAATTATACCGTTTAAGTTATGGCTCATTATAATGAGTTATTTTAGTGCACAGCCATATAAATATAAAGAACTTTTCATGAAAAACAGCAATACTTACTTGTCTATTTATTTTCCATTTCACAGCAATGAGTTAATACCAACACAATTCGAGAAAAACGCACTTAAAATTGACCGATTTCTACTGAACTCACAAGCTTATTTTCAGAAAAACTTAAATCTATTGACTTTGGTGCAGAAATATGCGACAGTGCTTAATATTTTCCGAAAATTAAAATAACGTGACTTTATATTAAAGTGTGGACAATTGAAAACAACGACAAAGAAAGTAGAAGGTCACTTTTATTTTTATGACTTTTGCACAGAAAAAGTGATCATTTGATCTAATGTGCATATGTACGAATAGCCTCACGCGTTTTTATTTTTACCAGTTGTTTTTGTCATTGTTTTATGTACTTTCATTAGAATTATAAAAATCTTATGATTTATTATGCGTGAGTCTAACATGAGTCACGCGTGATGGTGGTTGTTTTTTAAAATAATAATGACTTAAAAAATAGCATATGTGATCGTAGCTAACTTTCTTAGACTTGTTAAAAATAAATGTTGGGATAATTCGTATCCGGAGCCATTCAATGGCAAGTTATTTATCAGGAGCGTGCGTGAATAAAGAAAGTTACGACTCTTTGCTTGTTTTGTTGGTTAAGCGTGTGCATTTTGTGTCTGCTTCGGTATTTCTTGTATAAAAAAATCATGTTTATTAATTAATTAATAATTAAATTTTATGGCGAGTGGCCGCCTCCCCTATGCTATATAACCAATTTTTTGCTGGAACACGTACGTTTGTCTTGAGAGCTATCCACATCAAATTTAGTGTGATTCACTATTGTAGTTCTGAAGATATACGAAAAGAATAACAATAACTTTGTATGGATGGTACCTGTCTAACGCATTCTATACCGACAAGATTTATTGGGAATATGCTGTTTGTTCTGGGAGCTACCCAGAATAAAATTAAAATTAAAGTAAAAATAAAATTAAGTGACCCTCACTATTGCGGTTGCTGAGATATGAATTGATACAGGAGAAAAGAGCCCTAGCACCCACTGTGCAATGCACGTAGCAAATCGTCTTTCTTTAATCACCCTTATCGGGAATAAAAGGAGAACAGTTTTTTCACGTGAAATATTTCCCGTGAACAAAAAAATGGTGAACAAAATAAGAAAATAGTATACTAACACAACAACAACGCAAACATTGGCGATCACAATTTTAGGGAAAGGGAACACTTTTCACGTGAACTTTTATTGCCGATAAGGGTGAATATGTATATAGTGCACATCTATTATTCTGTTATTTGAGAGATGAAGATTTGGGTAACCGAAAATTTGCAAAAAAAAATCGAATTACCCAGACTGGGGTCCGCGGGTTTGTCACACCCGTTATCTCAAAGAGATACCCCTGCGGGGAGCAACTATTCTGTTCTTACAACAGACAAACTTTTTAATGCGTTTCGGGACAACAATTCATAATTTGTAAAGGCTGAAGAAAAAGTTTTTTGTTGCCAGCCGGAACTGGAAAGCATTTCTTTACACATTGAACTAAAAGTTTTATTTAAATTTTTGAACAACACAATGACCAAACCAAACACAAATAGTTAAAGTTTTTGACAGCTAAATTTTGACTCTTTATTTACATGTATTAACACTTTATTACAGGAATTGCCTTGTGAAGTATTTTTGCATTTGTAAACACTGTCAGCCAGTCGTTTGTGCTTTACATTTTTAAAAATTCCCTTCTAAAGATTCTTGTCAAGGTTTAGTAGTGGCTAGACTAAATATTATAAATTATAAGTTTTTAGACGCCACCCTCCTAACAAAAATGCCACACATATTTTGTAAAAAATTAGTAAAACAGTGAAACGAAGACGAAAATATAATTTATTTTAACATTTGTAGCCATACGTTGTTAATTTCAATTTTATTATTATAACAATCATGATGATCAATTTATGTTTCTTCTTTCTATTTCTCATGTTTTTATTTTTGCTTCATTGAAAATGTTTTGCGACCGCCCACATTGCGTTTACTCTAATCGTTTATATTACCGGGAAAAACAAATACGCGACAAATTCAAATAAACAAACTGTCAAAAATTACTCATCTTTTACATGGAGTTTCCCCATAAACTTATGTCTGTGCACCACAACTGATCTTTATGATTTTAGGCAGAGAATTTATTACCCAAATCTTTTTCAGCTCCAGCACGCACACCAACCAACATGTATGCATGTATCTGTATTAGGGATGCCAATCGGGATCGATTTTTGGAAATCCCGGGATTCGGGATTTTGTAATCCCGAACCCGAAAATCCCGGTATTTTCGGGATCACGGGATTTTCGAGATTTCGGGATCTAAATATTTTTCGTAAAATAAATTATTTTTTTAAATAAATATTACTTTAATACCAATTTAGTGCATTTTTAAAGGTTTTATGTTCATAATTTATCATTGCACAATTGTCTTTAAAGTGAACAATTTTCTAATACGAGTATGAAATAAAAATCAAAAGAATTTTTCTCATCTATTTTTAAGTTGATTAGTCACATTTTATGTTAGAGAATTTATAGTGAAAACAATAACTAAATATGAAAACTTATTTTTCTATTATCTAAACCAAAACGAATATATGTACATATCGCTGGACTTTAAGCACTACCGCTTAAGCTGACTTACGAAAATTTTTAGATTCACTTTCATACAAATAAGTTGCAAAAACAACATTGTTTTGTTAAAAATATATCTACTAACGTTTTTTTAATTGCGATTGATCAACAACAAGTATAACGGTTGTTACATATGTATGTATACCAAGCATTATCTAATTTTTTAGCGATTTCGTTACGACTATGACAACGGTAATAATGCTGAACATGTCGAAAAATTGAAAGAAATGTATTCACTATACTAACCAAATTCGATTAATTACGTCTAAAGATCACATTTTTGTAGGTGCATACATTAAAAGTTTGTCTGAGCACTTGAACAGTATTTGTGCTCTACTGAAAGTTTTTAAATTCATACATAAGTTTTTTTCTACAAGTTCAACAGATACATACATATGTACGTATTCATACGTTCGCTAAGAGGAGTATGGTTTATTAGTGTACTGGCCTTCTACTGTGCAACTCGAATACAAATATAATTCAGTCGAACTCATTCAGTATGTCGTTTTTGACTAAAACTATTTATCAAATCCATGTAATTAAAATGGGTTTGATCTTAGGTTTGTATCAAAAACGACCTAAACGGTCTAAATAAAAAACAAAATAATTTTGAGCTGCAATGTAAAAAACATACATACACACTCGAGCAGTTTTTTAGACAAAATACTCCGCATTATTCTGTAAATATTTCTCGCTTTTACGTCAACCCGACAACAAAAAGTTTTCACTTGCCTTGTATTGTATTCTACTCCAATTGTAAGGAGGTGTGAATAGTACTCAATTGTTACCGACAAGTAGATAAAAGTCAACATACAGATAGTTATATGATTTCTCGTGGAATTTAAATTATAATTGCCCTTATAATATAGAATAAGACGGAATAAATTTGTCAAACTTATGAATTTTTCAAATGTTATTTCCCTTCCAAAGGTAATATGTTTCTTTTGTTTTCAAAATAATTCTAAAATGTACATATATTGTAGCACCTTTGATGAAAATAACCGTAAGAAAGTAGTTTATTTATTTTGCTCTTGTTGTTATAATTTATAAGAAATATGTCACGAATAGTCATTAAATTGTTAAAACTGTACGTATAAAATTGTATGGGACTTTTAAGTATTATAAAAAATACCTTAAAATCAACGAAAATTTGAAGTTATAAAGTTTTTATACAAAAATTGCTAAGAAATCCCGAAAATGAAATCCCGGGACTGAATTTTACAAATCCCGAGATTTCCGGGTTCGGGATCTCCCGTTTGGCATCCCTAATCTGTATATTTTTTGGTTGCTGCAATTGACAGCTAGTTTACATTTAATTGAGCGCCAACCGCAACTAAACTGACATCTGGGTTGACAATGTACATACAATCATGTTTACATTTCTGCTGTCAATAGAATGCTTTTTTTTAATTTTTTCTTGTTGATAAATTTTAATTTTTTTGTTCAATTTTTTTGTTCAACTTTTGTTAAAATATAATTTTCTCTGCAGTTTGCTTTAATGGATAATGAAATTATGCATTAAATGTTTGTCAGATTTGATTTTTTTTTTTGGAATACTTGAAACACAAACTGATTTCCTTGTTGAACAACATAAATTTTGGCTAATTAGAGTAACTGTTTGTATTAAGCAGCATTTACAATTGTGAAAAAATAATTTTTTTATTTTTGCAAATTTTTGAAGATTTGGGGGTTTTGTTGTTGCAAATTTGTACGTTTTTTAAACAACTTCGAAAAGGAAGGAAGTTATTGTTATTTATATGTATGTGTTACTTCATAACTCCGTAATATTTTAATAGATTTTAAAAAAGAGTGTAGTTTACATTTGTTTCCATTGCTAAAAAAAAGTGGGCGGGAGCACGCCCATTGAATTTTTATTTTTGATTCTTTGTATTTCTCTTTTATATAATCGCTGCGAAGCTTGGCATACATCTGGGCCTTTTGTAATGAAAAAGTCTTACATTTTAATAAAAATTGGACGGAGCCACGCCCATTAAAAATTAATGAAATATTTCGCCTGCTTCCACTTAACCGTTTTTTAAGAAACTTGCACACTCCCTGTGCATTTAAAAAACTAGGCGGATCCATGCCCATTAAAGTTTATTATTAAATTATAAACACTTCTACACAACCGATTTCCATGAAAGTTTGCAAACAGTTTAGGTTCTTGGAATAACATAATCTTGGGCGTTAAAAATTAGGCCCATGCCCATTAAAACTTAATATTATATTTCACAGACCTCTACTTGCCGATTCTTACGCAACTTGACAGACACCTGGAACTCTGAAATTGGAGATATCTTGCATTTGGAAAACTGGTTGAAACCACTAATATTCGCACCAGTGGGCGTGACTACACACTTAACATATAAAATTGGCCATAAAAATTTAAAAAAAAAAGTTTTCTACCAAAAATATCAAATTCATGCAAATATGTGATAAAACATTTTTGAAAAAAATTATGGAACCAAACTGAAAGTAAACTTGTTCAAGCAAAAAAAAAAAATTTTTGAAAATCTGTTGGCCCCGCCCATTTTTTAAATGCAAGATTATGTATTTTTCAGAGCTCAGGGTTTGTGTTAAATTTTGCAAAAATCGCTAAAGTACAACCTTTAAAAATAATATATTAAATTTTAATGGGCGTGTTTCCCCCAATTTTTTAAATGGAAGAAAATATAATCAATTTTAATCGCCCATTTTTTCAGCTTTGTGTAATTACAAGAACCAAAGGTGTTTGCTGGGTTACGCAGCAATCAAATAAGTAGAATATAATAAAATCAAATACAAAGGTTGTGGGCGTACCCCCCGTCAACTATTTTTTTCATTGGGACCAATTGAAAGATATACCCTATTAGACAAAAAAAATAATTTTTTTTACAATCGGTCTAAAATAATACAGACGAATTGATAACCTCCTTCATTTTTTTGAAATCGGTTAATAAATTAACCAACTTCTAAAATAAACACTAGAAATTTCAAAATAATTTAGATTCAGTTAAATAAAATATTTTTATATGCGTTACCCATAGTGCTTCCGACTACGATCTACTAACATGTTGATAGGTTAGTGAACGGAAATGCTGTTTAAACCGATGGTTGTGTTGTGTGAAAAAAAAATTTAAATCATATCAAAAATACTTGGGAATATTTTGAATAAACTTTTCTCCCATTTACTTCCTGACTGGTACTTTACGTGGAAATTAAAAGTGCCGCTGCGATCGCAGAATATTGAATAAATTTCGCCATCCTTATCACAGCAGTATTGTAAAAATTTTTATAAAATATAACTGCTTTTTCATTCAATATATCTTCACAAATGTGGAGAAATATATCCTGCCATAACCGCCAAAATGGCTTAAGCGACATAATTTTCGAACTTAAATTTGTGACCAAAATCGATTATTTGCGAACGTAAATAGTTGATTTTGGTCAATAAAACGAAGTCAAAAAAAATGTGTGGCTTAAGCTATTTAAGCGGTTATGGCTTGATATTACTATTTAAAACTAAAATTCATAGTAAATCTTGTAAGATAATTAAACATCTTCAACCGCATGTGACTGCATGACAACAAGCGAAAACAAAAGCACAAACTTTTCCTACCTACAATAAACGCAAAGTTCCGGTCATCATTCAAGCAAACACCAATATGGAAAAAAGGAAAATACTCGTACACCTAAATTTGTTTCAACAACCCCTTTGGCTAATCTTTCAGGAAACATCTTTAACTTGGCTAAGCCAAATTGAAAAAAAAAAACTCAAGACAAGAATGAATTACCAATCGAACATCATTCAATATTTAATAATAAGCAGATGTTTTTCCACGTTTTGAATTTTTTTTTCTGTTTTGTGTTACGTGTGTATGTGACGCTATTTCCTGGCCACCAAACTTAAATATGGAAACGATATTCTTCTCCAGAAGGGAACAAACAAGGCTTGTAAACAATGTACGAGTACAAGGTATTGGGGTACATTTTGGAGAAGACATCATCATTATTCAACGGCGATGTACGTACATCATTCGTACAGCACCAAATTTAACTTTAACTTTCGCAATACTCCAACAATATTATGATCCTCATCAAGTTTTTGTCGTCGCTGCCGATACAAATGTAAAACAGCAGAATATCGAATACGAATAAGAAAGAAAAATAAAATAAAAATAAACCAAAATCAAAATGTGAAAGAAAAAAAAAGTGAACGTTTAAGATTAACTAGCGTGATCGCTAGTTTGGAGTTCCTCTTCCACATAAATAAAATAGAAGTTTAAATACGAGAAGAAACTTTACTTTTTTATTTTGAGTATTGGCTATAAAAAAAATGTACGATCATTTTTTGTGAGTGTGTGCGTGAGTGAGTTTATATACGTGGTCATGGTTAAAATTGGAGAACTGACCAATCACTTATGCTATCGGGCATTAATATTTTATTGATTCTGCCTCGGCAGAAGTTTTATTTTAAATGATGGCATCAGCCAGCCAGTGTGCTTGAATGAATGTTTGTTATTTTAGTTGCGTTGTGTACTTTTTTTTTTGTGCCATCACTTCTACCATTGGGTCACTGCGAGCTTATATTACGTTCATTTTTATTATTTGCTGATATCAGACAATTGATAAATATTTTATATACTTTTGATGTAAATTCTGGATGACCAATCTTATTTTAGAGGAGGGAAGCCAAGAAAATTTCAAGTTTACTTTAAAATGACTCGCATTCAAACAATGATGAGTGAAATCTTAATTTTGACTTAATCCATTCTTCGTGGTAAACATACATATTTAATTTAGTGCAAATTAAATGCTTTTAACTTTTGTAAAGTTAAAAAAAATTTTTTGAAAAATTATTGAAGTTGTCTATTTGTAAAGGGTGTCCCAACAAGAACGCAAGATTTAAATTTGGCGCCATTCGAAGTGTCATTGTTTGACATTTGAACAATTGTTATTGTTTGCTAGTAGAAGGTACGAGGTTAGTAAAAATGGAGCGCTACTCGAATGAACAACGAATTCTCATTTTGAAATTGTTTTACCAAAATGGTGAAAGTTTTGCGGCTACAGTTCGCAAATTTGCGATCAATTTTGGGGTCACAATAATGCTCCAAAAGAGTCAACTGTAAAGACATTAATGGATAAATTTGCCGAAACTGGGTCTGTTAGTGATGTAAAGACAACAACGCCCCTTCGACCAGGTCGATCGACCGAAAATGTCGCAGCTGTACGTGATGATGTCGCTCAAACGCAGGTCAAGCGCAAACAGTTAATGGTGTTCGGTATCGTGAAATGATAACTAGTTTTTTCGTGCCTAGAATTGAAGATATTAATGTGGAGGGCATGTGGCTTCAACAAGACGGCGCCACATGTCATACAGCCAGAGAAACAATTCAATTGCTACATCAGTCATTTCCCGGTCGTGTTATTTCGCGTTTTGGAGACCAGAATTGGCCGCCTAGATCGTGCGATTTAGCACCATTAGACTTTTTTCTTTGGGGTTTTTTGAAGTCGATGGTTTACGCGAATAAGCCGACGACGACTCAAGCCTTAGAAGAGGAAATTGGACGCTGCATTAATGAAATACCGCAGCATTTATGCAAAACGGCCATTGAAAATTTCATTAAAAGATCGCGTGTGTGCCAGCAAAGCCGCGGCGGCCATCTGCCCGATTTGTTGTTCCACACATAACCTCATTTTGTCTACTTTACGATATAATAAAGTTTCACGATTTTTTTTTTTAATATCTGTGTTTTTTTTTAAATTCAAATCTTGCGTTCTTGTTGGGACACCCTTTACATACATACTCGTATATAAAATTGGGCTTGCTGAAATGGACCTTTCAAACATAGCATTGTACGTAATAATAATAAAGGGCAGTTCAGACTATTATACGTTGTATTAATATATGTCAAATATTCAAATAACACGTGCAGGTGCGATATTGTGAATGCAAGTGTCATAAGGAATGGTAAATAATACGAAAATATTTGACATTCCATAATCAGTTTTTTTAAATTTTCTAGACTTTCAATCTACTCAGAGGTCCATTATTACGACTGTTTCGACATCTTTGCCATGTCATCGTTTATATTATATTTCTCAAGCCTACAGTATACGGCATGTAAAAAACCACATGCGCATGTGGTTCTGACGTAATTTTGACGTCATCACGATGCTACATTTACTACATGCCGTGTACTAGCAAAATACATGTGTACATGTTTACAGATGAGCTGCCCCAAAAAATGTCTTCTATTCGGCTACATGTACCACATATGTATTTTGGATCAAAAATACTATAAAAATATTACGGCATGTAGCCATTACTAGTAGTTTTAAAAAATGCAACGAACATGCTAAAAATTCTCGTGACGTCATCGCCACATGCGCATGTGGCTTTTTACATGCCGTGTACTGTAGGGTTTAGTTTTAAATATTGAACATGTTTATCGTATTGAGGTATATTTCGTGTAAGCCATGTCTGAAAGTTAACGAAATTACCAAAATTTTAATCAACTACTTTAACCGCTTTCATGAAATTGCTCTGCAGCCGGAAATCAACGATTAATGCAGACATCTTAATTCTCAACAGCTTTTTCCTTTCTATATACTTGTGTTTTTAATATAATTTAAGGTGTAATAGTGTGAACAAAAAATGTCACTTAACATTAGATTTTTTTGACAGTCGAAACAAATGTCTTTAGATTTCTTTCTCTTACAGTTTTATAATAGTCTGAGTAGCCCTTAAGCCTAATATGATTCCCATTCTCTCAAATTATTCATTAGACATCGGCGAAGTAAAATGAGCAATAAAATGGCTACTAAACACAGCTTCAAAAAATATAATACGCGTCATTTAACACCAGAGGCGCTGCAATACTGCATTATTAAAAAAGTTGGAAGATAATGAAGCTTTTATACATCTCTTTTTTCACCAACCATCTTCTCCATAACTAGCCCTTTCCTAAAAGAAGGCAACACCTGGTACTAATAGTAGGCATTCGTTGCCTGAGTTTTACTTATTTAAAAAAAAAACTGTTAACAATCGAACTGTTTTTCCTCGATTGGGCTCATACGGTGCACCAAAAATCCTTAAAAAATCCTTCAGTGCAACACACAGAAAAATTTTATGTTAAAATCTACGAAAACAAATCAATTTAAGATTTTCGCTGCATATATATGTGTTTCATGTTAACTCAACATGATTTACAGTAACCCTCAAAAAAAATGTTGCTTTTGAAATAATTTTATTTCATCTTGATTAAATATTGCAGTAGAGTTAAGTTAAAAAGGAAAAATGGTGTTAAATCAAAGTTATATAAAGTTGAAATAAAGTGAATTTGATACTGAATTAACATGAGGAATCATGTTGAGTCAAAGTTATTAAAAAAAATTAGACTAGACTTTAGCTGCGGGAAATACCGTTATCATCAGCATTTATGTTTGTCTACACAGAAAAAAATATTCCTGCAATGAACAACTTTATTTGAAAAGAAATCCAAAAATCAATTAAAAATGTATTTGAGTCAAATAAAGTTTTGTTTAAAAACAAAATATAAACAATAAACAACTTGAGTTGAAAATAAAACTAAAAATTAATTAAAAAGTCAATTAAACTTTATGGTTAAAAATTTAATTAATAACAAAGTTTAATTGACTCAATAACATATTTAATTGATTTTTGGTTTTACTTTCAATTAAAATTGTTTACTGCAGGAATATTTTATTTTTAAGCAAAAGTTTAATTGACTTAAATACATTTTTAATTAATATTTTGTTTTATTTTCAAATAAAGTTGTTTATTGCAGGAATATTTTTTTCTGTATACTTGGCCAGAGAGAAAGATGTGTATCATATTTTCTTTAGATATTTGAAATGAAGCCGATGGATGGATGTGTTATTAAAAAATTTTATAAGCATCCGTAGCATGTGCATTTGCCAAGGTCTCATTGACGACTAAGTGAAAGAACAGAATAAAGGTGTAATCAGACGTGACATAACCATAGCCATAGAAAACAGCCGTTTGAACTCAACTAATGGAAAACACTGAATTTTGGTTTGGTTATGGCTATGGCATTATGGCCATGTCACGTCTAATTGCAACTTAATCGGCCCTGTTCTGTAAACCGGATCGATTTGATATCGAACGATTTTAGAAAACTAACTCCGATAATAGAAATATTTTTTCAGATTATTTTTAATTTTTCTATTATATAGATTCTTAGATATCATACCTGAAAGAAAATTATCCTGTATGATTTTAAACACGTCTGCAGGACGATTATTAATTTTTTGAACACGAGAAATTTACTCGTATTCGGTTTACAGAACAGGGCCGAATATGAGTGATTTAGTTTCCACAATTGTGTTAAGGCCTGCGCATCTATGAGGTACATGCTTCAGAAGGGCCACAGTTTACCCATCTATGTCCCACTGTGCTGCAAAATCTGTGTGTTAATAAAACGTAATCCTCAACTTTGCACTTGGCAAAAACTTTTCACTAAACGATACTGGGGGTAGTGACTATTTTGCTGGCTCTTTAGTCCTTTGCTTAGTTGAAATTTTTTTTTTTTATCACCAGCGTCGTCGTCTTCGTTGCCTTCGTTGCCTTCGTTGTCTCTTCTTACTCTTCCAGTGTTCATCTTTCACATTATTATTATTATTATTACTTTTTTTTATATTTTCGGCAAATGTATGGACTGCAAAGTTTGAGTAATATGTCCGGTGAACTTTGTGGTCATGCGAAAGATGTTTCTTTAACAACAACGCCAGTGAGGAAGGAAGATGAGAGTGCCCATCTGATAGTATTAAAGAGATTTTTTTCCGATTACATTCATACAAACTCTCGTATGTCCATATATGTGTTTCGCAAAAGTAATAAGTTGTCTGATAAATGTTCTATTTATTTAGCTGGATGTTCGCAGGCAGGGAACCAGCGAAAAAAAGGTCCCTTAAACCTGCGGCAGTTTTTTCGATATTGCGATTAATGAGCTTAAAAGTGTATAGAAAATAATAATAATAATATAATTTTTTTCTAAGTATTTGCAAAATATAAAAAGATTTGTTTGCACTATTGTTATGGCAAAATTTACACATCAAAGCAAATTTGAATGATATCAGGAAGAAGTTATTTTAGATTTTAAAAGAACTTAATTATAATAATTAATACATATAAAACAGCTTTATTTGTAACTCAATGTTTGATTTGCAAAACCAAAAATACGAAAGCTGTTAATTGCACAAGATATATTCAAGTTTATTGAACTCTGTTGAAAAGAAGAAAAACCAAATAGCAAATACATATGTATATTTCTCACGTTTATTATTTGCTAATTATGTATGCTTGAATCATTCATCATTTCTTTTTTTTTTCTTTCTTCAAATTGGCTGAATGTTTTGGTTCGATTGCAAAGATTGGTAGCTAATGTAACATCACATTGACATTTGCATTTGACAGAACATTCAAGCTATGTGTTTATGTCGCTTAATTAATGATTAATGATTTTTTTTTTTATTAAAATAATTTTTTTTTATAATTAATTAAAATAACATTAAGATATCATTGGGTTGGTTTGTTTGTGTATGTAATAAGAGAAATCACTGCTATGGTCTATCGAAGTAAAGCCTGTTGTTTTAATCTCAAGATGGTAACGATTTTCAGGATGTTAATATTTTGAGAAATGTTATAGTTTTGAGTAAAATGTAATATTAAGGGGATTTGAACTACAGAGCTTATTAAAGATTATTTAATTATACAATTATTTGCAAGAAAATGAGATTAAAGTTTTTTAAATAAATAAAGAGAAACTAATGTCATGTTTTACGATATCGAAAGCAAACTTACGACTGAAAATTTACACTGAAAACAACAATGAAATATAAAAAAAATTGTTGTTGTTTTCAATACAAATTGCAAGTCAAAAGGTTTCTTTCGATATCGTGAAACAAGCTTTAAGTCTACTCTTCTGGGTTTCGAAATTTGATCAGAAAGTAGCCTGAACCTTCTGTTTTCGTATAGACCTGCTTATTAGTAGACTGGAACATTGTGCAAATTGAGGAATACAATTTTGGCTTATGTATGCAAAATATTCTCCTGTTTTTCATAATATTGTACAGCCTGTTAAAGCGTTTTTCTTTTAAAAATTTTCGACTTTAGGTTCAATAAGACCATTAGGTCTTACAGTTTTTTGTAAAAGGTCCATTTTTGAGAAAATTAGGTCTCAAATTTTGACAATCATCACACGGGACTATCTCAAAAATATGTCAGTTGGGGGTTTAAAAAAAATAAATTTTCTTAATTTTCAAAATATTGTGTTTCATGTAATTTAGGCAAATACGCCATTAAATTCTATTTAATTTATTCATATAAAATAATTTGAAATTTTTGAAATCTTATCAGCTTTGACAAGAGCCCAATTTTTTTTTTCATTCACAAATCCACAAGTAATTCACTCTATACCAATTTGACGTAGCGCAAGCACAGTAGAGGCCTGCATAAACAGTCTTAAAGTGTAAATACGTCTTGTTTTTTAAATGTATTTTCGTGGCATGTATTATACTAAACCAATAATAAATGTTGTCGTATAATAAGCGAGGCACGATGGATGCATTGGTGTTCGTGTATATGAGTGTTTACCCACTTGACCTAAGATTCGATAAAAAATAATGTTCACTAAAGCGAATAATTTTCGAAACAAAATTCTTCTATATTTGTTCGCAAATCTAAAAAAAAATCCAATGTTCGCTAAAGATCCGAACTTCGCACTTCTCTCGATAGTTTTTCGAATGTGTGACGGTAGCTGCATGGAAGTGTGTCCGCCTGTTAGTCTAAAGATACCAAGTTCAATGCATGACAGCACTGTAAGTTAAAAAAAAGATAAGAACACACACTTACATATGTGCAATAATTGAATGAAAAAAAATTTGCCACGATAGCCCAGTGGATGTGTGTTAGTCTGTTAAAATCGAGGTACCATGTTCAACGCCTGCAGCGTAAGGTACGGAATTAAACAAATAAATAAAATTAATAAAATAAGTAAGTTAAAATAAATAAATAAAAAAATGACTTTTTACTTTTTCAGCTGCATTTTTGCGGTATCGAAATTAATTCGATAATCTCTCACTTTTGATATTACTAACGAAATCCGAGATCGAAGATTTTTTGGCACAAACCTGAGCGACGGGTGAACATTTTTCGATTCATTTTTGAGTGTCACTCTCGACAGTTTTACACGATAAATATTCGAGGTATATCCGAAATCGATATCATTAACGAAAACCGTGGTCAACTGGGAACGTGTACGTGCATGTACATACATGCATGACGCTTGAATATGCGCCCATGCGTATTAAGAAGCAAGCATTACAAATTCTGCCCTCATGAAGTATTTTCTTCTTTAGTTCTATACCTGCAATAACTGAAACAAATGCCTTGCAAACAGTGTTGTTTAGCGTTTGTTTTAGAAGACTTCGTTGTGAAAAACCCCTCATGTCTTGAAAGTTCTTTTAAATGGTCTTTTGCAGGGATCTAATGCTTAGTCAATATTATATAGCCTGCAGTCAACGATGAAAACAATGATGACATTGTTACTTGAGGTTTCTTCTTTTGCAGTTGTTTTTTTAAGTTTTGAGATAAATTTAAACAATTAAAGCAGAACAAAGCAACAGCGCCGCAACGACAGCAATTAAATGTCCATAAGCCAAAAGTTCTGCTCTTAAGGAGACACAGAATTGTAGAAAGTCTTATGAATGCCAGCCAGCACCAGTAGTAGTTTAATGATGCTTAAAAAAACAAAGACAAATTTAGTGACAACCACAAAAATTCAATAATTGACGATTAAATAGAATGTCGACAGTAGCTGTTGTTTTGTACTCATATTTAAACCTGATATTTTTTTTTTAAATTTTTGGAACAAAAGAAACCACATAAAGCCATGAGTAAAGAGGACAACTAGCGTGACAACATCATATACATAACTTGATGACAGTAGCTTGTGGTTGTAATCAATGACAGGGAAACAACTCTTTCCATTCAGTTTTTGTTTGTTTTATGTATATTTTTCTTCTTCTTCGGTTTTGTGTTGTTTTTTTTTCATGGCTGACATTAACTACCAGCCACAGAGAACCGCATAATGACAATTGACAAATTACATTTCGTTTGAATGAAAAGTTATTATTTGCGCTTTTAGAAACTTTTGTCATTGACAAATATTTGCAACTGACGTAAGTGCTTAAAAATGAGAAGCTAATTTCAAAAATAAAAAGTCGTGAACATATGTACATACGTGTATTGTCTAAACAACTGAAACTACTAATAAAAACACACATATGTATGCAATAATGCCTTTGAAAATTGACAACGGCTTTTATCAAATTGACAATGAACAATTTTTAATTTTTCACCAGCTTTTGAATACATACATATGTATGTATGTACATATATATATATACTTATGTATATACAAG
Source organism: Tachina grossa (assembly GCA_949987645.1). Taxonomy (NCBI): domain Eukaryota; kingdom Metazoa; phylum Arthropoda; class Insecta; order Diptera; family Tachinidae; genus Tachina; species Tachina grossa. The sequence goes on along the minus strand of OX465277.1, from coordinate 106,341,845 downwards.
TATCTACAACTAACCATTGTCATAATAAAATCGAACGCACAGAAAAATTTCAACTTAAAATCTATGCGAATAAGGTTAATTTAACCTTTTTCGGCAATGATGCAATAATTTTGCTCATGTTAATATGACATGATTTAGAATAATATTCAAAAATACTATCTAAATACAAGATTTATAAGCTGGGCTGCCTTTCAATAATATGCTGCAAACCAAACCGACTAAGAATTACAAGAAACAATTTCATTATTCAGGTTTGGCTCCGACAGTGCCATAATTTTGTGCTAAAAAAAGTGGGAGGGCCACAACTTTGAGTTGGCATCACTGCTTTATTTGAGCATTAAGTTAACAGCTGATAGTTGCTTTTTATTTAGGTTGCTTTAAAATTTCATTATGAATCGACTTTCACCAGAGCAACGTGCGCAAATTTTTTAAATTTTTAATCAAAACAATTGTTGATATTGATTTTGAATTTCCATTTAAAATTTTGTTTTCCCATGAAGCCCATTTCTGGTACAGAAGTAGAATTGTCGCATTTGGAGTGAGGAGAATCCACAAGCTTTTGTCGAAACACCATTATATCCACAGAAATTGTTGTGTGCTGCGCTTTATGGGCTGGCGCAGTCATTGGCCCATATGTCTTCAAAAACGATGATGGTCAGAATGTTTGTTGTTTGGTGTTCCAGATTGCGCCTTCTACACGTCAGCCGTCGCGCCACATGGCAGAAATCATACATATTTAAACATTAATTTCATAAAATTTTCTTCCCAACACAGAAAAAATTATTCCCAAAAAATTTTTAAGCAAACGTGTGTTTTGAAATATAATTTAGTTTCAGTAAATATTTTTTACTGTTCCAGTAAATTATTTGTTCCAGTTTTATTTTATGTAAAAAAAACTGTATAGAATGAAAATTATCTATATAAAGTTAAATATGTAAAAAAAAATTTTAGATTTATTTTTTCATATTTAAATTTGTTATTTTCAGTTAAATTTATTTTTATATATTGTAAAAAAATTTGTCAGATTTTTTTTAATTTTTTCAGTTAAATTTATATTTATATACTGTAAAAAAAATTTGTCTAATTTTTTTAATTTTTTCTACAAATTATTTTATAGATATAAAAAACATTTTATTTTTTTTTAAAGATTTTTGTTTGCAGTTTTCAAACTTATTATATTTGTATATTGTGATTCTCAATATAATATCAAGAGTCTTACTATAAACATACGGAGTTTGTTAGTTAAATTAAAAAATTTTTGGGTTGAAGTCTACTGACGAGTTCCAAAAGCGGGAACGAAATGCTTAACAAGCCAATTTTTGAAATTAAAAAAAATAGTTGAACCTTTCATTTGATTCAGTTATTTTTTTCAAATAAACCTTTTACTAATTTAAAAAAAAAATTTAAGAATTGTTATTGATTCAGTTAATTTATTTTCTGATAATACGAAAAATTTTAGTGAATGTGTTTGTAAATTATAAAAAATAAATTTACTGAATAATACAAAAAAATCTGCAAAAATGTTTTTCTTTAATAAATTTGACTAAAAATATTTTGAGTTTCAGTTAACTTTTTTCTCTAATGCCATAATAAGTTAACTAAAAATATATTTTTTTTTTCAGTTAAATTTTTACAAAATTGTTATCAGAATCTACAAATTTCTTTGTAGGTCCGCATTCACACAAAAAATTTACTGATTCAATGAATTTGGTTACTGAAAACGAAGTTTAGTTTTTTCTGTGTATTATCAATAATGAACTCAACTAAAACGCGCTTCCGAAATAGCATGCAATATGAACTTCTTTGCGCGTTATTATGAATTATAAATTATATGAATGTGAATAGCACATGTTGCACTTCTTTTATACCTTTGCAAGATATGTTGAAAAAGTTCAATTCGCATACGATGTATTCAAAAGAAGACAATGTGGAATGTCTTGACGATGAAGTATATAGAGTTTTAAATATGTAATAGAACTGCAACTATATACATATGTACATAAATATATCCAAATATTTGATTAATACTAACCGAAAATCTTCTTTATATCAAAAATTGTACCTTTTTATGTTCATAATTATTTTTACATTGTTCTAAATAAAAATAAACAAAATATATATAATGGCGATATTTTCGCCATGTTTGGCGAATTTTAGCGATTCGGAACAAATTAATTTTTTATAATTTATAAAATCAATTTTTAATAATTTATAAAACACACAATTCATTGTCAAAAACTAAAGAAAAACTTTGGCGATTTTTAACATTGGATTTGGCGAAAAAGGTGAAAATAAATCTGACAGCCCTAATTATGACTTATAAAGTCTAGTAGAGGACTTGATTGATATTTCAAAAAAAGCAATGCGAGTCCGATTACAGAGGAGATGTGTAAACATCTAGTAATGAAATTTTTTTTAAGTTGGAAGTACTTATGCTTTTAGTATCTTTTTTTTAAATTAATTAATTAAAAGTATCAAAACTTTCAATATTGTAAATACATATGAATTTGTTGGTTTTTGTTTGTTTTATTAAACTTATTTGGTTAGTAAATGGGCACACTGCAGTATATGTATATGTACTGCATTCAAAATTGCAGTAAGCAGTAAATTTACTGATTACTAAAAAAATTCAGTAAATTTTTACTGCTAATGAAATTTAATTTGCATTACCAGTAAAATCGTAGGGCCGTAATCATAATAAAATTGTAGCAAGTGGCAAAGTTTTTTCATTCAAATTTTGAAACTTTTGAATGAAAAACATTTAGCCACTTGGTAGAATTTCATTACGAATACGGGCATTACTGATTACTGAAAATTCAATGCACCTCATCATATAACAAATCATTTAGGCAATTTATAAAAATTGTAGAAAAAAATTTTAGTAATCAGTAAAAATTTACTTGTTAAACATTTTTTATTGTTTTTACTGAAACTTTAGTGGTACTGCAGTGCTCATCTATGGTAAATGCCTTTACTTTTACTTTTTAATTTTTAATTCCTGTTGTTCATCGTTTAGTTGTTGCTGTTCTTGTTGTTTTGTACGCATTGCAATTAAAATAAATTCAGTAAAGTGCGACTTTGACTCGCGCACATTCGATTTTGATCATTTTTTTTTGATTTATTATATGATTTTATTTTTCCTTCTTTAAGTTTTTTCAGTTTAAACGATTTTTTTCTTCAGTTTTATCGCTTTTTTTCGTTTTGGCGCTTTTTTTTCTCTTTTTGGGTTTTTTTAATTTTCTCAATTTTTTTCATTTTGGCGATTTTTTTCTGTTTTTTTGGGGTTTTTTTCATTTTGGCGATTTTTTTCTGTTTTTGGCGATTTTTTTATAATTGGCGATTTTTTTATATTTGGCGATTTTATATTTTTTTGATTTTTTAGTTTTACCGTTTTTGAAAATTTCAAGAGTTTTGCTCTTACGGTTTCCAAGATACAGCAAGTTGTCAAAATTACAAAGTCAAAATTGCATTAACTGATGGAACACACATTGATTTAAATTTTTTCAATTTAGTGTTAATTGTTGTTGACTGTATAAAAATACACTAACTTTTAAAATTTCAAGTGTATATACAGGGTGGGCCAAAAGAAACCAAGGGGTGTAAAAGTTTAATAACTTTTTTGTTTATTAACTTTTTTATATTTTTTCTTTCAGATTATATAATATACAAAATGGAAATTTTTTTACACTAAGTATGAAAAATAATGTCTCTTAAATGACCACCGTTTTCAGCTTCGCACTGATGGGCTCTTTTTAGAGCATTTTCCATAACATCTTTCAAAACTTGTGGCTGTAGCGTTCGAATTTCTGCAACAATGTTTGCCTTGAGTTCAAGGATTGTCTCTGGCTTGTTCACATACACTCGCTCCTTCAAAAAACCCCAAAGAAAATAGTCGGGTGCTGTCAAATCTGGCGATCGCGCTGGCCAAATAATTTCCGAATTTCGAGAAATTATTCGCTCTCCAAAAATTTGACTTAAAAGTGCCATTGTGTCTCGGGCAGTATGGGCAGTGGCTCCGTCCTGCTGAAACCACATACCAGGTCTGTTTTCAAGAGCAGGACGTAAAAAATTTGCTATCATAAACCGATACCGCTCTCCATTTACGGTTACAGCACTTCCATCTTCATTCTCGAGGAAGTAGGGCCCAATGACATTTTCAGATGTGATCCCACACCATACTGTACACCTGATGGGGTGCAATTGGCGTTGACGAATGGCTCTTGGATTTTGAGAACCCCAGAACCTACAGTTCTGCTTATTAACAAAGCCATTCAAATGAAAATGAGCTTCATCACTCATAATCAAATTTTCAATAAAGTTGATTTCTGGTTTAAATAATAAAATTCTATTGTTCTGGTTGTCTGTTCAGTTGTGAACCTCTCCATTATAAATTCTCCAAGTGTTGTCTATATAATCTGAAAGAAAAAATAAAAAAAAATTAATAAACAAAAAAGTTATTAAACTTTTACACCCCTTGGTTTCTTTTGGCCCACCCTGTATATTACATGGGATTTTAACATTTTTCGTTGCTCGTTTTGGAACACCCTTTAGTTTTTAATTCTCATGTATTTGTTGTTGTAGTGGCCAAATGTGTACATATTATGTCCAAATTTCAAGTCCGTAGCTCTTACGGTTCATTTTCACCTTTGGTGTACGGAAATATACAGAAAAACAACCGGCGGCGGCGCACCGTCGGCTTCGAGCCGGTCGACTTGCTTCTCTGCTTGGTATTGCTTCTTTCAAACACTAATACACTCATACATAGCTCACACCGATTTGACAATGCAAAGCAAAAGCAAAAAGCAAAGAAATCTCAGCAAAGAAATCTCAGCAAAGAAATCAAAGTCAAAAGATTTTTACCTCCTAGCGTATAGATGTTAACACATCAAAAAAAATCTCAGTTAAAACAGCGACGAATTGTGCCACATTTCCCATCACTGGTATGTATACTATTGTATATGGATTTGTGTATTTTGTAGTTTAGGTATATTTATTGTATATTTACAGTTGTTTATGTTTTTTTTAGGTGGTGCATGCCACTAATTGATCGATTGTCTTTAGCCAAGACTTATGTTTTGTTGTTGCTGTTTTTATTATTATTGTTTTATTTGATGTATTTTATTGTTACCACATACAATTTAATAGTGCAATATCGCCAACCATCACCTACCGTTGGTAGTAACCGTCTTTACTGGTCGCTCGTACGATCGCTGGAGCGTGTTATTCACGTATGAATGTTGTTAGTTTATGTGTTGCTGTTGTTTCTAATGTTGCCTTTGTTGTTGTATTTGTTGCTATTAATATTATTTGTGTCCGCTGCGGTTGTCTACTGCTTATTGGTGGCAGTTGTGTGTGGTTTGTTTGTTGTTTTTTTTTTCTTTGTCTGCACTTATTTCGTCTTCAGCATGGACAAGTCCATTACAGTACAAACCGCTAACAAACAAACATTCATGAAACAGACGAAGAAGTTGAAGAAAACAAAAACAATATTAAACTCGAAGCAACGAGTTGTGTTGACATGATGTTACACCGTTTCTTTTGAACAGTATGATCGTTATGCGGCGGTGTGCGGCGTTGTAAGCATTTGTAATCGAAATACCATCGTCAAATGGTAGGAAAAACTATTCGTAATAATGAAAACAACAGCAATGAGCCACTTGTGCCATTGCCGTCAACCAAGCGCAACAAATAAATTAGAGCGTTAATATTGTTGTTATTTGTTGTTGCACGTTGTTATTTAGTAGATATGTATTTACTTTATGTTGTTGCTATTTTTGCTGTGGGCTTCTTTGTTTTCTATCCGTAAGATGGCCATTAGAGCAGAATTGGTCACTTTTGGACAAACAATCACACGTACGCAAACTGTAGTAGTGTTTGAATTTAAGTATGTAAAGTGTCGTAATCAACAAAATATTCACAAACTAACAGCGATATTTTGCAATTAAAATTCGATTGCAAAATTTTTATTTATGGCATTTTTTTTTTTTTTTTTGTAAATTGAATCGGCAAAATTAGTTGAAGGCTGTTTTAAAACAACACAATTGAATAGCATATGAACGTGTTAACTTAGAGCGTGGTGATATGACTGTTGTGGGGGCATTATTTAATGATTCGTCTTTGTGATCGAAATTTAAGAAACGCTGTCAAGAACAGATTTACACCAAATAATTTGGTGTTTTATTTTTTCCCTTTGATAGTACATGCATTGTTGTTATTGATCTTAAAAACAATCACGATTAGACGGGAATTTAAAAATAAAATTAATGTTATATGTCCATTTGTTGGTGGACTGCCAAAGGCAATTGTAAAAATTCTGACAAACACTCGTAGAACGAAGCAATATGGATTCGTTTTACTTCACATGCGGCAATTATTTTTACTAATAAGCCGGTTAAGCCAAAAATTAACATCATCATTTTATTCCAAGCATTTACAATCAATCGATTATTATGCACATTATTAGCACACGTTGGGCACTTATTAAAAAAAAGTTTACTGTCGGTAAGCCAGTGAGGGCGAATTTGATACGATGAATCAAAATCAAAACAATTCACGTTTTAAATTTTCACTGAAATTTGCATTAACTGACACCACATGCAAATTCAGGTAACCATAATCAAACAGCAACATACTATAGTATTCAATAACAACAATAGATTTTAAAAAAAAAACTTAATATAGTATGGATTTGGATAACATTATATTGTTGTTTATATTATATTATTTTTACGTTTGATGTTGTAGTCATAAGTTTTTAACAAAACTATATTGTTAAACTCTTACCATATCACACTTTTTATCAATATAATAATGCAATTATTAAATTCAAACATTACTTTGTTTATCGTAACGAAATTAATGTTTAAAATAACAATAACTAGCTTTCAACCCACACATTTGATTCAGAGAACATAATATTGTTTTCTCAACTATTCTACAACCATATCTTTTCCCTGCGTGCAAGTGAACGCTGACAAGGTAGGTGTAGCTTTGCAAACAACATGTTGTTCCATTCTACCAGTGTTTATCAGAATAATTATGGCTGTACTTGTCAATTTGTTCCTTAAAAATTATTTCATGTAATTTGGCTCAGGAGGTTCTTAATTAAATTGAGCGCTTGCACTAACATGGTATCGAGTATGATTAAGATGCAAATTTTATATTCCCCCTTATCGGGGTAGGCGTATTTTAACTCTTACTACGACGTTTTTGTAATAGATTAATGAACACGGCAACATTTTTTCTTTAATCTAGGACGAAACTGTGGCAGTCAAAGTCGAAATACAACAACAACGATAAGTCCAATTATGTACTTCAACTTGAGCGATTTCTTTTATAACATAGAATTGCATAAATGCGAGTGGTACCACACCATTGATAACTTTTTCCAAGCAAAAGATTTCAATTTAAATTTTTACAAGCCTTAGATTCAATAATTCTTTCTGCCAAAAAACCCGACTTCAATGCAAAGATCTGATAGAAGATAAGCAGATGAGCGTAAAATATAAATTTTAATGGGCGTGCCACCGCGCCTTTTTTAAATGCAAGATTGTGTGTTTTGCAGAGCTCAGGGTGCGTGTTAAGTCTTGTAAAAATCGGTAAAGTAGAACCACTGAAAATCAAATATTAAATTTTAATAGGCGTGCCTTCGCCCATTTTTTTAAATGGAGGATTGTGTCTATTTTAAAGATCAAGGTGTGTGGTGGAAATAGGTTAAGTAGAACCACGTGAAATATTATAATATATATTAATGGGCGTAACCCCGCCCATTTTTTCAACTTTCAAATTGTGTAATTACAAGAACCAAAGGTGTTTTATAAGTTTCGCAATAATCTAATAAGTAGAATATCACAAAATTAAATTTAAAGAAATTGTGGGCGTATTTCCACACCCACTTTTTTACAAAAGGACCAATGGGAAGCTATACCCTCTCAGACAAAAAAAAAAAGAATTTTTACAATCGGTCTACAATGTACCCAGTTATGAGGTAACACCCTCCCCCCCCAAAAAAAAATTGAGGCGAATTGTTAACCTCCTCCTTTTTTTGAAGTCGGTTAAAAAGGTGATAAGGATAGGGGTGGGAAGAAGAGAAAAGAGATAAAATTTATGGAGTATGTGAGTTAAAGTTATATATCTGGGTTTCATTTCTAATATCTCGGTTGGGCTACACAAAAAAATATATTCCCGCAATAAACACTTTCAATTGAAAATAAAACAAAAAATCAATTAAACTGTGTAATTAATTAAATTTTTAAATAAAAGTTTAATTAACTTAAATGCATTTTTAATTGATTTTTGGTTTTATTTTCAATTTAAGTGGTTTATTGCAGGAATATTATTTCTGTTTACTGAAGGATCTATTGCCCAGAGGGCGAAGGCAAATGCGGTTATGTTACAGAGTTAGACAAAGACACAGAAGGTGCGCAGTATTTTGTTCTTCTTCTTTGTCACTGAAGTGGTAGTAATTAAAAGGGAGATACATGCGTGTGCTCCGTGATCGTGGCCATGAGCTTCCAAAAGTGTAACCTTGGGAAATTTAGAAGTTGCCTAGGCGAGGCCAGAGAGCAGGTTGGCTAATTACAGCACCTGGTTTGACCCGTCTGCATAAGAACAGTATCAATTCGTCTCCAGCAGAATGAGAGAGAGAGAGTATTAGGTAGCAGAGATTGTCAATATCGACATGCCGAAGCAGGGTTCCCTTTTTATTCTCTATCATGTTACCTGAATTTCACTCATGTACGCGCACAAATGTGAGAGTGATGTCTGAATGAATCTCCATCGCGTTTAGTGATTTGCGGCATTCTATGGCTATATTGTTTACACCATGATGTGAAATTTGACTTTATAATTAATATACTTTCACCCAATCGATTCCTAAGACACAGATATTAGGATTTTGCTATAACACAAGTTTGATACAAGTTTGCAGTCATATTTTAATTTCAGTTATTTCAAATAAAAATAATATTATTTACTTAAAAGAGAATCACGAACCTTTTTCTAAAAAAAAAATTTTAAAAAATATAGACAAAAACATTAAATATTTCTATATGGACAATAGCGCCTGCCGTCGATTTCAACCTAAACTAAGCCCTGGTTTTTGCAGAACTTTTCAATCTTTTGGTATCTCTTTGATACCGTAGGGAATATGTAAAACAAACAAACCAAAGAAAATAGGGCTTGTTGTCTAAAGTCCGGGATTTATTAAAGAGAAATCAATCGTTTTTATTGTTGTGAAGAACTAGCAACATATACCTACATATTGCATAATTAATTACAAAACACGACCATATTTCAATGAAAATTAATGTATTACTTTCTATATTAACTCCTAGCAAAAGGTCATATTTTCTATTAAAATACATGTCTCCAGTGTCTACTTTACCTTCATACAAATTATAACAAAAATTATGACATCTATTACAAATTTTCTTAAGACAAAAACAAAAAACAATTAATAAATATGAATATACTTTTTTTTGCTGAGCAAATGCATTTTTTTCTGTTCTTGCCAAGATTATAGAATGACTTTAAATCGTACATGTAACATGATATTAAAATAAACCCAATCCAGCGACCCAAACAAGTCAAACATACTTGTACTTGTTGTATTGCACCACAATACCAAAAAAGAAAAAAAAACAACAATTTAAAAAAAACCAAAACTCAAATCACACTGGGCAAAGAAAATGTAGAGAAAAGTTCTATCTGTAAAGCAGCGAGAGAAGAAAACAAAATTGAAACAGGAGACTTCAATTTCATCAAAATCGTGACTTAATGTCACGTTTTGGCAGTCAACACAAAATAGTTGCTGTCGCTGTTGCTGCTGAAACTCCAGCAACAATATCATATAAGTATAGTAAATAACTATAAGTAATAAGCAATAACAACGGCAGCCTCATCAGCAGCAGAAGTAATAAAACAACACCAACAATTACAAGATCAACAACCAATGAATGGATGACTGTTGCTGTATGCTTAGCTGGTGAACTTTTATAAACTAAATTGCATATATTTTTTTTTTACTTTTTATTGCTTTAATAATTTTGATACAGAAGTGTTTTTAAAAAGTCCAAAGCAATACACTTGCCACAAAAAATTATGCTGACGATGATGATGATATTATATTGTCTTTATTCCTTTTAATACTATTTTAGCACAAATGAAAGGGAAGTATATATGACTTATCTTTGGGTTTGTAAGTTCTACTACAATAATTAGTGACCTGATACTGTATATATAATTTGAGTTTCCATGGCAGCGAATGACGATTTTAGGGTAGGATATGGTCACGGGGCGTTAAGCCTACTATACCAAGACAATATTTACTATAGCTTTAGCAGGTATCTATTAAAGCAACAACTGAAAATATTAACATGAAATAACAAAAATTGCTTAACAAAACTTGCTGTGTATTAGCACATTATAATCTTGAAATTAACAATATATAAGAGCAAGAAAAGAAAAAAATCAAAAAACAATCTAATGATTGTTGCACAAAATCTTGCAGATTTTAATTGAAATCTTTATGAAAATCTATACCGTTTACACCAAATTTTTTGACATTTATCAAGATTTTTTTTATCTAAAACAAAGTCCACTAACTAAACAACTGCAAGTTAGCCAATCCACACACCTTTTAAAGCAGAGCGTAGCTAATTCACTCATCTTTTTAATAAATATGTTGCACAGGGTAGTAAAAAATAAATAAAAATGTTAGATTTTGATTAGATTTTCTACAAATCGACTGAGAGTCTGAACACAATGTAACGAGAATTCATTGCGGTGCGGTTTTTCATACGATTTTGAAGTAAAAACCCGCAGTGCGGAACGGCATAAATTTAAAATCTATTTTATTTTCATTGCGGACTTTCTTATTCTCTCAATTTTTTAATATCTTTCTCTTTCTAATGTTGTTATAGTTTTTGAATAATTGGCTGTGTTCACAACAAAAAACATGATTTTGAAGTAAAAAATGTTTGTCATAAAATATAAAAGCTTAAAAAATTTATAAAAATATATCTGCGAATGTATAAAATTTTAATTATTTTTTGTTTTTAGCTGCTGCCATTATAAAATATTTAATACAAAGAGTACATTTTTTATAAAAATGTATGAACAAAACAATGAATAAAAATTTAAACAAACAATGACAAGTGTTGCCGTCGCCGTCTTCCATTGTATTATGTTTATTTTTCTCTCCCGCAACGAGAAATCGCACCGCACCGCAAACATTGTGTTTAGACTCTGACAAAACAAATTTTCGTTTTATGGGAAATCTAGTATAAAGCAACGAGTTTTAACTCGAAAGCCAATTTACAGAACATTTGCATAAAAACGTTTATAACAACTTTTTTTTTTTAATTTATCAAGATATTTTATCCAAAACAAAACCCATTAACTGAAAATTTTCCAAAACTACAACCAAACAACTGCAATGTAGCCAATTCAAATACCTTTTAATGTACACAGGCTGACTTTTTAGTACAAATTTGAAAAAAAAACATAGTTGCATTGCTAAACTCAACTAGATTTTAAGTAGATTTTTACAACATCTAGTAACGAAGTAGACTTTGTTTTTTATGAGAAATCTACTAAATTTTGCCCGAAATGTTGTAAGTACAAAATTTGGTCAAACGTAAACGCACTGTAATATTATTAAAAATATTTCATACAAAATTTTCTTAAAATGGATTTCAAAAACATTTTATGTTTTTAACATCGATGGCTTAATATAATAAGGCACATCTTATTTTTTTCGAAATCACGTTTTTGAAGTTTTCTAGTAGTCAACATATAATTAAATCTTCCTTCAAGAACGAAGTATGTTACAGTTAAGTATAAAAGATTTATGGCCACTTAAAAAATTATTTTTGCATGTTTTTTTCAGTTTTTTCCTTCTCCTATAAAATATCTAAAATTCGAGTTACGTCTTTCTTATATGAAGCCATCGATATCAGCCTATGACTTATGCCCTAATTCTGTTCGACGATTGTGTCGTCTTGTCTATGGACAAAAAAATGTAGCAGTTGTGATTCTTTAAAACAATTATTATTTATTGTATATGCTAGAAGGTTCGTGTATTTGCTTTATGATTTTGTTCCAAACATTATATCCAACACATAGTTTTTCATATATTTTTAAAACTATTGTATAATATTTTATAGGGCATTTACATTGTCTCGAAATGTAGTACTTATGAGGTTTCGAGCTAAGTCCAGTTGCTCTTTAATAGATTCCTCATGCAAAACGAGATCTACTTTGTCAGTAGATTTGTAGAAAATCTACTTAAACTCTTGTATTTTTATTTACTTTTTACTACCCTGTACATCATAATTCATATAAAAAATGAGTGAATAAGCTACGGTCTACAAAATTTTCTATTAAAGGTGTGTGAATAAAATAAATTGGCACTTTTTGTGTTGTAAATTTTAGACAAAGGATTTTGTCTTATCCAAAAAAGTATCAAAAAAACTTAGTGTATACGATATAGATTTCTATAAAGATTTCAAATCAAATCTGCTAGATTTCTAGATAATGTAAATGCAGTATTAATTAAATTTTTATGTTTTAAAAACATGACAATAATATTTTTTTTCATTATCAAAGACAACAAGATTTTTTGAAGAAAATAATTTAGAGAATTCAAACATGAGTTCTTGTATTATATGTATTTTCAAACCAAAATGTCCTAAATCTTTTTACTGAATTATGGCATTATAATCAAAGTGAAAGGGAAAATTATTTAAGGCAGAAACTTTCAAGTTCATATATAAAATTTATGTTCATTTTATAATTTTTTAAGCAACATTCGTGGATAGTTTGCGGCGCTTCATCTCTACTTTAAGGCTCGTTGGAGGCTCATACAAAAATATTTTTTACAAAACTAAAATTCTGTACTGTGATCTATCTAAAGTATGTACGACTCAGCCCAACTATTTATTGCACTCTTACTTGCATTTTTTTTTTAATAAATTCAAATACCAGTGCATCACAATAAGCATTTGATTTGCAGTAGGCAAAGAAAATTTGTTAATGTAGAGAGTTGTTTTTATTACAGTTAGTGAAGGAATATAATGACAACAAGCCAATGTTATTATCATTAGGCTGTGTATATTACATATATCTACATTATTATTTACAATAAATACGAAAAATTTTGGTTTTTTTAAATTAATATCACGGAAATTTAAGTTATGTGTATACAGCGCATGCGGTTGACTTGGGTATAAAATTTATATGGAGAGGACCAATTTTTGTAAGTCATTACTGTACAAATTTTATAGGCGAGTCGAGTGCCTGGGTTGCATAAACAGGGTGTTAGCTTCGACTACAAAGGTACTTTATAGTCTGTTAGCTGTCTGGTAATTAAGATACATATATTTTATCTTATTTTAGTTCTTTTATTTTAGCAACCAGCAATCCACAAAAGAAGAGGGGAAGTCATTCTTAGGCCGGGTTTACATTTGTGTACCATGTGCTTAAAAAAGGGTAACCACTAATTACTAATGAAAAAAATTTTGATTCAGACATACATATATGTATGTATTTGGAAGCAACAGGTTATCTTGTGTCGTGTACTTTCCTTCCAAAGAGGTTTACTTTAATCTGCAAGGATTTTCCGTCTTCCTTTTTATTTTAAAATAAGTATTTTCAATGTTTATATACCCAGCAAAAAATTAGACACTACCATCGGAACTACTTGCCATATAATGACTTACTTTTTAGATTGCCAAATTCAAGTACTCGCTTACAAAACACATTACGCAAATTTTTTAAAATAGAAAGCAGAAGTTGAACATATTCTTTGGGTTTTAAAAGAAGACGTGAAAATATTGCCAAAATAAGTAGTTATTTTAAATAAATTATAAATATTTCTAAATTGCCTACTTATTTATTTTAAACTAAAAAATAAGTACTTACATTTTGGAAAATAATTATTTAAATATAAGTAGTTCTAAATAATTTTTTTTTCATTTACGGTTTTAATAAAAGTTCATCAATGAAAGCAATTGAAATTTTTCTAAATATAGTATTTATAAGTAACAGTAGAGGCACTGATTGAGTTTATAAAAGAAATTTTACAAAATGGTGTATTTCGTAGTAAAACAATAAGTTTTTTTAAATTATTTAAAGTTTTCTTAAAAGTTATTATATATTATTTTTAACCAAGACCTTCCATTTACTCAAACAACGGCATATTTAAAAAAAGTAGTTCGTTCAATCAAGAAAAACATAACTATTTCCCACAACGGAAAATATAATTAATTCCTACAATAGACAACATAACTACTTCTCAAGAATCGATTATTTTAGTCTCACGCCTTGTTGAAATCATTAAGTTGGTAATCCAGTAAGGAGCAGCTTCCACCAAAAATGCTTAATTCCAAACTCGATTACCTTTTTTGAAATTTTTTGCGAAAAAAAAGTATTTCTCAACGACTTTTTTTATTTAATGTTTCACTAAGAATTTCTTTTCCTCACAATTTTAAATTCTTCGCAAACTTTTTTTTTGCACTCGCTGTATAAACAAAACCAAAGGAGCAGAAGCTTAGTTTGGCACATAGAAGCAGAGAGCGCGCTATTTTAGTGCAATTTCTAACGCCTTTTGCGATCAATATGCTTAACTAATGTTTAAATATTGCAATGGGTGGAAAAGATATTGAACTTTTAAAATATTTTGGTTTATATTTTTCTTATATTGGGGGATGGGAATAAGAAGAAAATACATATATGGGCATTTCCAGGGTTACGAACGTTACTGTCGTACGTCTTAAATGTGGAAGAAAACCTAAAGCAAACATTTTATTTTGTTAATTTTGTAATTTTTGAACAGCATTGGACTGGTTTTATATTAAGTGGTAAATTTGTATTTTTGAATAAATAGGTCTCTGAGATATTAGCAAACAAAAAGTGATACGAACGTTACCAAAAAAGGAAGTGGTGTTCATTCGCATCTATGAAAATGCAAAACTCTGCGAAATGAATCACGCTTTTTCCAAATCATAAAATTAAATTGATCTGTACAAATTTCGCTTTTTGTTAGTGCTTGTTGCTTTGAAATTATTTTATAAATGTCTTGTATACAAGCAATAGTTATACGTAACGTTACATTCGTTACATGACATATTCTTCCATAGTTATGTATTTGAGTAAAAAGTAAAAAATGTAATTATTTATTTAATACAAATAACAATGCTGTTCAGGATATTATGTATCTAACGTCTTACAAAACGAAAAAAGGCCTATCATTATTTTTCAACAATTTTTAGCAGGTGATATTTTATTTTATTAAATTTAATTGAACTAGAGTGAATTTTAATCAGGAATAATTTCTTAATATGGAGTAAGTTCAGTATTTTCAATTCTTATTGAATGAAATATTTTTATTAATTAATGTGAGTTTCTAAAGAGAAGGAAAATTAAAATTAAATTCGTCTATGTTCTGGCATCCAAATCGTTTTCACATGTTTTCTTGTGAGTTCGGATGTTAAAACACATGCTACTACACCTGTTTAAGTTGAATTTAGAAAATACGACTAGTAGGTGTTCTAGAAGAAAACAATTTGGAAATGGACGATTTGAAATTTTTAGAGTTTTTCGTTTTCACTTTTGGACGAAAAAACTGGTATTCTTTTCACTTGTAAACAGTCTTGTGAAAAAAACGCAACAAGAAAATCAAAAAATTTCAAGCCGTCCGATTCAAATTGTTTTCTACTAAATTTGGATGCTAGAACACATACTATGAATTTGTATTTTCTAAATTTCAACTTAAACAGGTGTAGCATGTGTTTTAACATCCGAACTCACAAGAAAACATGTAAAAACGATGTGAAAGCCAGAAATTTGACGATTATCTGACTTTCATTTTTCTTTTTGTCCCGATATATTTTTGTCTCACACGATTTTTTTTTCTCTTTTAGCAAATTGTTGTCATCTTTGGTCAACTTTAACTCCCTTTTCTAATGTTTCCGCATTCTTTCTTTTGTTTTTTATCTATACTCTTCTATTTTTAAAATGTCCCTTTTTAAATTGTTTCTATGACGCCTTTCATTTTCTTTTTTTCTTTTCCGCCAGCTTTTTACCCCTCTGCATAAAAAGATACTTTAACCCATAACAATATTTTTTTGAAAATAAAACATTATCTACAATTATGACCTCTACAATCCTTGAATACTAAATAAATAAATATTTATAAATTTTAGTTTTTGTATAAAATTTTACTTACAATGACGAACGCTACAAAGTTTGCCTACCTCAAAAGGCATTTGTTTTGAAAATTTTTGCAAAGTGCAAAATATTTTTAAATTCTGTTCCTCAAACTTGTTTAAAATCCAACTTTTAAGACACCTGGTCCTGACGAGTCAAATATAACAATAATATTTCATCCTTTTTGGAAACGAACGTTACATTGAAGGATAACGAAAAACAAGTGGAAAAGATTAATGTTAAAGGATATTTGTTTACTCTCTCTTCATTTGTTTCTATTAGTTGTAGTTTTGCGAACATGTTTATGGAAAAAGCACAACCACTACATACTTATTAATGTTTTGAATATTAAAGAGGAAATATGATTAAATATTACTAAGAGTTAGAAAAATAGAAATTAATTTTTGGCAGCCTAGTTTTTCTTTACTAAAACTGAGATGGCGTATAAATACATTACAATCAAATTATTTGAAGGGTTTTTTATGATACTATTGGTCAAGCAAAGCTTCTTAATAAAATTTAAATTTTTGGTCATGGTTTACCTTTCCCTGGAAATGCCCATATGTACATATACAATTTACATACATACATATATATACTGTTTAACATTGCAATGTTAAACAATGCATTGGTTGAAAAAAGCTAGTAGAAAACTAACTTAGGCGCAGCCTGACGCTACCTAACAGGGAACAAATCAAATTCTTTTAGAGACTATTTTCATTAAATATTTTCTGTTTCAAAAAAATCAATTAAAATTCAAAAAATAATCTTTTTTTTAATGAAATTCTTTCTTAAAAAAATTACACCAATTCGACTTGCAGTTTTATTTATTAAAGAAATGATATTTTGTTTCACTAAAATATAAAATTACTATTTTATTTAATTTTTTAAATATGTAAGTCTGTTTCTCTAAGAAAAAATAACTTTCGTTAAACATTTTTTTCTGGCGCATATACATAATATTTAAGGTAATGTAAAATGTTTTATTGCAGTTTTGTGAGAAGCATGACGAATTACATTCTTAATATAAAAACACATGTACGTATATTTTTTAATTCAAATTAAAAAGTCGGATCCCTGTAGCACATGCAAAGGCGATTAATCGAAACGTTTTTCTAAACATTAAACACAAAAGAGCCAAAGCAACAGCAACAGCAACATCCAACAGCAGTGGGATTAATAACAAACACTGCAACAACAAAGGAGACGACAACGACATTGATCATGGTCTAAACGATTAAAACAACGAAGAGACGACCATGAGGATCATGACCGTAATGATGAATGTGGTGGTTGGTGGTGATGATGACGGTGATCGTCATCATTGTCTTAACATTTAATATTCTGTGGCGTTATGAGAATTTTGCGGCGTTAAATTTTTGTAAATATGTGTACGTACGTACATACGTCATCGTTGTTGCAACTTGCAACCAGCTAGTGGTGGCAATTATAATTTTTGTTTTGTTGTTGTTGTTTTGTTGTTGTTGTTGTTGTTATAATGGGTAAAATAAAAACTGTTAAACTATCTTTAAGCACAGATGTTCGAAATTTGAAACAAATTAAAAAGAAAACTTATTTTACATTGAGAGAAAACTAAAATGCAATTATTTTATATCTCTTCAACAGTTAAAGGACATTTGAATGTTTCGTTATGTGAACGTGTGCATTCTTCGTATGTCCATCTGTAATTTAATACTTTGGTGGTAATAATAATGGTGATGATAACCAATGCGGTTTTTGTATAAAAAAAAACTCTGAACACTGTTTATCACACATCGATATTGTCTTATTACGAGTATAACCAACTAATTTTATTTAGAAACAGGCAATCAAATTATATTTTTAAACTCTTTTTCGCTTCATTCATTTTTTACAATGAAAAAAATAACTCAAAACATTTTTTTTTATTTTTTATTATTAATTTTCGAACTTCATTTGTTTCTGTATTTATGATTTGATCAGGCTAAAGTTTGTATCGTTTTGTTAGCCAAATTACATGTGATAATTATTAATAAGCAAATAACACCAAAGTTAATTGTAAATATTATGACAAACACTTAGTAGAACGGAACAACTAGCTGTTTTTGAAGGCCACTACACCTTTATCATCAGCGTTCTTTTGTGTTGGGTCTACTGTGTGTGGAATATGTGAATTGTGTTGATTCATCGCATTTC
Source organism: Tachina grossa (assembly GCA_949987645.1). Lineage (NCBI taxonomy): Eukaryota > Metazoa > Arthropoda > Insecta > Diptera > Tachinidae > Tachina > Tachina grossa. The sequence continues at coordinate 106,323,461 of OX465277.1, read as the reverse complement.
AATTTGCTGCAAGGTTGCTAATCATACTAAAGAAGGAAAAAAATTATGATACGAACAAATTTTTTTTTCAAGTAGGCCAGTAAGTTTTTTTAATTGCGCAATGAGAAATACTTTAATTTTTGCAACAAAATACATTTTTTACTTTACCAAGCGAATAGTTTTTTATTTGATTAATTTAAAAAAAATTTATTGGAAAAAATTTTTCAGCCAACAAGCCGAATAATATTTTTTCGAATAATCATATAATTTTTTTATTCGAACTTTCCGTACTGTTTTTATTTATTTTTAATGAATACATTTTTCTATAAAGTAACTGAACTAATTTTATAATTAGATTGATTCATTTTTATTTCTAGAGAGTAATTAGCTGTTTATGCTCTGAACCAATTAAGGAATATAATTTTTTCATGTAGTCAACTAATTTATTTTTATTAGAGTAACCGAATAATAATTTTTTTTTTGCTGGATTGCTTGCTAAATCTAGTAACCGCGCTATGCTTTTATATGGAAATGTTAGTAACTTTGCTGCAAATAGCAAAGGAAATAATTTTATTCGAATATATAAGTTAATTGAATAATTTTTTTTTTCTAAAAATTTAATAATCTTTTTTTATTAAAATTATTCACTAAAATTAAAATTACATTACCCAAAATTTTTTATCATATAGTAGGTATATAATTGGAATAATTTTTATTCAATTGATTTTTAGTTTTAATAATCAAATGAGCCGTTTATGCTGTTCACAATAGAGCACTATTTTGAAGCGAATACTTGAATAAATATTAATTATTCGAATAAACGAATCCACTTTTTATTAATCTAATCGAATTTTTTTACTATTTCAAGTACTTTAATATGCTTTTCAAACAATCGAATAAATTTTTTGTTCGAACAATGGAAAAAATTTAACTAAAAAGCCTGGCCCATGATTACTTATATTGAAAACAAAAACCAATTTTCTTGCTTTCAATACAAGTTGTCGTTGGGACGTTTTCTATCGACATCTTAGGCCAGGCCCTAAACCTACATCGTGATTTGAATAATTTTTTATTACGATTGATTTTAAGTTCTAGTAAACAAAGTAAATGTTTATTCTGTGAACAACCAAACAATTTTTTTAATCGAATATTTGACGAAATATTTAGTATTCGAATAAACAAGGCCACTTTGTCATTATTGTTTAATTTTTTTTCGTCTAATCGAAAAAGGTTTTTATTCGAATTGCTCAACAAATTTTTATTGAAATTGTCATTATTGTTTAATTTTTTTCGTCTAATCGAAAAAGGTTTTTATTCGAATTGCTCAAAAAATTTTTATTGAAATTACTCAACATTTTTTTGTTTTTTTGGGAGCTAACGAGCAATAGATTTTTTTTTACGATTGATTTTGCGCTGGTAATCGAATTAGATGTTTATGCTGTGGGCTTCTAAGATCAATTTTGCTGTCGAAAAATTCATTTAAATATATAAATGCTTTATATTTGAATAAACGAACCCAATTTTTATTTGAGTAGTCGAATAATTTTTCTTTGGAATATTTGAGTAAGTTTTTTATTCGAATAATCAATATGTCGAGAGCCTATATTCAAAACACGTCAACTCAGTAGAGCGAAAAACTAGTTAATTCTCTCATTATTATAAAAATTAATGATGAGCCTTCCATAATATGTTTTTAATATGCTTACTAATTTATAGGTCTGCAAAAAATCTTTTATTTTGCACTGGTTTGCGTATTTTAATAAGATAGCATATTTTAGTCGATGAAAAAACAAATATTTTTTTAGAGTTAGCATATTTTGTCGGAAAAAATATATGATTTTTTTTTAAATATTTATTTTTTAATCAATTTGTGCAATATTTAACTCAATACTAGATATAAAAATATAAAAGCCACAAGAAAAAACTTAAAATATCATAAAAAAAATAACTTAAGCCTGACTGAAAGCCTCTTCCATCTCGAGGTGGTCAGCTTCATTTAGCACTCTCTAACTCACTCTCTAGTATAACAGGGTCACTCTAAATTATCAATTTCGAAATCTTATGTCATTGACTATAATCGGTTCATATATAATGTCTCTATTCGACTAACAGTTTAAAAGTTATACATACATTACCAATTTTTTTATCGGAACCCCTCTGTACTAATATAAAGGGTCCGCCAGATAACTTTTATCTTTTGAAAATGCTATAAAAAAACTATTGAAGCTTCGGCTGTGTGGCACGTAGCGCCGTCCTGTTGAAACCGAATGTTGCCAATATCCTCCTCTTCAATATTTGTGAACAAAAATTCGTTCAGCATGGCCCGATAACGATCGCCATTGACTGTAACGGCCACTCCTTGCTCAATGGCCCAATTATGCATCTGGACCAAAATCCGCACCAAACAGTGACTCGTTATGGGTGCGTCGGCTTTTCAATGTATGCGTGCGGGTTTTCTGTGCCCCAAATGCGACAATTTTGCTTGTTTACATACCCGCCAAGATCAAAATGAGCTTCATCTGAAAAGATGATTTTCTTGGCAAAATCGGCATCTTCTGTAAGTCGATCGCAGGCCCACTTAGCGAAGCGAAAACGCATTGGATGGTCAGTTGGCTCGTTCAGCGGAAGGATAAAACTAATTATCTGTCAAATCAGACATGAGCTAAGTGTTACCATTCACGAAATAAGCACTAGTTGAAAAAAAACGTTAGATGGCGGACACTTTATTAAAAGTAACCATATCTCAAAAACTAGCCATAGGATAACAAAATCCTTACCAGAATCGTGTTCAGCATGGCAAATGCAATCAGATACGAGATAGATTTATTAGAAATTATTAATTTTTTAAAAATATTGGAAATTTACATGGGAGTTAGCATTTATTTTCACCAAAAAAAATTATACTTTGAGATAGCATAATCTATATAATTAATAGGCAAACATGATTTTTGTAATCCCTTTTACGCTGGTACCACTGCACCGATTTTAAAAAGATTTATATGGTTTTAAAGGATTTTTTATAGAGATGTGCAGAATCTATATTTCATTGAAATCGGTTTAGTATTTTGGGAGCTATAAGCGTTTAAAGTTGCTACTACTACATGCAAACATATTACACACGCATTTATTAGCTTACAAGTAAAAAAGAAACAAAACAAGAGCGTGTGTGTGGGTTTGTAGTATTTCTCTTGATCTAACAATTTTTCTCTCTTATTTGTTGTTGTATGAAAGCCATAATACTTAAAGGAAGAGAGTTGAATAAATTGAATTAACTTGGTTAAAGGGATTTTGTTTATGTTTTTTTAATTTCATGTACTATTTAATTATGCTTGCATATGTATGTAAGTTTGTGTGTGGCTGTGTTTTAATGAATTTTTTATGAAGTTTAGATACATTTCCTTTGAATCTTGAATTATTTACATTTTGATTCTAGAATACGGACGAGTGTGTCGTCCGTTTGGTATATCTAGTAAGAATAAATTCAGTAAAGTGCGACTCTGACTCGCGCACGAAGGGTTCCGTACGAACACTAGATATGTAATTTAATACAAACTTCATCCTATATAATATATAGTTTTGGCATTTTTTTCGTTTTTGGGGTCTTTTCGGTTTTTTTTGTTTTGGCGTTTTTTGTGTTTTTTTCGGTTTAGACGATTTTTTTAAGTTTTGGCTATTTTTTTAGTTTTGACATTTTATTTTCCCGTTTTGGCGATTTTTTTCGGTTATTGGCGTTTTTTCATTTTGGCGATTTTTTTTATTTTTGGCGATTTTTTTAATTTTTGCGATTTTTTTTAATTTTGGCGATTTTTTCGAATTTGGCGATTTATTTTAGTGTTAGAATTTTTTTTTTTAATTTTGGCGATTTTTTTCGTTTTGGCGATTTTTTTTTTAATTTTTGGCGATTTTTTTTTGGCTTGGCGATTTTATAATTTTCAGTGTTTTTAGTTTTACCGTTTTTGAAAATTTCAAGTGTTTACCTCTTACGGTTTCCAAGAATAGCAAATTGTCAAAATTGTATTAACTGATGGACCACCCTTTAATTTAATTTTTTTTAAATTGTAGTGTTAATTGTTGTAGTCTGTATAAAAATACACTAATTTTACAAATTTCAAGTTTCAATATACATATGTATGTTCATACAATTGTATGTATATTACATGGGATTTTAAAATTTTTCGTTGCTCGTTTTTGAACACCCTTTAATTTTTAATTCTCATGTATTTCTTGTTGTAGCGGCCAAGGTTCTACATACTCTGTCCAAATTTCAGGTCCCTAGCTCTTACGGTTCCTGAGAAAATACCGTGTGACGGACAGCGTAGCGAAAACAATAGGGTTCCTTTTCACCTTTGGTGTACGGAACCCTAAAAGTTGATATAAAACGGGAAAAAATAATTTTTTTGATTCGAAATTTTTACTATAGATGAATATTGCATAGGGGAGCTATTCATTAATTTTGGCCAAATTTGAGTTGACGTGTTTTGAATATAGGCTCTCGATGTTTCAATTGATTTCAATTGCTTAATAATTTTTTTCCACAAGTAGTCCAATTAACCGTTTTTGGTGTGTGGCAGCCTCATTGTTATATGTGAGCAATCGAAAAAATTATTTATTAGAATATTTGAATATACATACATATATTTTTATTCGAATGAACTAAGCCATTTTTATTCGAATAAACTAAGCCATTTTTGATTCGAATGATCGCTAATGATTTTATTGCTCGAGTAATCGAAATAACCTCAAGTAACTGTTAAAGAAACTCTAAGTTTTAATCTATTATTCGAGTGGATAACAAATGAAATATTCTTACGAATAATAATATGACACAATTAAAAAATTACTACAAAAAACCTAATTCACAGTCGGTATCAAGGAAATCGAAAAACTGTATACAGTTGCTGAATTTCTGTAGCAAATTTTTAATTCAGAGACTGTATAGATACATACCCCTTTCAAAAATGTTTAATGCAGTTGGTCCCATTAAGCAATAATTGGACTTACATCTTTGGCTGCATAATTCTCTTTCAATATACATTATATTTTTTTTCTTCCATACAAATATGACAGGCGGTCACAATTTATGATGTGTGAAGTTGGGCGAATATTCATTGAACACTTATGTATGTAGGTATGAAATTTTTGTCAGTCCGTCTGCCGCTTGTGTTGTAAGTAAGCATTTGGAAGAGAGTATAAAAGTAAGTACCAGTGTCCCATGTACCTTGTCCGCCATATGGGCTGTTGGCAGCATTTTATACACAGAGAAAAAACTGCCTCATAGAATCAATAAGATTTTCTCTATGAAACGTTTTTAGGCTAAGGGGTATCCCAGCAGAAAGAAGTGAAGATTTTTTCATAGAGATTCCTTATTGTTTTTATATGGTAAATCTTATTAATTTTATCAAGAAGAAAACCACATAAAATCAAGAAGAAATCTTATTATTCCCAACTTTTTTTGCTCAATTTCCGTTATTTTTGGCACCAAAAAAACAATCCATAGAGAAAAACTTCTTGATTCTATTAGGTTTTCTTATAAATTGTAAACTATATGGATTTCTTATTGATTTTATTAGGTTGCCTTATTGATTTTTTTTAAAAAGGTTTTCTTCTTGATTTTATTAGGTTCCTATATGATTATGTGTAAAGCATCTTATTGATTTTTTTAATAAGGAAATCTTCTTGATATTATGAGGTGTCTTGTTATTTCATATCTATAAATAGACAAAAACAATATTTTTCATGATTTTTTTCGTTTTCTTATAAGCAGGTTTGCAAAATTATTTCAATGATTATTCAGACTGCTTGTTAGCATATTGGTTAGAGTGTTTGTCCATCAGTCAGAAGTTTGCTGCTTCAATACTTGTCTCCTTTCAAAGTAATTATATGGAATAGAATTTAAATGAAAATATATAAGCAAAGCACAAAGAATAAAGAAAGACATAATTTTTTTTTTATTTTATGAGGTCGCCTCATAAAATCAAGAAGAAAACCTTATTAAAAATATCAATAAGATAACCTCATAAAAACCACAAGATTTCTTCTTGATTTTTTCAAAAAGGTTTTCTATATGAAATTAATAAGATTTCCTTATTGAAAAAAAACCATAGAGATTTCTTATTAATTTTGTTTTATTTTATGAGGTAATTATTAGGCACTGTTTTCTCTGTGTATTTATCCTATACTCTTACCCGTATTTCTTTATTTCGTGTCTTCCTTCAAGTCTCCACAGTTTAATCAAAAATTGCACATTATTTTTCCTTTTATTTTTTTGTAAACTATACATACTTACATATTTCCCGATGAAGCGTTGAAATGTGTTACGCTAATGTTAATTAGATTTTTATTTTTGTACTCTTACAAGTAAATGCTGTAGACGACAGACGGACGGACGGGTGGTGTTGTTTGTATTTTTAATTTTGTTTTTTTTTTCTCTGTTACCGGTTTTTTTGTTGTTCGTTTGCTGGTGTCGCGGTGGCTGTTGTGAAATTTGTTTTCTTTTTGTTCTTACTTCAAAATATGATGTATGTGGTTTTAATTAGACATAATTGACTTTATGAGGTAAAATTTATATGTTAAAAACATTATATGTATCTACTTATAAGTATATTTCTTTTATTTTATTGTTATTATTTTACAACAGTTCCTGTAATATACACACATATAGTGCTTGTCCTTTGGATATAAAATATACTAAATGGCTTAATTGTGCTTTTTTTCTCTCCTAAGATAATCAATGATAACTTGTCATAATTATGGATATAGTTACCTAGAAGTTATTTTATATATGTGTAATATTTCAAATTAAGTTTATGGCGTACTTGTTTAAAAGTCTGCAATAATGCATCTGCTGGCCACATAAATGCAGCAAACACAAATTCCTTTATAATATAATAAAGAATTTTTGTTTTATATTGGTTAAAAAACACTCTACATATGCATATATTTTATATGGTCAAGAGTCCCGTCATTAGACAAACAAACAAAAAATTCTTGGGAAAAGCTAAACAAAAACGTCGGATGTTTATAGAAAAACTCTCACAAGGTTATTGAGAATTTTGTACACAAACATAATAAGTTAAGAATCCGCAAACAAATAAATTTTTACAACATTTGTATTTGATTCTGAATCCATTTTTCATGGTATCAAATACAATTAAAGAACTCATTGCACTTTAAATTTTATAATCACGTTCTTAAAATTAAGAAAATAGTTTAAAAAGAAAATTTGTATTAAGTTTTTTCATTGGCAAACTTTTGACAATTTCAATGCTAACAGAAAGCCCCTTTGTGTGTCCACTGACTATTGTTGTGGTAACAGTCCGGATGTCCTTCCTAGTAAAATTATTTTGGATATGCGAATAATATCGTGAAGACTCTGGAGGCACGATGGGCAACTATTTGGGGTACCGAGAACTGTACGAGTTTGGTAGCACTTTAAAATGCTACTGTATCCTGGCGCATAATTCTCGCATTCGATTGCGAGCGAGTTATCACTCGAACGCGCGAGTTTTTTTTACCTTTGCGATTTTCTCACTAGATTTTGAATAACATACGTATATCGAAATTTCTAATAACGTTCAACATTTCAATATATTACTTATTTATTTATGTCTGTATGAATGTATGTAAATATGTATGTATGTGCGTATAACAATAAATAATAAATTAACTGCTTCCAGTCAACCGATAAAAAATCAAAAATTTGGCTAGTGCTCTAACTTTAACTTATAATAACTTTATAATAATTAATAATTAACTTTATAATAATAATTAAAAATTAAAATGAAAATAACATTTAATTTATAAAGAAGAAAATACTTCGTGACGGAAAAATTTGTGATGTTTGCTTTTTTATAGGCATGGGTGCGTATACAAACGTCATGCATGAACATATGCACACAAGTTGTATGTATGATCTTTTATTTTTCTGCGCCCATACAAACGCAAACATGCATTGACATTAGTTGTATGCGCTTGCTTTAAGAAACCACTTTTAAACATATAAAAAGCTTAGCATCTCCATCTTACACACAGCCTCAAACGTGCAATATGAAAAATAACAAGCATACACGCATCGACACTACTTCTACATAGTTCTTCGCTTATTAAACGACATCATTTATTATTGGTGTAGTATAATACATGCTACGACAATGAATTTAAAAAACAATAGGTATTTGCATTTCAAGATTGTTTACGCACCCCCCTATAACGTACGTATGTTTTTGCACACATACATACACACAAACATATGTTTTTGATTACAATTTATTCATATTTAATTGCCTTTTTTCAACACTGAAACAAAAACTCGATTCGCTTGGTATCGAGTGACATCATCGGAAAATTTCTTGCTATCGAAATTAATTTCTATTCGAATGCAATTTCAATCACGAGGAATTCTCCCCAATATGTTAGCTGGGCTAGAGTCATTCTCGTTTGCCTCAGTGAAAGCTCTTCACTGCCTGAGACAACAAGTAGTAGATTGTTAGGTCTATAGCCAGCGTGACCGTTTGACCGACTAAAGTGGCAATTTGCCACTTTTTCGACTGCGTTTCCCCTTTTTCTACTGCCTTGCCACTTTTTGACCCCCTTTATTTAGGGTGAGTTATATGAAAATACATTAAAAATAAAAAGTTTAGTGCAGTTTTCTCGTTTTTTTTTTAATTTTACCCCTTTTTTTTGATAAATCCCCTATTTGGTGCCACTTTTTGAAAAATGTCATCGGTCGCCCTGTCTATAGCCATGTATAGTGGTTGGAACCATACAATGGTTAGTGGAGGGTCTTTATGGCTTCCGTGATTGAATTAATGTTGACGTCCTTTATCACGATATATGTGAAAGCCTTTCGGGCTGGGTCTTGGTGAGGGATATTCGTGATATCCCATCATGGATTGATTGGTCAGCACCATGCTGTGCTGTTTGACCGACCGCATCATTGTCTCCTGGTGAATATGTTTAAAACTTTTCTTCTGCATTCTTTGTAGATCTTCTTACTGGGTCTTATTGAGGGCAGTGTCCAGATTGGGGCAGCGTAGTTGAGCAGTGATTATTTAATTATTTATTCTCCATGAGGTTCCCGCTGGGTTCTTAAGGGCTCTGTTCATTTATTTCACCTTCTGCTTCATATAGTTGCTATATAATGAGAAGTAGAAGAGAATATCAAAGACCACTCACAGGGGCTTCGGGTTCTTGGCCATAGCAATACGTCTGCCTTGAACAGACATGTTCAATTGAGTTCTTACTTATTTCTTCCATGACATAATGGGACCCCCTATAGATTTAGGGTCTTATGCAAAAAAACTTAATAAAGCTTTGCCAAGCAATGTTAAGTAAAGTTGTATTCTAAAAAAATTATTGTATAAAAATTCTAAAGTAGGCACCCACGTTTGTTAAGACTACTTTAAGTTGATATTTCCAAAATGTGTATTTTGTACCTCAAATATTTTTACTAATATAGCATATAATGATTCATATTACATATGAAAATGAAGCTAGAAGTGCCTGCTCTTATCTTAAATTTATTATTTCTGTCATGTAATGGGAAACATCACCAAATTATCCAACTGCTTCGAAATACATAGCAAAATCCATAAAAAAATATTAAAATAAATACAATTATACAAAAATGTTTTAGTGATGTACATACAATCAAAACAAATCGAAAAAAGCTCAATATTCAAATACTCGTTTCATTCGAATAAAACAAATTATGATAATTTTTCACTTTTTTTTACTTTTACTTCATGGTTGTGTTTATCTGTTTTCCTATTAAGTCAGAAGCTCATTTTTTTTAAATTAGGTTGCTTTACTTCAAGATAATAAAAATTTATTTAATAAAATAAAAAAAATATTTGAATACCCAAATGAAATTGTATTCAATTTTGTACATCATAAGCTGTGAAGTGGTTGTTGAACACGGTGGTGTTACCAGAATTTATTATTAAATCACAAAATATTTAAAGTTGTCTTTTGCATATGATTTTTTAATAAAGCTATGTTAGCCTTAAAGTGCTTATCAACTACTATGAACTTTAAAGCTAAAGTAAAATATTATTTTGCATAAGGGGGTTAGTGTTGATGGCTTAAGATTTAGTTCCTGTAAGAAGTCTGCAATGTTGGCACTGTGTAATATTATTGTTTAGCCCATGTATATTAACGCTAGAGGAAGGAATATTACAATGGTCGGCATGCGACACCAGAGAGATGCCATGTGGGACTCAGAAAGCTTCGCAAGGCAAATGTCAGAAAGTATGGGCGACAACTCTCCTCTTTGTAGTACACCCATTCAACCAGAAATGGGCTTCGTCGATTATGTCCGCCATAAAATGAAGGAAGTGCACGATGACTTTGACCGATGTAACAATTATTTTGATTAACAATTTCAATAATTTGCACGCGTTGCTCTGGTGTAAGTCGATTCAAAATTAAATTTCAAAGCAAACTAAACAAAAAGTAGCTATCAGCTGTTAAATGGGTGCTCAAATAAAGCAATGATGCAAATTCAAAATTGTGACACTCCATAAAAAACACCCTATATTATCGTATTGCTCAAATCGTGCGAACTTCAGGCCTACCTCAGTAATTTACAATTATGTACTCTTGTTTTAACCCACTGATTAAATCGAATCACAGCCCATAGTGATATTTTTCCCTAGACTTAAACCGATTTGGCTGGCTAATAAAGGGTGTCCCAACAAGAACGCAAGATTTAAATTTGGCGCCATTCGAAGTGTCATTGTTTGACATTTGAACAATTGTTATTGTTTGCTAGTAGAAGGTACGAGGTTAGTAAAAATGGAGCGCTACACGAATGAACAATGAGACAGATGTGCAATCGCTTTACGTGAGTACCTGCCATTACGGCCTAATCTCACGTGTGCCAAAGCACCGGGTGTGGGTTAGACGCCAGACCAACGCCCCCATGCACCCTTTTAGAATGAACCTATGGCCCATTCCATAGGGCACATAGGTTGCAATCTTTGAATATAGTTATCCCTGTATTATATTCAATTACCTTGCTGAGGTAATTTGAGCTATCTAAACTCTGCTGCTATGTCCGTGCCCATAGCAGCTTCTGTTGAATGGCAACAGCACCTAGAACAGTGTCTGGCTGACCGCGTCACACCAACCACTAGCATTGATTTAACACTGGGAAGCCAAGACTATTCTCCCAGCGATGTTTGGTAGCAAACCACAACCACCACGATAATTCTCCGGCTTCCACGCTTAGGTGGTGTGTATACACCTAAGCGAGGTCCCCAAGAAAATTCCTCAACCATTGCCGGCACAGCTAACCACTCATCCATAAAGAACGCATGCCTGGGTCGCCAAATAACCAGTGCCTACTCCACACTTACCAAAATCATCCCTTTAACCCCTTAGGGGTCTACCCCTTTGGGGTAGGACGAACTCGGCATTTCAGCAAAGGAAACTGACGACCGCTACATGCACTCAAAACTTCAGAGCAGCGAGGACCACTCACGCGAGAAGAACGCAAGCTCGCCACCAAAACTTCTGCGCCTACTAAGACCCGACACTAAAAACTGAGAGTGTCCTGGGGTCGTATCCAGGACGAAAAGCCATTTTAGCACAGAATTTTTGACAACCGGGCAATCGGGCAACCGGCACCCGTGGTACCAGAAGTAGCCTCTGGTTAGACCTCGAAGTTCCACCACAAGGGCTTCACCTCTATCGTCTTTTGAACTCAGGGGCAATTCTAGGTGACGCTGCACCTAGCTGGCAACAACGGGCGTACAATATTTGTTTTCCTTTTATAAATATGTGCACATCCGTTACTCTGTTTATATTCAGAGATTGGGTAGTAACACATAAGTTTTACGGGTAATGAGCCAAAGGTCCGCCAGCGGAAAAAGCTACATTACCCTAGCTGGGGCCCCGGGATTGCCACACCCGTAGTCTACAGAATTAATCCATACACTCCCCTGGGGGTGAACAATGAGACCAGAATTGGCCGCCTAGATCGTGCGATTTAACACCATTAGACTTTTTTCTTTGGGGTTTTTTGAAGTCGATGGTTTACGCGAATAAGCCGGCGACGAATCAAGCCTTAAAAGAGGAAATTGGACGCTGCATTAATGAAATACCGCAGCATTTATGCAAAACGGCCATTGAAAATTTCATTAAAAGATCGCGTGTGTGCCAGCAAAGCCGCGGCGGCCATCTGCCCGATTTGTTGTTCCACACATAACCTCATTTTGTCTACTTTACGATATAATAAAGTTTCACGATTTTTTTTTAAATATCTGTTTTATTTAAAATTTAAATCTTGCGTTCTTGTTGGGACACCCTTTATAAACTTTTATCTTTGAGTGATTATGCATACAAATATTTTGTGAATTAAGGCACACACATATATATTCTTTATTTACATGCATATTTGTATTTACTAACTTTTATATCTTAACCAGCCTCATTGTGCATTCTGAAAAATAATTACTAATTTATGCACCGAATCAACGGCTTGAAACAATGATTTCGTTTCTTATTTCTAAAATGTACGACTTAAGACATAAAAAAAGACAAACTTTGTTATAATAAAACGACATTTTCTTTAGCAGTAGACCCAAAACAACAAGAGACGACATATCTTAAAGCGACAAGTGCATTAAAGTGTCTTTCAAACTACATACTCGTACGAGTACGAACATAAAAAGACACTTGATCATTGTCACTGTACATGAAAAATAAAAGACACAGATAAATATTTATACTGCATTATTTCTGTTTAAAACTAAAACGGAAGAAAAGAAAAAGATGTTATAAGGCTTTGGTTGGTTGCAGCAACAAAAAAAAAAAAAAAAAACAATCTCATGAATATTTAAACGTCACATTTCGTCGCACTCGTCGTATCGGTAACCACAGTAATAATGCGTTTCTTGTTGAAATGCAGAGACGTTGAATAAGGAATAGTGAGTTTTTTTGTTCCCTTGAGGGATCATTTGTGATACAACCTGAGTTAACACCGGTAAGATAAATGCACAGTTGCAGAAATTTTTTAAAAGCCTCAGATTAGAAATATTACAATATATTGGTTGTCAACACCACATTTTGGATTTGATATTGAGGCACGTATTGGATGAGTTGCTCGGTTGTAAGGCATCGTCTACAGATATACATATGCTACAGTTTTTTAACCGAATTTATTTCGAATTACAACAACTTAAAACAGAGCTACATTCAAAGTATTATTGATATTAAAAATATTAAATGGCGCGACGTCACACACAGAAAAATTTCAACTTAAAATCTAATAAAACAAGGTTAATCTAATATTTTTCGGCAATGATTTTGCTTCATATGTGTTTCATGTTAATTTAACATGATTTATAGTAATAGTCAAAGAAAATTTTTCCTTTTGAAATAACTTTATTTATTTATTTATTTATTTATCATTATATTAACTTATAATTGAAATTATAAGCTAATAAAGCAAAAGAGCTTTAGCAACATATGCCTTTAGCTCAACATGTTAATAAATTACATACATATGTGAATATCAATATATGATAAATTAAATATTATATGCAATATACATATATATAAGGATGATATAAGTAAGAGTTTACAGAAAAAAAGAAGAAGAAAATAACAATTCGGGAAAAGCAAAGATAAAAAACAATTATATAATAAAACTGTTAAATTGGGATTTATATGATTAAGACTATAATTTAAATTACATTAGTTAATTATAAGTAAAACTATTAAGTATATATATATATATATATATATTTATATAAGTAAGTGAAGTTAGGTAAAAATAATTAATTAATAAGTAATTAATTATAAAATTTAAATTAAACTATAAACATTAGTAATTTTGAGGAAACGTATAATACGCTGTATATTATCAATTGTTGGTTTAGATAAAAATTCCTTAGGATTTGCATTTTAAAAAATTTGTTGGCGTTGAAATGAAAATTTGGGGCATGATATTAGGATATGGCTCAAGTTATTTGGATTAAGAATATCACAATTACATACATTTGGAGGCATTATATTCATAAGATGGCAGTGTGATAAATTTGAATGTCCCAAACGTAGTCTAATAAATTTAATCATGTCTAATCTTGAGAATTCATTTAAGTTAGTCTTAAAATATTCAAATATTGTTGTAGGTGGGTTGTTAATTTCCCTGTACCAGTTATAAGTTATTAATTTCATTTCATTGTTCATTTTATAATGGATTTTCAAATAATGAATTAAATCTCTTTCATTGTAATTTGGAGTAGCAGTAACGGGACTTGTGAGTGCATTTCTTACAGTGGAATCTGCTAGTTCATTTTCTTGGATTCCAGAATGGCCAGTAACCCATAGTAAATGAATCCTTGGATAAACATCCATTAAAATTTTTCGGATGGTTTTGGCATAATAATCATTGTTGTTTATGTTTAGTATTGATTTTAAGCATGATAATGAATCAGTACAAACTACACTTTTACCATTTTCGTTCTTAAGAATCTTAATAGCTTCAAAAATTGCAATTAGCTCCGCTGAAAAAGCTGAAGAATAATGTGGTAAAATTGAACACTTAATCACTTTCCGATCGCTTACTATACTGTAACCTACTAAATCATTATTTTTAGAACCATCAGTGAAAATAAATTTAAAGTTACTTAAATGTTCCTTAAGTCCATTAAAAAGTGTTCGAAAATGTGACGGTGATGTATTCCCCTTGGTAAACTTTGAAAGGGAAATATTAATGATTTTATGAACGAAGACCCAAGGTGGTTTATCCTTTACTCTAAAAGGTCTTGGACGTTGCTGGAGTATTTGAAGCTCTTTACAATTTTGCACAATCCTATTTAGAGTAGAATTGATTTTAGGAATTCTCTTTCTTTTCTGAATCTTTCCTACTATCTGTTGTATCGGAGCGTTTCTGAATAAAGATTTTAATAATCTAGAAGTAGCTAAATCTCTCTGAACTTCCATAGGTAAAATTCCCACTTCACTTAGCATGTTATTAATGGGTGTCGATCTAAATGCACCTAAAGAAAGGCATAACGCCGCATTAATATTTGTTTTAATTTTTCTCAACGATGACTTTGGTGCATATCCAAAGAAAGGAAGGGCATAGTTAATTTTGGATAAAATAATAGATTTAGTTATGTTAATTTCCATTTCCGTCATTGTATTACAGTTGAATTTCTTACTTGCCACACATTTTATAACATACAGGTTTTTTGATAAAGAAGATGAAAGTTTCTCTATGTGTGTAGTCCATTTATATTGCCTGTTAAAGAGTAAACCTAAAACTCTAATATCAGAAACCTCTAGCAAATGTGAATCACTTATATGTATTAAAGGTTTACAATGTCTTTTACTACAAAACTGAATATTTTTGCTCTTCGAAGGCGATAGAACTGCGCCAGAATAATCACACCAATTTAAAATACTTTGAAAAAGAGGGTTTAAATTTAAAACAGGACTTTTGTTTTTATTTGATCTTATGATAATGTTGAAGTCATCCGCAAAAGCAGTAAAATCAACTTCCTTGTGCAGAGAAATTACTGTGCATAGTTTGTTATAAGCAATCAAAAAGAGAATTACTGAAAGGGGTATTCCGTTGTATAATGGGTATGAATCTGAATGCTGCTTACCGACCCTAACTACAATCTTCCTGTTAGTCATAAAATTTACAATGTATTTGATTATCTTTGGTCCTACTTTCCATGCTTGGAGTTGGTCAATAATTGTATGTATCCCGATTTTGTCATAAGCCTTTTCAAAATCAAGTGGCAAAAGTGTAAGATGTTTCTTTAGTGAAATACTATTTGCGACTTGGTGATCTATGTAAAGTAGAGCATCTGTTGTTGAGTTTCCCTTTTTAAATCCATATTGACGATTATCTAATAGTCCCTTGGACATAACAAACCACCATAGTCTATTTGATACTATTTTGTCAAGGACTTTTGCTAAGCAAGGGTTGAGGGAAATAGGCCTATAAGAACTTGGTAGTGTTTTGTCCGATTTAGGTTTTGGAATAGGAATTATTACACTATTTTTAAACTGTTGTGGAATAAACTTATCAAAAATGTTGTTAAGCACAGCTAAGATCGTTTGTTTCATTGAAAATGGTAGCT
The DNA here is from genome assembly GCA_949987645.1 of Tachina grossa. Taxonomy (NCBI): domain Eukaryota; kingdom Metazoa; phylum Arthropoda; class Insecta; order Diptera; family Tachinidae; genus Tachina; species Tachina grossa. Next base: position 106,307,382 of record OX465277.1, on the reverse strand, counting down.
GTTTTATCATGGAGTATAGAATTCGATCTAGTCCTGGGGATTTACCCTTTAGCTTGGAAAGAGTTGTTTCTAGTTCTGTGTAAATTATTCTTTCTTCTATTTGTTTAGTCTCATCAGTTGGTATAATTTGAGGTGGGTTGTGTACAGTATTTTCTTTGCAGGTCCTGTACTGTAAAGGAAAGTTTTCGTCCTTGGAGTTATTAGACCAGAATTTGCAAAACTTATCAGCAATGTCTTTTTTATCTATTAAAAATTCCCTTCGGCTGTTATCTTTAGCAATGCAATGAATTGTTTGTGATGCTTTGTAACCCGTAAAAGCTCTTATGTTATACCAAATCTTCTCTGAAGTGGATGATGGACTTATAGAGGATGTTAGTTTTAAAATGGAATTATTTTTAGAGAGTTTAATTTCTCTCTTAAGTAATGCATTTGCCCTTCTGTAATTCAACATGTTATCTTTGTTCATATTCCTATTAAAAAGAGTCCATGCATTTTTCTTTGCTTCCTTAAGAGTTTGAAGATGATTATTCCACCATGGTACTGCCCTATAATGACTTCTAGTCGAAGATTTTGGAATACATTCATTTGCTGATTGGTGTATAATTCTACATATATTACCTATTTCTTTATTAATATTGTCTGAAACGGGTATTAATGCATTTCTGGCGATACTTTTCCCAATCAGCTATGTCTGTTCTATATCTAGGCTTAAAATAAGTGTAACATTCATTATAAAACGAAAACAGAGAAACGGAAATGGGAAAGTGATCACTACCAAAAGGTGTATTTTCAATAGACCAGTCTGCTTGAACAGCAATATTAGGTGAACAAAAAGTTAAATCTACATGTGTCAGTGAGTTGTGTGAACTAATGTGAGTTGGAGATCCATCATTTAATATAAGGTACTGTGAATCATTGATAAAATTTGAAATTATGTTACCTCTCCTGTTGTTAACAAACAGGTGAACCCCAATTACTACGCCAACCATTTATATCACCAGTAATTAAACATGAATTTGTGATGCTACCGAGAACATTATCAACTTGACTATATGTTAAATTGTGTTGTGGACGAATATAAATAGATACAATCTTAAGTTTAATTTTTGAAATAATTTCAACGCAAATCGCATCAAAATCATTCGGTAATGTTATATGTTTATGTGGTTGACAAGACATCAGAAAAATTTTTGTATATAAATTAAATTGGCTTCCCCGGCCAAGATTTGAACTCGGAATTCATAGCGTGGTAGTCAACGTGCTTACCCCTGCACCCACAACAACTTTAAATATCTACACACTAAATATGTACCCTCTTGAATTATATTATAAATTAACATTATTTCTTATCATTTAACATACAATTAATTTGAAAAGTTTTAGTTTTAGTTAAAAAAAAAAACAAAATGCCTTGACTGGAAAAGTTTAAGTTAAAAAAATGCAAAAACTTTGACTTGACTCCATGATTCGAACCTGCTATCCTCCAAATGCAAGACTAGTACACTGCCTACCAGCCAGCAGTAGTTTTTCGGCTGTTTACAAACATAAAAAAAAACAACATCAATTCAAAAACAACCAACACAACTAAGCACAAAAGTGTATTGCAGCTACCCTGTCGGAGAATGTATGGTTGACTACAGAAATAGTTAACTTATAGTTAACTTTTCTTAGACTGACTTAAAGCTAACTGCAATGTCATCCAGAACAAACCCAAAATTAATTCTCAAGTTGAGTACGTAATCGAATTTGATGAGAGCCAAAAAATTTATTCTCAGCTACTTTGAAACTCATTTCTGTTTTATACTAATATTTTGCTGTTGTTATTATAAATGGTACCTTAGCTGAGTGGTAGCGTGTTGAGTACACAACCTGTGATGATCCATGTTCGAACCCCAGAAAATTTTTTTTAATTTACTGACTACCAAGTGATTTAAAATAATCAACTTTAAGTTAGCTGAAAGTAATGAAGAGTGAGACTATTGACTACCGCTTAGGACATCGCAATGTTAAAATAGTCAGTTGATTACATTGAAAAGTAATCCAAGTGTCAGTCAGTACTAGTTGCGAAATAGTTAGCTTAAAGTTAGTTTAAAGTTAACGTAATTTCCGACAGGGTATGAACAAAGCCAATAAACACCAACACACTCAAACAACATATTATTTCTAGTAAAATTCATGTGATTTTAATGAATTTGAATCAACCTTTTGGCATGGTGATTTTACACTGGTATTTTTTTCTGTGTGCATGCGGTATTTGTTTTAACTAGGAACTGTATTTAAATTTTTTCAAGAAACAATAAAATTTCCATATACATATAAATTTTAAACATATACACCCAATAAGTAACGCTTGTTGGAACTCAAGAGTAATTTTAACGATTTTAGCTTATATATTAATACAAAAATATCAGAATGACTTGTATCTGATATGCGAGTTTGTCTGCGGAAAATGGTTTTCAGACCAAAGATTTCGCGACGACAACTTCGAACTTTTATATCAATCACTTTCAAGATTTGAAGCTGCTAAAAACTGCTGTATAAGCATTGAAAAAAATATGATTCAATATTCCGAAACCAACAAAGAAGTAATATATTGTTCAAGATATTTATCTTTTCTGTAAATCTTCGCAAAAAAAAAAGGTTATACCCCTAATGTACATATCTAAAATAAGTTTGTAGCTATTTATATCTTTTCTCCCGGATTCTTCTTGAAATATTTGCGGCAAACAAGTGTCTTTATTTACATATTAGTTTACTTGGAATAGAAGCGTTCGTTACATTTGTTTGTGGATTTTCAGCCAAAGATAAGAACATGTATTATGATGGAAAACAAAAAAGACGTTTGTAATATTCATCAGCAATAATAATAATAATCAGCTCGATCTTCATCAGTTGGATTTAATTTCATGGCATGATAGTTTAAAGAGAATGTTTCATTATTAAAATTTAAACTCATGTCCAACTTGATAATAAACGACATTTATATTGCAGTTGTACGGTGACAATTTAAGGGTGAAAAATGCACTCGCTTGGCAGCAAGGTATTCCCTTTTCATTTAGGAAATTTTTTCACCTAAAAAAAATTGCGATTACTAGAGCATGTATCTTTTTGTTCGTGAAAATATTTAATTTAGTTTTCTTCGAGTTAATGACCTTTAATTGTTGCCTTTGTCTGTCTTTCATGTTGTGCAATCAATGTTGCTGATCTTACAATTTTTTTTAGTTTTTTACTTTTCATCCTTAAAGGTCATGCCAATTTTATGGCTCTTTTAAGTTTTCTGTTTTGTTTCCGCGTGTTTGTTTTTAATAATTCATTTTTTTAATGGTTTGAAAATGCAGGTGTCCAGCGTAAAGTAATGTCACGGTTATTAAAATTGAAGACATGAATTTTTTGTGTTTAGCTTTTAATGGCTAAGTGAGATGATGACTCTTTTGCTTTTCTTTAAATTTATTTTACTTTACTTTATATGCAAATATGTGTCTTAAATTTTGTCATATTTTATAATGCTCGGAATGATTTTTATTTCAATAGTGAAACGCACATACATTGTATTTATGAAAAATCAAAATAGCTTTCCCCTGGTATTGTTTTTTTTAAAGGTACCTAAAAAATAGTTTTGAGTCTCGCAGTCTTTGTTATCGGGAAGAAATAACTGCTCGCAGTTAGCATCCCCAGGTAGTTGCCTGATGCAACCAATAACAACTCTCCCTTTCAAAAGGGGAGCAAGTAGGTGTCCCCAGAGCATTTCTGAACAAACGCTAGCTGTCGGTCGCCTATTACACACAGAAAAATTTCATATTAAAATCCACTAAAACAAGGTTAATTGAATATTTGTGTGCGATATTTTTGCTTCATATGTGTAAATAACTTTATTTTATGTTCATTTAATATTCCAGTGCTGTTAAATCAACATGAAGAATTGTGTTGAATCAAAGTTATTTCAAGTTGAAACAACGTGAATTCGAAGTGAAATAACACTTGGAACCATGTTGAATCAAAGTTTTTTCAAATAGACGCAGCATATGAATTCAATTTAATGTAGTTATTGTATTTAATTAATCTTTTAACTTACGTGACTGTGTGTAGCGGAACAGGCGTCAGGTTAATGTTTGGTGTGTTGCATTTTTAGTTGGTTTCCACGGCCGTGAAAGCGGTGTTAGTCAATGCGCCACAACAACCTTAAATACTAGTTAGTTTTTATTATTGTTCGAACTTTATTTGTTTAGGCTAAAGTTTGTATCGTTCTATAGGCCAAATTAATGGCTCAATAGATTGGTCTTGCTTAATGGCGAGACTGTTGTAAATTTAGAAATGGCAAAATTGAGCTTTATTTACAAAAAAAAGCTTTCAACAAAATTCTAATATGATCAATTAAAACAATTCACTTATTCCATTTGCAATAAAAAGTTTAGTATATAAAACAGAAATTTACATCAACTGACATCACAGACAGTGGACCAAACACAAAGAACGCTGATGATGAAGGTACCGTGACATTCGAAAACAAACAAATAATGAAACAAAAAATAATTTAAAATTTTTTGTTTGTTTTAATGTACTAAAGTCGAATGTTATCATCATCATGGAACAGGCCCTAAATATCCTGTGTCCGTTGAGATTATAGTAGAAATTGTATCGTTTGCTTGGAAGATTATCTCTTACAAACTAACTTTACCCCTTTTTTTAAATTCTTTTTATCAGATGTACAGTTTGTTTAAGTGAAACTTGAATTTGTTTTATGGAAATAGGAAAAGTTTCATAAGAATATTTTCAAAGTTTGTAAGAAGTTTCTGAGACAATATATTTAAAAGGATTTTTCATAATTTCCTCATGTTTTAGTTGTACATATATGAGATAAAGACGAATTTACCTCAAAACCTATAATTTGCTAGAGAATAAACCTTTTTCAACGTATGATAGCATTAAGCAACAAAATAAGCAATAAGCATTAAACACATTCACCACAGCAAGCTACCGACTACCCAAATGGTAAGGATAGAATACACATGTTTATATGAGAATAATTCTTTTGAAGACAGCAAGGCAACATGGCGGTAATTAAACTAATTTCTATTTTGTTGGCTACAATGAGAAAATTCAGTATTGCCAGTATAATACAAAATGTTGAATGAATAATTTTGTACAATTATTTCATATTATTTAACAGAAACAATATCCAAAAATTGATGTAAAGAATAAATTGATTCATTTTTGTTCTTTTACGTGAAATACGTACATTTTAAAAGAGTAATTAATTTTTATAAATGCAAAATATATAAAAGTGGCAATACTGAACAATGTATTTGTACTTGAATATTATCTGCAGATGGTGCTGCTGCCGTCTCCAAAATAATTAAGTAGCCGGCTACGATGCGACAAATGCTGCTAGCGGCATTTGAAGTCGAGTGTTCGTGTAGCCTGCTGTGGTGAATGTGTTTAATGCAATACAAAACATAAACTAATTGCGAAATGAACTGATTTCCAACCTAAATTCACTTTCACCTTTAATTCACTGTCCTAAAAACAGAAACTCTCTTTTCGCTAAGAAAAATTTGACTTCGGTCCAATCAAATCATTGAACTGCCTTAGTTAAGACCATGTGGAAAAAGTTCGCATTTTTGCAAACGTCAACTAGCGTGTGGCGGGCGGCGTTACAATATGGTTGGTCTCTTAACTCAAATGGTCTAACGGTTGATGTGCACTAAAGCGTCCCATCGTTTTACTGCAAGACATGTATGCGTTCGTCCAGTGGCATCTTTCAAATTGTTTTTTTTTTTTAATATAATTTTTTCTAGCTTTTTAATTATTTTCTTGCAAAATAATGATAATGATGGTGGCTATAATGGTTGGTTGCCTCAAAGATTGTTGGCACTAAGTCTGTTTTTGTGTTTTCTTTTAATTTTGTTGTATTTTGTCGTTTCGCTTTCTTGCCTGCTTGACAATGTGGAAAATCAATGCGTGAATTTGGGACAAAACCACTTGCCAGCTGGTGAATGAATTCGAAACATTCAGACACAGAAGATGTGATGGATCTGATGATGATGGCATGGCGCGCTGGCTTCATGATGACGATGACTTTGAGTGTTAGATGTTTGCTCAATGCTTTCGTATGTATGTGTTAGAAATGCTGTGGCTGCAACAGCAGCGGGCAGCATGACTGTTGTTGTGGTTGGTTGCATTGCATGCCTCCTCATATTGGCTGTTTACGGTTTTAAAGTCTTAACTGTCCATTTTATGTTGAAAGAGGGGTTTCTTTCTTCTTCTCTACTGGGGTCTCAAAATCTACAACAGTTTTTTTTTCTTCTTCTCTTTTTACTGTTAAACTTAAATTCGTGCAATTTTATTTGCTCTATGATTATTGTTTAAGACAATTATTTGATTTCGCATTACAAAAACAAATAAAGCAAATATGGTTTTGTACTTGCAAGCATTAGTTACGAGTAGTAACTGGCAACTGTGCAAATACTTGTTAAAATTTACTTTACATTTTCCTTTTTTTTTAATTTCTATGTGGACTATTTAATTAGTGTTTTTTAAAGTTGAGTAATTTAATAATGTTGATGCGCCACCGAATTGTTGAACATGCACGCACTTCAATCGGTGCCCGTAAAGATGCGTGTCTTTGGAGGTGGTTGCGGCTGTAGAATTTCATTGTGTGTGATTTTGGTGTTTATAGTTTAAAAATGTAAATTAAAGTGAAATCCGTTTAAGTTAGTTTTTATTTATACAAATAAGCTGTTGCAGTTGGCTGGTCAGGGATATTTGAGTTTCTATTTACATGTTACACTATAATTTTGTTTTTCATTTCGTATAAGCATCATAAATCATATGGAATACTTGGGCCTATGATTAGGTTTAGTAAACTTTGCGTAACTCATATGATTTTAAAGTTTAACTTTTTAGAACTTTGATGCATTAAATTATAAATGTATGAAATACTTAAACCGTTTTAATAAGAAAAAGAACACCCGGTTAGAGCTATGCTACTTAGCTATATAAAACAAATTGCATGTACAGGGTGGGCCAAAAGAAACCAAGGGGTGTAAAAGTTTAATAACTTTTTTATTTATTAACTTTTTTTTTATTTTTTCTTTCAGATTATATAATATACAAAATGGAAATTTTTTTACACTAAGTATGAAAAATGATGTCTCTTAAATGACCACCGTTTTCAGCTTCGCACTGATGGGCTCTTTTTAGAGCATTTTCCATAACATCTTTCAAAACTTGTGGCTGTAGCGTTCGAATTTCTGCAACAATGTTTGCTTTGAGTTCAAGGATTGGCTCTGGCTTGTTCACATACACTCGCTCCTTCAAAAAACCCCAAAGAAAATAGTCGGGCGCTGTCAAATCTGGCGATCGCGCTGGCCAAATAATTTCCGAATTTCGAGAAATTATTCGCTCTCCAAAAATTTGACTTAAAAGTGCCATTGTGTCTCGGGCAGTATGGGCAGTGGCTCCGTCCTGCTGAAACCACATACCAGGTCTGCTTTCAAGAGCAGGACGTAAAAAATTTTCTATCATAAACCGATACCGCTCTCCATTTACGGTTACAGCACTTCAATCTTCATTCTCGAAGAAGTAGGGCCCAACGACATTTTCAGATGTGATCCCACACCATACTGTACACCTGATGGGGTGCAATTGGCGTTGATGAATGGCTCTTGGATTTTGAGAACCCCAGAACCTACAGTTCTGCTTATTAACAAAGCCATTCAAATGAAAATGAGCTTCATCACTCATAATCAAATTTTCATCTCTGGTTTAAATAATAAAATTCTATTTTTCTGGTTCTCTGTTCAGTTGTGAACCTCTCCATTATAAATTCTCCAAGTGTTGTCTATATAATCTGAAAGAAAAAATAAAAAAAAATTAATAAACAAAAAAGTTATTAAACTTTTACACCCCTTGGTTTCTTTTGGCCCACCCTGTACATACATATATGCAATAAATTATACTCGTATTATATGATGATGTCAATCCAATTCGCCGCAAATATTTCAAAACGTTTCCATTTATTTCTAGCTGCGTACGATTAAATAAACGTATTGTTTGTGCTCATATGCAAAAACAAATTGAGCAATCGTTCACATTGTTTTTGTTTTGTTTCTGTTTAACTCACTTCAGAGAACGAAACAGAACAAAATCAAACACTTTGTTTTGCTTATTTTGCTACTCTACTTTTAAAAACAAAGAAATGAAAACAAAAATAAATTTATAACTGGAATAATGTCGATTATTTTTCTTACGAAAATCACGTCCTAGATCCTGTGTCGTGGCATACAGAGCATAGCTGTAATAAGTAAAAATAAGTTTAAATCAATCTATAGAAAAGGATCGCACACATTTTATAATATAGTACAAGTATATGCATCCGATATTTATGTCCTCGGTGAGGGTAATGTGCAAAAAATATGTGACAATCTTACAAAACATACGTTTTGAGTATCATCAAAAATAAACGTTCTCAGTGAACTTGTAAAAATGGAAATAATTGGTCACCATTATGTAATTCAATACCTTCATCTGAAAAGTCTGAGTCCAAACACTATTAAAGTTGAGTCTCCTTCGTCTATGACGATTAAATATTTCGTGGCAATGTTTAAACCAGACCGTATGAGCTGCTAAGACCAATGCAGTAGTTAGTTGTCGACAAATGGAGGCATCACAGCAGAAACAGCGAAAAAAAATCATAAAATTGTATTGTATGATCGACTCCTGAGAAAGACGGTGCTTGAGAAAGCTGAAGAGATAAACTTATATTTATCGGCCAAATTTTAAAGATGAGCAAGCCGTTCGAAACACAGAATGACAAAAATATGGTTTTAAGTACTCTTTGAGTATTACACTTCAAACAATTATGAATGCATATAAATATATAACTATAAATATCCAACAACTATGTTTACAAGCGTTTTTTAAATTACGCTGCACAAACGATATTAATTAAAATTTATAGACTTTGTGAGTTACAACTCACTACACTCATGAATATAATAGTTATCTGACTGCGTATATACAGGGCTATTTTATTTACACACACACATACACGCACATAAAGCAAGTTTTCAAACAGCCACACCAGCGTTGCCACCAGTGGAACAAGAAGTTACACAGGTGCAAGTCTAAAATAGTGCAAAACCGAATAAAAAAGTGCAAAAAATTTAAGTTTATATGTTTTTAGTTAATTTTAATTATTATTCGAACTCCATTTGTTTCTATATTTTTGATTTGAACGGGCTAAAGTTCGTCTCTCTTTTTTAAGCCAAATTACATGTGATAATTATTAATGAACAAATAACACCAAAGTCTGTTGTAAATATTCTGACAATACATAGTTGAACGGAACAGCCAGCCGTTTTCGAAGGCCACTAAACCTTCATCATCAGCGTTCTTTTGTGTTTGGTCCACTGTGTGTGGTGTCAGTTGATGTAGATTTCTGCTTTATATACTTAGCATTTTATTGCAAATGGAATATGTGAATTGTTTTGATTCATCGTATTTCAATTTGCTGAAAGCTTTTTTGTATTGTAAGCTCAATTTTACCATCACTATATTTACAACAGTCTTACCATTGTCGTTTTTTTGTTCTTTTTACTAATTATACACATGTTACTTAATTTGCTTATTTTTTGTTCTACTTAAGACAAACTTTTTTGGTTTGTTACTATTAAGTATATTTTTATTTAATTTTTGCCACATGTTTTTTTTATTATTTTTTGGTAAGCTTTACATTTAAAGTTGAAATATAAAAGGAGATAATTTTTTACTAATTCAAAAATAGTTAGGTAAATATATACATATGCACATATTTATTTCGCTTATTTACTTCAACACAAAATCATTGCCACCTTCCTCTTTAAATTGTGTAAAAATTTCATAAAATATTTATTTAAGCCAGGCGTTTGAGCAGAAAGTCCTCAACCTTAAAATTTCACGAAAATTTTTTAACCTCATTTGCTTGGAAATTTTTCCATTTTTCGGCTACCTAAGCGCTACCTAAACAGTGTTAAGAATCATTTCTAGGAAAATCATATGTTCTAGAAAGTTGTTTATTGAGATCTTGGGTACATTTTTGTAACGGATTGTTCCCTTGAATTTTGAACGGTTGGCTACCTATGGACCTTAAAGAGGGAAAAAAGTACAAAAAATCTTTTTTTAATTTTTTTTTTCGATTTTGATGTTGACGATGAAGTTTTCTTGATTGTATATGTTCACAATTGTTGTTCTTTATGGCTACATTTTTGCCTCAGAGTAAATCAAAATTCTGATCGGTTTGCAAGATATGACCCTGAGAAAATGGAAAAATGACACCGAGACCCTAAATCTTTGGGACCCATAAAAAAGTGCATGACTAAGAGCAAAACTGGAAGACACAGGCCTTTTTTTGCCTTTTATCACGTAGTGGTGTCCGTATATGGTTATACATATTTCCATGACTTAAAATATTACACACAGTGTAGTTTTTATTTGGTTTCTCCTCAATATTACTTATCAAGCGCGCTCAACATGCTATAATAGCATAGTTAGGTATAGTCCGAAACAGATTCGGCAAAATTTTACTGTCCCTCTTTCAACCTAACCTAACTTAACGCCACTCATTGTCTAATTTTTGATAATCTAGCTCAATGACTGTGCAAATTTTGGGTCTACTACGACAAATTTAATTTTTCTGTAGAAAAAGTTTCTCGTTTTTATTTTTAAATAAAAACAACTAATTTTGTTTAAAACATCAACTTTTATGTAACTATACTTTAATTAAAATTAGTTAAAAGTCCAAGCGAATATGAAAGAGCACCAAATGACACTTTGTAGATTTTACATCCAATGATATTAATACTCAATTACTATTGCGCTATAATAGGTGATAAAATATTATGGCTCCCTACTTGGAAATATCGTTGAAAATCCTGAAGTTTACATTGCCTTAAAACAACTGAGGATCAAATGGAACCCAATATTTCTTAGCAAATCTTATAAAATCTTTTTAGTATAATTTGGCACTTATTACAGACTTTATTGATTTTAAACTTATGTAAGTCAATATTGAATTGTTTTTATGTATCTTTATAATAAACTTTGTTAGAGACATTGGGGTTTCACGCAAGTACGAAGTTTCGTGTGCAGAATTTTGTAGCATATACAACTCGAATTTTTTCTATGTCATATTATGCTGTCATCGCTTTTAAACACAGAAATATAAATTCCGTTAAAGTCAAATTGTGCAAAATTACACAAAAAAATGTATGGTGCAAAAATAGTGCAAATAATTTGAAATAGTACAAATTTTGCACTATTACACAGAAAGTGGCAACGCTGAGCCACACACATTTTCCTCTGTTTTATATAGACAAATGTATGCACACGGTGCTCAATGATCAATAAATATCCAGGGTGTTATGCGTAGTTTTTTGTCCGATGAAATATTCATAGCCTAAGTATAAGAATACTCAGACTATAAGTATGACAGAGTCAATGCGCTTGACACGCGTGTGCCTTTTTATTTTTAGTTCTAGCGTATTTTAGTTTTTTGAATGAACGAAGTAGAGATGCCATTGTATGTTATAATCCGTTGTGACATGAAATCTATGAAACGTCGCGCTGCCCTGTTAAAGTCATATGCGGGCGTTATTTATATTGTAAACTTACTTTGGGCAGAATTGGAACTGCCCAAAGTAAGTTTATAATCTTCGCTGTACACAGCTTTCGGCTGACGGTGATGGCCTGGCCAACATAGTCGTCAAAAAAAACAAAAAAAAAATAATGGACCGATTATGGCGCCAACCCAAAGCTTGCTCGTGATGTATTCACAATCTTGAATCTCATGCAGATTGCTACCGACCCAAATTGGACAATTTTGTCTGTTGACAAAGGACTTGTTGAATTGCTCTCGAAAATTTGTCAAACAGAATAAAGTATTGCCAAAATTTTGTATTATTTCCAATGAGTATTTATTTTGGTTAATTTTTTCATTTAGTAATTTTAAAACGAGGAATCTCTACTATGTTATGTTATTTATCACTTTATACTGGTTTGCTGCAGTAATAATGTATTCTCAATATACTGTGCGGCAAACCAGTAACCACCCGACGATATGTACATATGTACATGATTCCCTCCATAAGTATCCTTGAATTCTTGTCCTTCAGGACTAATATTTCAAACATTTATTTATTAAAACATTGTGATATGGAAATGCAACTGCATAAGAATTATAATATACATAATTATGTCTCTATAGGATCACCCAATTGCTCAAGCGAACATCCCTTTTCGGTCAAACCACGTGCTCTCTCAACCCTTAATGAATATTCATATCTCGACATGGTATTTTACTGTAAAAAAAAACTTGGTCAAAAAAAATTATTTGGTTATTTGTACATAATCCGAGCAAATGGTTGCCAAAAGCATGAATAAAATTACTTCATCAAATAATTATTTTTGCCAGTATCGAATACAAGACATCAAACAATTTGTAACTCATAAAGGCTGAAACGATAAGAAATACGCTTCGTACTTTTTTCTTCTCATTGGAAAAGTAAACGAACAAGAAGTCATAATGCTTTGAATGATTTTATTAAAATTATGTTTTACAACCAGCGGCTATGAATATTACTTCATTGTCCTGAAGCTTTGAATTCGTTTCAATTTTGAAGAGTATACAAATTTTGTGTTATCGCTTGTTGAAAATTAATGCGAACTGTATTTACTTTATTTACTGATTTTAACAATAATAACATATCGCAACTGTTCCTCTAAGGGGAGTCAATACAAATTTTTGCAATTTTAAATTTTCGAAGGAAAATGATATGCAGTGGTCAATCATACTACTTAGAGCCCTGCATAAGACCATTTAAAAGAACTTTCAAGACATGAGGGATTTTTCAAATGCTTTACTCTAAACAGACGCTGAACAGGCGGGCTGTTTGCAGGATAATTGTTTCAGTTATTGCAGGCATAGAGGTAAAGAAGCTAATATTGACGAAAGAATTTGTGATGTTTGCTTCTACCTATTCCTGGGCGCTTATACAATCGTCATGTATATACATACATACATACACACATAAGTTGTGTGAGTGCTCTATTATTTTTCTGCGCACATACAAACGTACATACCCAGCTAACATTTGGGTGATAATTTTTTACAGAAATCTCTTAAAAGATTCTCCTCAGATCACTTTTAATGATTGAAAACTGATTAATCACTTGGATGATTGAAAAGGTATTCAATTATGATTCACCTATATAATCAAATAATGATTTCTTGAAATGCAAAGAAACTGCAAAAAGGTGATTTAATGATCTAATACTACCCGAAAATTGCACAAAAATGAATCAGCAAATCGTATCATAAATGCTTCTTTGGTATGTTCCATCTGTAGGGTACCATTTTCTCACAACGGGAGTATCATTATATGATTGAAAAATTACCTCATATGGGGTTGTTTTTCCTGTCAAGCTGATTCGGAAAAGATTCTATTATGATACAAAATGCTTGCTGGGTCATACTTCTTCTTGTGATATTTGTGTTTGCTACGAACAAGAAGTCTTCGCGACATCACTTGTAAACACTCATATACACGGACATCAATACATCCATCATGCTTCGCTTATTATACGACAACATTTATTGTTGGTTTAGTATAATTATGACACGACATGACATTTAAAGAACAAGAGGTATTTACATTTCAAGAATGCTTACGTAGGCCTCTAATATCTACCCACTGTAAAAATCTTATATCGTTTTCTCTCTTTTTTTTAATCTTTCACAAAAAAAATATATTAGCCCAAACTTACAGTCTTGTGCAAATGGTCTTGCACATGCATTATTGCAAGGTCATTAGCACAAGATTGTAAATTGGGCTATTACGTATAAACTTTTTTTTAAAAAATGCTCTTCTTAGTTTTGGTTACTATTTGTGGAAAAAATAAGAAGAGCGCTTTGCGGTTAGTCAGGCTAGGTCTTCCCTATAATAGTTTCTGTTGCAACTGTCAACAACAGAGCAAAGAAGAGTTACTTTTCAACTGTTCTACATGCACCCGGCATTTCAGCCTACACGATGCAAGTTTTTCGCAAAAAGTATACTAAACAACCTATTGGATGTATCACAGATTGGAATAGGGGGTCTTGTGAGCTAACTCTGCTTAAACAGCTAGCTCTGACCACTGGATCATACACAGGATGCATACCGTTTTTTCATAGCTTTGGACCAATACTCGTATGAGTAGAGATTTATATATCAAATCGGAATCTTTCGATGCTACTTGACTGCTTGAAGCCGTTATAAATTAAGGAATTATGCAGCAAGAATTTATAATAAAATAAATATTAATTGCTATTATTCACTTTTCATAATTTCATTAAGCATACATAAATATAAGTTTTGTTGGACTCAAAATGTATATGTGTGTGGTTGGCCATACCAAAGAACACCTTTTAAACACATTGATCAAATCAAAAATTGAAAGCAAAGACAAACGAAATTTTTTGCACACTTAATTTACATATATATCATAAATTATGATACGAGCAGATTGCCATCGGTTTTGACTTCATAAAATTATAATTTAAAGCCTATAATTTACTAAAATTGAAATAAATTTGAGCAAAAGATGTTATATAAAATGTTAAAAAAAAGTATAATGTGATAGTAAAAAAAATACAAAAAGAAAAGTGCTAATAAGGTGACAAGTGATTCATTATATGTAATTGCGGGGTTTGTGTAATTCAGTTGAAAGGCAGTCTGACATTCATACGAGACTAGCACTGATGTATCACACATTGTTTTATTGCTTTAGGTCTTTTATTTCAGTTGTATGACATTTGACAGTTGTTGTTTCTTCCTAATTATTTACTTGCGAAACATTTTCCATTAAATTCTTACAAAATTGAACTGAAAATGTCTATTAAGTTGCAGCAATTAGTTCTGCCGCTGTAACTTTTAATCAACTTCTCACTTACATTCGAGCGTCACACTATTAAGAAGCAGCCAAGCGGTCAATATTTTTTAATAAAAACAAACCAAATGACCGTAAAAATTTTTCTGTTTTCTTATATTCTTTGTTGAGGGCAAGATTTAAAATTACTTTAGAATTAAAGCTACAGGCGAATACCAAACGTGGTTTCGCGCGACATGCGACTTGTCAACTATGTATGTGGCATGTCTGTCAAACTTGGCAAACTTGAAGTTTGTTTTTATCAAATAAGGCTAAGTCTTGCTGCTTTTTACTAGATTTTCCATACAAAAAAAAATATATATATATTTTGTCAGTAGTTTTGTAGGAAATCTAATAAAAATCTAATATTTTTATTTATTTTTTACTACCCTGTACAAAATATTTACGAAAAAGATGAGTGAATTAGCTACGGTCTACTTAAAAGGGTGTGTGACTTAGCTACATTGCAGTTATTTGGTTGTAGTTTTGAAAATTTGTTTAGCTAAGGGGTTTAGTTTTAGATACAAACTCTTTATAAATGTCAAAAAAGTTAGTCTAAACGGTATAGATTTTCATAAAGATTTTAACTAAAATCTGCTAGATTTTGTGCTGGTGTAAATGGCCTATAAGGTGTTTATTTTTTACATATAATTATTTCTTTATATACATGCTACTGCCAAATTACTATTTAAATACCAAAACAACTTGATGTCAGATCAAAATAGAACGAGCTGTAAGACAAGATTTTAAGGCCCTTTGATTTTGAGAGCTTTTGTAGACCAATAAAAAAAATCAATAAAGTGCGACTTCGACTCGCACACAAAGGGCTCTGTACGAACACCACATATATACCAGAGATCGCTATTTACACTGACGCATGAAATTTTGAATATAAGTGAGTAGACATCATTTAAACTCAACTACTCTGATTTATGCATAGTCACGATGACATTGATTTATAAGTATAGATTGAATTAAATATGAATGCGACGTTGACATCTTATTCATACCACAGTCACACTCATAAATGACCTCAGTTTGATTTCTAATTTCAGAAAAATACTTATACTACTCACATTGATTCAGTTCACTCAACTTATGCATGTATGTTTATTTAAAAGTTTAATCATTTAACAGTTTGCAAGTAATATACAATAGCATAAAATAGGATTATTTTTCAATTCTTGCAAAAAAAAAAAAAAAAAAAAGCAACAGAGAAACACATAACCACATTATGAGATCTTTAATATTCGTATGCGAAGTTCGCATCATACTTGTTTTGCATCGTCCATAGGCATTGAGTTAAGGAGATACGAAACCAACAACGTCATAAATGTAGCGAGTTCGATGCGCACTTCAAAATTTCGAGTGACTATGATTCATAACACACGTTGCAAAAAGTAGCAGTGCGCATAAGTACAAGAAATTATAAATCATTATTCAACTCTGCTCACTTTTACACTACTCAATGCTGTTCTCTGATACATACCCATACAAAAAATTACACATCAGCATCAGAAATACCTGCCTTATAATGACTTACTTTTCTGATTGCCAAATTTCAAATTATTTGCTTACAAATGAGGAGAATGAAGTACTAAATAAAAGAAGTAAGTACTTCTCAAGAATCGATTATTTTAGTCTCACGCCTTGTTGAAATCATTAAGTTGGTAATCCAGTAGGGAAGACCTTCGACCAAAAATGCTTAATTCCAAACCCGATTACCTTTTTTGAAATTTTTTGCCTGTACATAATACTATACGAACTTTTGCCTATAAAATTGAATATCTTACCTGATGTAGTTGATGAAGATTCCGCTAAATTTTTTTTCGATTTTTTGTGATGTTTTTAGTCTTAGAGCTTTTTCCTTTTTGAGATTATTTGTTATTTTTGGAAATTTTTTTCAGTTTGGCGATTCATTTTAGTTTCAGTGTTTTTTTTAGCCACAAATCCTTTTATCGGTTTGCGGCGTTTTTTTTCGTTTTGGACATTGTTTAGTTTTGGAGTTGATGTAGACAGTTTTTAGAAAATATTAAAAGATTTTGGTGATTTTTTTAGCTGTGGCACTTTGTAGTTTTGGCGCTTTTTTCGATTTCGGGGTTTTTTCGTTCTTTTTTTTATGAGAAGTAACACTCAGACAATGAATGCCTACTACTACTAATAAGTGTTAAATTTTTTGGAAAAGGGATACTGATAGACAAGGCAGGTGATGAAGGAAGAGATAGAGGAAGACTGCATTCTTTGCAACTCTGCTTTTTGCACTTTTTTTTCAATAATGCAGAGTTGGAGCGCCTCTGGTGTCAATGAGGCGTATTAAATTTTTTTAGGCTGTGTTTACTAGCGGCGAGAGTCAGTAAAAAGATTGCAGAAGCCCGCTTAATAGCATCTGAACACAGAAACCTACTACTAGTCTACTGTTACACAAGAACGATACACTCGCAAAAAATGTGGCCGTTGTCTCGTCATCTTCTATTAACTTGTTTGTGATTAGTTTTGAAGTCGGTTAAATCTCTTTCAAGCTTTATTTGTATCAAGAATTTAGCCGGAGTTTTTTGTATTTGGTTTAAGCAAATATGCATTTGCCGCTCATTAGTGTTGTAAAAGTATTGAGTATTTGAGTACTGAGTACTCAATACCTGGAGTTTTCGCGGTACTCAATACACAAAAGTAACTACTCAATACTTCCAGGGTTGCATTTTGCAGTATTCAAGCGAAAGTCTTCCCTTAAAATGGATCAGAATTACACAACTCTGTGAGCTTGACACAAATAAATATGACTCGGAACCTCATTGAGTTAGTGTAACACAGACCAACTCTGTTAGGAATTATTTTGATACGAAAACAGCCACTAAAAAAAGTACTAAAAAATGAGTTATTAAACTACTTCAGTCATTTACAAATAAATACTATTGGACAGAAAAAGTGACCCTTTAGAATAGTGGAAGGAAGGCACGTGATACAATATAACCAGCAAGTCAGGTCCTCACAAACATGAAAAATATTTTAAATTCTTTCGATGTCGGTAAAATTTTATTTCTACATTTCAACAATGACTAAGTAATAACATCAGTTGTGAGAAAAAATGTTTATTAAAAAATATTTAGAAGATAATTTAAGAGATTAATGAACTAGAAGTTTTAAGAATACGTTAAAAAAATGTATGTACAAAAACTAATCTTGAAACATATATATTTTCATTTGTTATAAATTAATTTAAATATGCTCGCATTTAATCTTTGTTTTTCCATATTCCATTTTCAATAAAATAATAATTTTTAACTTCCCATATACATACATATATAAAGTATTGAGTAGTATCGAGTACCCAAATGAAAAAGTATCAAGTAGTACTGAGTATTCAAAAGTAGCCGCTTTTTACAACACTACCGCTTATGACAAAAAAAAAAATACAAATGGTGATTTACTTTTTGTTTGCTTGTATATATGTATATGACACTCTCACATATGCACTGATTGAAATGTTTATTTGGTAGTCTCCAGGACCCATTACATACAAATCATGCAACCATATATTTCGCTATTGTGCTTTTATTTCAATTTCATTCCCTGACTTTATTACGAGTTACTGACAACTGTCAAGAATTTTGGACCCTATAATTTTCCAAAATATTACCACTAAATATAATCTTTATTTAAAAGAAGCATATGTATACCAAATTTTGCTTTATAGAAATTAGCAGTTGCTCGCCTGGCGCTGTGATTCTAATTTGCTGACACTCATCTGTTTAAAAAGTTTTTTTTATTACAATATAATAAATTGTTTGAGTACAAGCGACATTATGCTGCCTGCAGTAGTTTTTATATCACAATTTTTTATTAATGCAAAAAAAAACTTCCAACGTTTGTCATAAATTTTCTGCATGATTATGGAAACACCGAAACATATCAAAAACTCCTGACTGCTAAGTCGGCATACCTCAAGATTCTCGCATGTTCTCTGTCTTTTCCACGTCACACGTTTGTGGTTACACTATCCAAAGGGATCGTATATGTACTATATTCTGCTCTCCGCTATTTGCTTGTCTGCCTGAACATTTTTCCTTTTCCGTATTTGCCTTAATATGACGAGCTTAATGTCACTTATTAGCCCTTGGGACAATTTGTGTTTTTTTTCTCTCACAGAGAAGTTTTTCTTTTCTTTTATAATTTCATTTGACTGTCTCATACAAATATTCGTTGGACAAGTTAACTGGTATATTCTTATGTGTGTTTGAGTATAATTAGCATTTGATATATTGCGACAGTGTTATTAACATATTTTCATTTGTAATATTTCCTCAAGAATTGTATACATTGTCTACAAGGGGTTCGTTCGTTTGTTCGTTTGTACTCGTTCTATTGCAGTGTCTTCTCAACAGTGCGGCGATGTCCAACAGGTGTGCATGCGTAAAAGTGTCTTAATTATATGCGCTTATGTACATGGCTGAGCATCTCAAGCGTTAAGTTTTGTTTTTAGTTTTGAAAAAATGTCTCTTAGGCAATCTTAAATAGCAAAGTTCTGTTGTTGAACTGTACAGTGAGGAAATTTATAAATAGAGAAGATCTTTTTAGATAAGCCGAGCTTAAATTTCATAAATAAATTAAGAGGAAATATTTTTTTAACATAACAACATGCAAGCAGATTTTTCACTTTGTGAAAGATATAAATTACAAAATTTTCATTTGTTTTCAGCAGCTTTGATAATCTATTACTATAAATTGGATAGTGCCCTTAGTTATAAAAGTGTTGTAAGTCATATGCATTTTTGCTTCGAAATATTAAATGAATCTAAAAAAAAAAACTTCAATATATGTTAAATAATTTTATATTAATCGAGACTAGTACAACTCCTAATTGAAATGATAAATAATATAAAAACTATTTTTTTAAGAGATGTAACATTCAGACAATGAATGGCTACTACTGTTACTACGTGTTAAAATTATAGTGATAGAAAAGACAGGTGGTGAAGAGATGGAGGAAACACTAAAAATATTATGTAGGTAAATTCAAATGAAAAATCGTTTGGAATAAGTAAAATGTCACTTAAAAACCCTTTCGCTTACATTTCATTTGAATCAAACGATTTTTTCAGTTGTTTTTGAATGCTAATTTTTTAACATAAAACTGTAGTAAAAACAAATGTTTTTTCATTTATTTTAAACTAAAAAAAGTGACTTACATATCATTTAAAACAATTGTTTTTTAACAGCCTGAAAACAAATCACAAAAACAGTAAAAACGACTGTGTTTTTCAATTGCTTTAGCTTACAAAATTTTACTGCCCAAAACTGTAAAATCTACTGATTTTTCACTTATTTTGACTGACAAAAAATAACCTACCGAATCAGTTGAAACCACTGCCTCCTTCATTAATATTTACTACAATATATTTAATCCCCAAAAATACAACGCCTTTTAAAAGATGTCTTTTATAAATAATTTTTATTGCTTATATGTATACATAATTATATATAATTTTAAATTTTACAATTAAACCTGATATTATTGCTGGAACTCCGTCACATAATAGTCTTCTCAATTAATTTAATTATTTTTCCAAGATCTCGTATATGCTTACTGATGGGAATATTTTAGCTGGTTAAATGTAATTTTTTCTAAAAGAAGAATAATGCATTGAAATATTAAAAACTTGCACAACATAGATATATATGATTTCAGAAATTGATAGTAATATTGGAAGGCGGCAATATATATATTAATTAAAATTGTTTTCGGCTCTAGAAGCGCCGAAAGTTCGCATGTAACTATGATAGTCCATAACTTCATATTTTTTAAGTCCGATAAACTTTGAGACTATTTTTTAATTTTTCATATGAGGGCTTAAAAGCAAAAGGTTACAAGTGAAAAAAAGAAAATTCTGAGTAAGTAAGCTTGAAATTATTTTCTTTTCCTGCTAAATTATTGCTAGAAGTAAAATTTTCGGTCAATATGGTTCAGTTAAGTTGTCACACAGGTTTGAATTTTTATAGAGTGATAAATAATAGTATTAAGTGTTAATTGCTGCATCTAGCATAATTTTTTACAGTTTTGACCCCTTGCGCCCATTTGTTAAATTGCAACTGTATTACAGTTTGTAAAACGCAGATTTAATAAAAAAAAATTGAACTTATATTAAACTGCTACTGTTACTAAAGACTGAATGGAGATAAGTTTGCCATGATCTCCAAAATTTTGTGTGGATTTACTACGAGTGTGTTAAGCACTCGCCCCGCCCCATATACATATAACGATGTTGTTAGCTCAAAATACACAAATATGGTAAAAAAATTAAGAGCTTTCAAAACTGTTTACCTCAAATGTAAATATCAGAGCATGTGTTTGGACGTATCTAGTCTAGAATCCAGCATCTAGATCAATGCTGGCCACCGAGAGAAATGTATATATTTGCATGTGTGATTTCATTTGTATAAGAAGCCCATTGATGTTCGGCACTCTGGTGCTACTTATGATATAAATAACAGCAAAATCAAACGCAGAGATTTTATATTGCAACTGGTGGACGGCCATGATCTGAAAACCATTTCGTTTTGAAATCGCAAAATTTCAAAAACGGTAAACAGTGTTCTCTTTATCGAATAATTTATTGTACATACATATGTATTCGAAATTAAGTTGAGATAAAATATATCAAGCATATAAAATCTTAAAACCAAATAAAAAGCTGCAATAAGTGCGCTTTCTAGGTGGTTTTTTCTGAAATTTGTCGATTTCAAAACGAAATGGTTTTCAGAACCTGGCGCTATATAAATAATCAAAAAACAATACACATACCAGAAGGATCAGAAAGCCAGTCTTCTTGAATAATATAAAATAACGTTCTGCCCTGTCCCTCTTTATGTTACATACTTGCGTCATTTGCCACTCCTGAGCACCTGGAATTTTTTAAGTTGTCATTGTTTATAATTTAGTATGGGATATGTACATATTTATGTATGCACCTATATACATAAATACATATGTATGTATGTACATATATACTATGTAACAAATATACTACTTACCAATTTAATTTTTGTGATGTTTGGTTATAAAGAACATTTGCGAAATTATTTAAATTGTTCGCATACATAATTTTTCAACTTTTTGGTTTTATAATTGATTTTTTATTTTTTTTTTTTAATATTTTTGAAGTTTATTATGATATAGAAACCTCAATAAAAATTAAATGAAAATACCAAGGTGTATCTAACTAGGTGGCAGCGCTACTTCAGCTGATAATTTTTGCTCTGTGCGCTTTGTAGCTATAGAATATCAAAAACTTCATATTGTTTTGGTTTTAGTACAATTATTTTTGTGCTTTTGACATTCTTCGGCTCCTTACACAGCTATGTTTGCCGTATTTTTGTATAACGAATCTTTACGCAGTCACCTGTATAATTACACCATGGAAAATACTTTCAGAACGAGTGCATTGTTCCAGTTTTACTGAATACATGTGTATTGTAAATATCTGATTATATTAACTGCACAGAAAAACATTATTATATTGTGGTTTGTTTATTAAACAACATACACAAAAAGTTAAAATATAAATAGCTTGGTAAAATAACTAAATTTTTCCTTAAATTTAACTTCACGGAAAACTTATAAAATAACCTACATACAGTTAATTTAAACTTTTTTGAGTGAAGCTTCATTCTTTTACAACTCTGCTTTTAGCACGTTTTTTTAATAATGCAGTGCTGCAGCGCCTCTAGCGTCAATGAGGCGTACTAAATTTACAAAGCTGTGTTTAGTCGCCATTTTATATTGGTTCTTTTACTCCGCCGATGATTCTGCTATACAATACCGACGAAGGAGAACGCATTAATGTTACCTTAGTATTAGTATCCGCTGTAGCCGATGTAGGTCAGTGACCAGTGTCTATGCCTTCATTACTTGAACTTTCATACAACAACTGTAGCAAAGGGGCACTAATGCACATAATTAAAATGCGTGGTGTTGTTATTTAATGACTTTGTCGGTGACAAAGATCAAACCAAGAACCTTTGGTTTTGCAGTCAACGTGCTATCTACTTCAGCCTACGCCACCCTCTCATGAATTGTTTAAATGATATCTAAATATCTCGACGGACGATATATACGACTTAGACCACTTTCATAATTAAGGGTCCATACACCCCATTGTTTTGACTACTATGTCTGTCTGTCTATCACAGCCCGTTTTCTCGAGAACCGTAAGAGCTACGGACCTGAAATTTGCACAGAATATGTAAAACTTTATCCGCTACAACAACAAATATGTGACAAATAAAAATTAAAGGGTGTTCTAAGGCGAGCAGCGATACATATTGAAATCTTAATGTTAAATACAGACGAATTTGTATACACTTGAAATTTTCAAAATACAATAAATTTTTATGCAGACCACACCAATTAACACTGAAATTTAAAAAAAAATCAAAATTAAAGGGTATTCTATCATTTGATGTATTTTTGAATATGTATGTTTGATAACTTGCTGCATTGTATCTTGGAAACCCCAAGAGGCAAAACCTTGAAATTTTAGAAAAAGGTTAAAACTGACAAGTTCTAAAATTAAAGAAATCGCCAAAACGAAAAAACTCCAAAAACCGAAAAAAGCACCAAAACAAAAAAACCGCTAAAACTAAAATAAATCGCCAAATGAAATAAAAAAAATTTATGTAATTTTGACTATGTAATTTCGGCAACTTGCTGTATCTTGGAAACCGTAAGAAGCAAACTCTTAAACTTTTCCAAAACGCTAAAACTAAATAACTTCAATATTAAAAGAATGCGGAAACAAAAAAATCGCCAAAATAAAAAATATCACCGAAAATAGCCCAAATCGCTACAACGCAAAAAAAAAACACCAAAATTGATAAAACCGAACAAAATCGACAAAACGAAAAAAGAGTCACCACTAAAAAAATTGCTTAAACTTAAAATAATCAAAAAAAAAAAAAAAAAAAAAATTGCCAAAAAATAAAAACCGAAATTATTGGTAAACCAAAAATAGCTTTATAACTAGAAAAGGCCAACAAATTTTTTTAAACAAATTTCAACAACACATAATCGATTATATAGGCTAACGTTCGTATAGTATAATTTATTTGACCAGACATCCCACTTTAGGCGGGATTTTCTCGCTTTTCACACGTCGATCCCGAACTTCTAGTCTATTAGGAGGGTGCTGCGATATCCATAAGCATAGATAGCAAAAAAAATCTTTGGTGTGCATATGACTTGGGCTCGGATTGAACTCGGGCTTTCGAAGAGATCGGTTCAACCAGAACAAATCACAACTATTTTGAAGAAATTCAGTAGGTACCCTAAATCAAATAAAATGATGATTGAGTGAATCAATAGTTAAACTAAATTGATTGTCAAATGATGAAATGTCAAGAATTGAGCTGTCATCCTTTCACATATATTTAGTAAAAAGTTGGGAAATTTCGAACACTCTTAAACAAAGAATTTTATTAGAGAAATTTTGTGAATTTTAATTTGAAAGACCGGGTTTAGGTAAACAAACCAGAAACAAATGTTGCTCTAAAAGATGAAATTCGGCGCTGCATTGACGAAATAAGCGAAGCTTTGTTGCAAAATGTGATTGAAAATTTTATTCAAATAGCGGACGTTTGCCGACTTGCTAGAGCTGGTCATTTGCCCGACATCATATTCCATTCTTAATTCCCATATTTCTACTTTACATTTTGGTATAAATAAAACTGAATTTATCAAAAAAGTGTGTGTTTTAAGCCAACTTACTTCCTAACTTTAAATTTTCCCACCCTTTATATATTGAAATTTTAAATCTGCTAAAAAGGACGCACGGTGTCATAGGCCACCTGGTACGAACGTGTTTCCTTACGTTTTACTTATCTTAGAAATTGCTGCTTACCCCTTAATGGGCTTATTTTTGATAAAATATACAGCGTTTGTATCCTTCCATACTCAGATCTATTCATGTTTTGAATTTAATCAAAATCGATTAGATACTTTCAAGGAGGCAAAAGTTTCTCCCTATTGCTCGTCGTGATCCTATTTTTGAAAAATCCATGTGCTTTCCTATACTCAGATCTATCTAGTTTTCAAATTTCATCAAAATGGGATCGATAGTTTCAAACAGAAAGAAGTTTCCCCTTACCTCTCCTCTTGGTCCTATTAAAAAAACCTAACGCCTTTGTCTTGTTTTAGATTCAGATCTGTTTATGTTTCGTACTTCATACAAATCAGTTACAAAGTTTCTGAGAGGTAGAAATTTCTCCCTATCTCTCCCCGTGGTCCTATTTAAACAAAATTAAAGCCATTGTCTTGTTTTAGATTCAGATCTACTCGTATTTATGTTTGAATTTCAACAAAATCGGTTACAAAGTTTCTGAGAGGCAGATACATATTTCCCCCTACCTCTCCTCGTGTTCCTAGTTTTTAGAAAACGATCTAGACTTAGATCTATCTTTGTTCTAAATTTCATCAAAATCGGTTGCGTGGTTTAGTCGTTAAAGCTGTTGCGCGAACAATAAATTTACTTTTGCATTTATAAAATTAACTAGCAGACACACCTTCAGAAATTACTGCCACGAACCACTTACCCAAGCTACAAACATTTTAGCAAAGATACAAACCATATTGGATATTCTCACAAAATGCTAAAAATCTCCAAAATCCCAGGAGTTCCCCAGCACTTCCCCGGCAAATTACGGCAACACTCAAAATTTAAAACATTCGCAGTGGTAGCACCATTATGCTTTGTACTTGTAATTATTACCAGTATTTTTTCATTTTGAAAAAATTTTTGTTTTACATGTATGGCGCGCCATAAGGAACTTAACTGATCGTAAGTGAACGCGTATGAATGAAGTATCACGAGTTCATCTCTAGTATTAATGGCGGACAAACTTGTCATTTTCCAATTTATATTGAATTTTATTTTATTGCTATCATGATTTAAAGAAATGACAAAAACATAATCATATTAAATAATTTAAGAACTTTTCTCTATCACGAAATATATAAAATATGAAATATATATAAAAGATTGTATTTGTCTACATATATTGCCTCTATTATCGAAAAAAAGAATATTAAATACAAGCTTCATTAAATAGTTTTTGCCTCAAACCACATTCAAATATGTAAAAAGAAGAAACAAAACACGATTAAAGTTAATGAGTTGCGGCTCATGCGTGTATTGTTTTCGTTTCATCTGTTAAAGATTTCTTTTTTTGAAATTCCTTTTTGAATTTACTATAGTTTTCTTGGTAAACTATCTAGAGAATTCTTGGGCTAAATAGCCAAATATTTAATGACAAAATGAACATCAGTTATTTGAATGTTTTCTGTGTGCTTTGTTTTTAAACAACTAGCTAATGTTACTTTTTTTGTTTTGTTTTTCCAATGTCATTAATTAACCGTCTTGATATAAGGGAGGAGTAGAGATCACAAAAATATACTTGAACTGTACTAGTGACTATGTACATACATTTATGTATACATATGTATATATGTATGTATGTATATACTTTTATAAACACGTATTATTACCTTTCCTTTTGAGTTTAATACTCGTTACTGGCATTGCTTTCCAAAATGGGTGTTAACTTTTTGTTTACCGGGCACTTTTAAAAATATCATTTAATCACTTTTAATTTGTAACAATTTATTATGGTAATTTTGATGATGGATTAGGGTGATCATTATAAAAGTGATTTCGAGAAAAACAGAATAGTAATATATCTGTTCTCTTTCAATTGTGGCCGCTGTTTAACATTACAACTCTAATATTATTTTGATAGATACGAGTTTTTTGGTTAACATTTGATTAAATACTCATATGTACATATTTCGTATTTATTTATTATAGTCATAATGTTGATTTATACTGATTTGATCTCAAATCAGATTTTTTTCCAAGAAATTTCATTTAAATAACTTTAAAGTTATAATTTTGATACATAAATAGCTATTTCAGTTTTCTACAAATATCGGAGAAGGAGAGCGCTGTGATAAGCATTAGCATAGAAATTTATGGTTATGATATGACTGAGTCTGGCTAGGGATCGAACTAGAGCTATCTAAGACCGTCATTTGCTTTGTAGTCAACACACTCATTAACTATTTCAGCCATAACAAGCACTCCACCCCTCAGCCTCCACCCAACAAATTCATAATTCAATTTAATTTTCATAAAACTTACAATCTTTTGGGACTATACTCCTTATAGGTACTACCAATCTTGGCTGAAGTGTTAAGCAAGCCTTGTAAAGAACAAATGATATATTTCTGGTCTTACCTGTAAGTAGAAAAGAAAAAAAAAATTTATATAAAAAATTAAATTCCTGACTATTCAGAATAAGTGGTTGAAGTCTACTGATGATTTGTTACAGCAATAATGAAATGCATATAGACAACGCTGAACCGCCAGCAAATAAATTTCAAATTAAAATAAACTTCTGACAATATGTCGAATAATAAATTTCTTAAATTTGGAAACATTTTAATTCATCATCTCGCAGTGCAAGATACAACAAATTTTGCTATATCCTTATTGTCAAAGTTTATGTTACACCATTTAATATGAGAGAAAGTCATGTGGTGAGTGTTTACAGCTCCCATAAGTCCTAGTTTACACAATGCAAGTCTTATTGCTAAGCTGATTAGTTTGAAGGGGAGAGAGAGACAAGGGGAACAGAAACGTTTTCTCTCTCTCTCTCTCCTAACAAACTAATAAGTTTAGCAGTAAGACTTGTCTAGTGTAAACTAGGACTAGCTAAAAATTTAATAACTTACATTTTGTGTATTGGCAATAGTGTATACTGATGGCAACATGTGTCATTTGCGATATTTTTCGTTGTGTTGCATTGCTTTCCATATAAACAAACATAATAGGAACGGCGTTGTACACATTTTTAAAATAACAACAAAAGAAATATCAGATGTGTACCCGCCATAAGACCAGAGCAACGAATCGTTTCGATTCATTCATAAACAGAAGAAAAAACTACTTTTCGTTCAAACACTTTTACCTTGTGCAATTTGCCCCCTGGTTCCGCCCTACACAGGAAATATTGAAACAATGTAAAAAGTGTTTGTGTGCCAATATAATGTTGTCTTTTAAGTTGCTGCTTCTGTTTTCTGTACGTTTAATTTTTTGTGATCCACTACTTGGACAAAAGCTTTCTATCAATTAGTTTGCTACTTCTGTGTTTCTGTTATGTTGACCAGTTGATTTCATTAGCACTAGAGATGATAAGGTGAGTTAGTTTTTAACTTGCAAACTCATACACTTTCAACCACACACAATTCTTTACTCATGCAAGCCAGTGTGCAGTATTGTTTGTATATTGTTGGTGAAGCGTTGATATGCTTCCGCAAAAAAAATAACATATTTTACAAAAATAGGAATAGTTGTTCTCTCACGTCCTCCAAGTAATTGCAGGTTGAAAACCTCACCTCAACGGACTTAGCATTAAGAGTAATAATGGGTGTTTTTTATTCAGGTATAGAACTTTAAGTTGGCATCACTTTTTTAACTGGCGGCCATTTTGTCAGCTGTCAAGTGATTAATATTTAGTTTGGTTTGCCATTTCATCATGAACAGGTTGATAAAAGAACAACGCTTGCAAATCGTGCAAATTTATTTCGAAAATAATGGTTCAGTTCGCGAAGTTTACCGCAAGCTCCGTCCATTTTATGGTCGACATAATCGTCCATCAGAGCAATTAATTCGGTTAACCATGGATTGTTTTCGCACTACGTTTACTCTATGTGATAATACGCATCCGCAGAGACGTCGAACAGTGCGCACCGAAGAAACAATTGCCGCTGTAGAGCAAAGTGTTGAAGAGGACCCGAATGAATCGATTCGCCACCGTGCACAGCAATTGGAGCTTTGTCCATCAACTTTATGGAAGATTTTGCGCAAAGATCTTGGCTTGCGACCTTACAAGATCCAGCTTGTGCAAGAATTAAAGCCGCGAGACCATGCAATGCGTCGTGATTTTGGTGTATGGGCCGAAAATGAGATTGATCTCGATGCTGATTTTCATCGCAAAATTTTGTTCAGTGATGAGGCTCATTTTTGGTTGAATGGCTACGTCAACAAGCAAAATTGCCGCATTTGGAGTGAAGAGAATCCACATGAGACCCTTGAGACGCCATTACATCCACAAAAACTGACTGTTTGGTGTGCTCTATGGGCTGGTGGAGTCATTGGGCCATACTTCTTCCGAAATAATGCTGGAGAGTCAGTTACCGTTAATGGAGACCGGTATAGAGCCATGATAACCGACTATTTTGTTCCCGAATTGGATGGCATGAATGTGGATGAGTTGTGGTTCCAACAAGACGGCGCTACATGCCACACAGCGCACGTCACAATCGATTTATTGAAGGAAACATTCGATGAGCGCATAATTTCGCGGAATGGACCTGTCAATTGGCCACCAAGATCGTGTGATTTGACACCATTGAATTATTTTCTTTGGGGATATGTGAAGTCGCTCGTCTACGCCAACAAACCAGAATCGTTAGGGGACTTGGAAGCCAACATTCGTGGCGTTATTGCCAACATACGGCCCCATATGCTCGAAAAAGTGGTTGAAAATTGGACCTGTAGAATTGGCTTTATTCGAGCCAGCCGCGGCTGCCACATGCCCGAAATCATATTTAAACATTAATGGCATAAAATTATCCTTCCAATAAAGCCAAATTGATGGACATTAAAACGATTTTCTTGTGTTTTATTTCAATTCGAAGTTCTATACCTCTAAAAAAAACACCCGTTAGTATGATGATGATGCAAATCCAAAGCATAAAATGAGCCACTGTGAATCTTTGTGCCTCAAAATATTCAGCCACTTAGTGGACACTGGCAATACTTAAACCAATGGCAAGCTTGAGATTTCTCAAGAGAGGAGGTCTTAAAAAAGTGCTCTAGCAACTGAACTGGTACAATAGATCTTTTCGGTCACAGTGTACTGTGTTTCCCGTACAATTGAATGATTTTGTTCATTCATTCATTTGATATTTATTTAAAACTTTTAATGCTTATGTATTACTCCGAGGCAAAGTTTTTTATGTCTTTAGACCACTTTCATAATTATTGGAGCATATCGCTCATTTGCTTCAATAGTGTCACAACAAAAAGAAAACCATTTCTGCAGAAAACGCATTTTAAGTTTTAAATTTGCATACAACTCAATGAAGACATGAAAAAATATTCTTCTCTCAGGGGGTGATGATGCAAGCTATTTATATGAAATTTTTACACAAGATAAAATACTAAATGCCGCATTATTCTGTATTATAAACTCATTTTTTGAGTTATGACACTATTGAAGTAAATAAGCGATATGTATATCGATGGATTACTAACGCAACCTCGTAACTTAAAAACTACTATGTACTTTTAAGGAGAGACAAAAAATGATTTATAACAATTATTTAAAAATTTTTAATATATGTTTTTTTATAATCTAATTACTTGGATGATTTTTGTTAAATTTTCAATTTAATACTTGTAAATTTTCATTAAATACTTGTTATAAATCATTTTTTGTCTCTCATGAAAAGTAGCAGTTTTTAAGTTACGAGGTTGCGTTAGTAAACCATCGATATGATCCATAGGGGCCATTTACCTTTTTAAGGGTTAATAAATATATATAAAAAATAGTCCAATTTAATAGATATTTTAAATATCTTATTATATCTTTTTAAAAAAAAATATATCAAATTGTAAATTCCCTCTTAACTCAAATTTTAAACGCATATATTATACTCCAATTGTAAAAATTCGTCTTTAATTATTTTTTGTGTTCAAAATTAATGTATTATTAAAATCAGGAAAATTACAAATTTTTTGTGCGGTGTAAAGACAATGAATGGCCCATATTCAGAAATTATCACTAATCCCTGATTTACATTAAGCATTTTTCCATGAAATTTCATGAATTGTTGCACGCAACTTTTTCTATTTGCTTATTGCAGCGCTATAAAAGAGAATTTTATATGAAAAAAGAGCGTAGAATGAATCTCTGATACATTTTTGGCAACTTTTTCGATTTAAGTTGTTCTTCCAGGCCTCCTATTGACAAATCAAAATTTTTCATGCAACTAATTTCATGAAAAAAATACGTAATGTAAATTAGGTATAAGTGTTAACTTTTTTAAGCACCTATTTAAGTTATTCATAGTTGATTACTTTCAGCAGTAAAAGTGTACACATAATTGTGGGTAAAGCTGTAACTAAATTCCAGCTAACTAATACATTCAAAGAACAGCTGACTGATTTTATTTACAATTTATTTGAAAAGTAAAATCAATTTGCGGCTTTTTTAAATGCACAAAACAACAAATACTCTTTATTTTCTAACATTTTTCTATATAATAAGCTTTCCTTTTTATCTTAACTTCTTGCATTTATTTCTATTGCGTCCAAAAAAAATATCAATATAAAGCAATAAAATAAATTAGAGATCTGTTTTTGGTCAACAAAATTCTATTGAATATATTTATTTTTACAGGCCCATATTTTAATTGATTTATATACAGACTATAACCAAAAAATTACTTTTAAAGATTTTGTAAATTTTGTTTAGGGAAATAAAACTGTTTTTTAATAGATTCATAAGCTTTTCAAATAATTACAAAATTTATCGTTCAAAATATTATCGACATTTCATTCTCTCTACATAAGAATATGCAACGTTGCATTTCGTTTACCGGCTGAAAGCAGTTGCTGCACTAGTTATGAATTGTGAATACGAGCTATAACTATCTATGAACTATATTTTAGTTTCTGTTTTATTGGTTTCGATTTGGTTACGATTTCTGAATATGCGCCAATGTTTCTTTGTGTAAATCTAGTGTTTCTACATTGCTAATCAGATTTATGTCCAGAAGTTCTAGATTTTAGTTTATTTCTTGTTGTACCTACACAAACTTCAATACAATTCCCATTATCATTATCTTAAAAAATAAATTAGACATTTCAAATTAATTTTTTCTATCCTTAGTTTTACTAAATAGTTTTTCTCGTGTATTAGACACCTTGTTGGCTATTATAAGGGGTGGTTTTTTAGAGGTATAGAACTTCGAATTGAAATAAAACACAAGAAAATCGTTTTAATGTCCATCAATTTGGCTTTATTGGAAGGATAATTTTATGCCATTAATGTTTAAATATGATTTTGGGCATGTGGCCGCCGCGGCTGGCTCGAATAAAGCCAATTCTACAGGTCCAATTTTCAACCACTTTTTCGAGCATATGGGGCCGTATGTTGGCAATAACGCCACGAATGTTGGCTTCCAAGTCCCCTAACGTTTCTGGTTTGTTGGCGTAGACGAGCGACTTCACATATCCCCAAAGAAAATAATCCAATGGTGTCAAATCACACGATCTTGGTGGCCAATTGACAGGTCCATTCCGCGAAATTATGCGCTCATCGAATGTTTCCTTCAATAAATCGATTGTGACGTGCGCTGTGTGGCATGTAGCGCCGTCTTGTTGGAACCACAACTCATCCACATTCATGCCATCCAATTCGGGAACAAAATAGTCGGTTATCATGGCTCTATACCGGTCTCCATTAACGGTAACTGACTCTCCAGCATTATTTCGGAAGAAGTATGGCCCAATGACTCCACCAGCCCATAGAGCACACCAAACAGTCAGTTTTTGTGGATGTATTGGCGTCTCAAGGGTCTCATGTGGATTCTCTTCACTCCAAATGCGGCAATTTTGCTTGTTGATGTAGCCATTCAACCAAAAATGAGCCTCATCACTGAACAAAATTTTGCGATGAATTTCGCGAACTGAACCATTATTTTCGAAATAAATTTGCACGATTTGCAAGCGTTGTTCTTTTGTCAACCTGTTCATGATGAAATGGCAAACCAAACTAAATATTAATCACTTGACAACTGACAAAATGGCCGCCAGTTAAAAAAGTGATGCCAACTTAAAGTTCTATACCTCAATAAAAAACACCCTTTATATATCTGTGAAAAAAAGGAAAAAAAAGTCCTTAAGTAATATCTTGCAATTTTGTAGGAGAGCAATTTTTTAAGAAATTTATTTCCTTTACACTTAAATTTGGAAATTTGGTGTTCATTTTTTTTTTCTATATCAACACATCGTTATGCAAACTAAATTAAAAAAGCCGAAAAAAGATAACCAGCAAGATATTGCGCTATAACTTTCTAAAAAAAATAACTAAAATAATTGAGATTTATCCTAGAAGTAATTTTGGATATAACGATATGTATACTCGAATTCGTTTGCAATAACGATAACTTCATTCTATAATATCTTCTTTTCCATTGTGTACACGTATGTTTTTCTCGCCATTTAATTCTATATCAAGTGCCAGTTTTGCATAGAAAATGTCAAAATAAGTGAAAAAGCTCAAAGAAGAACAAAGCAAACTAGCAGAATTTGAGCTTATGATTTTTTTAATTCAACCGACAGCGAATAACTTTGAAATATTTTATATTATTATTGTTAAAAACAACTTATTGATCTCCCGCCTTATTTCAAATAATTTTTATAATAATTACTATTGTTTGTCATATCAATATACCTTCCTAAACTTTTTCAATGTGGCAGCGAAATATTTAATTTAAAAAAAAAAATATCAATAATAACAATTCTGTTGATGTCCCATGTTGCACAGTTTGGAAACCTCATGTGGCATACAAAAAAAAACATTTTGTTCTGTCATAAATACTTTTCGGTAAGTACCGAAGGCATACATACGGCCACGTCAACAGTCATCAGTATATCGTCAGCCCAGTATTGGTTTGGAGCATATGCCAAAAAGTAGGAATGGAGAAAAACGACAAAGAAGGTTTACATGTAGTTTTCTCAAGGTATACCCGATAGAATGTTTTTATATTTTCACCATTGTTTCCGACAAATGCTTAGAAGAAATATCTAAATTTTTGTGAACTTCCATGAATAGAGTTAAAAGTTAATATTACTTTATTGAAAGAGAAAAATAATGTTTTGTGCCACATACGCCACTTTTCATAATCTATTTTTAAAAAGTAGCTTTTTGTGCTGCATATGTATACAACTTTACTGCTGAGAAACTTGTTGTTGAGAAGAAAATTTATGCTTGCAGTCCATAGAAATAAATCGATCGGTTTAACGATAACCCCAAAATTAAACAAAATCCCTTACCAGACATTGTAATTTCCGCGATGTTAGCAATTTTTTTACAATTGATCTAATTTTCTCTGGTTTTTTTGTTCATTGCAGTGTAAGTAATTTTTACAATGCATTTAGGAATTTTTCGCGTTTCTGAGATTTTTTTCGCGTTCTTTTCAATTTAATTTTTTTTTAAACAGTTTTGGCAATTTCTAATTAATTTTACGGCTTGTTTCCGATTTACCGCGAATTTTTGCAATGTTCGCGATGAAAGCGAGTTTTTGCAAGTATTCTTCTTAACAGTTAATTTTGAACAATATTAGACCTTGCTTTTGCTTATGCTGCTGTGACCAAGTTTTCGCGAATTTTCGCAATTTTCACGTTTTTATGGAATTTTTAGCATTCCTTATAGTTTTAGCGATTTGTATTAAAAACTATGGCTGGTTTAAAATTTTGCAATTTTTCGCGAATTTCTGTTTTTTTTTTGCGAAAGATGTAATTTTTCCAAAGTTTTTGGGTTTCCTTATTTGTTTTTATTTAAGGACTTAAAATTTGAAAAAAATTTGCAAGCTTATTTTGAATTTTAATAATGTTAATAACTCAATTTTAGTTCTTGTTCAACGCTGGCAAAAATGCAATAAACAAGCAAACACTTATACTAACCTATTCACAAAAATATTTTAGATTTGTGAGATTTTTAAAAATGATTTTAACACTAAATTTGTTTTATAAACCCTTTATAAAGCAAATTTATTTATTAATTAATTAATTAATTTTAACTTTTGTAAAGTTTTGTAATCACAGATCTGTGTTTTTAATACTGTCAAAAACCACAACATATCTACAGACATACACACATATGCATGCAGATGTAAAATCATTAAACTAAAAAGACCTAACTAGTTCATTGAACTAAAAAGAGCGATTGAACTAAATGAACGAACTAGTTCATTTATAAATAATGAACTAAAATGACCGGTCACTGAAATGAACTAAATGGCACAAGTCTAGTGTTAAAGTAATAAAAACAATTAACTTTGAAAATTTTCCGTAACAACCATTCACCATGATGCTTCAAGGGACACCTTCAACTTGTATCACTGGCCCTACATGATTTATTGTGCAATTATAAATTTTATCTTATTCAT
Source organism: Tachina grossa (assembly GCA_949987645.1). Classification (NCBI taxonomy): domain Eukaryota; kingdom Metazoa; phylum Arthropoda; class Insecta; order Diptera; family Tachinidae; genus Tachina; species Tachina grossa. Next base: position 106,272,155 of record OX465277.1, on the reverse strand, counting down.
CGCTTGTCAAACCTATGTTACCCAATTGTCAATATTTTACCAGCTTTTTTATAGTTGTTTGTTCTATTTGTTTGGTTGTGTGGAAATTTGGTGTCAAACAGACAGCGTATATATAAAATTTACAAGGAATTTAAGAATTTATCGGAATATTATCTATCAGCCGGTAACATTTATGAAAACCATAACATTGCTGAGCATCTTGGAAATGTATTGATTGTGAAATGCATTTCATGTATCTTGGAAATATTATTCTTTCTGATCAGTTTAGTTCCTGATAATAAAGAAAATTTTCGATGTTACACGATACTTCAAGCTATATATTTAATTACATATTTTTTCAAGGCAATGATTTTCGGAATTAACTGTTTTTTTGGCATAACTCTTATTTATATTGGTGCCCAGACAATAATTCGACGTTTAAAGAAAATCGAAAAAGATGCAAAATTAATGCATTACCAGATAACGCAGAGTGGTAGTGAATTCGATTTTAATAAACACAAGAGGTGGCGTAAATTATTAGCACAAGAAATGGATCTTTTAACCCGTGAAGAGCACAAGCTGAAGAACTTAGCAGAAGAATTTATTAACACTTTTAAACTGAAGTTATTATATTTTTTTCGTAATTGATTTGTTCTATACATCAACTGCAATGCTTACATTAGCTATAATGCTGTACCAACGTTCGAGTATGCATGGTATTTTCTTTTGTCTTATAACCAGCTCAGGTTTTTGCTGTAAACTTGTAGTACTTTTGCATATTTGTCAATCGTTGGCAAACAGCTTTAACGATATGGGCCCGATAATTCATAAAATTGTTATTTATGCCACTTCGAATAATCAAGAAATATTTCAAAAAGATGATTTCGCCTTAAGTGTAAGTAAGTTGAATTAAATAAATTCTGATTTTTATTATATAATTTATATAATTTTTTTTACATATTTAGTTGGATTACTTACTGCTGCAGAACAGATCCAGAAAGCTTAAGTTAAGCGTTTGTGGCTTTTTTGAGCTAAAAAACAGTACATGTCTAACATTTTTAATTTTTGCATTTTTAAAGATGTTGAACTCTTTAAGTTTATATATAGAGAATAATTAATAAGCTATGAAAAATTAATAATATTTTGCTATTTACTTACTAACTTTTTTTAACTAATTATTTACGATATTAATCACAAATTAAACCATTTTTAATGTGCATAAGAATGTGTGAGTAGAAGTTTGGCTTTTTTGTATTCCATCACAATAATTATTCGTATGTAATCACAAAATATACTTTAAATAAATAACATTAACAAAGATTCCTGACTTTTTTCTGTGAAAAATAATGATTTAGTTCATACCTACATATACACAGAAAAAACTAAATTTCATTTTCAATAACCAAATTCGTAGAATCAGTAAATATTTTATTTGAATGCGGTCCTACAAATAATTTTGTAAATTCTGATAAAAATTTTGTAAAATTTTAAATTAATCATAGGCTGAGATAAAATGTAATTTCAGTGTGTTGGTGTTTATCGTGCTTGTTGATACCCTGCAGAAAGTGCGAATAGTGAAAATGTACTGAGTCGCTTTTGACTTTGTCACCAGTACTACTCTACAATTATTCCCCATATAATACTTTGTGCTATAGACATTTAGCATGTGCTTGTCATTGAAAATCTACTAGTAACACTAAAGCAATTGACTAGGTAGTGAATTCATAGTTCTTATGGGAACATGGAGACATACCAACCAGACATTTACTGGTACATTTCTATACCTTACGTACATACAAATTTATGTATATTGACAAGTTGTTGCAAAATCCACCAGGAATACACCACATCTGTTTTCTCTATTTCTTTTATACTGACGAATAGAAGAGAAATTGTAGACAATGTAACTGCTACTAGAATTTTAGTGTTGACATAGAGACACTTGGCACCAGTCTGACTGCAGGGTAGGAACAACGTGCTGTTGTGCGGTTGTTGTTGTTTATTTTGATTGATCGTGTTGTATACATGTAAATGTCGAAAAGTAGCCGACAAACGTCGTGGTCTTCTCTACAAAGTTTTTTGGTACAAGTTAATTTAGTGGAACAGTACAGAATATTTACTGAAACTAGGTTTGATTTCAAACAAATATTTGTTTAAAAATTTTTTGGGAATAATTTTTTCTGTGTATATTAAGAATTTTGGACAAAAGTACCGGCATGTTTTTCACACCATATTATACATCATGTCACATTTCTGCATACAAAATATCAAAATAAGAAAAAGCTTTCACTTCAATCGCTAAAATATTTTATCTATATTATTGTTAAAACCAAATTATTGCTTTCCCGTCTCTTTACTCCCCTTCGCCAATAATGCTCCTATATAGGTTTGTCATTTCTTCTATAATTTCCTTAATATTAATATGCGACACATAAACGCCCATATTCATAAAAAAATTAAATGAATTTGAAATCCATTTTAGGAAAATTTTGTATGAATAATTTTAAATAAAATACATTTCAAATTCATTTTACATTTTATGAATACGGGACAAGGTATATATTTCTCGGTTCTTATGAATAGGGAAGACGAATAAACGATGTCCGTTTCATCGTCTGTCTGTACGAGAAATCGGTTTTCCGAGGCTCCCAAAAAAGCTAGAGACTAGCCTTGGACTGGTGTATCAGAAGTAGAGTGGTGTTGAAAATCAGTAAAATAAAAAAGACGGTTCCACATGAGGAAAATTTTTTGTTATATACATATATATATATAAATATATATATATATAAATCTATATATATATATTTTTTTTTTAAAGAAGTAACACTTAGGCAATGAATGCCTACTACTTTTACTAGGAATTACCTTTTTTAGGAAAGGAATAGTGATAGAGAAGACAGGCGGCGAAATAATAGACAGAGAAAAGCTTCATTCATCTACAACTCTGCTTTTTGCAACGTCTCTGGTGTTAAATGAGGCGTATTAAATTTTTTTTAAGCTGTGATTAGTAGCTTTTTTTCGGTTATCTTACTTCGCCGATGATTCTGTTGCACAACGAAGGAGGGCGCTCTGATGTTACATTAGGATTAGACTAAAAATAAATCTACTTTATATATCAGTCAGAATTAAATTGGTATTAAAAAATATAAAAAATAAAAAATAAAACCATTCCAGGATTGAAAAATTTCAACTTTTTTTGGGTATACAAAACAGTAACCCACTAAAACATTAGTTTTATTTTTCTCAATGAATTAAAGTTATCGTATTCTACGTTTTTAACAAAAAAAAAAATTGGAATAGGAAATTAAATAAATTTAAAAGAATGATTGAGGATGGTGATAGAAACAATAGAGAAGACCTTTGTTGCTGATGAATACACATTTCCCAAATGGCAGGCAGAAACCTACAGTGGAATCGCCACAATTGGAAAATGTGACTCGCCAGGGGCCAACCATCACAAATGACATGGTTAAAAATGCAATAAGTAGCTTCTCCGCTTTCAAGACAAGAGGTGAACACCTTTTCATCTCATCTGGTTCGAATTATTAATGCCTCCCCAAAATTCTCATACAGTCCCAATGCTGGGTTCTGCCAAACAGTCAAACATAAATTAGAGCATCAAGCGTTGCGTTAACAGCAGGGTGCATATAATATAATATTTCATACGTTTAAATATACTGAAAATACTTACCCTACTGCTAACGCAACGCTTGACGCTCTAATTTAGGTTTGACTCTCAGCTGGGCAAGGCGGGTTTTACGACTCCAAAGCCTTATGGAACAATAAGTCTTACTTACTTTCTCCTTGTTCAAGACTATGGAATGGATAGTAGATCACATGATTAAGAGTACGATATTAGACGATAGTCCGACGTTTAGACAATATGCATTTGTCAAAGGAAGGACAGTGGAAATGGCTCATCACAGGGTATGAGTGATATATCCACTTCTTTGGGTAACCACTATACATATCCTGCTAAGGGACACCTGTCTAATGAAGGCTATGAATCTGTCTGCTATGCTGACGATGTCATGACATTTCTAAGAGGCGAAAAGAACTCTCTAATTTACGATAAACTTTGCTCGGTCGAGTGGGTGAGATAAATCTTTTCACCAGGAAGACAAACATCATACAGTATATTGATCAGGGAAAGACCATCATACTGTCCGTTAGGATTAAATATTTAGGCGCGATCCAAGATCAGAAATTGTTATGGAGATACCACATAGAGCAAAGACTCAAGAGCGCTCAGTCGTGCTGGTCTCTTTGTAGGAGGGACATTGACTCCATATGTGGCTCAGCCCTATTGCGACACACAGGCTCTGTAGGAGCGTGATCATACCAATTCGATAGTATATCGGAAGTCAATGGGTAGAAAGCGCAAAACTAAAATTTTGGAGAAGGTTCATCGAATGTTCTACCTGGGTATAAGTGAATCTATGAGAACTACATCCACCAAGGTATTGGAGACCATTATGCATGTCCAACCAGGCATTCGTATTAGATACGAAACAGTTCTTGCTACAAAACGTATACCAGTGATGGAGGAATGAATCGACAAAGGCAAGATACTACACCATCAGAACATATGGACGTCACTGGACACTTACGACCAAAATTTTTGAAATGTTCGACCGGATATGTGAGACTATGGTTATAGCTGAATGCAAGTCATTGATATCAGAAAGACACTCCTGGTTCAATCGAACTTTGGAACAGACGTGAAAGTTTACTGTTACACGGATGGCTCGAAGCCAGGAGAAAGAACGAGCGGGGTTTCTTCATAGAAGAACCGGACACCGAGATTCACTTCTGGTTGCCTGACCATAGCACAGTCCAGGCGGAGGTTCGGGCGATCACGGAGGTTTTAAAATGGATCAGTGTGAATATTAGACCCACAGAGTTCAATATTTTTACCGACAGTAAGTCGGCAATTAGGACAATAGCAACCGAAAGAGTAAACTCTGGGACCATTTTCGATTACAAAAATATATTATACAATTACGCAGTAAAAGGCAACATTCGTTTGGTATGGGTGCCAGTCCTCTACGACGTAACTGTCTACGCTGTGTTACTACTGTGTTAATTACAGATTCCTTATTAATTCGATTTTCATCAGGTCCGCAAAATTGAGTTGTAAAATATATTCTTTGCGGAGCCAAATGCGACAATCAAGTCAACTTGTTCAGAAATTTTTAAAATTTAAAAATATTTTAATTCATTATCTCACACTGCCACATAGAACAAATTTTGCTATATCTTTATTGACAACGTTATAAGTTTTGGTCCTGAGGCAAGTTTTTAAGGTTCCCATAGCTAAAACTTACTAACTTACAATACAAATACCAAAGCAGCGAACCGTTTCGTTTCATTTAAAATATAAAAAAAGAAAATACTTTTCTAATCAGAAATAATTTTTAGTCAGGCTTAAGTTCAGTAATTTCAATTCTTTATTGAATGAAATATTTTATTAATTAATGTGAGTTTCTAAAGAAGAGAAGAAAAATTAAACTTAGACTTTATAGCTGGGGGAAATACCGATATTTTTCTGTGCAGCCACACACTTCATCAGGACCCACGTCTATCTACTGGGGTAGAGTTTTGTTATAATACTTTTCGCTCAAACACTTTTACCTTGTGCAATTTGCCCCTGGTTCCGCCCTATTCAGAAAATATTGAAACAATGGGCAAAGTGAATAAAAAAAATTGTATTTACTTTTTACATAAAAATTTGTTTTAAAACCTAAAATATGTATGTGTTCTTTGGTTTTATGTTGAACAAATTTTAAAGTAAAAAGCTAATACTTTTTTGTTTCACTTTACCCATTGTAAAAAGTGATTGCGTGTGTGTGCCAATAGAATGTTGTCTTTTAAGTTGCTGCTTCTGTTTTCTGTACCTTTAATTTTTTGTGATCCACTACTTGGACAAAAGCTTTCTATGAATTTGTTTGCTACTTCTGTGTTGCTGTTAAGTTGAACAGTTGATTTCATTAGCACTAGAGATGATAAGGTGAGTTAGTTTTCGACTTTCAAAATTACACACTTTCAACCACAGACAATTCTTTACTCATCCAAGCAAGCCAGTGTGCAGTATTGTTTGTATCTTGTTGGTGAAGAGTTAATATGCTTCCGCAAGAAATTAACATATTTTACAAAAATGGGAATAGTTTCAAAAAATCACGTGTTTAAAAATGCTCTCCTCGGAAACCGCTCAGCAAAATATAAACTCAAGTAATGTAGGGTACAACTAGAGATGCTAATCGGGACAGGTTTTTAGAAATCCCGGGCCTCGGGATTTAGTGATGGAGTCTCGAAATCCCGAACCGGGACCCCGGGATTTTCGGGACTAACAAAATCCCGAACAAATTTTTAACAAGTGTGCGTCTTTATATTAAAAATAGTATATTTTTTTGACAATTTATTTTTTTGCATATTTAAAAAGTGCATACAGAGGAACATTTGTACATATGTATGTATGTATGTATGTATGTATGTATGTATGTATGTATGTATGTATGTATATAATTCAGACTTTTAATTAAAATATTAGACACTAATGCCGTTTTCGTTTCTAGAAAAAGTTTCACATTTTTTATTTTTTTCTATAAAATTTGGCGTTTGTGTGACACAATAATTTCTAATCAACTCTTTATTAAAAAAAAAAACATCTTATTGCAAATTTTCATTTCATGTAATATTTTTTTCTAGAAAAGATAGAGCTTTCTTTTCTGTGGCAAAAAAGGAAAAAGTGCTTAAGTCGAGATAAGCTGATTTTGAGCTAATGGTACCTTCGTAATCTGCATATTTTAAAGTATCCCTGGTTAAAATCTTAATCAATTTGCATGATTTTTCGGGAAGTTATAGCGCTATGACTTGCGACTTATCTTTTTTAGACTTCTAATCTCATTTAGAACAATAGCTTAATTTAGATTATACTTTAGTATATTTCAACTTAAATATATTAATTATAGAGTGTAGAACGATATTTGCTTAAAAACAAACGATTAACAGTGAATTTCCCGATTTAACTGTAAAAGAAAAAAATTTCTGGAAATCGACGTGAAAGTTCAAAAGTGCTCTCCTGCAAAACAGTAAAATATGACTTAATCACTTTTTCCTTTTTGCCACAGATATATATTATGTACTCGTATACACAATATAATATTATCTACTAAAATATTTATTCAAAGCAAATTTTTTATTTTATGCAAAAACGGGATTCAGAAAATCCCGAAAATCCCGGGCTTTAAAATTAAAAAATCCCGGCTCCGGGATTTGCATTGTCCCGAAAATCCCGGGATTTCCGGATTCGGGATTTCCCGTTTAACATCTCTACGTACAACACATTTGCTTATAATCTTTGGTTTTTGATATCAGTATATTTTGAGATCCCTTACAATTCGTAATCAGTTAATACATGAAGCTTTATAAGGTTTTAAAGTTTGAAATCTATGGAGGAGCAAGTCGAGATTCTACAAGTGCAGTAGTTGAAAGCAGACCTCTTGGTTCATCATTCAAAAAGTTTGCCGACTTGTCACAAAGTATTATTTATTTATACTTGTATTATGTAGGTCGTTGAGTATCGTATTAGCCAAAGATTTCATTTTAAGATTGTTAAGTTTATAGTCACTTAGTGTGTAAGTAAGTATGATTCACGCTAAATGACTGAATGTTCCCATTTCTTATTATTTAGTAGTAGATGTTGTTTTTTGTACATTTTGAGCTGATTGCTAATGCTACCTAATACTCCATTTCATTGCTCTTGTTATTCTGGGGAAGTTTACCTATCTCTCGCTTATGGAAATATACATTATAAAATGTAAAAATATTTGCAATAGAGATTACCAGCACCTTGTTTATATAATTCCTGTAAAGAGTTTGCATCGTTATATCGTTTGAGCCACTTGCCACAGATCGATTGATGTAAAAATTTATTTTTTCGTACTCTTCCTTTGTTTCACAAAACGATAACAAAAATTAAAAATTTAAAAAACCCCCGACTTATTTCAGAAAAGATGTTATATCTTCTAAACGGCTGGACCGATTTTCTTCAAACATAGCTAAGAACCCTCTCGATCAATGCATCTTTCAAACAGAAAAAACTAAATGAAAATCGGTCCAGCCGTTTTCCCTGTACGTGGACACGGACAGACACACAGACACACACTACAAACTTATAACTTCCCCCTTTTTTAGTCGGGGGTTAATAAAAATAATTTTGAATCGAAAAAATTTCATATTTCATACAAAAACGAGCAACGTCATTTGAAATTAATTTCATCAGTTAGTTATTTACTCGTAAAGGGTGTTTTTTATTGGGGTATAGAACTTTAAGTTGGCATCACTTTTTTAACTGGCGGCCATTTTGTCAGCTATCAAGTGATTAATATTTAGTTTGGTTTGCCATTTCATCATGAACAGGTTGACAAAAGAACAACGCTTGCAAATCGTGCAAATTTATTTCGAAAATAATGGTTCAGTTCGCGAAGTTTACCGCAAGCTCCGTCCATTTTATGGTCGACATAATCGTCCATCAGAGCAATTAATTCGGTTAACCATGGATCGTTTTTGCACTACGTTTACTCTATGTGATAATACGCATCCGCAGAGACGTCGAACAGTGCGCACCGAAGAAACAATTGCCGCTGTAGAGCAAAGTGTTGAAGAGGACCCGAATGAATCGATTCGCCACCGTGCACAGCAATTGGAGCCGACTAACCGACTATTTTGTTCCCGAATTGGATGGTATGAATGTGGATGAGTTGTGGTTCCAACAAGACGGCGCTACATGCCACACAGCGCACGTCACAATCGATTTATTGAAGGAAACATTCGATGAGAGCATAATTTCGCGGAATGGACCTGTCAATTGGCCACCAAGATCGTGTGATTTGACACCATGGGATTATTTTCTTTGGGGATATGTGAAGTCGCTCGTCTACGCCAACAAACCAGAAACGTTAGGGGACTTGGAAGCCAACATTCGTGGCGTTATTGCCAACATACGGCCCCATATGCTCGAAAAAGTGGTTGAAAATTGGACCTGTAGAATTGGCTTTATTCGAGCCAGCCGCGGCGGCGACATGCCCGAAATCATATTTAAACATTAATGGCATAAAATTATCCTTCCAATAAAGTCAAATTGATGGACATTAAAACGATTTTTTGTGTTTTATTTCATTTCAAAGTTTTATACCTCTTAAAAAAACACCCTATATTTCTGTTCGTACTTAATTTTGTTACTCAGTTAAATTTAATTAAGCTAAAGTTCGTATTACTGTTTTCGAAAAGCGCTCCAGCTACAGCTTCATCATCAGTGTTCACAGGTTTGGTACACCGGGTGTGATGTCAGTTGAATCAAACTTCAGCGTTCGATAAAAACTTTTCAATGCAAATGGAATACGTGAAGTGTTTGGAGGATTCACCATATCGCAACGAACTGTCATATAGCACGCGCTTTTTTGACATTTATGAGCAGAATACTCTGGCAAAGATCATCAACAAATTGACACTTAAGCAACTAACTCAACCTAAATTGTTCATCAGTTCGTTGAATTCACAGACGACTTCATTTCTTCAGTCATATGCTTAATTTTATATATTTTTTACTGAGTGAAAACAATGCACAACCGACTCCATTGAGAAAAATTTACCATTTGGTGCGGTTTACACGCTAGTGGCATTATTGGAATAATAGTCCTTCAAAAATGAGCCAACGTTCGTGCTACGGTGGATGAATTTAATCCGGGGAAAATATGATTTCCATAGCATGGTGATACGGACCAGACGGCAACCGAAACCATCGACTTATTGAAGTAAAGGTTTAGCCATAAGATTAATTCGAAAAATGGACCTGTCCAACGTCGTGCAATTTGATATATACACAGAAAAAATTATTCCAAAAAAATTTCAAACAAACGTGTGTTTTGAAATAAAATTTAGTTTCGGTAAATATTTTTACTGTTCCAGTAAATTATTTGTTTCAATTTTGTTTTATGTAAAAAAACTATATCATTTAATAATTAAATCACTACTTAAATTAAATTTTTATTTCATTTGTTTGTGTTGGTGTTTTCCTTGCTTGTTGATTGTCTCAACGTGGTCATGTGCTGATGTTGTTGTTTTCTTTGAATGATCGTGTTGTATACGTGTGAATTCGGACAAGAAGCCGAAAGACGTCGTGGCTTGTTTTTTTTTACTCAACAAAGTTATTTTTATGCAAGCCACAGACCTTGCGACCGTTGGTACAACACGTTGGTTTATCAAGTTGTGTGTTTTGGACACAAACTATACAACAATGTGTGCAACATTAGCGCACAACTTCATTTCACAAAAAAAAATTTTGAGTAAACATGACATCGGGTACTACTGCGCATATTGTAGTAGATGATTTTTTTCGTGCAAAACGAAGAAGAAGAATGTAAAAAAGTGCAGAAAAAAATTTGGTAAAAAAAAATTGATTTATATAAAAAGAACTAGAATAGAAACTTTTAAAAACACTAAAAGAAAGTGAGCCAAAAGACTACAAAAATTACATTTGCATAACATTTTAAACGTACATTTGAACTCGTGCGTGACGTTTTTTTATATGACACTACGAAAATAAAAACAAAATGAAATGAAGTTGTACAACATACTCCTAAATTATACAACCTGTCTATACAACTTGCCAAAAAATCAAATCTTTTTGATCTTTCATACAACCGAGACACAACTTCATACAACGACCCCACACACTTTACAATCTCATACACAACCTGCTCATGTTGCACCAACAGTCGCAAGGTCTGTGGCTTGCTTTAGATTAGAAGAAACAAAAGAAATCATTTTTGCGTGTATTCATTATTTGCGTATCCAAAAGCGATTTGCTCTTTAGCTGAGTGGTAAGTACGTTAGTTTATTAGTCAAGAGATTTCAGGTTCGACTCATCCCAAACATATTTGGTTTTACATAAAACAGTATGGAGTGAAAAATTCTAGTTCATACAATTAGTATAAAAGTAACATTTGTAACAAAATTGTTAAGAGAAGATTTCTGCTCCAATATAGAAATTGCATACTGTACAAAATAGTTATTTGTTTTTGTATTTACTTTTTATTTTCATAAAAAAAAATTTTATCGAATCAGATTGATTGAAAAAATTATTACAAAATTTTGTATTTGAATTTACAAATTTCTTTGTTGGACCTAAATTGAAAAAATTAATATTTGATTCTGAGAATTTTGTGTTTGAAATGGAAAATTAGTTTTTTCTGTGTATTTCGATTATTTCCTATGGACCCACGTGAACTCACTCGTTTGTGGTGATAAACCAACAGCAGTCGATGCTCTGGAGACCAATATTGTTCATGTTATTTCTGACATTCTCGAAAAAGTGGCTTAAAATTGTATTTCAGTCGCGTTGGCAATATTACCGAAATAATTTTCAAATGTTAATGGTATGCATTGAACTTTCGAATAAAAAAATGTTTTGTTTTAAAATTAAATTAGTTTTTACAATTTAAATTTCTATTGGGATTAAAACCCCTCCCTTCCTTCATTCAGCACTTGCTGCATTAAATTCTTTGTTGAACAAAATGAAAGATGCTTTTAAGATTTCTTAATTTAAACTTCAATATGATATGAATGTTAACTTCTCCTTTTTATATCAGTTTCCTTTTATTTTATATTTTTGAACCGTTTAAATGGCCATTTGCTTGATAAGGTGTGCGCGAGTATGTATTTTGAAAGACATTCTCTTGCTACTCACTTTTCAGTTGTGTGTGAGTGAATGGTCAAAATTATTTTTCTATATTTTTTAATTTACTATTAAATTTTTTTTATATACCTATTTTTTGTGTTCTTTCTAAATTAATGACTTTTGTTACGCTTGATCTTGCAACTGATATTAGATTTTATGAACAAAGCTTTATTTTGTTGCTGTCGTTGTCGTCATCATCATCATCACCATCAGTCTAAAGGCAAAATCAGACGTGACATAACGATAGCCATAGAGAGCAGCGTTCGAACCAAGCTAATGGGCAACACTGTATTCGATTATACGTGACTCGCCATAACGCCATAGAAACCAATTGAATTTTGGTTTGGTTATGGTTATGGCGTTATGGCTATGTCACGTCTAATTTAAGCTTAACATAAGCTTCGAATTTAATTTTGTATTAAATTTTTAGAAGAACATTGGCAAAATATTTCATTTCAAGTTTAAGCGCTAAATCTATGGTACATATATTTAAAAGAGAGAAAATATTTGAATTACTTAATTGACAACAAAGTTGCAATCTAATTTATTTTTATGGGAAATTAGTTGACTAAGGTGGCATATTGAATAAGTATAGTATCTGGGTGCGAATAATATGTATATGTATATTTTTTTAAATACATCCGCAAAAATATTGCTGTTGTTCTTAAACTTCTGACTGAAATTCATATTTTAACTCGGAACTCAATAGACGAAAGTGCATTTTGTATAACTACAGCCAGGGGCCTAGTTCTCGCATTCGATTGCGAGCGAGTTATTACTCGAATGTTCGAGTTTTTTAACTTTTGGTATTTTCGCATTCGGTTTCGAATAATACATATCGAAATTTCTAATGACAGCATTCGATAACGTGTATACATTCGAATGCAACCGTTCGTGTTTTTACTCGCAAGCAAAAAGGCATTCGAAATCATGTTTAACATAGAAAAAGCGAAGAAAATGAAAATGTATGTTCAATATTTGGCTTATTTATTCATAAATGAATGAATGCACAAATGTTCGTATAAAAATACAAATTAAAAAATTTCTAGTTGACTTCAAATATAACAAAGCTCAGTGTGCTTTGTGTGTGTGCTTGGCAAATAATAAAATAAAATATAAAAAAAATCAACCAACTCTGGGAGCATCTAAATAACAAACTAACTGCTTCTAGTCAACCAATAAGAGAATTAAAAATGTGGCTAGTGCTCTATTCTCTAGCTTTACACTTATTTATTATTATTAAGTTATTAATTAAATTAAAATAAAAATAACATTTATATATATATATATATGCAGGGTTACCGTTATACGACTAAAGTCGCAATTTGACCCTTTTTTAGCGGTCTGCGACTTTTTGTGAGACTTTTTTTATGACCGACTTTTGCGACTTTTTTGATTTTCATGGAACTTTTTACCCTTTTTTGTAAAGATTCTCACAAAAAACAATTAAAATTGCAGTAAATTAATTTTTTTTTTATGTATAAAAAAATAACGTCTATATTTATGATTTGAATAGGCTAAAGTTCGTATCGCCTTTTAAGCCGTTAGCTGTTCCGTTCATCTATGTGTTGTCATAATATTTACAACTAACTTTGGTGTTATTTGTTCATTAATAATTATCACATGTAATTTGGCTTAAAAAGCGATCCGAACTTTAGCCTATTCAAATCATAAATATAGAAACAAATGAAGTTCGAAAAATAAAAATTAAATTAAAAAAATAACGTCGTCAAAATTAAAAATCAATTCACAGATTATTGTTGATTTACTCACAATGTAGAGTTAAAAGCTAACAGGGACTTTAACGGCAAGTTTTGTATGAAGAACTGCCAGTTAAAGTACAAGTTAACTCTTAATCATACATTGTGAAAAGGAACGTTAGAAGCAATTTTATTATTTTATATTATATTACTTTCTTGCAACCTTGTCATGTGTACAATGCATTTCAGAGATTTTCCCCAAATTTTCAGTAAAAGTTTCAAGGAATAGTTTTAGCAAAAAAAAGTTTTTAAAATAAAAATTCTGGTTTTGCAGTGCTTATTTTACAAAATTATTTTTAGCTGCCGAGTCAATGCAAGAAAAAAATTTGTCGTAAAACAAACAAGTGTTTACTAACGTGTGAACATTTTGAAATTAGCTTTGCTTAAAAGTAAATTGAAAGTAAAAACATGCAACTCAATGCTGTCAGCTTTAAATTTGATAGACAAAGATATAGAAGACTATATTCCAAAAAAGTAATATTTATGTATGTTGAAGTATGGCGCCAAGATCAAACGGATAGAATTGAAGTAAAAACTCACGGGGTTTTGGTTCGAAATGTTAGAATTTTGTAAAAAATATCTTGACCTCGGCAGCATACGACAGCCAAATTGATCAAACTTAAGTAGATTTCTTCAGTATACATACAAGAAAATATGTATTGGAGCACATACAGTAATGCAACTGTATATGTTATTAAATATGCAATAAGATTTTTGTTTTGATTCAATAATCTTTTCTAATAAAAAAGCGTTTAAAAAGCTGTGCAACTTTTATTTTCTCAAGCGACTTTTTTGTGCGACTTTATTTTTATAAAACGGCCTTTTGTGCGACTTTTCAAAAATTCCCTGCGGTAACCCTGTTTGTATGTACAGGGTGGGCCAAAAGAAACCAAGGGGTGTAAAAGTTTAATAACTTTTTTGTTTATTAATTTTTTTTTATTTTTTCTTTCAGATTATATAGACAACACTTGGAGAATTTATAATGGAGAGGTTCACAACTGAACAGAGAACCAGAACAATAGAATTTTATTATTTAAACCAGAGATCAATTATTTTAACGCAAAGAGCATATCGTCGACATTTTAACGTCAGGATTTCGCCCTCTGAAGCGATGATTCGTTGCTTAGTTAATCGTCATCACCAACATGGCAGCGTAAGAGATTTGCCTCGAACCGGTAGACCACGTTAAAGTCGCACTGCGGAAAATATTGAACGAGTACAGCAAAGTGTTAACGAAGCACCAGAAACATCTGGCAGAAGGCGTTCTGCTCAGCTAGAAATGTCTCGTACGTCACTACGGCGCATTTTAAAAAAAGATTTACAGTTATACCCATATAAGGTGCAATCGGTCCAAGAATTAAAACCCGCAGATCATCGGCAACGTCTAAATTTTGCAGTTAAATTTCAAGAGCGAATAATTTCGCGAAATTCGGAAATTATTTGGCCAGCGCGATCGCCAGATTTGACAGCACCCGACTATTTTCTTTGGGGTTTTTTGAAGGAGCGAGTGTATGTGAACAAGCCAGAGACAATCCTTGAACTCAAGGCAAACATTGTTGCAGAAATTCGAACGCTACAGCCACAAGTTTTGAAAGATTATGGAAAATGCTCTAAAAAGACCCCATCAGTGCGAAGCTGAAAACGGTGGTCATTTAAGAGACATCATTTTTCATACTTAGTGTAAAAAAATTTCCATTTTGTATACTATATAATCTGAAAGAAAAAATAAAAAAAAAAGTTAATAAACAAAAAAGTTATTAAACTTTTAACACCCCTTGGTTTCTTTTGGCCCACCCTGTACGTACATACATATGTTTTTGCACACATACATATATACAAACATATACTTTTGCTTACAAATTATTCAGTGTTGTGAAATGAATTTATATATAAATATATTTGCCTTTTTCCAACACTGAAACAAAATTCTCGATTCGATTGGTAACGAGTGACATCATCCGAAAATTTCTAGCCATCGAAATTAATTTCTATTCGAATGCAATTCCGATCACGAGTGCAGGAATTAGGCCCCAGCTTTCGGTAATTTTGCTAATAATATTTTTAGTTCTCACACAAACGGCTTCATCCAGTAAAACTTTTATTTTTGGTCTGGGGTTAAAAACAAATAACTTTCCGTAACGGCTTCCTGTTTTACAAATGCAGATACACCACACCAGCAAGCAACTTAAATTTTTCCATACGTCATAATGAACATTTTTGTTGCCATTGTGACAACGAACACTACGATGACTACTGATGTTAATCAAACTCTCTTCTATAATCTTTGACTTTTTACAGACAGCTGCTTAATGGAATAAATGAGAGAGCTGGGATTGATTAATGCCACACTGTGTATATTTCTATCGTTTCTATTTTCTTTTTCTTTTCATAGACAAATTTTAAAAAAATTTTACTTTTGATGTCATGGGAATTGATGCAAGCGATAAGGAGCTTAAAACTTAGCTACGAATAGTGTCTAGAAAGCGACGACTGACTTGTGCATCAACGTACATAAATGTTGCACTTGTTCACTTTGACTTCTGTTTTATTGTTCGCTTTTACTTGTTTTTTATCATTTCTCTTTTGTGCACTTTTTGTTCCTTTTTTTGTTCAATTACTTTATAGTCAGGCAGTTTAATCTGATCGAAAATCTCTTCTCCAACTTCTCCTTTGTTCTTATTGTAATTGTTGTTAGTAATGGCGCCGCTAGGCATTTTTCTTCTTGTATTATGGTTTAAACATCTTCATCGTCATCAGAGCGCATGTACGTGTTCAGGTATTTTGTCAATAATTTGTCACAATTGTGTCAACGTCCATGTTGTTGCCGCCGCTGTTGCCTGTTATTGAGGTTTTTTTAATGGTTGGGCTGCTGCTGTTGCTGCTTCTGCTGCTACGGACGCTGTAATATCAACAAATGTTACTTGTCATGTTGCAATTAAGATCTTTTCTTTTAGATTAGAAAAAATTGCTTTTAGTAACAAGTGACAACATAATCTGAAAGTCATCCTTGTTATTTTGTGGTTTGATGATCTTTTTAAAAATATGTATGTACATACGTATGTATGTACTTATATTTGTACGTAAGTATATTTAAGGGATTTAATGTTTTTATGTTTATACTCGAGTGAAGAGTAAGTAGTGTGTCTCTTTTGTAACTTAAGTACAATAAATGTGATCGTAATCAATACAACACTTTGTTAATTTTATTGGTTAATTGAGGAAGTACTCAGTGCATTTTGCTTTGATTATTAAATTCGATTAACTCAAAATTTAAAAGGTTTGTAAGGTAATCTTTAGCTAGACAAATAGAAAAGCACAATTAAAATTCATGTTTACCGTAATATTTTTTTTTTGTAATATTTTTCGTCAATTTAATGTATATTTTAGATAAATCAGCTTAATAACTTTATCTTATTTGAAGGAGGAAATTGTTTCTCGTATTTAGTTTGCCGTCAGAGAAGTTTATATTTGCATCCAGCCTCTAAGCAATATGCAAAAGCCACAAGAATATAATAAAGGGTGTCCCAACAAGAACGCAAGATTTAAATTTGGTGCCATTCGAAGTGTCATTGTTTGACATTTGAACAGTTGTTATTGTTTGCTAGTAGAAGGTACGAGGTTAGTAAAACTGAAGCGCTACACGAATGAACAACGCATTCTCATTGTGAAATTGTTTTACTAAAATGGAGAAAGTTTTGCGGCTACAGTTCGCAAATTTGCGATCAATTTGGGGTCACAATAATACTCCAAAAGAGTCAACTGTAAAGAGATTAATGGATAAATTTGCCGAAACTGGGTCTGTTAGTGATGTAAAGACAACAACGCCCCTTCGACCAGGTCGATCGACCGAAAATGTCGCAGCTGTACGTGATGATGTCGCTCAAACTACATCCACCTCAATTCGACACCGATCTCAGCAAATTGGTGTCTCCAACTTCACTATGCAGAATAAATGAATGTGGAGGGCATGTGGTTTCAACAAGACGGCGCCACATGTCATACAGCCAGAGAAACAATTCAATTGCTACATCAGTCATTTCCCGGTCGTGTTATTTCGCGTTTTGGAGACCAGAATTGGCCGCCTAGATCGTGCGATTTAACACAATTATACTTTTTTCTTTGGGGTTTTTTGAAGTCGATGGTTTACGCGAATAAGCCGACGACAACTCAAGCCTTAAAAGAGGAAATTGAACGCTGCATTAATGAAATACCGCAGCATTTATGCAAAACGGCCAATGAAAATTTCATTAAAAGATCGCGTGTGTGCCAGCAAAGCCGCGGCGGCCATCTGCCCGATTTGTAGTTCCACACATAACCTCATTTTGTCTACTTTACGATATAATAAAGCTACACAATTTTTTTTAAATATCTGTGTTTTATTTAAAATTGAAATCTTGCGTTCTTGTTGGGATACCCTTTATATAAAACGTTAAGAATTGTAATATTCTTTAAACAACTTAACTAACAACTACATAGCAACTAATTTAAAAAAAAAAACTCGACCGCGACTAACTTGGTATTATATTGATGCAAAATACATTAATGTAAAGAAGCCTTTCAAATGCTTAATTTACATTTCGCAGTATCATTAATTTTACTTCATTCGGGTAATGAAAAACTTAAATACATGTTTTTATGAAGAATTCATAAAACAAATAAATTGATTAGGTGACATAAAAGAAGATCAAAGTATCAAATCACAATTGCAATTAATCAATGGTTGTGGAAATTATAGTTTCGTTGCAATTTTAATGAAATATTTTCATAACTGCAAGGAAGAAAATTTCCTACAACTGGCTAGTAGTTAGTGTGGTAAGCAGTGTGCTAGCCTTGTAGTCGCAGGTTCGAATCCTGGAGACGAGTCAAAGTATATTTTTAATATAATTTTTTAAATCAATTTTATGTTAAATGATCAACTAAATAATGTTGAATTGAAATTTCATCATCATCAGCATGCTATATATTTAGTGTGTACCCAGCTACCATTTGGGTGATCATTTTTTGCAGGAATCTCTTGATTAAAAGCTGATTCATCACTTGGGTGATTGAAAAAAGATTCACTTATGATTCATCTAAATTATCAAATAATGATTTCATAAAAATAGAGGAACAAAATGCAAATAAACCTCAAAAAGATGATTTAAAGATTGAATACTACCAGAAAATTGCTAAAAAATCCATCAGCAAATCGTATCATAATTGATTCTTTGGTATGATTCATCTGTAGGTTACCATTTTCTCACAACGGTAGTATCATATACATACAATGATCGAAAAATGAGCTCATATACGGTTATTTTTCCCGTCAAGCTGATTCGAAATTGATTGTGATAAAAAATGCTAGCTGGGTATCTAATCCTTAGATTCTAAAGCACTGGTGGGCGCTGTGAATGTATTGGTGAACTGTGTGAGGTTGAGAGCTACCCAAAAAACACAAAGCCACACAGTTGAAATATTTGTTGAAAATAAAATATTTTCTAAGCAAACAGTCAATTGTAAAAAACTTTTTCAAACTTTATATTGGTATGGTCCCACTGATAGCAACAATTTTTTTATTTTTTCCAAATAAATGTTTTTATTTTTATTTAAAATGTTTCTCTTTCCCTGCCATTAAACTTATGAATATCATTATGAAAAGCATCATAATCTCTGTTAATGACATATGACCTTTTTTCCTTAAATCTTGATAACATAAATGGCATTGTATGTTACCAACTGCATTTTTTATAATAAAATATTTTTTTGCATATTATCAATTTGAAATGAAACACTTACGTTTGCTGGACAAGTATTCTTGAAAAAAAAATATAAAAAAATATGTAAGCAGCCGCCTGAAGGAATACAATTGGGACGAACGATGAATTTCGTCCACATAGACGAATTTGTCGATAAGAATTCGCTACGTAAATTCGTCGTGTGAACACTGTTGCCAGAACTTCTAGGGGGTGAAATCGTCATTCTAGAAAATCCTCAAAAAACGTCAAATCAAAAAAATTAAATTTTTTTGTATTTTAATTGTTTTATTACAAAAACTATTACTATGGTTCAAACTAAATATAACTATGCTTTCAACAAACATACACATATACATTAAATACATATATGTATATTACCTAAACATAAAAACCATTAAAATTAAAAATAAAAGTTAAAAAAAACTTAAAATGAAATCAGAATTCACATACGTAGATATATATTTATTTTTAAAACAGATAATTTATAAAAATATAATTAGCATTTTTTTATAGAAACATTTTATGTATAAATATCAGAATTTAACATTTTGAACACAAAAAAATCATAACATAACAAAAAACCTACTCTAAAAATGCAATACCAAAAAAAGTTTCCATATATGTTAAATTTAGAAAATCGTCATTTCTGGACCTAACTAAAATCGTCCCTAGTGTATTTTGAGAGGTGAAAATCGTCGAAATGCAGAGAAATCGTCAATTCTGGCAACAGTGCGTGTGAAGCACAATAACGACGAATTTACTCAGCGAATTCAGCTCTTATAATTGATAAAGTTGGTTATTGTCAGTGTGACCATATTAGCTAATTTCGGGCTAAATTTAGCTCATTTCTTTTTAGCTTTAAAATTTTAATTTAGCTCTTAGCTAATTTTTTTAGCTTTTTAAAAACTGATTTGGCTTTTTGAGTCTTTTTTAATCCAAATTGTGTATTCTTTAAAAATGTATTAAAGATATACGCGATTTAGCTTAATTTTGTGTTAAAATCTGGTCACACTGGTTCTTGTGTATGTAAAGAGAGGGGAGAGAAAATTGTTTTTTCGTCTTTCGTCGGCGTCAGTGTTACCATATGTGAAGATTTACCTTATTTTTGAAGTTTTTAGAAATGTTAAAACGACAAAAAATATTTTTTATCTTAAAATAAGATTTTTAAAACTTTTACTTTTATTACTTTTAATATATTATTGAGGGATTTTTTGACCACACTACTTAAAAATTTTCTGATTTGCTTCATAATGATCTTAAGGGGCCCATACACTACAACAGCATGCATGCGCAATTAAGTGTTTGTGCCAGCGGTTTTGTCTTGTATGGGCATTTTGTGCGGTTGTACGGTTTGCTGTAGCGATGTCAACTACAGTTTGATATTTTGCTGATGGTACCAGCTCGCTGGTGAGGTATATGGTAAAATTAGCTCAGTTGAGCAAAGTTGTCATGGAGGAAACATGGATTTAAGTAATATAATTTCTTGAAATATAATTTGTTTCAATCGTAAACAGAATTTAAGAACATTAGTTATACATAGCTGCTAATTTTAACAACATACCAATAATAACTGCAACAAAATATGTGTCACTACTCATAACTACCCTTCCCGAAATTTTGTACCAGCTTGCTGGTATGTTGTGTGGTTCGAGCATGAAGGCTCAATCGCTTGACTGTGCGTGCATGCTGTTGTAGTGTATGGGCCGCTTTACACATATTCTATATATTAAATATTTTGTGTTATTTGGCTTTATTTTTAATAGTTCACAAGAAACAAAATAAATTTTAACTCATTTTCATTCAATAAAATAACAAAAAAGATTTTTGGTCATAAAAAGTTTTTTTTTGCTCGACTTGAAGATTTTTGATCAAATAAATATGGCAACACTGGTCGGCGTACAAAATAGAAATAAATCTATCAGCGATGCCAACTATTTATAATCCAAACGCGCTACTACCCTTCTCAAGACGCGCTAGAACACGCTAAATTACAACATTGTCAAATATTCATAGCAAAAACGCACTGTTTTCTACGCGCTAGATTAAATTTCAATAAAAGTCGATGTGTGTATGTATTAGTACACGTATACACAATTAATGTTTCAGATTTTGCAATATTGCTTCCTTGATATTATGTTTTAATTAACTAAAATCGTTTAATACAGAATCAGAATCGCGTTCCAAACAATTGAAATGCTTAGTTTTTACTTTTAATTTATTTCTAAAACTTTGTAACAACATATACATAAATTTTCGAATAGTTTTGTGATTCAAATGCTTTTTGTACTTCAGCTGTAATAAATGTAGTACATATTTTTATTTGTGAAATTTCAAAATATTTGTCATTACAGTATTAAAATGCGTTTTTTATACTAACCACAGCCAAGCGAATTTTGTTTGCGACAGCTAAATCATTAACTAATTTAAATAATTTTATCGGAGTTTTGGATATTAGAAAATTGTTAAATTTATACAAAAAAAGTTAAAAAAAAAATATTGAACTGAAATGATATTATTGACTTTATTCAAAACGCGCCAATTTAGCGCTTTTTTATTAAACGCGCTAAGATGGAAAAAAGCGCGTTTGGCATAGTTTAAACGCGCTAAATTGGTATCGCTGAAATCTATCTTACACTCAAAAAAAAGACATATACTATTATTAAGGAAAAAAAATTTCTAAATTAAAGTAAAAAAAATTTCTAAGTTTAAGTATTTTTTTCTAAGTTTAAGTAAATTTTTACAAAAATCTAGTAAAAATTACTTAATATGAGTAAAAAATAAAAAGTTCATATTCTCAAAAGTAGTTCATAAAAATGCACACAAAAATTCTCACATTCAAGGTCAAGTTTACTGGTTTGAAGGAAATATTTACCAAAAATTGGAAAATGGTTTAAAAGTTTAGGGAAATTGTATCCTAAAAACTAGTCAATCTCGTTATAAATCAAAAAATAAATTTTAGGACATGACTTACTCCTAATTAGTTCATCAAATTTGACTAACTTGAAAGATATAAAAAGTTATTCTAAATTTTAGAAATATATTTACCAGTTTTAAGTATTTTTTCTTTAAATTATAGAATATATTTTTTATTTGCATTAAGCAAAAAATTCAAGTACATTTTTCATATATCCGACGACTATTTGAACTTGAAATAAATTTTTTTTTAAATAAAATAAAATTTTAAAACACAAAAATTTCAATGCTTATTCAGACTGCCTGTTAGGCAATTGGTTAGAGTGCTTGCCTATCAGTCAGAAGGTTGTTGGTTCAATACTTGCCCCCTCCTCTCAAGGAATTAATACGTATGTATGGTGAATTAATTAAGAATATAATATGAAGATATAATAAAAAACATACCATGTGGTATAGAAATTAATTAAAAACAAAAAAGTACCAAAATTAAAGACAAAAAAAAACTTTGAAAAATTTACTAAATTTGAAATAAAAGATGAAAAACCTTTTTTGCAATTCTCCGAATTTTATGGAGAAATTTGACTTAATTTTAGAAAAATTTTATTTAAATATAAAAATATAATTACTATAAACTATTTCATTAATGAACTAAAAATTTAGTAAATATTTTACTGGTTTCGAGTAAAAAACAGCTTTGGCGCCATACGACAACTTTTTTTACTCAAATTTAGAAAATTTTCCAAAGTTTTAGTTTTTTTTTTGAGTGTAGAGCTCGCAACGCACGACAAATTTCGTTCTACGGCGGTGTTGTGTCATTTTCATATGAACAAATGTGTTTTATTTTTTATGACGAAAGTTCGCACCGAAAAATTCGTTGTTCGTCCCAATTGTGTTCCTAGCATAAATTATAGAGCGTAAGAATACATGTGAATGATCTTAACACAATTGTGCAAAGAAACGCGCATGAATGACCTAGAGGATATTTAAGGTTTTGGTAGCTTCTTTACCGGAGAAGACAATTATATCATACAAAAATTTTTCTGATGTCTGTACCAATATATACACGTAACTTAAATAATCAATAAAATACAATAACCACATTCAATTAATTAACCAGAGTCATTATAACAATGAATGATTTTGTTAACACTAGGGATGTAACGAATGTTCGCATTCGCTTTCGCATTAACAAATTATTCGCTTACTTTTGCTATTTGCATTCGCTAAAATGTATGCGAATATTTCAAGCGAATAATAAACGAAATATTTATCAGTTTTTGTAAAAGTCTTAAGACTATTCTGTTCAAACTTTTGAAAATTGTTGTTCAACATTCATTACTTCGCACAGAAAATTTTGAATGAACAATTTTAATTGGCCGTTGTTTGTTGTAAATTCTATGCGAAACAAGTGACACGCATATTATTTCGCATGAAAACTTAAAATGTTGAAGATATGTTTCATATGTTTTTCCCAAGATGAACAGAGTACTACTTCTCCAAAAAAATTTCATGAATTCATGCCAATTTTTCTTTATATGTATTTTGGCAGCATTCACATGAAATGTTGAACAGAGTACTAGGATTTGGGGCCAAAGTACGAATCGGTTAATTGCATAATATTTTGTAAATTTATTTTTATTTTCTATATTTATTTTAATATAATTTATTTCATTTATACATCTTTCTGTTTTAAGAATTTAACAAATTAATAAATATTTGCTAAATTCAAGACTCAATTTAAATAAAATCTATGTACATATATAATACAAATTCATGTTCTTAAATAAATTTAGTTTCATGTGATTTTTTTTACCGTATTGTGAGTATGTGCATTCGCTTTCGCAAAAATTCAAATGCATTATTCGTTTTCGCATTTGCAATCGCTAAACTGGTATTCGTTATATCCCTAGTTAAGACAATGATACGATATCATTAAAATATTACACAGAAAGAAAAAAGCCGTACTAAATTCAAGTTTTTTCTACTTACTTTTAGTACGAATCGTACTTAAAAATTTGAGTACGAATAGCACTAACATTTACTTAAAACAAACCAAAAACGGGATTACTTTGGAAAACCAATCCTGGAGTTTCTTAAATTGAGTATGAAGTGCTTAAATTATGTAAAAAAATACGAATCAAGTAAAAAGTTCTTAAATTTAGTAAAAAAAATTTATTTAAAGTACGGCTGTGTACTTACTTTATACACATATGAAAAGAAAAATAAAAATACTTTTGACAAAAAAAAAATTTTAAATTCATTAGTGTGCTTGTGATTGAAGTTCAATATAATGAGAAAATCAATACATTAAAATAAAAATTATTATATATTATTTGTACTTCTAACGGAAAATGTTTTATTTAAAAGTGACTAGACGCGGTTGATTTTTAATACTCGTGTGAAGTTTATTTTTAATAATATAAAAGTGAAAAAAATAAAACTATATATAATAAATAAATAAATAAAATAAAAAGTAAAGCAAAGGAAAACTACTAAAAGTTCTGAGGAGCTTAGATTGCGGAGCTGTTTCTCAATATTTAAGGCGTTAGTAAAAATATAAGTTTTTTTTATCGATTGTGCGTGTTGTATTTAACAAGTGCCGTTGCACACACTGCAATTTTACTTGAGAAAATTTTTTAGTTCATCGGCGATAGAGGAAAATATGAAACTTCCCATCTTCATTATCTTCTCTTTCATCTTCCATAAGCCCAAAATTTGCTCAACTGAAATTGTCGTCTGTGAACCCAATATATAATTGCTTCTGCTTCAGTCTTTGCAAATAATAAAAAAAAACAAAATGCACACTTTGCTAACATTATGAAAATGTCCGTAAAAGATGTATATATAGAAGTATATTTTAATCTGTAGTTTTTTTATATTTTATAAATATACATAAATACATATTAAGTAAAAAATATAGTAGTAGGTACGAAAACTTTTTGCATACGCATGCCTCATAATTTCTCATTGATAATTATTTTTTTTTGCTCAACTCGCTGTAAGACCGGACCCAGAAATATGTTATCGCTCTAGGTGACCAAGAACCCCTAGCTTCTTAATGACATAGTTTCCCTTAGAGCACTGATGGGGTTGCACTTTTGGAGAGATAACGATTATAAATGTAATCAACTTAGAAACGTGGGCTTTAGTTGAGAGCAAAATATATAATTATTTATTGATGACAAAGAGGCAGTATCTTGCAGGTAAAGTGCCTATTACTATTCAGTAAAAAATCATTCAATTAACTGCTAAGAGGACCTATGTATATAAATTTAAAATCTACAATTTTTTCCTTTAATTTTGGTCTCATTTAGCATTCTTCCATAATAATTTTCTGCCGAAACATGTAACAGAGCGACGTAAAGGAAGCAATGCTCGTTTTTGGTCTTCGCGTGGAGTTTGGTGAAAACCTTTTCAAGTGGAATAAACTAATTAAAACAAATAAAATATTAATATGGACAGTAAAAAGTTAATTAAAAAATATACAAGTTTTATTTAAGCTTTAGGTTCTTTTTGTAAATAGTTGATAACAATAGTTTTTATTTTATCGATAGCTTCTACACAACTTTGCAGCGAAATATCGATAAAATAATAAATATTGTTATCAACTATTTAGATAACAAAAATTAAAAATTTTAAAAACCCCCGACTTTTTCCAGAAAAGATGTTATACCTTCTAAAAGGCTGGCCCGATTTTCTTCAAACATAGCTAAGAACCCTCTCGATCAAGTCATCTTTCAAACAGAAAAAACTAAATGAAAATCGGTCCAGCCGTTTGGCCTGTACGAGGACAAGGACAGACACACAGATACACAGACACACACTACAAACTTATAACACCCCTTTTTTTAGTCGGGGGTTAAAAAAGGACCTAAAGCTTAAATAAAACTTTATATATTAAACTAAAAGGTCGAATAAATTATTATAATGTTAATTAAAAAAATAAATTAAATTGTTTTATTCAATAAATCAAGTTAGAATTTCTTAAAACAGGTGCATTTAGAGATTAATTCAATCTAATTTTTTCTTAAATGAATCTAGTTTTTGGATTGTTTCAAGTACGGATTCGGCACTAAATCAACCCCATTTTTAGATTAATTCAATCTGTGATTTTCCTTAATCAATCTCGTTTTAGGATTATTTCAAGTACGCATTCGCGATTATATACACTAGAAAATTCTTGAATCAAGCGCATTATGAATTTGATTCAATCTCAGGTTTTCTGAAATCAATCCCGTTTTGGGTTTATTTCAAGTACGGACTCAGGATTAGATATGGATAAAATTAAGTATTTAGCACTTGAATTATCTGCACTTGAATCAAGCCTTCTGTACTTGATTTAAGTAAACCCATACTTACCGTACTTATGACACCGCTTTGGATTGATTTAAGTACGGATGGATTGATTTTTATTTTGAGTGTATATGTTACTTCTCAGTATATTTCATTACTTCATGATATACATACATGAAAAATGTTGTTAATTCAATGAAAATAATTCGTTAAAAATATGTAAAACTAATGTTACTTCATTGCATAAACTAAAACCTTGTATTGCAATAATTACATTTTTCATGCAAAATGTGAAAATATACGTTGCTTAGTAAAGAATATGTCGTTACATGAATGAAAATATTTCGTTGTATATATGACATTTTTTCAGCTGATAAAACAATTTTCGTAATGCGAATGAAACGTTGCATTGGATAAAAAATAATGTAAAAAATTATTGCATTTACGAAGGTTTTTCTCTTAGTGTATGTATGTATATTAGTGTCCTGCACAAGACTATTTAAAAGACCTTTCAAGACATGAGAGATTTTTTCAACTGCTTTACTACAGCGAAATATTCTAAAAGAATCGCTAAGCAACACTGTTCGCAAGTAATTTTTTTCGGTGGTTTGTCTCGCCAACAGTGTTGTTTAGCGATTCTTTTAGAATATTTCGCTGTAGTGAAGCATTGGAAAAAATCTCTCATGTCTTGAAAGGTCTTATAAATACTCTTGTGCAGGACACTAATGTATATAAATATCTTTTTTGAATATCTCTCCAAAGAAGCCATTTTTTAGTTGATATCCTCAATACAAAAAAAAATAAAAAATTGTTGTAATAAGCTCGTAAGCTTTCGTAACAATTAGTATGCAAAGGACATCATTAAAATTGCGTTCGCTTATTATCAGCAAACTTCCGGTTGTCAAAAATCATACAATTGCCGCCTGTCATAAATTCACTTTAATAGCAAATACGTACACAAAATTTCCAGCAATTTCAGATGTACTGATATGCTTAAAATTATTACTGTTTGTGGTACAACGTGCAATATGAACGTTCTCTGCATTTGTGCTCTAAATTACAATTTCAACATGTTTGTTTGTAAAGTAAACCAAGAGTAACAAAAATATGTATGTACGATTATAAGGCATGAACTGCAGGCAGCTAAAGATTAAGAAGAAGAAAAAATAAATAAAAATAAACAGCAAATAAGGAATAAAATCGCCGTCTAAACTCACAGTTGGATCAGTTTTTTTTTCTTTAACAAAAAAAATTTTTTTTTTACATTTGTTGTCAGGTGCTTACTTACAGACCTCAACAACAGCAACGAGTGAGTAGGTTACGCTAACAAGATCAACATTATTTAAAGTTGTTGTTTTTTTATCTTTACTTGTAACCATAAGTTTTATTAAAAGAAAATAAAAACAAAAAAAAACTACTTAGTCAGTTAAAACAGCGGACGAACGTGTCGCCTGTGGCACTTCGCAAAACTTTAGTTACTTCCACAGAAATGCTGTAAAAAAATCCATCATACAATTCTGCTGAAGGTTTTAAGAAAAATTATGCTCACACTATCTACTAAGTTTGACCAGTTAGTTTTACGAAATTAAATTAGTGACCAAATGTCTAGCAATGCTGGTTAGACTATGTGTGACTGGTCGCAGGTTGGAATTGGCAGATTTTGGTAATGATTTGAATGCATTTCCATTCATACATATTTAATTGGGTTGCGCTTAGGTGGCGTTGTTGCATTATTATCGAATGTATATAAAGGGTGTCCCAACAAAAACCCAAGATTTAAATTTGGCGCCATTCAAAGTGCCATTGTTTGACATTTGAACAATTGTTATTGTTTGCTAGTAGAAGGTAAGAGGTTAGTAAAAATGAAGCGCTACACGAATGAACAACGCATTCTCATTGTGAAATTGTTTTACCAAAATGAAAGTTTTGCGGCTACAGTTCGCAAATTTGCGATCAATTTGGGATCACAATAATGCTCCAAAAGAGTGAACTGTAAAGAGATTAATGGATAAATTTGCCGAAACTGGGTCTGTTAGTTATGTAAAGACAACAACGCGCCTTCGACCAGGTTGATCGACCGAAAATTTCGCAGCTGTACGTGATGATGTCGCTCAAACGCAGGTCAAGCGCAAACATTCAATGGTGATCGGTATCGTGAAATGATAACCAGTTTTTTCGTGCCTAGAATTAAAGAAATGAATGTGGAGGGCATGTGGTTTCAACAAGACGGCGCCACATGTCATACAGCCAGAGAAACAATTCCATTTCACGTTTTGGAGCTCAGAATTGGCCGCCTAGATCGTGCGATTTAACACAATTAGACTTTTTTCTTTGGGGTTTTTTGAAGTCGATGGTTTACGCGAATAAGCCGACGACGACTCAAGCCTTAAAAGAGGAAATTGGACGCTGCATTAATGAAATACCGCAGCATTTATGCAAAACGGCCATTGAAAATTTCATTAAAAGATCGCGTGTGTGCCAGCAAAGCCGAGGCGGCCATCTGCCCGATTTGTTGTTCCACACATAACCTCATTTTGTCTACTTTACGATATAATAAAGTTTCACGATTTTTTTTTTTAAATATCTGTGTTTTAATTAAAATTTAAATCTTGTGTTCTTGTTGGGACACCTTTTATTATTGCATTATTATCGAATATATATATTTATTTAATTTAAGATAAAAAATCTAATTTAAGACAATTGCAAATCAGTTTTACAATTAATTATACATAATTTTGTATGTGCAAACACATTAAGAATTTTTTATATTAACATAGTGTACCACGGTAAATTTTTCTCTGCACTTGCCACTTCAGCACAACGTTGTTATGCGCTCTAACTAATGCATTAAACACATTCACCACAGCAGGCTACACGAACACACGACTTCAAATGCCGCTAACAGCATATGTCGCATCACACCCGGCTACTTAATTATTTTGGAGACGGCAGCAGCACCATCTGCAGATGATATTCAAGTACAAATATATTGTTCAGTATTGCCACTTTTATATATTTTGCATTTATAAAAATTAATTACTCTTTTAGAATGTACGTATTTCACGTAAAAGAACAAAAATGAATCAATTTATTATTTACAAAAATTTTTGGATATTGTTTCTGTTAAATAATATGAAATAATTGTACAAAATCATTCATTCAACATTTCGTATTACACTGGCAATACTGAATTTTCTAGTTGTAGCCAACAAAATAGAAATTAGTTTAATTGGACTACAACGACAAAATCAGCCTTGCTTGCCTTGCTGTCTTCAAAAGAATTATTCTCATATAAACATGTGTATTCTATCTTTGACATTTGGTAGTCGGTAGCTTGCTGTGGTGAATGTGTTTAAAGCATAATGCGTAAACATTCCTGTAATGTAAAGACGTCTTGCCGTGGCATGTATTATACTAATCCAACAATAAATGCTGTCGTATAAAAAGAGAAGCACCATGGATGTAGTGATGTTCGTATACAAGTGATGTCGTGAACGCTTCTTATTCGTAAAAAGCACTCCAAATACCACAAGAAGAATTAGTGTCTTCACTTGGTTACAAATAATGGTAACAACAACATAACATGATGTTACTGCCGCTTCGGATTTTTCAGACTTTCAGTGTTGCCGTAATTTTCCTGGGAACTCCTGGGATTTTGCCAAAATGTTCGTGAATTTGGTAAATGATTCGTGGTACACAGAAAAAAAAAGAATTGTAAATACAACTAATTTATTTGTGAATACAAATAAAATATTATTTAAAAAGGCACCTACAACGATTTTTGTAAATACAAACACACATTTGTAACATAAGAAAACAAAATCAACTCAATTATTTCCAATTAAAATTATTGTGTTGCTCACAATTGAGTTGTTAACAAAAAACAAAAATTTTTAATGAATTTGTTTTTCAAATTCTAATGTTTTGTTTTTCGTTGTTTGTTTAATTTTTCTTACAAATTGGTTTTTTATTGAATTTTAATTTAAAGACGTTTGGGATGAGTCGAACCGGCAACCTCTTGACTAATAGACTAACGTACTTACCACTCAGCTAAAGAGCAAATCGTTATTAAGTAACGCAAATAATGAATACACGCAAAACATGATTTCTTATGTTTCTTCTGCATGGCGCATTTCGTTGATATATTCTACAAATAACTTTGTTGATTAAAGAAAAAAACAAGTCACGACGTTTTTCGGCTTCTTGTCGGAATTTACACGTATACAACACCAACAATCGAAATAAACAACAACATCAACACATGACTACGTTGAGTCAATCAACAAGCAAGATAAAAACCAACACAAACAAAGTAATTTAAATCAATGCTGCCCACAGAGAGAAAACCGAGAGTAATGTATAAGCGTATGTGCATTCATTTGTACAACAAGCCGATTGATGTTCGGCACTCTGCGCTTCTCTGGCCAGCAGTGATTTAAATGATATTTTAAAATACTCAGTATTGATAAATACAATATTTAAGTTAATGCCATATATTATTGAAATTAAAAATTTTATTCAACATGGTTTTGTTGAGCATAAATCTTGTATATATTTTTCTGTGTAGTGATATCTGAAGGTATCTCTACTTTTAGTAAACTTTTAAATGTTGAGTAAATATACTTCTCGTATTCTATTTGATTTACTAACTGTGTACATGTTACATGTATGTACATGTACATGTGTACATGTATATCAGACTGAATGGAATTAGCACCTTATAAAGTGCACTGCATACATGATCACTGATATTGACATTATAGTGGTATATGTTAAAAACATGTTGCTCCGTGCTGAAGCTTATTAGCAGATGTTTTGCGTATACTTAAGATTTTCAGTCTATTTATTTCTTAAAAATCATCAACTCTAAATAAATTACTTTTTTTCACAATACCAAGGTTAGCATAATTTTAATCACCAATTTTTAAACTTAAGACATACAAAAACATCACTAAGCCTACGGCGATGTCAAATCGGCAAGTCAAGTACCGAATAGCAGCAGAATGTTGTTTTTTTTTATATAAAAGCTGTTATTGTTTTACCTAGTAAAATATATAGATTGCTTTTACAACATCCACTTCATAAAACAACAAACAAATTATAAAACTACCACAACTGAGATTAATAAGTAAAGGCTCAATCAGACGTAACATAACCATAAGCATAGAAAACAACTGTTCGAACCAAACTTATTGGCAACACTGCATTTGATTATAGCTGAGTCGCCATAACGCCATAGCCCTTGCCATAGAAACCAATTGAAATTTGGTTTGGTTATGGCTATGGCGTTATGGCTATGTCACGTCTAATTTAAGCTTAATAAATTACAAAATAAATAAAAAACTCCATTCGTCACATGTTGGCATTGGAGAAATTTAAAAACAAGAAAAATTTTCTTTTCGTTCTATTATATAAGCATTTGTTCCATTTGTTTTTAATTATACAAGTGATAACACTACGACTTCTACTTCTTCATTTTTTTCCTGCATCATCAAATTATTTAATCATATTTTAAAAATTATGTTAGATGTTGATTGTATCCATGACAATATAAAACAATACCGTTGTAATAATCATTGTAAATATGTACATATGTACATATTTCCCTATTTTCTCGATTTCATCTTACACGTCTGTGGACGTTTTTTTTTCACTTTACTTGCATGTATGATTGTTGTACGTGCTGCATTGCATTCAATTGTTTCGTTAGCAGCCTTATGGCGCCATCAGAAAAATTAATAAAAGTGGAAAATTACTAAGTTTTTTTTCTTCGTGTGCCTTTTCTGATACGCGTAACATTAAACAAATTTTATTTTACATTAAGTCATCATCATTGTCACATGTGGTTTGACGGCATCCATCCGATAACTGTTTTGAATGCAATGCGTCGTAAAGCAAGAAGAAACACATAATAATAGGTTTCCTATAACTATTCATTTGGAATGGCTTACTTTGATGGATTCTATTTTTTTTTTAAGATAAGATAATTTCTTCTTCTCTTAGAAAAAAAAACACACCAGATTTCACAAATTCGGTGGAGAAGGATTACAATGAATATTCTAATCAGGCCGGGAAAAATAATGCTCACTACTGTGTAAAATAAACTATAGCACCATTTGAGTCGTACTTAGAACTTTACTCTTAATCCCTGATTCCCAAAGCCAGGCGACTCGTCTGGATAATTTCTATGAAAGTCACCAAATATGTAGAAATTCGATTAACTGGATAGTGCAATATCTATATTTGCCCAACTGAACAAATATTAAAATATTTAATCATCAATTAGGTGATTAAAATCATTTGTTACACAGAAAAAAAGGTAAAAGCAATTGCGAATTTAAAAAAACGAAGATTCAATTAAAAAATTAATTGGTTTTAAATCAATCACGGAAATTGTAGTGTAAACTCAATTTTAATTTTAATAATTTTTTTTTTTTGAATTAACTAAAAATTTGATTGAAAATTTTTTTAGGATTCAATTAAAATTAAATTAAAAAATTCTTAATGATTCAATTAAATTTTATTACAAAACTAATAGAGCATTTACACTGTCTCGAAATTTAGTACTTGCGAGATTTCGAGCTGAATCTTGCTGGTCTTTAATAGATTTCCCGAACAAAACAAAATCTATTTTGGTTAATTTTAATTATTATTCGAACTCCATTTGTTTCTATATTTTTGATTTGAACGGGCTAAAGTTCGTATCGCTTTTTAAGCCAAATTACATGTGATAATTATTAATGAACAAATAACACCAAAGTCTGTTGTAAATATTCTGACTAACAACACATAGTTGAACGGAACAGCCAGCCGTTTTCGAAGGCCACTAAACCTTCATCATCAGCGTTCTTTTATTTTTTTATAGAAACAAATGGAGTTCGAATAATAATTAAAATTAACTAAAAATTAATACCCATGGGCCTGTGGCAAAAATTAAATAAAAATATACTTAATAGTAACAAACCAAAAAAAGTTTGTCTTAAGTAGAACAAAAAATAAGCAAATTAAGTAACATGTGTATAATTAGTAAAAAGAACAAAAAACGACAATGGTTAGACTGTTGTAAATATAGTGATGGTAAAATTGAGCTTACAATACAAAAAAGCTTTCAGCAAATTGAAATACGATGAATCAAAACAATTCACATATTCCATTTGCAATAAAATGCTATGTATATAAAGCAGAAATCTACATCAACTGACACCACACACAGTGGACCAAACACAAAAGAACGCTGATGATGAAGGTTTAGTGGCCTTCGAAAACGTCTGGCTGTTCCGTTCAACTATGTGTTGTTAACAAAATCTATTTTGTCAGTACACCGAAAGTTTTTTGCTTCATAAGTCCAATGAAACAATTTCATTAAAAATTTTTCACAAATCTAATGATAATTTCACAAATCCAATATAAATTTCATGAATACTGTGAAATAATTTCATTGGAATTGCTTCCTTGGTATTCTGGTTTCGTAAGAATATTTTATTGGATTTATGACAAAAATATTTTCTAATTATTAAGAAAGCCCTTTATATTTAAGTTATTTCATTATTTTCATGAAATTATTTTATGGTTTCGATGAAGTTATAGTATAGCACTGCATTAATTACACTGTTAAATAAATTTGATGAAGTTTTCAATAAAATAATTTTAACGAAACTGGTTTCATTAATCCAACGAAGCGTGACGTTGGTTGAATTTTAATGAATTTTTCATTAGATTAATGTCGAAATTCATAGAATTTCTGCCGAAAATTCTTTCAGTGTAGATTTGTAGGAAATCTAAACAAAATTTAATATTTTTTTTATTTTTTACTGCCCGGTACAAAATATTTATGAAAAAAATACGTTAATTAGCTACGGTTTGCTTAAAAAGGCGTGTGAATTGGTTAAATTTCATTTTTTTTTTAAGTTTTGGAAATTTTTCAGTTAATGGGTTTTGTTTTGTATAAACAAATCTCAATAAATGTCAAAAAAAAACTTAGGGTAAACAGTATGGATTTTCATAAAGATTTTAATTTAAATCTGCTAGATGTTGTGCAGGTGTAAATGCTCTATAAGAAAAATATTATTAAAAAAATCCAATATAATAAAAATATGCAAAATATATACTTATGTCATATAGAATTTACAAAAATGGAAGCATTTGTCTATTGTGTTGGTTTTGAAGTTCGAAAGGTACACGAAAATTACAATGATGGTAGTCGGTGTTTGATGCATATGATCTTGCGTTAAGTGTTAATGTAAAATTTTTTATTTTTTTTTTTTAAATCCAGCAATAAAAGATGCACACAATCTAAAGAAAAGCTATGATATTTAGCATTTACACTTACGCAAAAACCATCTGCATCATACGTCGAATACCAATAATGCACTAACTTTACCATCGATGTTTCTTTTAAAAGGCGTTGCTTCTTTAGAAGAAGCAAGAGAAATGACGTTCTGATATTTTATTTTAATATTTTATTTTTCTCCAAAGCACATCAAAATTAATACGATTTAAAAAATGTTCTTAAGTTGAATACAAAATATTAAAAACAATTAAGAGATTAATTTAGTATTTTAATTGAAAATATTTTTTTCAAAACAATGTGGTATACGAGGGCTACTATTTATATTTGCGAAACTGGCAACACTAATGTCAATAGCTAAAATTTGGCTGCACCATAATAAAGCTTGAAATTTTTTTTAGCATTAACTTACTCACAACGTTTTGATGTACATACATATGCTATTGGTTTTGTTTACACTGACTTCAGAAAATAGATTTGACAAAAGAAAAAAATGGAAATTTCAAGAAAAGGTTTTCGTTGGATTATTTTTCACAACTTTCGACAATAACAGTCGATGAACTCAGTTCTTTGTATGGCGATAAAGCGTTATCAAAAACCACATTGTGTCGCTGCTATAGTGAATCCATTCGTGATCCTAGTTCCGTCGCCGATGAATTCCGTGAAGTTCGTCCAAAATCGGTTATTGTGCCACAAAACATCAATGCAAAACTGATAATGCAAGAACGTCTTGCGACTTTTGGTGAAATGAAAGTATCCTTGCACATTAGTGCCACTTCAATACATTCGATTTTGCATGAGCAGTTAGTTGTAAAAAAAATTTGTTCTCATTTCATACTCCATAATTTATCAATCGCTCAAAAAAAGGCTCGCGTCAAGTGGTATAAAGGTGTATAAAATCGTGACAGGTGACGAATCATGTATATATGCTTATGAGCCGAAAACAAAACAACAAGCTGCAATGTGGGTATTACAAGCAGGGTGACCGATGACATATTTCAAAAAGTTGCAACAAATAGGGGATTTACAAATAAATTCAGTGAAGTGCGGGTTCCGTACTGACACTAGACATATAATTCAATACGAACTTTAGCCTATATAATAAATAGTTTTGACTTTTTTTCGTTTTTGCGTTCTTTCGCTTTGAGCGTTTTTTAGTTTTGGTGTTTTTTCGGTTTTTGGCGATTTTTTTTTTAATTTAGGCGCTTTTTTAGTTTTGGCACTTTTTTTCTCGTTTTTTAATTTTTTACGGTTTTTGGCGTTTTTTTTTCATTTTGGCGATTTTTTTCATTTTGGCGATTTTTTCGGTTTTTGGCATCTTTTTTTCATTTTGGCGATTTTTTCATTTTGTCGATTTTTTCGGGTTTACCGGTCGGTCAAACAGGCACGCTGATTCCAAGACGAGCTAAATCCAACAAAATGTTGTTCGTGATAGAAGCACACCGAAACAAATGGTCGTTTGTTTCTGCGTCCGAATGGGTCATGTGGCCATTGTTCCGCTTGAGCAATGTAGAACTTTCAATTCGGAGTGGTATACGATAATTTCTTTGCCGGAAGTCTTCGGAAAACTAACTCCCGAAGACGAAACATTCTTCGTCATGACAATGCAAGCTCTCACACATCTCGTCAAACAAGTGAATTTTTAAACAGTATTCGTACAGTCTTGACTTGGCAACCTTTATGACAAATGGTTTGAACGAATGCAAAAGTATATTGAAAATCAAGAGGCATATTTCGAAAAACAATAAAGCCATTTTCATTTAAAAAAAGTTTGTTATTATTTGCTATTCCCGAAATTTATAAAAACAATAGATACAATTAATGTGCAATAACTATTTACCATTTTATATTCATCTGTGTTAAAGTCTGTTTATAACACTTTTTTGATGAAGCTGCCAGTTCAATTAAATCAAACATAGTTTTAATTAAAATATTAATCGGAATATTGAAAAATTTAAAAAAATGCAACAATAACTTTTTGTGTGTGTGCACAAAATATTTGGACACATAGCTTTTTCAGCTACTTTTACTTTTTCGGTGTTTCTTCTGAAGTATAGTATGTAAACGTATTTAAGGCATTTTACAATTGCCACATGCAATTTATGTTCTTCAAGCAATATAAAACTGATGGCAAAATAATGACGATATCAAACTCAAAAAAAAAAAAAAATAAATAAAAAATGTTTCAAGAAATTTACATAAGTTTGTCTTAAATTGCTAAATATTCTCTTAAACACTCACGCCAAGTTATAATTATCCATATTAAATTACAAAATTTTAATACCAACATAAAGATATTAAGTTACAAATCATGTGAAAATTATAAACTTTTAAAAAACTATTAAACTGCAACGATCTCTCCTTCAATGAGACTTCTTGAATGGGTGTAATCGTATGCAAACATTATGGATCGCAATTGGTCAATTACCAAGAAACAAGCAGCAGTCGCAATGCCACTCTACGTACATATGTACATACATGCATATCGTTACCTTAATAAAGAAAGGCGCTAACTCAATACATATTTTTTTTAAATCGAGTTTTTTGTATATTTCGATAGAAGAACATCTAATGTATCGAAAAATTAAAAAAAAAAACTCGTTTAAAAAAATAATGAGTTAGGGCCTTTCCATATTAAGATAACGATATGTATGTATGTATGTATTTTTATTAAAATTTTCTCCATATTAGTTGGCAGTTGAGCATTAACATTTAATATTTTACTGAAATGACTGAAAAAAGTGTGGTAACACCCAAAAACAAAAACAAAATTGCCGGAGTTGCAAGAAAATGTGCAGCAAAAAAAAAAACAAACAAGCAGGCATAAAATTTTTAACAGAATTCGACAGAAATATCAAGTCCTTGGGCCACCAGCCTGCTAAAAGTCGCTTAAGTTTTATTTGTTTTTGTTTGCGCCTTTTCTTTCTTCTGTTTTTACAGAGTAGGACATCACACCCTTAAACCATGTCGTCACATAAATTTCTGGGGAAGACACACGCCCAACTTTTAGTACACATTCCCCCTCAGTCATTCATTAATGTCCACTTTTTTTTCTTAACCAAAGTAGTTTTAAATGAAAACCTACAATTATTGAAATGTGTTTTTGAGTTATTTCTTCCTTTTTTCTTTTTTCTTTTTGATTTGACTTAAAAAACAAAAGACATTTCATTTCCATCTATTAATATTTTCTGCTAGACACTTTAACAGGCCATCAAACCAAAATTCAGCTGCCGCGTTTTAGTATTGAGCGAGATTCATAACGATAGTTAATAGTTTTCTGTTCTAAATACCAAATGTACTCCTTTTTCCACCATTTAATTGAACATTTTGACCGCGCCTAGTTATTTGGAGATTTTTTTTTTTAATTTATTTCTTTTTCATTTGCTGACGATTTGTTTTGCCAGTACTTGGTCAACGCATGTATGCAAGTTATTCCTTTTTAATATTGACTGACACTCTTCTTCAACTTCTTGTCTATTGGCGCAAGCAACGTATAATCTTGGCCTTTATTTAGGTTGGTACACTGAAAGGAATGAAATTCTTCATTGTATTAATGAAATGTTTCATTAAAAGTCAGCTAATGAAGCCCTTCATTGGAACAATGAAGAATGATTCATTGTATTTATGAAGTTAATTTTGGCGGCTATGTCATAAATATAATGAAACTATTTCATTAGTTCAATGAAACTTTTTCATGAATATAATTTAGTTATTTCATTGATTTAATGAAGTTTTTACATACTATAAATGAAGTTTTTTCATTAATATAAAGAAAATTTCATAAATATAATGAAATATAAGCAGTAAATAATGAAAATTTTCTATTAAAAACATGATATCATATCCCTTCCGCACCACCTACTTAATAAAAGGTATATAGATTTTTTTATTTTATTTAATATATACAAATACATATGTACTTAATATATATGCATATGTATGTATTTATTAACGTAAAACATTTACCCCCATATTCATAAAATTTGAAACGAATTTGAAATGTATTTTATTTCAAATTTTCCATACAAAATTTTCCTAAAATGAATTTCAAATTCATTTTATTTTTTTATGAATATGGGGGTTAAAATTTAAGGAACTCATCAGTAGAGTTCAACCCAAATAATGTTTTAAGTAAGCCGAAAAACTTAAATGTTTATAGTAAAACTCTTAATATGTTGTTGAGAATCACAATACACAAACATGAGTTTAAAAGAATCAAACAAAAATCTTAACAAAACAAGCATCTTTATAAGATGTTTGGCAAAACCTTTTTGTGCTTGTATTGAGTTGAGGAACGTGAATGGATAAAAAAAAGAGAAATAGAGAGATATCTGATATACAATGAAGAATATTACATTGTTTAAATGAAATGATTTCATTGCATTTATGTATGACGACCATATTGCTTTGAAAATAAAAGGGATTAGAAAAATAAGAAATAGAAATTATTAAAAAACAATAAATTTTGATTTATTTATGTTTGACATACTGTATACAGTAAGAAGACAAAATTTGTGCAAGTTACTTATATTTGCCCCAAATTCGCCAAAAAGAAAATTCGTGTAAACAATGTAACGATTTTCATTAATACAATGAACTACGAAGAACACATGAAGAGCAGAGATTGAAAGATTTCATGCATAGAATGAAATTGTTCATCATATTAATGAAAAGTTTCATTAATATAATGCAGAATATTTAATGAAACCGTTTCATTCTCTGAATGAATGATTTTCCTTTCAGTGTATTGAGTTTTTATAGATTTAAGAGAGGTGGCGGCGTTATTTGAAATTAAAGTTGCACAGTTGTGTTTTGCAATTTCTACAAATGCAAGCATGCGTGGTTGTATTTGAAATTATAATAAAATTCTAATACAGAATAAGAAAAATGAGCATTATGATTTTTATTGATCCATATCTCTTTCAAGTCATATTGGAAATTACAATCAAACTTATTACCAGGTGGCAAATTAAAAAGTATAAAAAGCATGTTATTTTCAATATGACAATATGGCAATGTTCAAATAAATAAATTAAAACTGTCAGCGCAGCTGTTGTTGATGAAAAATTATTTATATTGTTCGCTGTTTTTAGGGATTTCACAAAACAAAAGTTATTTTCATAAATTTATCCAACAATAATTTTTAATTTAAAAAGTGTTGTTTTTATAATATTTCAATATATCGTTGCCTGCTCATAATGAAAATTTTAAGATGGCACAATACAGCCACATTAAAATTTTAGGACACTCGTAAAATTTTGTTTTGCCTTGGTTGGATTCTCTCGATATTGGAAGCTGAAGCAGTGCCCCATAACTTAATTCCGTAGCACCATATTGGCTTCAAAAGCGACTTGTATAGTAAAAGTTTGCAGTCTAGGCTGAGTGTTGAGTTTCTGCCAATCAACCAATATATTTGAGTTAACTTAAGTTTCATTTGAGTTAACTTAGAGTCAATATGATGTTTCCATGTAAGTATTCGATCAAGGTGTATACCAAGGTATTTCACTTGGGAATGTTGAGCAATGGGGAAGCAAGTATCTCTTCTTAGGGTAAACGTTATATGGACACACTTTTGTTCATTGACTTTAATTCTCCATAAGTTCATCATTATTTCCTGCTGGGTAATATGTTCCTGGAGATTGC
This sequence comes from Tachina grossa, assembly GCA_949987645.1. Taxonomy (NCBI): domain Eukaryota; kingdom Metazoa; phylum Arthropoda; class Insecta; order Diptera; family Tachinidae; genus Tachina; species Tachina grossa. The sequence goes on along the minus strand of OX465277.1, from coordinate 106,231,805 downwards.
GGGATGCCTCATAAGGGTTTTCACTCATACAGGCTGTATCATCGACAAAAGTAGAAATATGGATATTATTGCTCACAGGCATATCACAAGTATATATTAAATACAAGACAGGACCCAGAATACTGCCCTGTGGCACACCAGAAGATATAGATTCGAGCACACTCGTGAACTCTCCTTCCATAACAGTGAACTTCCTATCAATAATATAACTTTCCAAAAGTTTTTGAATGTTTATTGGCAGATATGTCTTCAATTTTAAAACTAGACCTTCGTGCCATACTTTATCAAACGCCTGAGAAACATCAATAAAGAGAGCAGAACAATACTTCTTTTCTTCAAATGTTCTTCTTACAACTTGGACCAGTCTATGCGTTTGTTCAATGGTGCTATGCTGACTTCTAAAGCCAAATTGATGGTCCGGGATGCACCCATTATCAGTTGAAATTTTGGACAATTTAGTCATGAGCAGCTTTTCGAAAAGCTTTGAGATTGTAGTTAGTAAGCTTATAGGCCTATATGACTCAGTCTTGGTAAGATCTTTGCCTGCCTTTGGAATCATTTTGATCTTGGCAAGTTTCCAGTTATGTGGAAAATACTGCATTCCTAAAATAGCATTAAAAATAAATAGCAGGATTCTTATTGCAATATAAGGCAAGTTCATGAGAATTTTGTTACTTTTGCCATCAATACCTGGAGCTTTCTTCGGGTGTTGAGTTCAGCAAGAGTGAAAATAACTTTCAAATACTTTAATTTCTCAAAACTCAAACAAAAAACCTAACAAAATTACCAATGCGCCTACTTAAACTACCAGAGCTCCAGTTGTGATAGTTTTCTTCCAAGTTGGTTCGTTCCGCAAATACTCTCACACATTTATGATTCCAAAATGGACAAAAAAAAATTCAAACTTATACGTACCACTTATTAAACGGCGTATAATAAATTTAAGTCGTTTTAGTCGTTTTCTTAAATGTATGTGAATGTAAAAACCTGTAATTTTGACGGCAATTATCTAGCGATAAAAGTCCAAAAGGAGGTTTTTCATTTAAACAACAATAATAACAACAACTGCGCCAGTAACGCATTCCACTACTACAACAACTAGCAACTGCAGTATGAGCCCACGAAAAAAGACACTTAAACCGCATAAACAAACAGAAGTTCAAAAGAGAAAAAAAAATATAAAGAAAACGAAATTCATTCATTAGAGTTTTATTTTCTATTCTATATTGACGCAAGCACGAGTACGATTACTTTTTCCATACCGTTTGTTCATAATAAATGCAGCTGTTTTTTGGTTGGCTGTTTCGTATTTCTTCACTCACTTAACCCAATGTTCAGCGGACAATCGTACGAACGACTGACTGTCTTTATTTAAAAAATGCTTAAGATTAAATTATATTTTCGACATACATACATATTTGTGCGTTTGTTTATTTGTTTCTCTTCGATGTCTGGACCTTATTTTGCTGCTTTAAAGAAATTTAAATGGGTTGATTCAAATGTTTAGTTTTTATTACTAGGTACTTATTATTAGGAAAATGTGTCTTAAATGGCATTCAGTCACTATTAACACAACGGGCAAATGGTAAAAATAAATAATAAAAGTTATATAACATAATATTAAAAAAATAATGAAATTTAAGAAAATTATAGGTTAAAATTTAACGATTTTTTTAAGGAATAATTGTTGCCAGGCTATTTCATATTTTTAAGTTTAAAATTTGCGATCAACTTTTTTTTTTTTGATTAACGCCATTTTGAACCTATGTAAATCTTATTAAATCATTGATTGATTCAATTATTTGTTTTTTTAATAATAATTTTCTTTCAATAAACTTTTTGATTGGTTTTCGAATAATAAATATTAAATTAATATATTAATTGAGGGTGGCGTTGGCTGGAGTATTTGGCACGTTGACTACAAGACCTAAGGTCCTGGGTTCGAGCCCGGTGTCCGACAGTCGTTAAAAAAAACAACACCAAGAATTTTTCTGATGTGCATTAGTGTTCTTGGTATCAACTGTTGTAGGAAAAATTCAAGTGATGCGGGCATAAGGCACTGGATCAGTAAAACTACACCGGCTTCAGCAGGTGCCAATCCTAGTGTAACATCAGAGCGCCATCCTTCGTTGTGTAGCAGAAGCATCGGCGAAGTAAAATAACCAATGGCTACTAAACACAGCTTCAAAATTTAATGCGCCTCATTTGACACCAGAAGGCGATGCAACATTGCATTATTTAAAAAAGCGTGCAAAAAGCAAAGTTGTAAAAGAATGAAGCTTTCCTCTCTTTCTTCCTTCATCTTCATACTTCACTATCACTATCCCTGCCCTATCCTATCACCCTCTCTCACTAACTTCTCTTTAAGACACAGGTATCACAAAGGGATCATTGTATTGGACCCAAGTGAGCTGGACTCCAAATTTCCCCTTCCTTACCAGCAGCCTGCTAACCTAACCTAACCTAATATATTAATTAATTCCATCATTCTATTAATTACAAGCAGAGCTGTAAGTTTCGATCAATTAGATTACAATTTAAAACGAATTGTACTGATTATACGAATGTGGATCATTAACTCAGTGTCTTTTAGAATTTCCCACCTCTTGACTGAAATGGCAACACTGCTCCTGTCAACACGCAACTGTCAGTTGACTCCTGTCTAAATTTGATCAATCTGTGGCATTTAGTTCGTGTTTGGCAGTCTATCAACGGCTACAGACTACGTCGCTTTTTGAGAAGAAAATGGAAAAAAAGTGAATTTCGTGTGCTCACTAAACATTATTTTTTGCACAAAAAAAAACCGTCAATCAAACCAAGGAAATATCTATATAAATGCTATGAGGACTCTGCACCATCGATTTCAATAGTAAAAAAAGTGGTTTACTGACTTTTGTTGTGGTCGCACCAGTACAAATGACGCTGAACGTTCTGGACGGCCAATTGAAAATGTTGAAAAAAATCCACGATTTGGTGTTGGCCGATCGATGAGTAAAAGTGCGTGAGATTGTTGATACCATAGGCATTTCATATGGCAGTATGGTTTCGATTTTAAATGATCAGCTGGGTTTAAGAAAGTTGTCTGCAAGATGGGTGCCGCGTTTGCTTCTCAACTTCGAAGGATTGTTTGGAGTTGTTTAACCGCAAGCCGAATGAGTTTTGTGCCGTTTTGTAATTGTGGATAAAACATGGATCCATTACTGTACTCCGGAGACCAAGCAGCAGTCTAAACCTGCTCCGAAAAAGGCCAAGGTGAGTTTGCCGGGCAATAAGGTGATGGCAACAGTTTTTTGGGCTGCACGCGAGATAATCCATATCGACTACCTTCAAAAGGGAAAAACAATAAACTGCGAATATTATGCCAACTTATTAGACCGATTTAATGGGGATTTAAAAAGAAAACGACCTCATATGGCCAAGAAAAAAGTTCTTTTTTATCAAGATAATGCTCGAGTGCACAAGTATGTAGTCTCAATTTCAAAACTCTATGAATTGGGCTACGCATTGGTACCCCATTCGCCATATTCTCCGGATTTAGCCCCTAGTGAATACTTCCTATTTCCAAACCTAAAAAAATGGCTCATATTTTTTGGAAGGTATAAAAAAACTGGAGAACGTTGGACTAAGTGTATTGAGTTAAAAGGTGATTATGTTGAAAAATAAATTTTTGTTTTGCAAAAAAAAACCGTGTTTCATTCAAAAAGTAACGGACTTATTGATCCGACCTCGTATAATTCTACTTTCAAAGATTACTTTTGATTCGTTTTGATTATTTAATCGCAATTTTCAGTAATCCAGTTAAAAAAAGAAACATAAATGTAAATAGCAAAAACTCCCCTTAACAAATATGGCATCAATTAAGTAGATGGTAATTATAATTTGGATTTCATATAATACTATTACACACTCTTTTAAGCTTTTTAGAAAGTTTCGCTCATTTTTCAATTAAAAAAATTAAAAGTAATATGCTTTTTGTTTAATTTTGCTTCTATTTGATTATTGTGTTGTAATTTCAGGTAATTCTGATTACTTTTCATTATTAGTAATCGTGCGAAACTGAATAAAATCGTAATTTAATCATTATTTTACCTTTCAAAAAAAAATCAAATTACTAATTATTGCGAAAACTAATCATTACTTAACAGCTATGATTAGAACATAATATGTTATTATTTTTGTTGCAACTTGCAACTATTTGAATTTTTATGTCTCCATAATATATTTATTAGAGCTGCAAAACTATCGATGGTACTATCGATAGTATCGATAGTTTTATTTTAAGTGGACTATCGATATTTTTTTTTTCGATAGCGATACTATCGACAAAAACACTCTACTAAAAGCGAAAAAATCAAAGTCAATAAAAACGGAATGATGGCGACTGTGTAATAAAAAATGCAACATTCAAATTTCGCCGCCTGGTTTGGTAATGGTTATCATTACATACATATATACATAAATGTGAAAACAAATTAATTAGTTTTGATTTGTTTCAACATAAGATGTCAGTTTTTATCTACTAGATGCAAATTGCATAAAAATACAATTATTATGTACCAACGGCTTTTATACTTGAAGAAACTTCACGGCGGCTAAATTTGACCACTACTGGACTGTCTATACTCTTTACTTTTAAATAAAAGGTGACGCTAAATAGATTGCTTCTCCTTCTGTTAAACGAATACTTTTTAGCTAACTGCAATAGTTTAAGTAATGATGAAAGATTTTTTTATTTTATTTCTTTTTAATTTATTTTTTATTGATCCATCTATCTATCTGTTTGCTTTTTCGATTATTTTGTTTTTATAGAACTGTGTATATATGTTTGTTGAATATGTTTATTAAAAACATTGGAACTAAAAGTTTTAAAAAAATCAACTAATGCTAAGTATATAAAGCAGAAATCTACATCAACTGACACCACACACAGTGGACCAAACACAAAAGAACGCTGATGATGAAGGTTTAGTGGCCTTCGAAAACGGCTGGCTGTTCCGTTCAACTATGTGCTGTTAGTCAGAATATTTACAACAGACTTTGGTGTTATTTGTTCATTAATAATTATCACATGTAATTTGGCTTAAAAAGCAATACGAACCTTAGCCCGTTCAAATCACAACTTTCTTTTTACTTTATGGAATTATTAAAAAAAATTCAAGATTTTATATTAGAAAAATAAAAAATTGATAAGTTTTAGCCCTTATAGACACGGAAACTTTACTTTGCAAAGCCTTAATTCAGCAGGGAGACAGACAGAAAGAGATAATATTTATCACTCTGTCTTTCACATACCGGAATTAAGACTTTGCAAAGTAAACTTTCCGTGTGTAAAAGGGTGTGTTTCTAAGAATCAAAAACTATCAAAAAATACTATCGAAACTATCGAATGGAGCCACTATCGATAGTTTTGCAGCTCTAATATTTATTATCAAGAATGTAATTTTGATTTTAAGATAATATTTTTAAATTTGTAAGAATACTCTTATGATCTTAGTTTAAGATTTTTATTAAGAACAAAATCTTGAATTCGCTTTCAAAATGAGATTTAATTCAATATTACAATCTTAAAAAAAAATAAAGATTTTATTTTTGAATCGATAATTTTCGCATTTAACACACTATTAAGATTGAAACGATTTGATTTCGAACGTAAAATCTTGATTTTAGCACATTTTTCTTTTACTGCAGACAATTACATATATTGACACTTGTAATTTTAAAAGTTAGTGCATTTTTATGCAGACTACACCAACTAACACTGAAAATTAAACAAATCAAAATTAAAGGGTATTCTATCAGTTAATGTAATTTTGAGAACTTGCTGCATCTTGGAAACCGTAAGAGGAAAACTTTTGAGATTTTCAAAATCGCTAAAACTAAAAAATTCCTAATATTAAAAAAATCGACGAAAATCGGAAAAAATCGCCAAAACAAAAAAAGGCCCAAACTAACAAAAAATACATAAAACTAAACTCAATCGCCATAATCCGAAAAAATCGATAAAAACGATAAAAATCCCGCAAACGAAAATATGCGCCAAAACTAAGAAGTACCAAAATAAAAACGAAATCGCCGAAAACCGAAAAAATGTCTACATCATTTACACATTACATTTTTTTTATTAATGTTTATTTAATTCAAATGCTTATTACATAGTTAATAGTGTTTACACACTGACATGTTTTTAATAAAATTTGATTTTAACGTTAAAACCAACTGTTAAAACCTGGTTTTACCATACAAATTGTTTTTGTTAAAACCAAATTAAAACCATTTTTGAATTGGTTTTAAGTTGGTTTTATGAAATGCAACCTTGTTTTCGCTGTGATAAATTCAGTGCTGCCAAGTTGAAATGACCGACAGCAGGTGGTAATGGTATGCCAGTAAATAACAATAGATGGCGCCTGAAAAATTTTCAACTTAAAAATTAATGCAGCAGCAACAATAATCAAAAAATTATGGATTAAAAGAGTTTTTTGGAAGGAAAACAACGAAAATATTTTAAATTGAACTGTGGAAAGTGAAAATAGACAATATGACTGACATTCATCCGCCTATAAAAAAAGGTTTATCTTATAAATGTATTTGTGCATTTTTATATTATTAACAATATTTCCAAGCACTTCTTCATTCTGTATAAAAAGTTCCATAATTTAAAAAAATTTTATTTACAAAATATAAAACAATTTCCATTTTAGAGCGCATTGTGAAATATCTCAGTTTTTCATACAAACAAAAACAGTTGAACAGTATGTCCAACAAGTGTTATTAAAAAGCAGAAAAAATGCAACAACAAATACACGCATTTCGGCAGGAGATTTATTTTATTTTGCGAAAAGTTATTAGACAGCCTGTGAGTTAAAAACTGAATTTAACAAACTTGCAGGTTTTAACTTTCAGTGTGAAAACACTATAACTCTAAATAAACAAATAGTAAGTATAGGTCCCTCCTAACGAGCTCTCAAGTATTCTAAGGGCTAATAAATCAGTCAAAGTTTAAACTCTGGTTTAGTTAAACTAAACTCAAATTTATATGTGGTTTAAACTCAACAGGAGTAAATCAGTGAACCATACCTTATGTGTAGTTTAAAAAATAATATTGTGGCAGCACTAGAATAAATGCCAAAGAGCAGCTGTTTTGCAGCAGGCTATCAATTCCTTGTACAATCAAAAAGGCGAAAAAGTTAAAAAATTTCAATTAAATGTCGCCAAATTGTACTGAGGGAGGAATTATATTTATGCTTGGCGAAGTAGAATAGTATAAAATAATAATAGAGTGTAAGAAATCAGATCGAACAAGATCTGAAGAAAAAGTACAGGCGTGGAAAAAGTTGAGTGCTCTTTCAATGCAAAACATATGGTTTGTAATTAACAAAATCATATGGCCTGTATTGGTAGTTTAAACGCCCAATTTTATGCGTTTAAAGATGGTTTAAATACTGTATTGATTTATAGGTTTTCTAGTTTAAACACATTTTAAACCAAAAATAGAGATTAACTTGCACTGATTTATTAGCCCTAAGTATATTGTAGATACATTTTTAGTAATATTTATTAAACAATAAATGTTATAAATTTTTCTGTAAAGTTAGTACAAAATAATTGATAGTTTTCAATGCGAGGAAAAAATTTTAAAAAATCTCACTTTAACGTTTTGTAAAAGGGGTATGGTCAAGTGATAAGATATTCATATATTATTCCATATTAATTTAGTGTCCGTACGGAATCCTTTGTATGCGAGTCAAAGTCGCACTTTACTCAATTTATTTCACTGCACTCAAAAAAACTAACTAAAACTTTGGAAATTTTTTTAAATTTGAGTAAAAAAAAAGTTGTCGTATGGCGCCAAAGCAGCTTTTTACTTGAAACCAGTAAAACATTTACTAAATTTCTAGTTCATTAATGAATTAGTTTAACGTAATTATATTTTTATATTTGAGTACAATTTTTCTAAAATTAAGTAAAATTTTCCCATAAAATTCGGAGATTTACAAAAAAAAAAAATTTCATCTTTGATTTCAAATTTAGTAAATTTTTCAAAGTTTTTTTATGTCTTTATATGTACATATGTTTTTTATTATATCTTCATATTATATTCTAAATTAATTCACCATACATACATATTAATTCCCAGAGAGGAGACAGTATTGAACCAACAACCTTCTGCCTAACAGGGCAGCCTGAATAAGCATTGAAATTTTTGAGTTTTAAAATTTTATTTTATTTACAAAAAAAAAAAAAAAATATTTCAAGTTCAAATATTCCTCGGATATATGAATAATTTACTTAGATTTTTTGCTTAATGCAAATAAAAAATATATTCTATAATTTAAAGAAAAAAATACTTAAAACTGGTAAATATTTTTCTAAAATTTAGAATACCTTTTTATATATTTCAAGTAAGTGAAATTTAATTAACTAATTAGGTGTAAGTCAGTTCCTAAAATTTATTTTTTGATTTAAAATGAGATGACTAGTTCTCAGGATGCAATTTCCTTAAACTCTTAAACCATTTTCCAATTTTTGGTAAATATTTCCTTTAAGCCAATAAACTTGTCCTTGAATGTGAGAATTTTTTTGTGTATTTTTATGAACTATTTTTAAGGATATAAACTTTTTATTTTTTACTCATATTAAGTAATTTTTACTAGATTTTTGTAAAAATTTACTTAAACTTAGTAAAAATTACTTAAATTTAGAAAATTTTTTACTCAAATTTAGAAACTATCTACCCTTAATAATAGTATATGTCTTTTTTATAGTGTATACACTACTTCCTACTTCTGGTTAGAGATGTGCACGTGAGTGTTTTCTGACTCACGACACGCACGCTCACGCTGAAAAATATTTTACTCACGCACTTTCACGCACGAATGATTTTGAACATTTTCACGATCACGCACGCTCACGAACAAAATATGTTTAATCACGCACGAGTGGTTTAAAAACTTATCACGATCACGCACGCTCACGAACAAGCAAATGTATAATATAATTTTCATGTTTCTTGGATTCAAAAATAGGTTCTACATGTACATATATACATATATATGTATATATGTAGGCTCGTGTTTTTGTAAAATTTACAATGTAAATTAAAATAAAATTAAGTTTAATATCGTTTTAAATATTCGTGTTCGCGGATATCATTTTAAATATTCGAATTCGAATTCTCGTATATCAAAAATTGACATTCCGCACATGTATGTATGTATACATACATAATATAAATGTGAAGGTAAGACGTATGATCAATTAAATAAATGATAATCAAATAAATGAGAAAAGCATGTTAAATAAGAAAACATACAAATTACTAAAATTTTTCTGTTACGCAACATTTTCAGAGTCCCCCACCCCCACCATAATAAATCATAACAAAACTCGAACCCCACCCATCCCCCCTACGGCGTTACGCAAAAAACATTTTCTGCGGTACAATTCGTCAGTCGTATTGTTAACAAAGGCACTGTTGAATCAGTAGTGTTTCTCAATTGATACTTCCTACAGGGTATCTAAGAAGCATACATACATACATACTTAAAAAGGTGTATGTGTACAAAAACAAAATGCTCCGAATTCGTAAAGAATTCGTAACGATTGGTCGACAAAATCTTCCGATTTCGGCACCGAAATATTGCCGAAATCGTAACAATTGTTGTATATAATGGTTGACACGACTTCGTAACGATATGTCGGTACGAATTCATTACGATAAGTCGGTACGAATTCGTAACATCTAGGTACGTTTTTTTGCTTTTATAGCAGATCACCGCTTCACCGTTATGTTACTGCTATTGTCGAAATAATTTGCACATACTCAGGTTTTTTAATATTTGTTACAATCCTTTTTTTTTATCAACATATACATATTTATTTTAAAAAAATGTTCACAGACTTTTGCTGTTTGTGTAAAACGTTTGAGTTAAAAAACTTGGCGTTTTTGTAATAAACTAAAGGAAACTTGTACAACTTTTCTTTAATCTATTACAGAAACGCTAAGATTTCTAACTCAAAGGTCTTACACAAACAGGGGGTTAATGTTTAAAACAAATTGTTCAGAGAAACTACCGAAATGTCTTAACGAATTCGGTACGACTAGGCTGACTTCAGAAAAAGTCGAAACATTTTGTTTGGGGGTATTCATTATGTTTGTAAGCTCATACTACCATACATATTACTATACATATATGCATTTATTATTATAAAATAATTTATTTCAAATGATTGAATACATTTACATACATATGTACCTATGCAGGAATGTTATCTCGTGAGAGCGTGAGAATTCGTGCGTGATTATTAAAAAAAGCTCACGCACGATCACGCACGAGTAAATTTTTTTCAGTCACGCTCATGCACTCACGCGTGATTAGTTATAATATTTGATCACGAATCACGTGAATCACGCGTGACTCACGCGTGACACGATAAAATCACTACATTTGCACATTTCTACTTCTGGTAACACATTTTCTCAAGTCATATGTAGGACGGGTGCGCTTGGATCATTTGACACCAAATTCTTAGCAAGATTATTTAAAAAGAAATCTGTTTCAAAATACATATACTACGACGGTACTGTAAAGTACTTTAAAGTTTTTAGTTAAAACCCAACAAGTTGAAAGTTGCTTATTAAATGTTTATATATATATATATATATATATATATATATATATATATATATATATATATATATATATATATACCAGCTAATTGTTTAAAATGTTCTGGAAGTGCTAGAATTAAATTTGTCAAATAAAACTAATATAATAGAACAATTGTAAATAATTTGAATACCAGCACCTTTTCCCGAAAATTGTTGGAAACAATGCTGGTATACAACAATAAATTTATTTATTTTCTTTTTGTTAAACAAAAATAATAATTTTTTATGGCATTCATTTAATTCTTTTATGCTCAAGCTTTTGCTGGAGACAACCTGCTGTGTTTTATTTCCCTAAAACAATTTCTGTTCAACAAACGAAAGTAGTTTGAATACTTCGTAATACTTTAACAATACCTAAGATTTTATTTGTAGGATATGAAGAAGAAAAAAACAACAAATGTTGCCGATATGTATCAGAGATCTGTATGATTACGAATCAAACGGCATAATTTTGCATTTTATAAAATGAATATTGAGCTAGCACTTGACATTAAAAAAATTAATCATGATATTGCATGATACAAATCAATTAGACTATTGTTAATAAATGCAGGCCACTGCTTGCAAATTCTATTGATTCCTATGATTCACTAAAGCAATGAATAAGTATGATTGTATTGAAAATTTCTTAAAACCCTTTCTGACAAATATACTTTTATGTCATATTATAAAATCAAATAGCTGGGCACATTTCATTTTATAAATTATATTAATAGGAGAAAAACTAAAAATTAATACGCAATGTTTTATTAACTTAAGACTTCATCTAGTCAACGTGCTTTTGTGAGTTATTTGATTACTATACAAGACAATCAAACAACAGTAAGAATATTTTATTTATTTTTACCAACAGCACTAAACAAAATAGATTGAGTTAATAACAGTCACTTGTTAGAGAGGTAAGTCTGCCAGGAATATCACTAGTATAATATATCATATTGATGTTGAACTACAAATCAAAAGCATTGTAAAAATGCGTGGAGAGCGAGAGTGAATCAACTCATACAGTTCTCTGATATGTATGCGCATTCAACAATTTCTTAACACTCTTTTGTTTTGTAACTTGTCGTAAGCTTTTTTTCTTGTGTGTTTTATTTCTTACGTGCTAACGTAAGTACTTGCTGTGTGGTGGTGTACTTTGGTCATCTAAAATTTTTCTGGGGCACAGATTTGTACATATTTAATAGGTTTAGTTTTTGTTGTCGGAGGCCATCTGTTAAATATCATTCGCACTTTGTGTTGTACAATTTTTTATTTTTTCTTCTCGTTTCTTCCAGATTGCCTTTTTGATCATCTTTAAATTTATATTTTGTATACATTTTATTTTTGTCTGTATAAATGTGATTTGAATTCTTTTCTTTTCTAAATTTGTAAACAAAAAAACTCACAAATAACAATGCCAACTAAAGTGTTAAAAAAAATCACACAAAATTCTTGTGCGATCAACACAAAACCATTCCCCTCCCCCCAACCACCCGCCCCGCACTTTTCACATTTAAAATCATTAAGTAAACTTTAGTAAACGCAAGTGGAAAACTTTTTAAAATTTAACACAACGCAACTCGAACTTTAAATTTAAAATTTAAATTGAGTTGTTTCAAAATTTACATTATGCATTCTTTTCATGGCATCTATTGCACGAAACTGTTTCTATTTGCTAATTGTAATTGCAACGCTAGACAACAACAGAATTATATATGTACATATGTAGCATGAATCTCACCAGGATTTTTTACTACTTTTTTGATCCGATTTCCTTCTCCAGACGTGAAAGAATTTTCACTCAACTAATTTCATAAAAAATGCATAATGTAAATTAGGTATTAATTTTATTCATCTTCACCGACAATCGCTATATAGAATGGCGCACTGTTCATGGAGATACACACATAGATTTGAAAAGTGATGAATAAATCATGAAGGGCCAGTGATACAAGTTAAAGGTGTCCCTTGAAACATCATAATGAATGGTTGTTGTTCCAAGAACTTCATTCAGATAATAATATATGGTTAAGATATTCATTGCAGAAACTTTTCCTTTCTGCTGAAGAAAAAATTTAAGGGCCTGTTTGTGTCTAAATGAGAACGAACGTTTCGATCGCATTTGTTTTTTTTTTCAATACTAATGTTCGGTCGAAACGTTTGTTCGCATTTAGACAAACAGGCTCTATGATTTCGGTAGAAACAAATTGTTAAGCTAAAACCGTGATATAAGTAAATGTGCAACGTTAGCACTGATACATATTTATTCTTTAATGAATGAAATATCTTATTAATTAAGGGTATATCATACTTTGGCTCAGGGGGAAATGCTTAATTTTTGTGAGCCACCACGCATTTCATCTGCCTCTCTTTCTATCTACTAATTAGGGCAGAGAGTGTTCGCTAACATCATTTATTTAACATGCATTTTTAATGAAATCTAATATGAGAAATGGTTTTACTGTATATATAATTATTGATCAACTGCCTGTAGATGCATTTGTGTTGAAGTTTTTTATCTCTTATATTCTGTAGTGGATATTATGCAACAATATTTAAACCTTCATTCTTAATTTAAACTCTTTATAGTTCAATGAAATAATAATAAATAAGTATCTCATGTGTCATCATAGACACCAGTGATGCAAAATGTGGCACAATTGGGCATTTTTTTTTTTTGGCACTTTTGGATGGTTGATGGCCTTGTGGAACTTTCGAAGCCATCTAGGCCCTTTCAGCTCAAAATCCAACTAACTACTTCAAACATTTCATTAAATTTTTAATGTAGATTTCTCTTGTTTCAAAAACTAGTTTTATTTTGCGAGATTTTTTCTTAAATTGGTTTCCGAAATTTGAGCCAGATCATATTTTAAGTGGAGAAGCCAATAGTATTATCCCACTTGTCATTAAACTTTTTCCTAACGAAACAGAAACAAAACAATTAAATAATGAATGTAGGGCAATTTTTGGAAGATGCAGAATGTAAAAAGTTCAAAGATTTAAGTAGGAGTAAATTTTGGAAAAAGATTTCTACAATTAATAATCGTTTAGATAAAACTTTGCATACAAATTTATGCAGAGTTGTTCAATGAACTCCTTAGTATGTGTGAAAAGAATCTTTTCTTCCCAAAATATGATAAAGACTAATATGTATAAGAAATCGTCTAATGTAAATACTGTGTCATCCCTAATAAAATCGAAATCTTTAATCAAATCTAGTTCCAATAATTGTTATGATAAAGATAATTGAAAAGTTAACACATAAAAATTTTAAGCAGGAACAAATTGAGGAACTTTTGGACTAAGAACTTAGGAATTATGTACAATAAAATTGGAATTACATATCGAATATGTTTTTTAACTAAAATGAAATTTTGTTAAGCAAAATACATACATACATATAAAATATGTATTCACTTTAATATAACAAAAAATTCTTTTAAACAAATTGTAATTTTTGTCGCTAATTTTTGTTTTTGCTCTAAACAAAATAAAACACATTCATATTACTACTACACACTTTTGATTTTACTTAAATAAAATAATTGTAATCAAATATATTAACAAATATTTTGTTGACCCTATCAAAGGTATTTTGACCCTTTTAAATCGTTAATTTGGCCCTAAACTAAAAAACTTAAAATGCATCACGGATATACACCATGGCCTTACAGAAAATATGTTTAACGATCTCCCAATACACTGTTCTAATAAAATATGTATATGGTTGACCGCGTTCCAGTGCACCTTTCGCTTAAAAATATAGTTGACTGTATTCCAATATACAGTTCATATAAATAAATGGTTGAATGTGTGTTTTTCTATAGCAATAATGAGCAGGGTCACAGTCAAGGCGAATTCAGTATCAGGTGACCTTATCAGTACAACAATTTTAAAACACAAAAAACAACATGTAGCTTGCTATGCTACAAAACCAATCTGTCAAAATATTTCTGAGCAAATTTTGACATTTTGGTTCAAATTGCTCAATTTTGCATCAAAAGCTGATAATCAGCCGGGCTGATTAGGTCACCTGATACTGAATTCGCCTTGGGTCACAGTCAGCTATCTTTTTTAAAAGAACACAGTCAACAGTTCTCTTTATAAGCCTATTTTAGCTGAAATACAGTCCTCATACATTTCCTATAAATATATCGTACAAATTAATTGAAAAATTTATCAAAACCTGTAGGTCCAGAATGAGCGGCAAACGGGCCAACATATTGAAAGATATTTCCAAATATTGATTAAATAAATTTGTTTTAAAATGATTCCAATTATTTGTCTGATATTGTGTAGCCTTAGTTTGATTTGCTACAGTTCGAAACTGGAGACCTCTATATTGCCAAATTAATGAAAAATCATTTTTTATTATTATAATAACTCTTTCCCATTTATAACTCTTCCATTATTTCTACCCTTAACTTGTCAAGAAAACTCAATATTTTTTATAAGTTCTGCGCACACACAAAAGCAGATTGAATAGAGTTGAAACAAGCCGATGAAGTTTAATAACAAGTTATGACTCTATTGAATTAAAAAAAAAAAAATTTAACGAGCTTAAAGAAATAATCACAACGTACATGCGTCAACGTAAAGAACTTTATTTTTTTTTTCATTAAATTTTATTGAATATTTGATTGTAACTACATATTAGAGCTGGCAAACTATCGATAGTACTATCGATAGTATCGATGGTTTTGTTTTTATTAGACTATCGATACTTTTCTCTCGATAGCGATACTATCGTTGAAAAAATTTATTACCAAATTGTCAACAAACTCGATAAAATTTAACATATTAATTGTCTTCTATTGAAAATACATAAGTACATATCGCTCTATTAATATAATAACCTCATAACTAAAAAAATTAATTTATTCAGTTCATAATACAGAATGCCCCGGCAATTCATATTTCATCTTGTGTAAAATAATTCACGCCATGCCGTGCAAGCTCACCTCTTGATAGAAGAAAGCTTTATTAATAATAGATATACCAAATGGACGACACAATCGGCCGTATTCTAGAATCAAAATGTAAATAATTTTATTAAGATTCAAAGAAAATGTATCTAAACGTCATAAAAAATTCATTAAAACACAGCTACACACATACTTACATACATATGCAACCATAATTAAATAATACTTAAATGAAATAAAAAAAAACATAAAATATCGATGTTCACTCTCATTCACATTCACGATTCGCGCTCGAATATTGATTGAAATATACAAAATTTTGTGAGCGAACCAATTTGTTCCATTCTGAATCTTACTGAATTTTTTGAGAACAAATTATCGCTAATTTATCTGAATTGGCTATTAAAACAAAATTATTACATACATACGAGTATGTACATATCGTCACCTTAAATGCAAACGTATTTAACTACACTTTTATATATTTTACAGGAGAAACAAAAAAACGATACAAAATCAGTAATAATAAAGTATTCTTGAAAATTTTCTTCGAAATTTACTTGTAGTATGGATGCTTATATCTTTTTAAACATTTATATCCTTTTTAAGTATATTTAAGCTTTTAAGCTTAGATGCATTGGTAATTACGTCCGTTTGAATTTCTTTAATAAAATCGTAATTTTTCATCGCAGAGCTCTAAATATTTGCGTGAACATGTAGTTTGATAAAATGAACTATAATTAATCAAAAACTCCATTTCGAATTTGTGTGCAGTTACGTCTGTAAAAAAGATATGTGTTTAAAATTTTAAAATTAGAATGAAATTAAACATAAAATTAATTATTTAAGGCCTTATTTAGAAAGAAATAATTTAAGTTTAAAAAACGTTTACAAATAAATTTTCATACAAAATGTGTTGTGTAAACCAATTCTAAACCAAAATTACTTTTTTAATGAGGCAGTTATAATTTTTACCTAATTTTTTTAACCATATCCATATATCAACAGTCAAAAAGACTGTTTGTGTTGCCGTGTGAACATACTGTAATATAATTCAATAGTATCGATAGTTTTCCAACAAACTATCGAAAATATCGAATGGTGTGACTATCGATAGTTTGCCAGCTCTACTACATATTTCGTTTTCGCCTGAAATACAAGTGTGACCACACTGAGTTATTGATGGTTTATCCAACGTAATGTTTGGTAACCTTTAAACCTTGAAAATGATCGTAAGACGTTTCTGGGGCCAAAAACAAAATAAGGATATTAAAGCAATTTGTCAAATGTGTCAAAATTCGAGCAAGATATTGAATTTTCCACAAAGATCTTTTAGCAGCGATATCAAAAGCGAAGGTGCGTGATTTTGTCCAACCAAGTGAAGTCAGCCGAGCAGCATGATCGTCGTCATTATAATCGCGGGCATGATCAAGTTGAAATAAGGTCTTTTTTTTGTAGGCATAGTTGTGGCTATTGTTGTTGGTGTTTATGATTTCGATAAAAGTGTTAAGAAGGAAATTCATGCTACATACAATACTCGTACCATTGTATACTTGTGTGAGAGTTTGTGCAGAATAAATGCGGGACAGATATTAAAATATCCCCAGGTACGGATAAACATTTGAAGCTTTTTTGTTTTTGTTGTTGTTTTGTTGTTATTGCTACATGTTTTATTTTTTTCATAGTTGTGT
Source organism: Tachina grossa (assembly GCA_949987645.1). Lineage (NCBI taxonomy): Eukaryota > Metazoa > Arthropoda > Insecta > Diptera > Tachinidae > Tachina > Tachina grossa. The sequence continues at coordinate 106,214,538 of OX465277.1, read as the reverse complement.
TCTTATATTGTAAATGCAACGGATATTGAAATATAAAAACAGCTTGCCACTTATATATAAATATTTTGTATCGCCGTGTAATGGTGTTGGCGGCAACAACACCAACAACGGCAGCAGCTGGCAAATGGCCTTACGGAAAAACAAAAAACAGAAACGAAACAGATTTAAATGTGGTGATTTTCATTGGCTGTTTTGATAGTTTCGTTTTAAAGGCGGCATTTTTTAGTTAAGACTTTTATATTCTTATTAATTTTTTTTCCTGCTTTTTCGTGATTTTTTGTTATTGATTTGGTTCCCTATTCCGATTTTGCGTAGTACATTTTTTATACATACATATTTGTTCTTTGTTTATATAAAAAAGTTTTTGATCAATGAAAATGCGCAACAGTAAGACAATAAAACGATAATTATTAAACATCATCATTGCCAGACAAATTTTTATTATTTTGGATATAGTAATTCTTTGTGTTGTTAGAACAGAACTGATGCAGCATTTACTGGTTAAATAAAGATCGGCACGGATGTGTAAAAGTAAGGAAAAGGTCTTCTATTTGATTTCTAGTGAATTATGACAGTAAATAACATAAAAAATGTAATTTATTCATGTAAGGCTGAGTTTACATCTGACATTTCTTGTGTGTCATTTACCCAAAAAAGCGTAACCAACTATTTACTAATGAAAAACTGTTTGGTTCAGACATATATTTATTGTTTTAAACAGTTTCCAATCATGTTGGACTGTATAAAATTGTCCATTAGTTATGTATGGAACTATTTGACTTAATAAATAAAGGGTGTCCCAACAAGAACGCAAGATTTAAATTTGGCGCCATTCGAAGTGTCATTGTTTGACATTTGAACAATTGTTATTGTTTGCTAGTAGAAGGTACGAGGTTAGTAAAAATGGAGCGCTACTCGAATGAACAACGCATTCTCATTGTGAAATTGTTTTACCAAAATGGTGAAAGTTTTGCGGCTACAGTTCGCAAATTTGCGATCAATTTGGGGTCACAATAATGCTCCAAAAGAGTCAACTGTAAAGACATTAATGGATAAATTTGCCGAAACTGGGTCTGTTAGTGATGTAAAGACAACAACGCGCCTTCGACCAGGTCGATCGACCGAAAATGTCGCAGCTGTACGTGATGATGTCGCTCAAACGCAGGTCAAGCGCAAACAGTCAATGGTGTTCGGTATCATGAAATGATAACCAGTTTTTTCGTGCCTATAATTGAAGAAATGAATGTGGAGGGCATGTGGTTTCAACAAGACGGCGCCACATGTCATACAGCCAGAGAAACAATTCCATTGCTACATCAGTCGTTTCCCGGTAGTATTATTTCGCGTTTTGGAGACCAGAATAACACAATTAGACTTTTTTCTTTGGGGTTTTTTGAAGTCGATGGTTTACGCGAATAAGCCGACGACGACTCAAGCCTTAAAAGAGTAAATTGGACGCTGCATTAATGAAATACCGCAGCATTTATGCAAAACGGCCATTGAAAATTTCATTAAAAGATCGCGTGTGTGCCAGCAAAGCCGCGGCGGCCATCTGCCCGATTTGTTGTTCAATACATAACATCATTTTGTCTACTTTACGATATAATAAAGTTTCACGATTTTTTTTTTAAATATCTGTGTTTTATTTAAAATTTAAATCTTGCGTTCTGGTTGGGACACCCTTTACATGTGTGAATCAAAAAGTTTTTCATTAGTAATTAGTGGTTACGCTTTTTTTACACTTGTGTGGCACATGGCACACATATGTAAACCCGGCCTATGTATATATGAGTTAAGCTTTCAAACACTTTTAGAAAAATCTTTAAAGAAATCATTTCAATCTCTTCGACTTAAATTTATCATGCATGCCAAAGCTTAGAATATTTATGGCTTGATTAGGGATGACAACCCAGTTTTAGTTTGCGTTGCCAGTTGCCGAAATGTTATAGCAACTAAAAACTAACACCTAACAGCTGTTAATTGTCAATTGTCGCATTGCAATAATTTTAGTAACCTCAAACTTTTAGTTGTTGCCTAACTTTTGAGGCAAAAAGTGGTAAAATTAAAAAATTTTAATATTGAGTTAAAATAAATTTAAATAAACTACTGCTACTACTTTAATAAATCATCATTATCATAAGTAATTTAACAATTTTGTTAGTATTCATATTTTGGAGCTTTGTTTTTATTAATTTCAGGTGCAAATCTGTTATAATCATATTTTCGATAACTCCTAGGTAACTGGAGAAAGTTGCGTAACATAATTTCGGGTGCATTTCTAGTTGGCAAGGCAATCGAGCAATTAGTTTACCACAGGAAAAATTTCGTATCCAAAACTTTAATGACCTAGTTTTTAGTAAGTAATTCACTCGCCTAAAGTAAAAATACGGCCTTTTTTGTCGCCATGCGACAATATTTTCAACTCAAATTTGGAACGTTTTCCTTAATTTTAGTCAATTTTTAGGGTTCCGTACACCAAAGGTGGAAAGGAACCCTATTGTTTTCGCTACGCTGTCCGTCTGTCCGTCACACGGTATTTTCTCAGGAACCGTAAGAGCTACTTTGGACAGAGTATGTAGAACCTTTGCCGCTACAACAAAAAATACATGAGAATTAAAAATTAAAGGGTGTTCCAAAACGAGCAACGAAAAATGTTAAAATCCCATGTAATATACATACAATTGTATGAACATATGTATATTGAAACTTGAAATTTGTAAAATTAGTGTCTTTTTATACAGACTACAACAATTAACACTAAAATTTGAAAAAAATTAAATTAAAGGGTGGTCCATCAGTTAATGCAATTTTGACTATGTAATTTTGACAATTTGCTATATCTTGGATACCGTAAGAGGCAAGCACTTGAAATTTTCAAAAACGGTAAAACTAAAAAAACCGAAAATTATAAAATCGCCAAACCAAAAAAAAAATCGCCAAAAAATAAAAAAAAATCGCCAAAACGAAAAAAAAATCGCCAAAATTTAAAAAAAACAATTCCTAACACTAAAATAAATCGCCAAATTCGAAAAAATCGCCAAAATGAAAAAAACGCCAAAATGAACAAAAACGGCAAAAAACGAAAAAAAAAATCGCCAAAACGCGAAAATTTCGCCAAAACTAAAATAAATTTTATATAAAAAAAAACGCAGAAATGAAAAAAATCACCAAAAATTAAAAAAAAATCGCCAAAATTAAAAAACGCCAAAAACTGAAAAAAATCGTCAAAACAAGAAAATAAAGTGTCAAAACTAAAAAAAGAGCCAAAACTTAAAAAAATCGCCAGAACCGAAAAAACGCTAAAAACCCCAAAACAAAAAAACCGAAAAGACCCCAAAAACGAAGAAAAATGCCAAAACTATATATTATATAGGATGAAGTTTGTATTAATATACATATCTCTTGTTCGTACGGAACCCTTCGTGCGCGAGTCAGAGTCGCACTTTACTGAATTTTTTTTTTTAGTAATAGTGTTTTTACACTGACATGGTTTTAATAAAGGTTGGTTTTAACATTAAAACCAATTATTAAAGTATGGTTTTATCGTACAAATTGTTATTGTTAAGACAAATTTAAAATCATTTTTGTATTGGTTTTAAGTTGGTTTGGTGAAATGCAACCTTGTTTTCGCTGTGCTAAATTCAGTGCTGCCAAGTTAAAATGGCTGCAAGCAGCTGATCATGTTTATGCTAGTGAATAACAATAGATGTCGCTTGAAAATTTGTCAAGATTATTGCAGCAGCAATAATCAAAAAATTATGGAAAAAAAGAGTTTTTTTGGAAGGAAAACAACGAAAATAATTTCATTGACAACTGGGAAGTGAAAATAGACAATATGACTGACATCGATCTGCCGATAAAAAAAAGTTTTATTTTGTGATGTATTTGTGCACTTTTAATATACAATAACTTAATTTCCAAGCACTTCTTCACTTTGTAAATATTACTGGTTGCACAATTTTAAAATATTTATTTACAAAATATAAAATAATTTCCATTTTGCAACGCATTGTAAAATTTCCGAGCTTTTCATACAAACAAAAACAGTTGCTGTACAGTTTGTCAAGTAAGGGTTACAAAAAGCAGAAAAAATACAACAACAAACACACGCATTTCAGCAGGAGATTTATTTTATTTTTGAGCAAAGTTATTAGACAGTCTGTGAGTTAAAACCTGAATTTAACAAACTTGCAGTGTGAATGTAAAATCAGCTTTTTATGGTATGTTTTAACTTTCAATGTGAAAACACTATAAAGCTACGACAATTATTTTGTGTTTTCAATTGCACTTTAAAGAGATTAGTTAAAGGCTAATAATTAAGTCTCTATAACACAGAAAAAAAATATGATTAAAATTTTCGTTTAAAAATTTTAATGATTCCATCAACTTTTTAATTTACCCAATGAAGAAGAACCGAATTAATATTAATCATTTACTGGTGCAAATTTTATTAACTTTTTAATGGATATTACAAAACTGTATTTCATTGATATTACAAAATTAATCATTAAGGGTTTTCATGAGAATGTTCAAAAGTCTCGCAAGCTGTGCAATTGTGCAGTTTTACACTCTCGTAAATAAAATGTCAAAAATTGTATGGAAATTTATTCACACAAACCTGTTAACTTTGCCCAACAATTTTCACTCGTAAACTTAAGCTGTGCAATTGTGCATTTATTAAAGAACAAGTTTTTGTTTTTTTTTTTTTGCTTTCTTGGGGCATTTTTAAATACAGATACACAATTTATTTTTAGAGAAATATATAAATACGTATTTAATTCAAAAACTGCTTGAAATTTTATTTTTTTATTTTTATTATATTATTTTTTTGACATTTCATTAAAATGTACTTAACTGTTTGCGCAAAAGTTGAAAAGGGGCTTCATGAAACAAGCCTCGCATATTTGCCCAATTGTACAAATGGGAATTTTAAGAGTTCTCATGAAAACCCTTATTATATTTTTTAAAAAAGTCAAATCCTTTTAAATTATTTAAATTTTGTTTAATTAATATTTTACTGAGCAGCGGTGACATAAACTTTGACCATCCAGCAATATCTGCCAAACTAGAAAATTTCCAGACAACAAGAAAAAATCTCGTAATAATTGTGAAACATGAACTGATCTTTGAGTGTTGCTGTGCTGTTTTATTTCTTTTTTATTAATATTTTTTCTGTTTGATGCTCTGATGTCACGTTCACCTGATGTGATTGGTTGTGTGCGAACAAATAATGACCGACCACCGCATGGAGATGATCTCTTCCATCATTCTACGCAAATTTCTTTTGACAAATAAAAAAAAAATACACGAACACACATCTCATCATTATGAAACCAGTTTTCCATTGCTATGCACGCTGTATGACATATCGAAAAAGATGGAATGGAAAGATTTAGGGGGACAAAAAGCGTCGTCTGCAGAATTTAAAATGAAAGGAGTTAATTTAAAAAATCGCATACAATGTTGTTGTTCATCTCATTCGTGATGAGCCATAAAATTCCATTAATATTTTTAGTTTCATTTTGATGATATTTTTTCTTTGCTTTTTTTTTTTTTTTTTTGAAATGAACAATAAATTTAAGAGTTTATTAGTACCAAAAGACTTAAAAAAAAATCTTTGAGAACAATATGAATATCATTGATGTTTAACAATTGAATGAAACTGGACAGCAAAAAATTACACATTACCATTAGAACTATTTGCCATATAATGACTTACTTTTCTGATTGCCAAATTGCATTACTCTCTTACAAATCACATTACCTAAACTTTAAAAAAATTATGTACAAGTTTCTAAATGAAGAGAATGATTTTTTTAGATTAAGTAGATTACGTGAACAAGTTGTCAAATAAAAAAAGTAAGTACTTCTCAAGAATCGATTGTTTTGGTCTCAAGCCTTGTTTAAATCATTAAGATGGTCATCCACTAGGAAAGTGCTTCCACCAAAAATGCTTAATTCCAAACTCGATTACCTTTTTTGAAATTTTTTTGCTGATGTCATTGAAAATTAAAGTCATACTTGTAAACATTTTAAGAATAAAATAAATATTTTGATGCACACAGTTATTAACTTAATAATTAAGCAAATAAATAATGCAAAAAATTATTGATACACGATTTCGTAATATCAATTAAAACATTCATTCAGCCGTTGTCAAACTTTTTTTTTTAAGACGTTTTTTTATTTATTGTATCTTGAATTATGAACTAACAAAAGTATTCAAATCTTAATCTAAAGTATAATTATTGGGCCCAACCAATGTCGGACATAAACTAAGTGATAGTTATTAACAATACATAAGTAGTGATAAGCACAAAAAAAAATATTTTTAAGCAGCTGCATCTGGAGTGTTGTTTATTAGAGCCCTTGCATCTCTCTTTTTTAAGCGGATGTGTCCAGTAAAGTTCAATATATTACGAGCAAGCGGATTAGGATGTGACTCGAGTTTTGTTAGATATTTGCCTGCGTGTTTTGCAATTTCTTCAGTCACTAGTGTCATATTTAAATCACGATGGATATTTGAATTTTTGATGTACCATGGAGCCGACGTTATCAAGCGTAAAATTTTGTTTTGCCTTCGTTGGATTTTCTCAACATTTGAAGCTGAAGCAGTGCCCCATAGCTGAATTCCGTTGCACCATATTGGCTTTAAAAGCGACTTGTATATTAAGGGTCTTATGCAAAAAAACTTAATAAAGCTTTGCCAAGCAATATTAAGCAAAGTTGTATTCTAAAAAAATTATTGTATAAAAATTCTAAAGTAGGCACCCACGTTTGTTAAGACTACTTTAAGTTGATATTTCCAAAATGTGTATTTTGCACCTCAAATATTTTTACTAATATAGCACATACTGATTCATGTTACATCTGAAAATGAAGCTAGAAGTGCCTGCTTTTATCTTAAATTTATTATTTCTGTCATGTAATGGGAAACATCACCAAATTATCCAACTGCTTCGAAATACATAGCAAAATCCATAAAAAAATATTAAAATAAATACAATTATACAAAAATGTTTTAGTGATGTACATACAAACAAAACAAATCGAAACAAGCTAGATATTCAAATACTCGTTTCATTCGAATAAAACAAATTGTGATAATTTTTCACATTTTTTTACTTTTACTTCATGGTTGTGTTTATCTGTTCTCCTATTAAGTCAGTAGCTAATTTTTTTTAAATTAGGTTGCTTTACTTCAAGATAATAAAAATTTATTTAATAAAATAAAAAAATATTTGAATACCCGAATGAAATTGTATTCAATTTTGTACATCATAAGCTGTGAAGTGGTTGTCGAACACGGTGGTGTTACCAGTATTTATTTCTAAATCACAAAATATTTAAAGTTGTCTTTTGCATATGATTTTTTAATAAAGCTATGTTAGCCTTAAAGTGCTTATCAACTACTATGAACTTTAAAGCTAAAGTAAAATATTTTTTTGCATAAGGGGGTAAGTCTTTAATTTTAAAATTATGCCTTCATGCCACACTTTATCAAATGCCTAGGAAATGCCAATAAACAGCGCAGAACAATACTTTTTTTCTTCAAAAGTTGTTCTTATAATATGAATTGAATCTATGAGTTTGTTCAATGGTGCTATGCTGACTTCTAAAACCAAATTGATGGTCTGGTATGCACCCACTACTAATTAGAATTGGGGACAATTTTGTTTTGAGCAGTTTTTGGAAAAGCTTTGACGTTGTTGATAGTAGACTTATTGGCCTATATGACTCAGCCTTGGTTAGATCTTTGCCCGCCTTTGGAATCATTTTAACCTTGGCAAGCTTCCTTCCAGCTGTGTGGATAATACTCCAGTCGTAAAATGGTATTAAAAATTAATAATAGGATTCTCACTGCAATACGAGGCAACTTCATCAGCATCTGGTTACTAATTCCATCAATACCGGAAGCTTTCTCGGGTTGAGTTCGCTAATTAATTTTTGTAAATCACGCGTCTTAAACTTAATGTGTTGAGGGGGTAGAGCGACTACGCTCGGAAAATCAGCAACATCAGTACATATGTTTGGCGTAAAAACGGGTTTTAAGTGCTCAGCAAATATTTTACCTTTTTCAGTATCACTTCTTGCCCAACTTCCGGTAGATGTGCGTAGAGGTGGCTTATACTCAATGGGTGTTTTAAGCTTTCTAGCAGCGCGCCACAAAGAGTAATTAGACGCTGGTGTGACATCAAGACCTTCCAGATAATTTTTAAGAGATGCAGTTTTTTCAGATGCAAACAACTCTTGGATTTTATTTTTATCTGTGCTGTTGCCATTCCCTTCTAGTTCTTCTTTTTTCACGTGCGAGACGTTCAATGTCTGAAGAATAAATTCTATTAAAACCAGTCTGCGGATGGGAGGTTGTGGGCTTGTTCAGCAGCCTGTTTAATATTTTTGTTAAGATTGGGAATGCTAGATTCAATATCATTGGGTGTTCTTAGCGTAATATTTTCCGTGCAATGACTACTGAGATATTTTTTGAACCGCAGCCAATTAACACGATTGATCATCTTCACATATGGGTCAGGTAAGTTACTTCTTAATGGGCTACAAATTGTAATGATCGTTGGCGAGTGATCGGACGAGAGATCAAGAGAAGCTTGAACCTCAATTAAATCCCTAGAGATATTTTTATGATGCCAAAATCTATAGCATCCGGAATTTTTTGTATCTCAGTAGGCCAATAAGTGGGCTCCCCACTCGAAATGACATCCAAGCCCATTTCTGAAATTGTGTTGAACAATGCTCGACCTCTGGGTGTAATAAGACGCGAACCCTAAAATGTATGTTTTGCATTGTAGTCGCCAGCTGCTACAAAACAAGGTCCAAGAGATTTGTAGAAATTTTCGTATTGATCTTCAGTGATTGAAAATCTGGGAGGGGAGTAAATTGATGATATCACGAAGTTTGAACCAAAACTTTCAATGCCAATATTTGTTGCTTGTAGGTGTTGTTCACAAATGTGGTCAAGAATATAGTGCTTAAGTCTTGACTTTATTAGAATCGCTGATCCACCGCATGCTCTTCCTCTAGGGTCCTTTGAATCATATAAGGTGTAGCCATAAATTTTAAAAATGCTTCTCGAAGTCAAATGAGTCTCAGAGACTAGCATTACATCAATATTTTTTTCCGTGAGGAAGTGCTCAAGTTCATTTTTATGTTGGCGAATGCCGTTTGCGTTCCAGAAAACATTGTTGTCAAACTAACAATCATAATCAGCAACTCACATTAGAATAAATTTAACTTATTAAATTAAATTTTTATTTTAATAAAATATATAAATTCAAATAAAAAGAATTTTTTTCTATATAAAAAAAACTACCCTTACTTACTTACATTCGAACATAAACATTTACGCGTAATAAATTAAAATAATTATTTTGTTCATTAAATTGCTTGCATCAATGTAAAAGTAAAAGTTTTTAATTTATATGTCCTCGTCCAGACTTGCAGTTTTTGTTGCTGCAACTTTTTAAAATTCTGCCTTTAATATGACTTAACGAGACATTTTTAGATTTAGTTGAACTGTAGTGAATTTTAATCAGAAATAATTTCTTATTAGGTATTAAGTTCAGTAATTTCAATTCTTATTAAATGAAATATTTTTATTAATTAATGTGAGCATCTAAAGAAGAGAAGGAGTCTAGTTTAATTTTTTTTCTCTTCTTTAGAAACTCACATTAATTAATAAAAATATTTCATTCCATAAGAATTGAAATTACTGAACTTAAGCCCAAATAAGAAATTATTTCTAATTAAAATATGATTTAACTTTAAAAATCGTTTATTAATGCTCTTAATATCGACAATTAAGCTCTAAATTCATCTTAAGCACTCAACTTAAGTCCCAACGAAAATTGCTATACGAAATGAGGCTATCAGCGCAGAAGTGGTGTAACCCACATCTAGTTATTTAAACTGCTGTTTTTAATTATTTATTTGCTTTATTTCCATAAATAATATATTTATCATCAGAACAGCAACAAAAAAAAGTGTGGGTTACACCATTTCTGCACTGATAGCATCAAATAGCCAATCATCTTTCGAACAATTCGGAATAGAACAACCGATATAAAGTTCACTTAATAATCAAATCGAATTGCATTTTAGAACTCTACCATATGCCACTCTCAATTATTTAAAAGGACATTAGTCACATACAGACACTTAAAACAAAGGACAACATATGATCATTACAAACACAAATACGATTGTATGTAAGTATGTCCCTTGAAGGTTTTAGTACATACACATGTATGTGTATGTGTACGCATATGAAGATAAATAATTGACCATATGTTAACAATTTTTAACAAATTAACTGGAAATAAAAGCCGCAGATATTATTTAATTTTTACTATTTAACGCCGAAACAAAAACCTATAATTAAATTAATGCGAATGTGACAGGCGTTACCAATTTTTTTTTTTTTTTTTTCAAATAACATTTAATAAGCTATAATTATGCTACGAAAAATTTGTAAAAACTCTTAAGGATAGTTAAATAATTTCTAACAAAACCCTCTTAAAGGTCATGATAGAAAATTCTCAAAGGTCATGAACAAAAATTGGCGTGTGTGGTCACAAATCAATTATTTACTCCTCGCACTGCAAGTATCTTGCACACTGCTGTGTGGTTGATACGAGCAAAATAGTTGGTAGTGCGAGTAGAACGCCAACTAACAGACACTTTCCACGGCTGATTTGAAATTCAAGTGAAGAAAAAATAAATAAAACTAAAGTAACTCTTGTCCATTAATGACTTACAACTAAACCACAAAATCTAATGGTTAAAAATAAGTAACTATTTTTTGGTTTTAGTGTTTGTGTTTGTTCGTTCATTCTTCGCAGACAAATATTGCGAACAAATATTTCCGCATCTGTTGGAAAAAAAGAAGTGTAAAAGAAAATATTTTCAATTTGAAAATGCTCAAACGCACAGTTGCACACATTACGTTCTTCTTACAATCTTGACCCTCAATGTTGACCCTTGTCATCAATTTATTTTTGCTTTTGTATATCTCTCCATATATTTATACATAAAAAGGGTCCGCCATCTAACGTTTTTTTTCAACTAGTGCTTATTTCGTGAGTGGTAACACTTAGCTCATGTCTGATTTGACAGACGAACGAGCCAACTGACCATCCAATGCGTTTTCGCTTCGCTAAGTGGACCTGCGATCGACTTACAGAAGATGCCGATTTTGCCAAAAAAAAATCATCTTTTCAGATGAAGCTCATTTTGATCTTGGCGGGTATGTAAACAAGCAAAATTGTTGCATTTGGGGCACAGAAAACCCGCACGCATACATTGAAAAGCCGACGCACCCAAAACGAGTCACTGTTTGGTGCAAATTTTGGTCCAGAGGCATAATTGGGCCATTTTTTTTTTCGAAAATGAGCAAGGAGTGGCCGTTACAGTCAATGGCGATCGTTATCGGGCCATGTTGAGCGAATTTTTGTTCACAAAAATTGAAGGAGGATATTGGCAACATTTGGTTTCGACAGGACGGCGCTACGTGCCACACAGCCGAAGCTTCAGTAGTTTTTTTTATAGCATTTTCAAAAAAAAAAAAAAGTTATCTGGCGGACCCAGTATATTTCCAAGAATAAAATGATGACAATGGGCCTAGTGGAAAGTGTTGAAATGTGTAGTTGTTTCATATTGATTATGATTGTTTATCAAGTCTAAGCCTGTTTGTGTATGATTGCTTGTGGTGCAGTTGCAATTTTTTGCACAGAGAAGTTTTTACTGAGGGTCCTTAGGTCATTATACTCATACACATACATAAATAATACTGACTTTTGTCATGATTTTACATTTTTAATGGAGAACAAATGGCTACTGAGGTAGGAGATTCATTAGAAACAAAAGAAATTTTTTTTTTTTTTTGCATGTATTTATTTATTGTATCTTCATATGTGAACTAACAATAAGTATTCAAATCTTAAATCTATAAAAAAAAAATTATTAGGCCCGACCAGTGTCGCACATAAACTTAGTGGTAGTTATAAATAATACATTAGTAGTGATAATCAAAAAAAAGGGGGTGGGAAAAGTATTTTCAAGTAGTCCCATCTGGAGTGTTAGGTATAAGAGCCCGTGTGTCCCTCTTTTTTAAGCGGATGTGTCTAGTAAAGTTCAAAATATTACGAGCAAGCGGATTAGGATGTGATTCGAGTTTTGTTAAATATTTGCCTGCGTATTTTGCAATTTCTTCAGTCACTAGTGGCATATTTAAATCACGATGTATAATAGAATTTTGGATGTACCATGGAGCCGATGTTATTAACCGTAAAATTTTATTTTGCCTTCGTTGGATTCTCTCGACATTGGAAGCTGAAGCAATGCCCCATAACTGAATTCCGTAGCGCCATATTGGCTTCAAAAGCGACTTGCATAATGAAAGTTTGCAGTCTAGGCTGAGTGTTGAGTTTCTGCCAATCAACCAATATATTTGAGTTAACTTAAGTTTCATTTGAGTTAACTTAGAGTCAATATGATGTTTCCATGTAAGTCTTCGATCAAGGTGTATACCAAGGTATTTCACTTGGGAATGTTGAGGAATATTATGATTGTTGATTCGAATGGGGGAGCAAGTATCTCTTCTTAGGGTGAACGTTATATGGACACACTTTTGTTCATTGACTTTAATTCTCCATAAGTTCAACCATATTTCCAGCTGAGTGATATGTTCCTGGAGATTGCGGGATGCCTCATAAGGGTTTTCGTGCACACTCATACAGGCTGTATCATCGGCAAAAGTAGAAATATGGATATTATTGCTCACAGGCATATCACAAGTATATATTAAATACAAGACAGGACCCAGAATACTACCCTGGGGCACACCAGAAGATATAGATTCGGGCACACTCGTGAACTCTCCTTCCACAACAGTGAACTTCCTATCAATAATATAGGGTGTTTTTTTAAGAGGTATAGAACTTTGAATTGAAATAAAACACAAGAAAATCGTCTTAATGTCCATCAATTTGGCTTTATTGGAAGGATAATTTTATGCCATTAACGTTTAAATATGATTTCGGGCATGTGGCCGCCGCGGCTGGCTCGAATAAAGCCAATTCTACAGGTCCAATTTTCAACCACTTTTTCGAGTATATGGGGCTGTATGTTGGCAATAACGCCACGAATGTTGGCTTCCAAGTCCCCTAACGTTTCTGGTTTGTTGGCGTAGACGAGGGACTTCACATATCCCCAAAGAAAATAATCCAATGGTGTCAAATCAGACGATCTTGGTGGCCAATTGACAGGTCCATTCCGCGACATTATGCGCTCATCGAATGTTTCCTTCAATAAATCGATTGTGACGTGCGCTGTGTGGAATGTAGCGCCGTCTTGTTGGAACCACAACTCATCCACATTCATGCCATCCAATTCGGGAACAAAATAGTCGGTTAGTCGGCTCCAATTGCTGTGCACGGTGGCGAATCGATTCATTCGGGTCCTCTTCAACACTTTGCTCTACAGCGGCAATTGTTTCTTCGGTTGGCACTGTTCGACGTCTCTGCGGATGCGTATTATCACATAGAGTAAACGTAGTGCGAAAACGATCCATGGTTAACCGAATTAATTGCTCTGATGGACGATTATGTCGACCATAAAATGGACGGAGCTTGCGGTATACTTCGCGAACTGAACCATTATTTTCGAAATAAATTTGCACGATTTGCAAGCGTTGTTCTTTTGTCAACCTGTTCATGATGAAATGGCAAACCAAACTAAATATTAATCACTTGACAGCTGACAAAATGGCCACCAGTTAAAAAAGTGATGCCAACTTAAAGTTCTATACCTCAATAAAAAACACCCTTTATAACTTTCCAAAAGCTTTTGAATGTTTATTGGCAGATATGTCTTCAATTTTAAAACTAGGCCTTCGTGCCATACTTTATCAAATGCCTGAGAAACATCAATAAAGAGAGCAGAACAATACTTCTTTTCTTCAAATGTTCTTCTTACAACTTGGACCAGTCTATGCGTTTGTTCAATCGTGCTGTGCTGACTTCTAAGGCCAAATTGATGGTCCGGGATGCACCCATTATCAGTTAAAATTTTGGACAATTTAGTCATGAGCAGCTTTTCGAAAAGCTTTGAGATTGTAGATAGTAAGCTTATAGGCCTATATGACTCAGTCTTGGTAAGATCTTTGCCCGCCTTTGGAATCATTTTGATCTTGGCCAGTTTCCAGTTATGTGGAAAATACTGCATTCTTAAAATAGGATTAAAAGTAAATAGCAAGATTCTTATTGCAATATGAGGCAAGTTCATGAGCATTTTGTTACTAATGCCATCAATACCTGGAGCTTTCTTCGGGTTGAGTTCAGCAATTACTTTTTGTACTTCACGCATCTTAAACCTTAAGGGACGAGGGGGTAGAGAAACTACACTCGGTAAATCAGCAGCACCCGTACATGAATTGGGAGTGAATACAGATTTTAAATGCTCAGAAAATAAGTTGCCTTTCTCACTATCACTTCTTGCCCAGCCTCCGGTCGCAGTACGCAATGGTGATTTCAGATCAACGGGTCGTTTAAGATTTCTAGTAGCGCGCCATAAAGAGTAATTAGATGCGGACGTTACATCAAGACCTTCTAAATACTTTTCCAGTAGTGCAATTTTTCCGACGATAGCAGCTCTTTGAGTCGTTAAGTACATTCTTTAAGTCTGATTTTATTTAGGGGTGATCTGTGTTGTTGCCATTCTCTTCTAGCTCTCCTTTTTTTACATACAAGACGTTCAATTTCCGTAGAATAAATTCTGTTAAAGCCGGTCTGCGGATAGGAGGTAGTGGCGTGTTCAGCAGCCTGTTTAATATTTTCGTTAAGATTGGCAATGTTAAATTCAATATCATCGCATGATCTAAGCTGAATGTTTTCTACGCAGTGACTACTAAGATATTTTTTGAATGCCAGCCAGTTGATTCCATTAATCATCTTCACATATGAGTTAGTTAAATCACTCCTTAGTGGGTTGAAAATTGTAACTATTGTTGGAGAGTGATCGGAGGACAGATCTAGAGAGGCCTCTACATGAATTAAGTCCCTATGAATATTTTTCGTGACGGCAAAATCTATAACATCTGGAATTTTTCTTACGTCAGTAGGCCAGTAAGTAGGCTCCCCACTCGAAATGACATCTAAGCCCATTTTTGAAATTGTATTGAACAAGGCTCGGCCTCTAGGTGTAACAAGACGCGATCCCCAGTACGTATGTTTTGCATTGTAGTCACCAGCTGCCACGAAACAAGATCCAAGCGATTTGTAGAACTTCTCATACTGATCTTCGGTAACTGAAAATCTGGGAGGTGAGTAAATTGATGATATCACGAAATTCGCACAAAAATTTTCTACGAAAATATTCGTTGCTTGCAAATATTCTTCACTAACGTTGTCAAGGACATAGTGCTTGAGTCTTGACTTAATCAGAATTGCTGATCCCCCACATGCTCTCTCTCTAGGGTCTTTGTATCATATAAAGTGTAACCATTTATTTTAAATAAGCTTCTTGAGGTCAAATGAGTCTCAGAAACCAACATTATATCAATATTTTTTTCCATGAGGAAGTGCTCAAGTTCATTTTTATGTTGGCGAATGCCGTTTGCGTTCCAGAAACATATTTTTAACGTATTCATGGTTTATTAACTAAGGCTTGAAGCAGTGTATTCTGCATTCGCAGCATTTCTTGCATCATACTTGTCATATTTGTAGTAAAGTTGTTTATAGTTAGCACCAGATTCTCAATATTAGCTTCAAGGCGACTAAAGTTAAAGCTTGAGTTTGAATTCGTTGAATTATTTGGCGGTGGAACATTTTGCGTGGGAATTGAACTAGTCTTAGAAGCATCAGCATACGATACACGTGAAGTAACTGGTTGGCTGATTTGAGCAAAAGTGTCGGAGTTCGCGTTTACTTGTAGAGCTGGAGTTAGCTTGGGTTTTTGACCCATAGCCTGTTTAACGAAAGAAAATACAGGGCACCCTCTATAGTTAGCTGTGTGATTACCTCCACAATTACTACATTTTTTTCTGCTTGATCTTTTGGCTTAGTGCAGCTAGCAGTACCATGCAATTCACCGCAGATAACACACACTGTAGGTAACTTGCAGTAAGTTTTCGTATGGCCATATTCTTGGCAATTATGGCACTGTACGGGACCTGAACGCTTACGTGGCTCTTCAACTGTGATTTTTCGATGTAAGAGATACTTTACGTTATAAACTGGATGGGCTTCATTTTTTTTTCAATTGTATGTCATTCGGCTCCAGTTCAACCCGAAATAGGGGTTGGGGGACCTTTTCTCTATTAAATATGTTGGTAACATTTTTTACCTTGAATCCTTGGTCGACAAGTGCACATTTTACTTCTTCGGGTTCAACATATGAATCTATGCCCTTTAATACTATCTGTAGGCCTTTAGCACTCTTAAGTTGGTATGTGTAAAAATTTGTTTTATTTTTTTCGAATTCACTAACAATTTTTCGGAAATCTTTTTCATTATATATTTGGATTTTAGTTTCATCAATATTACCTCGTTTAATTGGAATGATGTGAAAAGTATTTTCACCAATGGTCGACAGTAGTTTTTTTATAAGGGCGTTAGAATTTTTTTCTCTCAGATAAATAGGTGGTGGCTTAAAAGACTTTTGCGATGATGTAGAGGGCTTGTCGTCGGTGTCTTGCAGTAATGAAAAACGATTTTGACGATTGGTAGATGATGCGCTGTTATCCCTAGACATCTTTGGGGCAGATGAAATTTTTGAAGAATTTGGGCTTCGCCCACGCTTTACCACTGTTATATATCTGTCCATTCCTACTTGTACCTTGGGTTTTGAGCTACTGTTATCTGTAGTGATAACTTGGTTTAGTGATGAAGGCGAGCCCGATGCGGATGATATCGCAGACTTAAATGAAGAAGTACTAGGCAATGGTAATGTTAACGATTCACTAGTTGGCATTGGACAAAGCGAAGTTGATCGCTGACGAAAAATTGGCTTTGCCGTTAAAAAAAGATTTTCATCAGATTTATTATTTATATTTTTTTCATTAAGAGTTTCAGAACTCACAGTAAAATAAGCATTTCTGCCGTTAGAACTCACTTAAAAATTTTTTTTCTTTGAGGTACTCATACAGAGTGTTATTCCTCAAGGGAACTTTGTTTGTATTTACGGTTTTTTTTTGTTTTTGCTATTTCTTGCTATGTAAAAAATATTAGTAAAGCCAATAAGCTTATTTATCAAGGTGAATATGTATTACGAATATTTTTTGTATAATTTTTGATTTTGTTGTTTTTTACATTTGTTTCGTATGTATGTATGTAAAAAAAATCCGCTTTAATGTCTCTTCACTATGAAGGTTCAACGAGAACTGAGAAACAAAAGAAATGAAATAAATCTTATTCTTGTTTTTTTCAAAAGTTATGACACAAATCACTGGAAATTATATTAATAGACTTAAAATTAAATTATGCTTGATTCGAAAAATTTCTATTCATTTGTTTACAAAACGTTAGAAGTATTGGTCACAACTTAATCTGGTACAATACTTTGCCTAAAAGATTCACAACCTAAATAAAGATTTTTGCGTAGAGACCTGATTCTTCTAAACGTAAAAAAAAAACATTTCACTGAGCCACTTTATATTGAAAACAATAGTTATATTGAAAACTAATGTTTATAGCTAAATTTAAATAATGTTTTAAGTATAAATTCTAAGGGCGCATTGCGTCACTCGAAATCGTACGAATGTTTAAAACATTTCAATACAGCTTAAAAATTAAAATATTTAAAAATTACGGCCTGTCCCACGATGTCAAACAAACAACAATAACATTAGAATATTTGTTGTTGTTTTCAATATAAGTATTCGATCGAACGATTTCTGGTGACATCGTGGGACAGGCCGTTATTTTCATATTGAAGGCCGCTGCCCGAACGGAAATTGTTTTATAACTCAAAGAATCAGGCAGACAAGGTCTACTATTTACATAAATTTCAGAAACTGGCAACACTAACTAATGTCAATAGCTAAAATTTGGCAGCACCATAATAAAGTTTGACATTTTTTTAGCATTAACGTACTCATAACATTTTGATGTACTATGCTATTGGTTTTTTTTTACAGTGAGTTCAGAAAATAAATTTGGTTAAAAAAAATTAAAAGTTCAAAACGAGGTTTTCGTTGGATTATTTTTCACAGCTTTCAACGTGGATTAACGCAAAAAGAATGTGTCGATGAACCTAGTTCTTTGTATGGCGATAAAGCACCATCAAAAACCACAATATAACGCTGCAGCGCGCTGGTATTGTGAATTCATTCGCAGCGTTGTCAACTTTTATATTTCAAAAAGCACTGAAACCAGGAAAAAAATGCGTAATTTAAATAAAAAAGCACTAAATTAAATTTTTTTGTTTTATAACAAAAATTTTGTATATAAAAAATATAGAAATCGGTTGACCTTGCATTTTATCCCTAAAACTTCAACTTTGAAGCATCCGATACACATTTTGATTCTATGAGAATCAGTGAATTCTAAAGTCAACCTTTTTAATTTATTATAAAAAATTTAATTTCTTTCGTCAACGAAGAAACAAATCACCTGAAATTAGTCAAATTAGCAGCGATTGGCAAGACTTTTTGACTTGCTGATTAGATTTTGAACTCGATGGGAGTAGTATGTAGTTAATTTTTTTAAAGTCAAGACTTTCAAAATTTAATTATCATTAAACAATGCTGTGGAAACATTCTTTCACAGCAAATGCAAATTAGTATAAATAACAAAGTTACAAAATTAAAAAAAAAGTAATTTGCAAGTTAACCAAGTTATATAAACTTAAATTATATGTACTATTATCTTAGAAAAAAAAAGGAACGAAGTAGGTTATAAATATGTAACCTAAAACGGCAGCTCTATTAGCAACACAATTTTCTCGTTTCAGGCCGCTTTTATATAAAGCCAAGTGTAAAGACAATTTTTTACGTATTTTAGACTTAAATAAAGTAATAAAGGTAAAAACGTGATCAACTTCTGCGTTTAAACATTGAAGTTTGATGGGAATGAAATTTCGATAATGCCCCAAACGAGTTTATATCAAATGAATCGTTATAAGACTTTATTTCTGGCTAAAATTCGATAGCGAAATCAAAGTTTCTCCATTGCATTAAGTGAATTATTCTCTATTTACAGTATATACTAGAAAATATTTCGCTATTAGACTATACTTGCATTATGTCTTCTTTGTCGTGTGGCAAAACACTGTTTCCATTAATTATGCTTAAAATGTGAAAGTTTGAGAATAAAATGCACGTATTTCATCAACCAAGTTTTGTACAATCTTATTAGAATATTTTGAAATGTTCCATTTAACTTCAGTGCTTATGTTTTTTAAATGTTAGACTTCTTCAAACAAAAATATATATATTATATAAGGAAAATTCTTTTTGAATTTTGTGTTTAGTGCCACCGCCAAGAAATAAAAAGCACCAAAAATTAGTTTGAAAAAGCACCGAGCACTAACTTCAAAATTTTTCGCGTCGAAAATTTTTATAAAGCACTAAAAACGGTGCGAAAAGCATCGAGTTGACAACGCTGTTCATTCGTTGTCGTAATTCCTTCGCCGATGAATTCCGTGCAGATCATCCAAAATCGGTTGTTGTGCCACAAGATCGACATGTGACATATTATGAGATAGAGGAATTATTGTATATTAGTTCCGCTTCAATACATTAGATTTTGCATGAACACTTAATTGGTATTAAAAAAATTTGTTTTCGTTGGATACTCCATAATTTATCAATCACTCAAAAAAAAATTGGATCCAGGTAAACCCCTCAATAATCAATTTCAATGTATTTTTAATAAAAAAAAAAATATTTTACTTAATAAGTAAAATAATAATTTGGTATTATTATAAGTGCGTTAATAAATGTTTAACTTAATAATAAATGTCATTTAACAGTTAATAATGCCAAATTTTTAATATCTTAATTTCTTGGCTTCAGGGTGAAAATTGCCAAGTTAAGCAGAAAAGAATTCTAAAAAAAATTAACTCTAATTAATCTAATTATCACCTGGTAAATAGCATTGAAACATATTTTTAAACACATCAAAAAGTTTTTTTTTAACATAATACGTGCCTATTTTCATTTAGTTCTTTGAAAATGTTTAAATAATATATCTATGTATATGTATATACAAAAGTACTTATCTTTGAAATTTGTGTAAAAACCACAAAGGAACTAAATTAAAGTATGAAATCATTACAAAAATTTTTGTTTTTCTTTCAAAGTACATAAATAATATTAATAAAATTTAATTGTTATTGCCCGTGTTTGGTTGGTACTTGCTACAAATAACATGCTACAGTTAAACTACATCATGGCAGCCAAATTTATTTTATTATTTTTTTTCGAATACTGTTCTTGTATCAAATCGTGTTTCAAAACAACATTAAATTAACACTTCTTGCCAAATATTATTTGTTTGATTGTAATTATTAATATTTTATTTTATTACTACACATTGCTATTTTTTAATCACAGTGTTTAAATTTTATATCTTAGCGATGAATATATTATTGGCTTATTTATTCAATAGAACTTTCAAAAATTCTAAAATAGCTATTGAAGCATTTAGAAGAAGATGGGGAACATAGGAATACAGTAATTTTGACTTAGTTGCACAATCAACTTTGCACGAACTTTTTGTGCAGATAAGTCAAAAATGCTGTTATCATAAATGCACTTACCTGCCTAAATGTGCAGGTATACAATTTTTGACTTCAGTTTTATACACATACATGGTTGCATATTTATGTACCAACATTTTTTTAATGTGTGCAGCTAGCTTAAATTTTTCATATGAGAATAATTTAAAACTGCCCAAAAATATGTTGAATGCGCAGGTATACAAAGTGCACTTAAAAAAGGATTATGAACAATAATTTTAGAAAAAATATATTTTGTGCAGTTAAGTCAATGTGCAGCTAACATTGATTTTTTGTATGAAAATATTTTCAAATTACCAAAATTTTAGGGCACTTATCTTAAATGTACAGGTATAGAAAGTGCACTTGAGAAACGAATTTGTATGAGATTTTAAGGAATAGTGACAGAAATTTATCATTTTAGGCAGTTAAGTCCAAAGTGCACTTAAACAAAAGGCAGGTAAATCAAAACTACTGTATAGATTTTGCATTGATTGTTAAGACGTTAAGAGTTATTTTTTATGATAAAAAGGGCAACTAGTTCTGATGGTAATGTGAAATTTTTTTGCTGGGAACTTTGATTTCCATTATAAGGAAATAAAGTAAAAATATGGGAAACGATTGACCTCCCACTCAGTTAAACGCTGAAGAGATACAAAATCTATAAATTTTTCACTGCTTTAGCTTTTTTAGACGCAATTTTTTAAGTCTAAAAAATGAAATGAGCAAGCGTACTGGAGAGGACGAAGAAGCTCATCGGTGACAGTAAGGTAATCAACTCTATTGATTCATCGGAGCATCGAGGTTCTATCGCTACACTCAAAAAAAAAACAGACATATACTATTTTAAGGAAAAATAGTTTCTAAATTTAAGTAAAAAAATTTTCTAAATTTAAGCATTTTTTTCTAAATTTAAGTAAATTTTTACAAAAAGCTAGTAAAAATTACTTAATATGAATAAAAAAATAAAAAGTTCATATCCTTAAAAATAGTTCATAAAAATACACAAAAAAATTCTCACATTCAAGGACAAGTTTACTGGCTTAAAGGAAATATTTACCAAAAATTTGAAAATGGTTTAAAAGTTTAGGGAAAATGTATCCTAAGAACTAGTCACTCTTGTTTTAAATCAAAAAATAAATTTTAGGAAATCACTTACTCCTGATTAGTTCATCACATTTGAATATAATATGAAGATATAGTAAAAAACATATCATGTGGTATAGAATTTAATTAAAAATAAAAATAAGTACCAGAATTAAAGATATAAAAAACTTTGAAAAATTTACTAAATTTGAGATCAAAGATGATTTTTTTGCAAAGCTCCGAGATTTATTGGAAAATTTTACTTAGTTTTTGAAAAATTTTACTTAAATATAAAAATTTAATTACTATAAACTAGTTTATTAATGAACTAGAAATTCAGTAAATATTTTACTGGTTTGGCGCCATACGACAACTTTTTTTAACTCAAATTTAGAAAATTTTCCAAAGTTTTAGTTAGTTCTTTTTTTTTGAGTGTACTGCAATGGAATGTGTTCTGATGAACTTGTTCATGAAACTCGCACATTTTTACTTACAACACCTGATTCATTCAGGGCACATAATTTTTTCGTCGATTGACCATTAAATCACACTACGCATTACAGAAAAAATTAATTTTTTTTCAACGTCAAAAAGTTTAATTCGAATTTTCACAGACACTACTCCTTCTATCCTCCTCCCAATAACCTATTTTTCTAGTTCTAGCTCAATGTGTTGCATAAATAGGGGTCATCCCTTTAGTCCTAGTTCTCTTATAAAAAAAATGGTTTACCCTTACCACTTTCAACCCACCTGCCATTGGAAAATATTCCTTTCAAAAATCAAATATTAAATTAAAATTGGACATAGAAATAACAGACAGCATCTCTATGAAAATCAATAATAACTTTCAAATTTTTTTCAAAAGTTTTTTGTTTAAATAAAATTGTTTTTACGATATACATACTAGAGACCTGCGTAAAAGGTCTTTAAATGTAAATACGTCATGATTTTTAAATGTATTCACGTCGCATGTATTATACTAAACCAATTATAAATGCTGTCGTACTATAAGCGAAGCACTATGGATGTATTGGTGTATGTGTATATCAGTGTTAACAAGCGATGTCGCAAGACAGCTTGTTTGTAACTAACAATCAAATGAAGTACTGTTGATTAGTGTATGCTTGTTATTTTTCATATTGTACGTTTGAGTGTGTGTGTGTGTAATATGTAGATGGTAAGCTATTATGTGATTAACCGCATAAAAACTAATGTTAATGCATGTGTGTGCCTTTGCATGTGCGCAGAAAAATAAAAAATCATACACACATACATGCATGACGTTTGTACACGCGCTCATGCGTAGAAAGAAGCAAGTATCACAAATTCTTCCGTCACGAAGTGTTTTCTTTTTTACTCTTATACCTACAATACTCAAACAAATTTCTTGCAAACAGTGTTGTTAACGTTTGTTTTATAAGATTTCGCTGTAGTAAAGCATTTGAAAAATCCCTCATGTCTTGAAAGTTCTTATAAGATGTCTTATGCAGGAGACTAATACATACGAGTATGTACATAAATGATGAGCAAATCAAACACAAGCGCAGAAGTAGATGAATAATAATTAAAAAAATATATATATGTATCTATAAAAAATTATTGCTTCTGATGATGATCAATGATGGACGTAAACATAAAATTGTTGTACACCACGGGAGTCCAGTGCGCACCGAATGAACTGTTTCCAAAGAACAAGAAAAAGACAAGAAAAAAACACTAAAAAACAACTAATTATTGTTGTACTTGTACATTAAGTCAAACGGATACATACTCATATGTGGAGGCCAATCGCTAAGAGAGAAACAGAAGAAGAAGAAAAAAGAGTTCAAAAGATCTTAGCGACATAGACAGACGAGTTGCAAGCAGGCGGGCGGGCCGGCAGGCGGCCGACCAGTCAGTAGTTTAGTGAATTTTGGTTTAAGCCAAAATACGCACAATTGTAACGTCATGATTAAAAATCATAAAATAAAATAAATGATTAAAAAAAGCAACAGCATCATCGACAAGTTGTTTCATCATTAAGTATCATGATGAGTTTGATCTTTTGGTTTGACTACTACCTAACATGTTGGAGCGTTTTCTTTTTATAGGTATTATTCTTCTTGCTTTTTCATTCGTTTTAAAATAACTGAAAAGAAATATTATTAACTTGATTAGTTCTTAATTTTTTTTTTTAACTAAATTTTATTGTACTCGTCCTCCCTCCCCCCTGCCCTGTTTGTTTTTCTTACTTATTCCAACGGTTTATTTTGCGTGCTCGTATATTAAATTTGACTGTTAATGATAAACAAAAATTTCAAACGAAATTCTCTTTCTATTGGATGATGTGCTGCAGCAGCACCCTATCATGCCACAACAATTTTAAGTTGTTTATAAAATCTAAAAATGTTCGTCAATATTTTTAATTTTTTGCTTTCGTGTCATAATCACAATTTTTAATTACTCTGGCCCACATACTCGCGATCAGGAATGAAATGTAACTAATTCATTTTAGTCTATTTCTATCACTTTTATAAATAAACAAATTCATTTTAATATTTTCTTTTGTTTGTTTCATTTCTTTCTTAACGAAAAAAAAAATTAAGAACGGTACATTATTGAAATAATAGTCACCTGATGATTTACGATCTCTGGGTGGTTGTGTGTGTGTGGTTGATATATGGAGGTTTTACGGCAAACAATCAAATGAATTAAATTTTTTGACTAATGTATAGTTTAAAAAACAGCAGCGTATAATAGATATTAGTGTTATTTATATGAAATATCATACCGCGCTTTTAAATTTTTAAACGCCTATCCAAACCAAGAAGCTGGTGATAATATCCAATACCATAAACATGTTGTCTCTTTTACACCACAAGCCATATATACACATGTATTTACACCCAGCGGGAAGAGTGGTATGGGTATAATGGGGGAAATAAAAGCCCACTTCACGATCTTGTGCAAATGGTCTTGCATCGTAGCATGTGCAAAATGTTATAGTATATTGATATTCACCACTTAACAATTCTTAGTGGTGAGTATCAATAAACTATAACATTTTGCATATGCTATGATGCAAGACCATTTGCATAAGATTGTGAGTTTGGCTAAAGGCCGAGGCACAATTAATCCGTCTTGTGTTAAACTTTGACTTTCTCAAATGACAGATAAGTTGAAATACATGGTTTCTTATGAGGTCTGTTACATTCAGTACGTATTCGTGAACGCAAAGTACAGAATTTTGTAAACTTTTAACTTTTTGCGTACGTTGAGTAGTTTGAGAGATATTGGTTGGTTTCTTTTTGGTATGTTCTGGTTTAGGTGTTTGTGTTTTGTGGCAGCAAAAATAAAATTAAACAAAAGAAATAAACGAAATAAATAAAAAAAATTTAATAAATAAATAAAATAAAATGGAGAATCAACCTATTGAAGCTGTTCAAAAATTTCCGTACACATGACACACTGTGTCATGTGTACGTCGTTGCGTTAACGTCAGTTGAAAAAGGCGAAGTTTAACGTATGACGGATCCATTGCGCCCCGGCCTTAATGTATTATTTTCCAAAGCAAGACAATGCATTCCTTTGGAAGCATGAGGCTAATTTGGTACGACACATTAATTACACATTAATTACTAGGTAAATTACCACATCTGCAGAAGGAGGAATGCATTGTTTCTGCTCTTGTTAAGTGTTCGTGTTTGCCTAACATTTTTTTTTTACAAAAAACCATTATTTCTTATGCTGCCTATATGTCGCCTACAAACTTTGTCTCGGCTACAACTCAACATTAATATTTTTTACGACTTTGGTTTACAACATCTAGGTGTTGTGTGTGTCACACAGTTGTATTTTAATTGTATTAGATATTTACATAAATATGCAAATTTGCATGCCAAAAAGTAGAGGTGAAATACTATCGATAGTGCCACTATCAAAAGTTTTCGATAGTTGAAAAAACTTTATTGATATATCGATTCAAAACCATCAAAAGGTATCGATATATCGACAATACTGTCGTGATAGTATCAAACTTGTATGTTTCTCGTGTAATGTATTTATTTACACTAAAAATTAAAAACAAAGTTTTTCTAAACTAAACAAAAATATACAAGCTTATTAAAAAAAATGATTAAACACATAATAGCCTACCATCTAAATCTTACACACACACTCAAACGTATAATATGATAAATAACAAGCATACACGTGAAGACACTGCTTCTTTACATTGCTTGTAAACACTCATATACACGAACACTAATGCTTATTATACGACAGCATTTTTTATTGATTTAGTATAATACAAGCTACGAGAATACATTTAAAAAACGAGACATATTTACATTTCAAGACTTTTTATGCAGGTCTCTAATATACATATACTTAAAATTTTTTTTGCAACGACAATAAGACAATAGCTTATGAGCAGTTGTCAGTTTTTCACAGTTCTAACAAAACGTAAGAATACATATTCTAAACCATAACCGCAAGAAGTTCAACATACTCGTAGAGAACTAAAATAACAACACTCAAATATGTGTTGTAAACCTTAATCGCATACACATTAAAATAACAACTGTTGTAAACCATAATCGGTCCATATTATGTAATAGAGAAGATTTATTGAGCAAAATACAAAACTACAAATATTGATTCTATTGATGAATATGTATTTAACAGAGAAACAGCATATATGCAATTGCTTCTTTTTTCTGGTATGACGTATTAATACGGAGATAAGATATTTATACGTATTATAACTTTTTATGAATTTTGGCATCGATTTGTTAGTACATATTTTTGCATATTTCACCCTTTACAGCATGTTTTTGCATATTTCAGTCTTACACGCATATTTTTTAGAATTTTTTTTTTAATTTTTAAAGCACATTTGACGTTTTGATATATACTTCAATGTATACAAGTTTATTTAGATGAGACAGGCAACAATTTTTATTTGAAAATCTAGGTAAATATTGTTGTTTATTGCAATAAGAATTATAGAAAAAAAAAAGCTTGTCGTATATTTATCAATAATACAGTCCAAAGTTTTAATTCTCATATGGTGATCTCTTTCCAAGTTGAAGTTCAATTTTTACGGCCATTTCAGAAAAAAAATAATTTGTATTATTTGTTTTAGTGGAAATTTGTATTGCAATAATGTTTTATCATACACTTCAAACCCAAATTACTTTTGTTATTAATTTTTTATTGTTACCTTTTTTTTGTTTTATAGGCAAATATTATTGAATTGTTGAATTGAAAAATATATTTATATTTACATATATGTAATCCCAATTATGTAATTTTAAGAGCATATTCTTTAGATATAAATGCATTTTTTTAAGTTTCTTGTGCATTTAGAATGCGCATAGAACACTTTTTTTAAAGCATATTTCTGGTTTCACTGGCAATTAATTAATTAAAAGTAAAATTAGTTATGAATAACCTGACCAGACATCCCGCTTCAGGCGGGATTATCCCGCTTTTCAGAAGTCGATCCCGCTTCGAATTTCTATCCCGCTTTATTTAGCTTTTTAGAGTTTTGAAATTTTCAATCTCTTATTAAAATGTAACTGATAAAAATGCATTCCAAATATTTTTTTAATTGTAGTTATTGCTTAACTCCGCACTCCTTATAAGTAGGTTTTGAGATGAAAAGAAAAAAATGTATACTAAAAGTGCCACGCTTGCGATTCAATCTTCTCTATTTTGTAGAATATAATTATCATTATTAACATAAATAGTCGTGAAGAGATTTAAACTTCTAAGTGCATTAGTTTTCAAGATATTTTTTTAGGTAAAATTTTTCTCTATTTGAGAGAAGCCAAGCTCCCATGTCCAATCCGGATTATTTTCTATCATCAGAATCAGCGGAATTTCAAGTTTGTATTTGTAGCAGATACCGAGATATTAACAAATTAATATTTAATTTACTTAGGAAGTAATACACTTCTTGCTCCATTATTGACTTCTTTTTATAATGCTTTTCTTGTTATTGGCGTTACAGCTTACGAAAAAATTTAAAAACTTCGACTGTTTTGGCTTAAAAGATATATTGAAATAAATGATACTTCTATGTGGAAAGTGCCATGCCAACCTTAGATATTAAAAAATAATAATAGCCTATTGCTCTTTCTAGAGTCTAGACCATCAGTAATACAATGTGGGCAAATCAGCAAGATCAGTACACTGGTATTATTTTTGAAGACAAACAAAAATTTTAAATTTATGAGACGCACCACGCCATTTCTGAAATTGTTCCCAGAGACAATGCAGATTATCCTACAAAATCCCTAAAAATTTCACCGTTTTCCCTATATTAGTTTATTTAGATATCTCAAAGTAAATATTTCCTCTTTATGGGAAGTGAAACACCCCCATGTTCATTATAAAATCGTTACACAAAATTTCAAAGTTAAAAAATAAAATATATTCGAGGTGCCACGTCCACTTTTATTTTATTCCAACTTTTTCTTTTTAACAGCTTATGAGGACAATGGAGGTGCCACGCGCACTTGTCCACTCCTTAATACTATTACTTTCAATTACTACGAATATTAAAAAAATTGGACAAATCGGTTCAGCAGTTCACCGATTTTAGATAAATTAAAAAAAGTGGGCGTGACCAATTTTTTTTGCGATTACCAACAAACGACATTTGATTTTTATTTATATAGAAAAATATTTTTGTTTATAAATGTTTTTGTTTATTTAAATGCGTTTCTTTTAAGTTGAAAATTGTGTTTTCTACATCCCGCTTTCTAAAAGATATTTATTTTGAAATCCCGCTTTTTGACGGTAAAAACCATCTGGTCAGGTTAGTTATGAATGCATAAGTAATTCTAATGCAATGAATTATGCATTTGATTACAAATATTAATTATAAAATTCAATCCTCGGATGCATTAAAATAATTAATTGTTTTTCTATGACATGTGTAAAAATTTCATAGAAATATCTTGTTTACTCAACTCTGGAGAGAAAAATATATATTTTCTTTTTCCATTAAGTTGTGTGTAAATTGAAAACTTTAAACTCGTTTTCTGTGGCAAACTGGTTTTTTTGAGTTATGACATTATTTGAGTAAATGAGCGATATTTTCTGAGTGTTTTGTTTTTAAACATTCAAGATTTCACAAAAGAATACCATCCATCGTTCACATTTTTCCACTTTTTCCAGAAGCTTTTGGCACCTGCGTAATTAGTACCTATTTTTCTTTTCTTTCTAAAATAAACATTTCAAGACATATTATAAACAAATTAAATTTATATTTTTATTTTCGGGTAACAGTTTCACAATTTTCTTATTGTTTTTTTTTTCTAATTTTTTCTTGATGCGTGACAGAGACAGAGAGAGAGGGAGAAAAAGAGATATTTAATTGCGTTAAAAAAAATTCTTAGTAAATTGTTAAGTAACAAAAGTTTTCCACATGCTAATATAAAAAAAATGTGAAACTTATATGAAGCAATGAAATTCATGAGGTGATAATAGGGCGACGAAAAAGTTTATATTATTTTATGTGGCAATAAGTCTTGAAAAATTGGGTGATGATGTTAGCAAAACAAGAGCTAAGTATATACATACATACATATTAGTGTCCTCCATAAGACATCTTATAAGAACTTTCAAGACATGAGGGATTTTTCAAATGCTTTACTACAGCGAAATCTTATAAAACAAACGTTAACAACACTGTTTGCAAGAAATTTGTTTGAGTATTGTAGGTATAAGAGTAAAGAAGAAAACACTTCGTGACGGAAGAATTTGTGATACTTGCTTCTTTCTACGCATGAGGGTGGCGTTGGCTGAAGTAGTTAGCACGTTGTCTACAAAACTGAAGATCCTGGGTTCAATCCCTGTATCCGACAGTCATTAAAATAACAACACCACGCATTTTTCTTATGTGCATTGGATTCCCTTTGCATCAGTTGTTGTAGGAAAGTTCAAGTGATGAAGGCATAGTCACTGGTCACTGAACTATACCGACTTCAGCAGATGCTAATCCTAATGTAACAGCAGAGAGCCCTCCTTCGTTGGTATTGTGTAGCAAAAATCATCGGCGAAGTAAAATAACTAATAAAATAGCTACTAAACACAGCTTCAAAATTTAATACGCCTCATTTAACACCAGAAGGCGCTGCAGCACTGCATTATTAAAAAGCGTGCAAAAGCAGAGTTGTAAAAGAATGAAGCTTTCTTCTATATCTTCCTTCACCACCTGTCTTCTATCACTATCCATTTACTAAAGAAGGTAACACCTAGTAATAGTAGTAGGCATTAATTTGCCTGAGTGTTACTTCTCTTTAAAAAAATAAAAATAAAAATGAGCGCGTGTACAAACGTCATGCATGTATGTGTGTATGATCTTTTATTTTTCTGCGCACATGCAAAGGCACACACATGCATTAACATTAGTTATATGCGGTTAATCACATAATAGCTTACCACCCTCTAGTCAGCCTAGAACCATATGTCTCTATGTAAATGCTCTTTCTCCAGGAACAATTGCACTAGTTAAAATGTCGATAACTTTCCTTTTATGCAAGAGTAGAGATACGTTAGAGACACCAGTTGTAGTGTATTTCTATTGATATTGTCAATGAACGCGTCAATAGTTTGTTTTTTTTTATTATGCTATGCAATAATATTAAATAAATATATGTAGACGAGCGTCACTAAAACCTACTAGTGAATCTTTGGTTCAAATATCTCAATATCGTCATAAAAGAACTACCTTCTCAATAGTGCTAAAGTATACTGGTAGATTTTCATTGACAACCCTATGTTATATGTCAATAGGCGATTACATTGGCTGGGGTACACCTAGTCAGTAGCACTATTGACAATGTCAGTAGAAAATCAATATAATTTTACTATTGACAACGAGCGAGGAAATATCGATATTGTAGACTAGAGCCCCTAAAATTTACTAGTGACTCTTTGGTGTCAATGTCGCCATTTGGTCCCAAAAGAACTACTTAGTCAGCAGTGCTACAGTCTAGTGATGGATTTTCAATGACAAGCTAATGCTAAATGTCAATAGGCGATTACATTGGCTGGGGTACACCTGGTCAGTAGTACTACTGACAACGTCACTAGTAAATCACCACAATTTCACTATTTGCACTTTCTGCAGGGCATCTACATATTACACACACAATCAAACGTACAATATGAAAAATAACAAGCATACACTAATCAACAGTACTTCTTTTGAGTGTTTGTTACAAACAAGCTGTCTTGGCGACATCGCTTGTAAACACTGATATACACGTACACCAATACATCCATAGTGCTTTGCTTATAGTACGACAGCATTTATTATTGGTTTAGTATAATAGATGCGACGTGAATACCCTGCCAACATTTTCTATAGAGGAAGTGACTCCGAAGTGCGCTAAGAAGTTGAAATTCATCGTCTGCGATACCATTTTCTCATCGTAGCAGCGTCTTCCGTATGGAGAAGTTGTACTCCCCGGAATTAACTCCAAGAAGTCACTTCTGCGTTACTTCAAGAAGACACTTTTTTATTATTTTATTCGCCTCTCTTTTTTGCTTTTGATTTTTTTTTTTTGCCTTTACAGATAATTCACTCATATTGACTATGGGATAATTATCTAATTAACAATTATGTAAAAACTACAACAATAACAAAACAAAGTCACACTTTACCACTGACCGACCACAGCAAAAGACAAAAAAAAAACTAATCCCGATGATGTCGAAAACTTCTTTTGCATTCTTTTAATTTTATTTCGCGGTCACTGCGACTTTCCCAGAAGTGCGTGCATAGTGATGTTTTTGTTTATTATATCCATAACGGCACATGCAATTTTCGGCTGGTGTTGTAAACAACAAACTATATTCCAAACGTCGGCTGGATGATTAAAAGACGACTGCAATGTAAATTGTTATTGTGAAATTCAAACTATCTTCCAATTGTCGTCTGGAAGTGAGTAAGACGTAACGCCTTTGACGACGGACGATGAAAGAAACTTCCAAATGTTGGAAGGGTACATTTAAAAATCATGACGTATTTACATTTAAAGACTGTTTACGCAGGTCTCTAATACATATACCATATTTGTAGCACTTTGGCAAGAGTTTGAAAGTTTTCATATTATTCAACTAGACAGAAAAAAAATGTGAAAAATTTTGTAAAATCAAATAAAAATTATTAAAATTTTCACCTGTAAACAATTTGATAAGATCAATTGAATTTTTCGATTTAAAAATTTAATTGAGCCAAATATTAATTGATGAACAATCTGCGCTGTGTAGATATTGTATGTGTGGCAAAAAGGAAAACGTGCTTATTTCGCGATAAGCTGATTTTGAGTTAATGGTACCTTCGTAATCTGCCTATTTAAAAGTACCTCTGGGCAAAATCTCATTTAATTTGTGCGATTTAAGTTATACTTTGGTATATCTCAACTTGAATGTATTACTTATAGTATGTTTTTTGCCTAAAAAAATAAAGGTTAACAAAGAATTTCTCGATTCAACTGTAAAAGAAATAACTTTCTGAAAATCGACTTGCACGCTTAAAAGTGCTCTCCTTCAAATCAGTCAAATATGACTTAAGCACTTTTTCCTTATTGCCACAGATATTTTGTGTTATTTAAAAAAATTTAATGACTCAAGAACTTGCGCCAAAGTTTCGTAAAAAGTTCATTAGAAATATATGAGAAGTTCTCAAGTTGGATTAATATTCAGTGAATATTTATATATCTTTTTTTTTAAGAGAATGACACTCAGGCAATAAATGCCTACTATGTACTATCACTGGGTGTTACTTTCTTAAGGAAAGGGATAGTAATAGAGAAGACAAGTGGTGAGGTGAAGGAAGAGATAGAGGAAAGCTTAATTCTTTTAAAACTCTGCTATTTTTTCTTTTACGTTTTTTTTCAATTAGTGGCCAGTCTCTATGTCTCTATTACTTGAACTTTCCTACAACAACTAATACAAAGGGACAATAAAGCACATCAGAAAAATGAGTGGTGCTGTTATTTAATGATTGTCGGAAACCGGGCTCGAACCCAGGACCTTCAGGTTTGTAGTCGGCGTGCTAACTACTTCAGCCAACTAATAATCGGTAAAAGAATTTCGGCCTACGAGTAAATTTTTGAATTTCATACCATTTTAATCAATCTTAAATAAACACTTCGACCAATAACTACAACTGTAATAGTTTACACTTTGACATAACGAACGAGAGGAAGTTTTTGCACTACACTTTCTTACTGCTGAAAACAAAGTTATCGCCGAGATACCACCTAAAATGAGCGAAAAAGTGGACGCAAACTACTAAAGTCTTTTTGAGGCCTTTTCTTTACAAGATAAGTTCTCGTTAAATTCAAAAAGAAATTCAGCTCATAGTGAAGTAGAAAGACATTACTTTATAAAAACTTTGAAGCCTGCAGTAAGAAAAGTAAAATTAATATATTTTTTAACTGTTCCCATAATATTTTTAATTTTAATGATAAAAATTGCAGCGAATCCAAAGAACAGCGAGAGAAAGGTTTTAGAGTGATTTTCAACAGAAAAAAATATCATATATTTACTAATCAACCAGCTTAAATTTCACAATCTTCTGCAGAATTTTTGGAAATGAATCAAAGCAAATAAGTGGCTCCTGCAGAAGGGATTTTTTTAATTTTATGCATTTATTTTTTGTTTTTAATAGTTCTTTGTCTGTCTCAATGGCGCTACAATATGTATTGAAATACATTTCAAGGGAATTATTCAATTAATGTTTAAGATGTGAATAATATCAAGAGTGAAGTTGAAAAAATTTCTTAATTCGTTTAAAATATCCAGCCATAACTGCCAAAAAAATATCTTAAGCGACATTTTTTTAACTTCGTTTCTGGAGAAAAAAAATATTTACGATCGTAAATAATCGATGTTAGTAAAAAACATTATGCATTAAACACATTCACCACAGCAGCCTACACGAACACACGACTTCAAATGCCGCTAGCAGAATTTTTAGCCTTGTAGCCGGCTACTTAATTATTTTGGAGACGGCAGCAGTACCATTGAGGTGAGTATTGCCACTTTGATATATTTTGCGTTTATAAAAATTAATTACTCTTTTAAAATGTACTTATTTCACTTATTTCAAGTACAAAAACGAATCAATTTATTCTTTACATCAATTTTTGAATATTGTTTCTGTTAAATAATATGAAATAATTGTACAAAATCATTCATTCAACATTTTGTATTATACTGGCAATACTGAATTTTCTCACTATAGCCAAAGAAATAGATATTAGTTTAATTGAACTACAACGACAAAATAAGCATAGACAACAACCTGTCGCCCTGTTGCCTTGCTGTCTTCAAAAGAATCATTTTCATATAAACATCAGTATTCTATCCCTGACATTTGGTAGTCGAAAGCTTGCTGTGGTGAATGTGTTTAATGCGTTAAACTCGAAAATTATGTCGCTTAAGCTGTTTTGGCGGTTATGGCACGATATCACATGAAAAATTTATTAAAAAAAAAAAAATAGATCTAAATAGGTTGTGCAAGTAATGGGTGTTTTTTATTGAGGTATAGAACTTTAAGTTGGCATCACTTTTTTAACTGGCGGCCATTTTGTCAGCTGTCAAGTGATTAATATTTAGTTTGGTTTGCCATTTCATCATGAACAGGTTGACAAAAGAACAACGCTTGCAAATCGTGCAAATTTATTTCGAAAATAATGGTTCAGTTCGCGAAGTTTACCGCAAGCTCCGTCCATTTTATGGTCGACATAATCGTCCATCAGAGCAATTAATTCGGTTAACCATGGATCGTTTTCGCACTACGTTTACTCTATGTGATAATACGCATCCGCAGAGACGTCGAACAGTGCGCACCGAAGAAACAATTGCCGCTGTAGAGCAAAGTGTTGAAGAGGACCCGAATGAATCGATTCGCCACCGTGCACAGCAATTGGAGCCGACTAACCGACTATTTTGTTCCCGAATTGGATGGCATGAATGTGGATGAGTTGTGGTTCCAACAAGACGGCGCTACATGCCACACAGCGCACGTCACAATCGATTTATTGAAGGAAACATTCGATGAGCGCATAATTTCGCGGAATGGACCTGCCAATTGGCCACCAAGATCGTGTGATTTGACACCATTGGATTATTTTCTTTGGGGATATGTGAAGTCGCTCGTCTACGCCAACAAACCAGAAACGTTAGGGGAGTTGGAAGCCAACATTCGTGGCGTTATTGCCAACATACGGCCCCATATGCTCGAAAAAGTGGTTGAAAATTGGACCTGTAGAATTGGCTTTATTCGAGCCAGCCGCGGCAAACACATGCCCGAAATCATATTTAATCATTAATGGCATAAAATTATCCTTCCAATAAAGCCAAATTGATGGACATTAAAACAATTTTCTTGTGTTTCAATTCCAAGTTCTATACCTCTAAAAAAACACCCGTTAGTAGAATATCAATCTCGGGGTAAGGGTTTTTATTTCTGCAAATCAGCTGAAAAGTCGTTGTTTGCCAGCCAAGCATTTCGGAAAAAATAAATGTAGGTATAGAAATACGCACATAATTATAAAAATTTCATTCCCATTAAAAAAACAACACCAAGCTTCAAAATCTTAATACATGAGAAGATGCCTGTTTTTGTGGCCCTAAAAAAGCAACTCATTTAATTTTTTTACGATTATACCAGAGACTCCTCTAAATTAATAACCAAACCAAACTAGCAACAACTAAAAAGGATCTTACTGCTGCACACTAAACAAAAAACTTGGTTGATTATAATTATTAATTTTTTCACTTGGTGTCTCCAATGATCGAATACGAATGATAATGATGTGGACGATAATGGCATTTTAGTTTCATTTCTGCCTTTTTTTCGTTCTCATCTTTTATAACTTATTTGTTGTTGCTGGTGGGATCTGGTCAACAAAAAGCTTTTGTGCGGAGACAGAGTGGGTGTTGCCCTTTGTAGGCTATAAAAAGTGGTCAACATGCAAGCACTATAATGTTAAATTCCAAGCATTATAATGATTCCAATG
The DNA here is from genome assembly GCA_949987645.1 of Tachina grossa. Lineage (NCBI taxonomy): Eukaryota > Metazoa > Arthropoda > Insecta > Diptera > Tachinidae > Tachina > Tachina grossa. The sequence continues at coordinate 106,178,692 of OX465277.1, read as the reverse complement.
ATCGTGTAAGAAGACAATAACGTTCCTGTTGGCATTTATACATATTTTTTCGATTTTTATTTTTTTTTGGCGACTTTGAACTACTCTTCTAAATAAAATTTAGAGGAACTGAAAAAAAAACAAAACAAAGAAGCAAAGAACATTCCATGTTTTTTAAAGATGTAGAATAAGAAAATGGGTGGACACTTTGGCTGCTTCATTATGTTCGCATGTTTTGTAAGGCTCTCAGACTGAAGGAGAATAAATTAAAGCACCAACGACAAACAAGAGAACTAAAGTTAAGTATTTAATTTATTTAAGGCTTTAATAAAATCATAAAAAACTAAAGTTTTGATAGTTTTATTTCAGCCTAATGAATTGCAAAACTTTCGGCAGTGGTCTCCAATTAAATCATACAAATCATTTTTTTTTTTTTGGCGTGTCTTGCGTTTTATTATTAATGACCATGTAGGGAATGCATTTAAGAGACTTAACTTCGTTTAACTAAAAAAAATCGTACTTTATGCTCAATAATTTGCACTTCAGGTCTTCGCTATACGCCCGCGCTTTAGAGGCAAATTAATGTCTTTAATTTCCAGGACCTGGCCTATTAAATTAACCCAAAAATTTAAGTGATTATTGTGTATAAAGATTATTAGAAATATAAGAAATTCCGAAGTATGTTTATAAAACATATAGAACTCATCAGTAGACTTTAGTATATAAAATACTATATTTTTGTATTAGTCTTTAAATAGTTTATTTGTTACCAAATGAAATACAATTATGCATTCAATGTTTTTTGTTTAATGCTTTAAAACTTGTTATGTTTGTATATTGTGATTCTCAATAATATATTAAGAGTATTAATACAAATTCACAAAGGTTTTGAGCTAATATCAAAATTTTTGGCTCGAAATCTACTGCTGAGCTCCATAAGCAGGAGCGGAATGTGTACAGACATGGCTTATCAAAAAAAAACTAATAAATAAATGGCTTTTATTGCGCTAAAAATAAAAATTATAGCTTCAATGCAAAAGTTTAGTGGGTTCCATCTAGTGTTTTTCACGGGAATTGTCGGGACGGAAAATAAAATAGTGGCCTTCGAAAACATCTAGTTGTTCCGTTCAACTATGTATTTGTCAGAATATTAACAACTAACTTTGGTGTTATTTGTTCATTAATAATTAATTATCACATGTAATTTGGCTTACAAAGCGATATGAACTTTAGCCTCTTCAAATCATATATATAGAAACAAATTAAGTTCGAACAATAATAATTAAATCAACTTGAATATAAATACACCAAGTTTTTATTAAAGTAACTTTAAGAAATACACAAATTACTTGAAACGCTAATCAATGCTTTTTCTTAGTTTGGCACTAACGCTCAAAATTTGGCGTTAGAGTCTTCTAAAAGCACTAAAAATATTGCCGGAAGCACTTTTATTCTCTGAAAAAATCTACTCAGTAGAAATGTATGAATTAATTTTTTATACGAAGCCAATTAGTTTTGATACAAACCCAAATAATAATTAAATTTATCTCAGCATAATATCAATATAAAGATAATAAAATGATACTCTATCATTAAAACCGCGGAGTTTAAAAATTAAAACACAATTTTCTGCTGTGTACTTTCATTTGAAAACTCTTTAAAATATCCCCTTTAGCAGGGAAATCTTAATCATTCAATTATAAATCTTTTTGTTAACTACAATTATTTTAAGCTCGAAGAACGTAACTTTTGGAAAAATTAAGCAAAACACACATTTAACAATTTGTTGCGCACTATAGTTTCAATTCAAATTTTTTAGCTTTTGATTTTTATGTCGACGGTATCAGTGATTCTTTCTTCTTTCACCCCTGCATTTTCATTTATGATAAACATCTCATTATATTTGTTATTGGAAATTGATGGCTATTGGAAAATGAAAATTGTACAGAGATGATATGAAGTTGGCAGTGTTCATAGTTTGGCCGCCAGTTGAAGAGTTAGATTGAAGCTGCGAAGATGATGTGGGGGAGGGGGGGTACGAGTACACTCAGTTAAAAGCACAAAACAACCCTCTAGTCAGCCTAGAACCATATGTCTCTATGTCAATACTCTTTCTCCAGCGATAATTGCATTAGTTAAAATGTCGACAACTTTCGTTTTTTGCGCGAGTAGAGATACGTTAGAAACAACAGTTGTAGCGTATATCTGGTAATATTGTCAATGAACGCGTCAATAGTTTGTTTTTCTTTTTTATTTATATGTAATATTAAATAAATACATGTAGACGAGGGTCACTAAAATCTACTAGTGAATCTTTGGTTCAAATATCTCCATATGGTCGTAAAAGACGTATCTTATCAATAGCGCTAAAGTCTACTGGTAGATTTTCAATGACAACCCCATGTTATATGTCAATAGGCGATTACATTGGCTGGGGTACATCTAGTCAGTAGCACTATTGACAATGTCAATAGAAAATCACTATAATTTTACTATTGACAACGAGCGAGGAAATATCGATATTGTAGACTATAGCCCCTAAAATTTACTAGTGAATCTTTGGTGTCAATGTCTCCATGTGGTCCCAAAAGAACTACTTAGTCAGCAGTGCTACAGTCTAGTGATGGATTTTCAATGACAAGCTGTTAAATGTCAATAGATGGTACCATTGGCTGGGGTACACCTGGTCAATAGTGCTACTGACAACGTCACTAGTAAATCACCACAATTTCACTATTCGCACTTTCTGCAGGGAATATACATACATACATCCCTACATGCATGTGCATGTATATAATATATATAAATATGTACGTATGTAAATATACAAATATACACATTTATATGTACGGTTTTTTATTTAATTTTTGTTAGCTGATCCTGCTCATAACACATAATTGCATACATATGTATGTATGTATGTCTGCTTCTAGTCACTAGAATCTAGGGTATTAAAGTATTTTCCAGCAACAATACAACAACAGTAATAATAGCAACAGACAAGATACACATTTACTATGACAGTAAGACACTTGGACTGTTACAATATAACATACACACAAAAATATAAAAGTTAAGAAATTCAAAAGACAAAATAATAATAATTCCAACAACAATAACAAAAACAACAGGAACTATGCGAAATTTCTGTGAAAATTGGTTTAAAATTATTTACCGCCATATTTTAAAATATTTCATACATGTGCGATTATATTGTGTACACTTGCACGTATTAATGCCTTTGGAAGATGTAAGTGGGTGGATTGGAAATTTATTAAAATAATTAGCTGTTGGCCAAAAACCGATGACACCATTTTTTGAGGACGCACAGATTTTCGAAATCTTTGGAGGCCCATAAAAAAATTGGTCACCAAATTCGCTAAACTGAGTACATGTAAGGCTTATGCCCATTTTTTCAGTTGGTAATCAAACTGTAATTATTTTTAAGTTCTAATTAAATACGAAATTGTGCTTTTGAGTGCATATTTAAATAATAATTAAATGCGCAACCTTGCGTAATTAAATACAACTTAAGTTTTATGAGCGTATGTGTTTTTATGCGTGTATGTGTTTATAGAAAAGATACACATGAACATCATGTGGTCGTACTATAAAGAATTTTGTTTAATTTTCATAAATATATAACAAATACAATTCATGGTTTCATATCATGGAATAAATAAATAGAAAAATGCATTCTGATGTTTCTTTGGTTTTATAAAATGTGTTTTTATGCAATTTTAATTTTCTGCATTTTAATAATTAATTAATTTTATGCATTTTCTTATTTATGTTAAACATCTGCTGTTTGAAAAGCCTTCCATAATACTGGGAAATTTTGCAGTGCTACCGTACTTTCAGCGTAATTTAATAAGAACTTTAATTAACCACTGAAAAAATTAAAACGTATTTAATTACAACTTAATTTTAAATAAAAATTAGCTAAATACGTACTTAATTTTAAAGTTAAAAACTGGGGGTTAGTCTCTTTAGTAGTACTATCGAGGCTATACTGTCGTGCATACATGTGTCGTCCAAAATTCTTCATTTGTTACATAGTGTAGTTATTTATTATGGGGGTCGACTCCGCAAGTCGAAAATAGTTTTGAATTTGTATGTTAACTAAATGCGAATTCGATAGAATTTTCTTTTAGTTCGAATTACGGAATACAACCCCTGGATACAAAAGGAAAAAAACATTTTTAACTCAATTTAATTATTCCTATTTTGAATAAAAATTCTTCATTTGTAAAAAAAAAAATTTCAATGTAATAAAAACAAAAAAAGCCAGTTAAAAAACATTTCGTTAAGAATTATAATAAAAAAACAAAAAAAAAACAGGTAAGTCCAATAATAGTAAAAAAGTAAGTGTATTTATAGAAAAATATTCTAATGTTATTGTTGTTATTCTAAACTGAAATTATTTGTAGTATGTTTAGAAGAAAACGTCTCTAAATATAAAGAAAGAAGAGAGGTGTCTTGAGGAACCTGGTTATAACTTTGCTGCTAAGTTATATAAAAAAAATTTCATGTGTGAATTAACAATGCAAATATTTCAAAACGTTTCCATTTATTTGCCATTATATCTTTTCTAATTAGCCGACTTACATCCGATCGGCTGTGTTCTCTGTTTTGTGCTCATGTGCAAAAACAAATTGAGCAATCGTTCTCATTGATTTTGTTTTGATTTTGTTTCACTTACTTCAAGGAACGAAACAAAATAAAATCAATTATTTTGTTTCGTTTATTTTCCTAATCTGCTTTTAAAAACAAAGAAATCAAAACAAAAATAAATTTATAACTGTAATAGTGTCGATTATTTTTGTTACGAAAATTACGTCCTAACTTCTGTATCGTCCAATAAATAGCAAAGCTATAAAAAAAATTAAGTGTGAAATAAAGCCAGCTACCGGCAAGGGATGCGGAAATTTGTTGCAATCGATAAAAAAAAGTTTCACAAGCAGTAAAATTTATACGGTCTAATTTATGAAGGGTTTATAAAACAGATTTCCATACTTTATATCATGATGAATGTCAAATTGATATGATGACTAGAATTCATCACGTATAGACTCAATTTATTAATACATATTATGGTAGCGTTATGATATAATCATCAGACCTGACGGCCTGATAAATCATCTGAATATAAAATGCCATTTTATGTATTACTGTGCATTTAACGTTTATTTAGTACATAATGTCGTTTAAAAAAGGCGGCACAACAATTATTTGTAACCAAAAAAAAATTAAACAACATTCAAATTATATATTTTTGGCAAGTATTTTTAAAATATTTGTTTGATTCATCATGATATAAAATCATCAACGTCTACCCCCTTGTTTTGATATTAATGAAAAAATGACAGTTGCTCTGCCGGCGTTATATTACGAGTTATGACATAAAATCGTCAGTTGTGGACACTATGTTCAAAAAGCATTAATAATTTTTATAAATAAAGCAGACAGTATTTTACCATAAATACATATATGATCAAATCCCAACATATTGTAGGAGGCGTAGTTCGTACATGAGTTGTTGGTAATTTCAATAGAAACATTGTTTATAAACAAATGTTTACATAAAAATTATTAACAACGTTTGTATGAAATACTACTACTACAATAGGTTGTGAATTGAGCAATAATAGGAAAACTGAGGATTTTTATTATTATTCTGCGCGTCTGCTGATAGTTCCTTTAGAAATGCCAATTAGGTTCGGAGTTTGGTTGTACAAATTAATTAATTATATACTCACTACTAAAATTTTATGTTGCAATAACTGCTTCATTATAAAACTTCATATAATGGGTGTTTTTTATTGAGGTATAGAACTTTAAGTTGGCATCACTTTTTTAACTGGCGGCCATTTTGTCAGCTGTCAAGTGATTAATATTTAGTTTGGTTTGCCATTTCATCATGAACAGGTTGACAAAAGAACAACGCTTGCAAATCGTGCAAATTTATTTCGAAAATAATGGTTCAGTTCGCGAAGTTTACCGCAAGCTCCGTCCATTTTATGGTCGACATAATCGTCCATCAGCAATTAATTCGGTTAACCATGGATCGTTTTCGCACTACGTTTACTCTATGTGATAATACGCATCCGCAGAGACGTCGAACAGTGCGCACCGAAGAAACAATTGCCGCTGTAGAGCAAAGTGTTGAAGAGGACCCGAATGAATCGATTCGCCACCGTGCACAGCAATTGGAGCTTTGTCCATCAACTTTATGGAAGATTTTGCGCAAATATCTTGGCTTGCGACCTTACAAGATCCAGCTTGTGCAAGAATTAAAGCCGCGAGACCATGCAATGCGTCGTGATTTTGGTGTATGGGCCGAAAATGAGATTGATCTCGATGCTGATTTTCATCGCAAAATTTTGTTCAGTGATGAGGCTCATTTTTGGTTGAATGGCTACGTCAACAAGCAAAATTGCCGCATTTGGAGTGAAGAGAATCCACATGAGACCCTTGAGACGCCATTACATCCACAAAAACTGACTGTTTGGTGTGCTCTATGGGCTGGTGGAGTCATTGGGCCATACTTCTTCCGAAATAATGCTGGAGAGTCAGTTACCGTTAATGGAGACCGGTATAGAGCCATGATAACCGACTATTTTGTTCCCGAATTGGATGGCATGAATGTGGATGAGTTGTGGTTCCAACAAGACGGCGCTACATGCCACACAGCGCACGTCACAATCGATTTATTGAAGGAAACATTCGATGAGCGCATAATTTCGCGGAATGGACCTGTCAATTGGCCACCAAGATCGTGTGATTTGACACCATTGGATTATTTTCTTTGGGGATATGTGAAGTCGCTCGTCTACGCCAACAAACCAGAAATGTTAGGGGACTTGGAAGCCAACATTCGTGGCGTTATTGCCAACATACGGCCCCATATGCTCGAAAAAGTGGTTGAAAATTGGACCTGTAGAATTGGCTTTATTCGAGCCAGCCGCGGCGGCCACATGCCTGAAATCATATTTAAACATTAATGGCATAAAATTATCCTTCCAATAAAGCCAAATTGATGGACATTAAAACGATTTTCTTGTGTTTTATTTCAATTCGAAGTTCTATACCTCTGAAAAAAGCACCCTATATAATTTTATATTTTAAGCAATGTAAAAATTGTTATTTGTTATAATTTTAATTTTGTCACAGAGCTTAGAATACGGGTGTTAAATTGTAACAATTCCAAAAAAAAAACAGTAATAAAAAGTATTCTATTGTATGTTCCATCTTACACAGTTTGAGAACCTCATGTGTCACAGAAAAAAAAACTTTTTGTTCTGTCATAAATAACTTTCGGCAAGTACCGAAGGCATACATACGGCCACGTCAACAGTCATCAGTATATTACAATTTCACTTTCTTTACAGTTCGATTTCAACAAACGCAGTAAAAGTGTGAAAAAATTATATTAAAGTATTAAAATAATAAAAACAATTAACTTTGAAAATTTTCATAACTAAAGTTTATTTAGTTGCTTTTTTTTGCAAATTAATTACCGTAATGAATATGATATTAACCATCTATTATTATATAAATGAAGTTCTGGGAACAACAACCATTCATTATCATGTTTCAAAGGACACCTTCAAATTGTATCACTGGCCCTTCATGGTTTATTGTGGATTTATAAATTTGATCTTATTCATCGTTTCCCAAATCTTTGGATATGTGTACCTCGATGCGCACCATGTTAACCCATTGTCAATGTGTTACCAGCTTTTTCTGAATTCCTTATTTTATTTGTTTGGTTGTACGGAAATTTGGTCAAATAGACAGCGTATATTTAAAATCTACAAGGATTTTAAGAATTTATCGGAATATTATCTATCAGCCGGTAACATTAATCAAAACCATGAAATTGCTGGGCGTCTTGGAAAAGTATTGATTGTGAAATACATATTATTTATCTTTCAAATATTCTTCCATGTGTTACCTTACATTTTTAATGATAAATTAAATTACAAGATACTTCATGCTATATATACGAGCACCTATTTTTTCAAGGCAATGATTTTCGGAATTAACTGTTTTTTGGGCACAACTCTTATTTATATTGGTGCCCAAACAATAACTCGACGTTTAGAGAAAATCGAAAAAGATGTTAAGTTAATGCACCAGATAACACAGAGTGGAAGTGAATTTGATTTTAATAAACACAAGAGGTGGCGTAAATTATTACCACAAGAATTGAATCTTTTAACCCGTGAAAAGCACAAGCTGAAGAATTTAGCAGAAGAGTTTATTAACACTTTTGAACTGCAATTATTATATTTTTTCGTAATTGATTTTTTCTATACATCAGCTGCAATGCTTACATTAGCTATATCGATATACCTACGTTACAATATATTTCTTCTTCTATTTTATATTTATAATTAATAATTAATCAAATTTTTGTTTGTACCACTTTGAGCAATCAAGAAATATTTCGCAAAGATGATTTCGTCTTAAGTGTAAGTAAGTCTGGTTAAAAAAATTTGAATTTGATTAATTTATATATATATATATATATATATATATATATATATATATATATATTTTATATATTTAGTTGGATTGCTTACTACTACAGAACAGATCCAGAAAGCTTAAGTTAAGCGTTTGTGGCTTTTTTGAGATGACATGTTTAATTTGTTATATGCTTTTATAGAAAGAAATCAATAAGCTATGAACATATAGTAATATTTCGGTATTCACTCACTTAAAAATTTACGATATTTATCACAAATTAAACCACTTTCAATGTGTATAAAAATGTGTGAGTAGAAGTTTGGCTTTTTGTATTTCATCACAATAATTATTCGTATGTAATTTAAGAAATTTATTATTCGACATATTGTCAGAAGTTTATTGTAATTTGAAATTTATTTGCTGGTGGTTCAGCATTTCATTGTTGCTGTAACAAATCGTCAGTAGACTTCAACCACACATTTTGAATAGTCACAAAATAAAATAAGTAATAAAAATAATATAAATTATTTGCTGGGTTTTTTGTGTTAGTTTCTAAGCCTACTACGCTTATTTTTCTTTTGTGATTTTAAAAAATATTATTAGTTGTGAATTCTCAAATAGTTCTTGAAAGTCTATGCATAAGATAAGAGGTTTGTGACTATTCAAAATGTGTGGTTGAAGTCTACTGATGATTTGTTACAGCAACAATGAAATGCATATAGACAACGCTGAACCACCAGCAAATAAATTTCGTATGTAATCACAAAATATATTATAAATAAATCACATTAGCACAGAATTCTGAATTTTTGTCGGTGAAGAAGAAGAAGTAAGTATAAATATAAATTTAGATTTTTTTTGACCTCAATAGTAAAATCATTTCATGCAAAGACTGGACAAACTAAAAACAAAAGTTGCTCTGGACTTAACAAAAATTGATGTATTCACATAATTATAAATAAATAAGGCTGTATGAAAGAAATAACATCAGCAACAAAAAAGCAAAACAAAAAAAAAAAAAGAATGAAATAATTCCCATAATATTTCATACACTTTGGATGTTGTTGCATTTTGAAGTAGTAAATTCCAACATTTTTGAATTTATTTCATTTAATCCGAAAATTTAGTTTTTATTGAATGAAATATTTTTATTAATTAGTGTGAGTTTCTAAAGAAGAGAAGAACAGTTAAACTAGACTTTATCAACATCAGCTATTTAATGTAAATTTTAATGAAACCGAATACGAGAAATTATTGTTGTGTATACAATTATTGATTTACCTTTGGTAAATACATTTGTAAGTATCACTATTCGTTTTCTGTTTTTCCGTTTTCTCACTTTCCATTTAGGTTAGCACGAAGTTATATCACTCTACCTAAGTATGTTTAACTACTCTTGTTTATCTTTTACGATCATCACATTAATTAGTTTTAGGTTAAAATATTTTTGTCCCGTGCCCGTGATGACTGAAGTGAGACATTTTAAATTTAATTGAGCTATAGTGAATTTTAAACAAAAATAATTTCTTTATCTTTAGAAACTCACATTAATTAGTAAAAATATTTCATTAAGACCGATTAAGAAATTAGAGATGTGCACGTGAGCGTTTTTTGACTCGCGACACTCACGCTCACGCAGAAATATACCTTACTCACGCATTTTCACGCACGGATGATGATACATAAAAGCTATTTGCTACAAATATCGGCGAAAGAGAGCGCTGTCATAAGCATTATCATAGACACTAATGCACATCACAGAAATCTATGATCATGATATGGCTAGGGATCGAACTCTAGCTATCGAAGACCGTCATTTGCTTTGTAGTCAACACACTCACTAACTACTTCAGCCATTAGCAGCAACCCACCCTCCCTCCTTCATAATTTAATTTAATTTGAATTAAACTTACAATATTATGGCCCCATGCTCTCTATAGGAACTATCAATCTTAGTTAGGCAAGCCTTGTAAATAACAAATGACATATTTCTGGTCTTACCTGTAAGTAGAAAAGAAAAAAATTTATATGAAAACTTAGATTCTTTGCAATAGGGAAATTTAGAATATCTAATAACACGTCAATGGTTGGAAACTCAAAATTTATATTTATAGTTCAGAGTTCAGTATTTCATATCTAATAGAGGCCTGCTTAAACAATCTTGAAATGTAAATACGTCTTGTTTTTTAAATGCATATTCGTGGCATGTAATATACTAAACCAATAATAAATGCTGGCATAGAATAAGCGAGCACAATGGATGTATTGATGTTCGTGTATATGAGTGTTTCCAAGCGATGTCGCGAAGAATTCTTGTTCAATCAAAAGGAGTAGTGTTGATGAGTTTCAGAGAACAGAAATGAGTAGTGTTGAATCATGATTTATAATTTCTTGTACTTATGCGCACTCATACTCATTACAATATTGTCTAGGCATCATATTCACTCATAAGTGTGCAGTTCTGTTCTCATCGCACTCATACTTAGCAAGATTTTTAGAGTTGTTGATTTCGACTCTCCTGAATTCTGATAAACTGAGGTAATTTATGAGTGTGAGTGTGATATGAGTATGATGTCGACGTCGCATTCATATTTATTGCAACTTATACTTATAAATAAATTTTATCGTGAGTGTGCGTAATTCAGAGTAGTTGTGTTCATGAGTCATTATGATTAGCGAAAAAACGATTCATTGCAGATCATTGATGCGTGTATGCTTGTGATTTTGCATATTGTACGATTAAGTGTGTGTAAGATGTAGATGGTAAGCTAATATGTGTTTAAGGGTGATTTTTTAAGGCAAACACACACAAGTAATGTCAGTGCATGTGTGCGTTTGTATGTGATCAGAAAAATAAAAGAGCATACACACAACGTGTGTGTGTATGGTGGCAGTTATTTTTTTTTCTTGATTTCTTCTACTCTCACCCCCAAATCGGTTCAGTTTTATGTAAAAAAATTACAAAAAAATTTCATACCGAAAGTTGTGTTTTAGGGGTGCTTCTGGCCCTCAAAGTTGGCCCTCAAGCCCATATGCATACACACATGTATGTATGCACGTGTATATATAAAATTTACATTGCACAGTGGAGACTTTTACAAAGTAAATGGCAACAAATTTGGAGCTTCTAAACTACTAATTGGATTTATATGAAACTCCTAATATCCGTAGGTGAGGACTAAGACTTTATAGCCGCGGCGGCCGTCTGCCCGATATGTTGTTCCACACATAACCTCATTCTGTCTACTTTACGATATGATAAAGTTTCACGATTTTTTTTTTAAATATCTGTGTTTTATTTAAAATTTAAATCTTGCGTTCTTGTTGGGACACCCTTTACATAGCATTCACTTTGGCTTAGAGCAAATTATTTTGTATTTTGGACATGTACACTACATTCACCAATGTCCTAAAATAGTAAATTTTAAAAATATAAAACGCTTATAAAATGTTGTGACGATAGATTTTTAAAGTTTCAACTATAAAATAATTTCATATGAGTCAGTTTAATTCGCCTGAAAGTATTATAACAATAGCCCAATTCACAATCTTTTGCAAATTGTCTTGCATCGTAGCATGTGCAAAATGTTATACGAGTAGTATATTGATACTCACCAATGCAGGAATGATGTCTCGTGATAGCGTGAGAATTCGTGCGTGATTATTAAAAACAGCTCACGTACGATAACGCACGAGTAATTTTTTGTAAGTCACGCTCACGCATTCACGCGTGATTAACTATAAATGTGAGTTATATATACCAAAACACTAAGAATGGAATACTTCCCAAAAAAATTTTTTTAAAGTTATATCATCAGTAAATAAAGTTTGGGCTTATTTTGTTTAATTTTGGAGTTATTTCGCTCTGAGAAAAGTTGGTTGCTTCGAATAACGAAATCATTTGGGAGCTACTGCATTTGTTTCGGACTTATGTACTTTATTATTTTAATTTGATATTTTCTCAAATATATTTAAATGAACATTTATTAAGTAATTGCTTTATTAAATTGCTGAGCCTATTTCACCAATGCTATATGTCGATTTTCATTAATTTTTGTATGGTAAAATTACTTTTATATATGAATTGATATATAAATAAGTTGGCGAAATTGGCTCTTAATGTATGAAAGAGACGTGGGCAGTGCAAATTGGTTTTAAGCACAGGGCTAGCTGCATATTTGGTAGTATATTTTTCTATAAATAATCATTCACACATTCTCAGATATGCAAGCTAAACTGACAATGGTCCAGGAATCTGCATCTGCAGACGAAACATTAACAATGTTAATATGAGCAGACTATTAAATAAGAGTGGTGGTACCAAAGCAAACATCTCCAATCGTATACATAAAGCCCGTCTAGGGATTTGGTCGACTTAAATATGTAAATCAATATGTAACTCTTCATACATGTTAAGAAGAACATATTTAAAAATATTTTACACAATTCTTAAATCCTCACCATTATACGCATGCGAGACTAGAACACATCATCACGTGAACTTCAGTCTGCGCAAGTTTTTTTTTAAATAAATGCAATCAGAAACCAATCGCAGCTCAAATCCCAAGATGATGATAACAAAAACTTGGAAACGACATACCAGAATCGAATAAGCATCATTGTTTTATTTTGTTTTATAAAGATTTTTGTTTGAGGCTTTAAAGTTTGTTATGTTTCTATCTATAAAAATTTAAAATACTGAACTTGATTCCGATTAAGAAATTATTCCAGACAAATTTTTATTAAAAAAAAAGGTCTTGAATTTTTTTTATCTGAGGCACCCCCCACTTTCTTTACTGTAAATTATTTGTAGTTACATGAATACTTATAATAATAATTTTACCTGAATAAATATAGAAGTAAAGCTTAACAAGAGAATCTTAATCCAGAAAAAAAAACGAATGAGTAGGGTGATGGGTGTTCAGTGGATATGGAAATTGTCGTGAATCTTTAACATACTAAACGAATTCAGAAGGAATATTAATTTTTTAATTATTAATTTTTCTTTGGATTAGCGAATTGCATTCCATTCCATTTCAATACACAAAGCACAAAAAATTAACTGCTTAAAACAAAAAATAAAAATTACATTACTTTCTCCTTTGGAATTTGTTTTAGGGCTTTTAGAATTTTAGGAGTGCAAACTTTTGCAGGAATATGTGTTTTGATACGGTGCATTATAATCAATCAAACCGTCGATTTTGAATTCTTTGTAACTTGTGGCTTTTTTTAAATCATATGACGATATAATGATGATTTGAAAGTTTATTCCAAAATAGGTAATATGCACGATGTAGAATTGTTGCAGAAGGACCTTGATAACCTTAGTAATTGGTGTGTCAATAATTTTCTAAAATTCAACATGGATAAGTGTGCCTATGTGTCTTATTCAAGATCCCTTACACTAATTCCATCGATTTGTAACATAAAAAATATTGCAATGAAATTGATAATTAGGGAATAATTTTTTATTCGAAGTAAACATTTAAGCAGCATCTAGATACGTTTATTCCGAATTCCTATTCTACTTTAGCTTTTATTAGGAGAAATTGCTCGGATTTTGCAGATCCTAATACAATTAAAATTTTATATACATCTCTTGTAATATCTAAACTGGAACATGAGACTCTAATTTGGAGTCCTTATTGCAAAAATTCTAATGCCCCTATCGAAAGAATACAGCTTAAATTTATTAAGTTTGCTTTGCCGTATTTGAATTTTGTACAGCCACAGCCTTCATATGAATCGCGATGTCTTCATTTAGATCTTGAAACCTTAGAATATCGTCGAAAATGCAATCTTTGTTATTTATATTTGACATTAGTAATTCTAATATATGTAGATTGTCCTATCCTACTAAAGAGAGCTTCCTTTAATGCACCGAATAGATGTCTTCGACATTGTAATTTTTTTTATAATTACTGTCATCGTGGATATTAGAGGACTGCGTAAACAGTCTTGAAATGTAAATATGTCTTGTTTTTTAAATGTATTGTCGTAGCATGTATTATACTAAACCAGTAACAAATGCTGTCTTTTAATAAGCGAAGCACGATGGATGTATTGATGTATGTGTATATGAGTGTTTTTAAGCGATGTCGGGAATACTTCTTGTTCGTAACAAACAATCAAAAGAAGTATATTGTACGTTTGAGTGTGTGTGTAAGATGTAGCAAGCCCACACAACTAATGTCAAAGCATGTGTGCGTTTGTATGTGCGCAGAAAAATAAAAGATTATACACACAACGTGTGTGCATGACGTTCGTATACGTGCCCATGCGTATGAAAAAGCAAGCATCACAAATTCTTCTGTCACGAAGTGAAATAAATTTCTTGCAAACATTGTTGTTTAGCGTTTGCTTTAGAAGATTTCGCTGTAGTGATGAAGCATTCTTAAAAGTTCTTGTAAGTGTTCTTGTGCAGGGGTCTAATAGATATTATGCAATAAATAGTCCTCTAATCAGCGTTAGAGTTTACAGTTTTTAAAAAACTTCTTATATCTGAAAAAAAAACTTTTTTTCTACAAAAGTTCTAAAATTTTAAAAGAAAACATATAAATGTATTTGGAATTCATTTTATTTAAAAATATAAAAACGATTAAAATCAAAAACGTAACATATTATAAAAAACATAAGTTAAAATTCATATTAAGATTTAGAGATCTTTAAAAAAAGATCACATGCATTAATAAATATATTTCTTATTTGTACATTGTTTGATTAAAATTTAGAGCCATTTAAACGTCATAGTCGACCATAAGAGAGAGTAAACACAATTAGACACTGTTGCAGTAATAAGGGAGTGAGAAAATATATGTTCGTTTTATTGCATACAAACATCACTTAGTATTCTCATTCAATATGCTGCAAAAGTTAAATTATGTACATATTTATAGAAAAACTTTACAAAACTTTATATTTCCAAAAAAAAGGAAAAACTTGGCAAATGGTAACGCTGCCTCTAAAAAAAGCTCTTGCTGATTGCAATAAATTGAATAATATTAAAATGATTGAATTTACTTCATCAAAATGAAATTTTGAAAACTCTATTTTATACCTTACAAATAGATTAAGTTATTTTTGTTAACGAATAAATTAATTTATATAATATATTAAGTTATTATATTCTGGAAGGAACACTGTTCTATAGACCTTATAAAATAAATAAATAATAAATTCAGTAAAGTGCGACTCTGACTCGCGCACGAAGGGTTCCGTACGAACACTAGATATGTAATTTAATACAAACTTCATCCTATATAATATATAGTTTTGGCATTTTTTTCGTTTTTGGGGTCTTTTCGGTTTTTTTTGGCATTTTTGCGTTTTTTCGGTTTTAGCGATTTTTTTAATTTTTGGCTCTTTTTTTAGTTTTGACACTTTATTTTCTTGTTTTGGCGATTTTTTTCGGTTTTTGGCGTTTTTTCATTTTGGCGATTTTTTTTATTTTTTGGCGATTTTTTTCATTTTTACGATTTTTTTTTATTTAAAATTTTTTTTTAGTTTTGGCTACATTTTCGCGTTTTGGCGATTTTTTTTCGATTTTTGGCGTTTTTTTTCAATTTTGGCGTTTTTTCATTTTGGCGATTTTTTCGAATTTGGCAATGTATTTTAGTGTTAGAAATTTGTTTTTAATTTTGGCGATTTTTTTCGTTTTGGCGATTTTTTTTAATTTTTGGCGATTTTTTTTTTGGTTTAGCGATTTTATAATTTTCGGTTTTTTTATTTTTACCGTTTTTGAAAATTTCAAGTGTTTGCCCTTTACGGTTTCCAAGATATAGCAAATTGCTAAAATTACATAGTCAAAATTGCATTAACTGATGGACCACCCTTTAATTTAATTTTTTTTTAAATTGTAGTGTTAATTGTTTTAGTCTGTATAAAAATACACTAATTTTACAAATTTCAAGTTTCAATATACATATGTTCATACAATTGTATGTATATTACATGGGATTTTAACATTTTTCGTTACTCGTTTTGGAACACCCTTTAATTTTTAATTCTCATGTATTTGTTGTTGTAGCGGCCAAGGTTCTACATACTCTGTCCGAATTTCAGGTCCGTAGCTCTTACGGTTCCTGAGAAAATACCGTGTGACGGACAGACGGACAGCGTAGCGAAAACAATAGGGTTCCTTTTCACCTTTGGTGTACGGAACCCTAAAAAGGAGTTCAAGGTAAAGTCCTGCACATGACCATTTATGAGACCTTTCATAACATGAGAGATTTTTCAAATGCTTTACTACAGCGAAATATTCTAAAACAAACGTTAAACAACACTGTTGGCAGGACATTTGTTTCAGTTGTTTGTCTTGCCAACAGTGTTGTTTAGCGTTTGTTTTAGAATATTTCGCTGTAGTAAAGCATTTGAAAAATTTGTCATGTCTTGAAAGGTCTTATAAATGGTCTTGTGCAGGACACTAGTTCAAGGCGTTAAATTTTATTTACCACAAAAATTTTTTTATAATTGTTGTCAAAAGTTAATTTGAGATTGTATATATTTTAAATACATTGCACTAAGTACTTGTGGTAGGAAAAAATATTTTATCACAAGCCTGGTCACACAAAAAATTCTAAAAAAAAAATTGATTTGATCTTCTTTCTAAAAACTTATAACACCGTCTACTTATTCTATTAGACAACTACGCAAATACTCGTACATACGCTGCGGCAATCAGGGGTGTAGTGATGTCGCAGATGAAAACTAAATTCTTGATACTGTAGCCAGTACAACAACCACTGAAATAATAACAACAACAAAAATAGCAACAAAACGTTCAAAATTTAGTCTTTATTCTGTCTTTTAGTTTAGTTAAAGTTCTTCTCTTCTTTTACTGTTTTTTCTGCCTCGGGGCCTATAATTAAGATAGTCAGTCTCCGTGAAACCAATTTTCTGTCCTTTAAATAAAATCGCTTGCAGCTTCAGTAGTACAAAATGTAGGTAGTGTGTCAGTATGGGATATAGCAGGCCAGTAATTGTTGTGATGTTGGTGGCGTTGGTGAGTGAATCACTTCTTTTTTTTTATCCTCCACTTTTATCATTTTTTTTTCTTCTTTTTGTATGTTGTTATTGTAATTTGAGGCATTATGGTTTTTTTAAGCCAAGAAGATCATCTCCTTGGTAGTTTTTGTAGACATTTGTGCTGCTGGTACACATGTCCTTCTGTATCAACCAAACACGTCTCAACAAAAATACACCGAACGTGTGTGATTACTGCTGACTGCAATTCGCCAAGTGATTTTATTTCGATTGGCGGCTGTGAATACAATGCGATGGTGGTTAAGTTGTCGTCTAAAGCACAAATAATACAAAAGCAACAAAACGACAACAAGATGATCCTTTCAAAGATTTTTGTGAAATAAATTGAAATACACAACAGCGATTGTGTGAGAGAATGAGTGGGGATTCCCCTCCCCCCACTTGAGTGCTTGGCTGAAACGTGGATTTTGTGTATTTTATGTTTCATTATGTTTTCGTTTTATTTGTTAAAATTCAAGAGAACGAGTAGAAAAAAATCACAAAAACTAAAATTATTTTCTTTGATTCGTCTGAACTGTGTGACACATGGGAGGTACCAATTTTAATGGAATTTCTTTTAGATCGGATGGTCATTTATTTAATGTTTTTTTTCGTCTTCTTTTTTGATGTTTATGTGTTTGTCGTTTTTTTTTTAATAAATATATATTTTTTATGTTTTTCTATGTGTGTATGTTGCTTTTAAAAGGTTTAATGATATTGCAAGATTTTTAACTCAGACATCCAGAAGACAATTTTTTTTTTGTCTTCTTAAACTTATGTGAACGGAAACTTATATTTAGAGGTAATTATTTTAGGGTTGCTTTGTGTTTAAAATAAAAAAAAAACGCTTATTGAATACTACTCTGAGATTTATTGGTAAAAATGGACTGGAAACTTTAATTGTCACAGCGGCATTTGATATACATATGTATGTAAGTATTAGATCGAAGCAGCTGAAAACCCAGAAAGAGACGTTTCTGATGTGCGGATTTATAGATTAATGGTATGCTTATAATCGAATGAGGAGGTAATCAATTGTCCGCAACAGTGCTCAAGAAAGCGCTGAGTAGGTAAACAAAAATGTTACTTACTTCTCACTTTTGTTATTTCACACATGGACGTTTTCATGATGTCGAACGTGACCGTCGAACATATTTAAAGCGAAAAAAGTCTCAAAACGGAACGGATTTTTATTGTGAATGTGGCTTAATTTATATTATTCATTTTCAAAAAAATTTTAATAAACCGAGGCGTTTGCATGGGACAAAAAAAAAAGTAATTTTGGCGGCCAACGGTTCAAATGCAGATTTCAGCAAAAACTGGGGCCTAATTTCTGCACTCGTGACCGGAATTGCATTCGAATAGAAATTAATTTCGATGGCAAGAAATTTTCCGATGATGTCACTCGTTACCAAGCGAATCGAGTTTTTATTTCAGTGTTGGAAAAAGGCAAATGTATTTATACATAAATTCATTTCAGAACACTGAATAAATTGTAAGCAAAAGCATATGTTTGTATGTGTGCAAAAACATATACATATATGTACGTACATACACACGTATATGCAGAAAAAAGAAACGAATACATAAATGTTATTTTCATTTTAATTTAATTAATAACTTAATAATAATAAATTAGTGTAAAGTTGGAGAATAGAGAGAGCACTAGCTACATGTTCGATTCTTTTATTGGTTGACCAGAAGCATTTAATTTGTTATTTAGATGCTCCCAGAGTTGGTTGATTTTTTTTATATATTTTCCCCGACAACTCTTAGGCAAAACATTATTTGCAAAGTCAGTTTGTTTTGTTATATTTAAAGTCAACTAGAAATTCTTTGATTTTTATTTTTTTTATACGTACATTTGTGCATTCATTCATTTATAAATAAATAAGTCGAATATTGAACATAAATTTTCTTTTTCTTCGCTTTTTCTATGTTAGAAATGATTTCGAATGCCTTTTTGCTTGCGAGTAAAACACGAACGGTTGCATTCGAATGCATGCACGTTATCGAATGCTGTCATTAGAAATTTCAATATGTGTTATGCTAGGAACACAATTGGGACGAATGACGAATTTCGTCTACGTCGTCGATAAGAATTCGCTGCGTAAATTCGTCGTTTGAAACACAATAACGACGAATTTACTCAGCGAATTCAGCTCTTATAACTGATAAGGTTGGTTATTGTCAGTGTGACCATATTAGCTTATTTTGGGCTAAATTTAGCTCATTTCTTCTGGATTTAGCTTTAAAATTTTTATTTAGCTCTTTACTTATTTTTTAGCTTTTTTAAATACTGATTTAGCTTTTTTAGCCCTTTTCAATCCAAATTGCGTATTCTGTAAAAATGTAATTATTAAAGACATACGTGATTTAGATTAATTTTATTTTAAAATCTGGTCACACTGGTTATTGTGTATGTAAAGAGAGTGCGAAAGAAATTTGTTTTTTCGTCGTTCGTCGGCGTACAAAACACTGATGGGAAATGTGGCACAATTGTGCTATTTTTCGCACTATTGGATGTTAGCTGGCACTGTGGCACTCTCGCTCCTTTTCTGGGACTTTTTGTCCATTCGAGCTATAACCACCAAAAAGCTTAAGCGGCATATTTTTAACTTCGTTTTATGTTTCCGAACGAAAGAAAACACGATAAAAAATTAAAAGTTAATACAGATCTGTATCATACCCTGAAGAATTAAAAAATTCCTTATGTCAAGTGTGAGTGAGTTTTGGATATCGGAGACGTAAAAAACTAATGTGTAAACAACTAAATTTGGAGCGTGTTTTTTGTGATATTCACGGAGTTTTTTTTAGCTATACACAATAATATATCATTCAAACACCATAGTATACTAAACGAACATCAAGTGTCATCATTTAAATTATGTAAAAAGTAGTTTGGCACTATTTAGAAACAGATTCGGCACGAAATCAAGTTTTTCAATTCCCATCACTGGTACAAAATAGAAATAAATCTATCTCAGAGTTCGTCACGCACACGAATTTCGTTCTACGACGGTGTTGTGTTCATTTTCATATGAACAAATGTGTTATATTTTTTATGACGAAAGTTCGCACCGAAAAATTCGTCGTTCGTTCCAATTGTGTTCCTAGCATTACTCGAAACCGAATGCGAAAATCCCAAGAGTTAAAAAAACTCGCACATTCGAGTAATAACTCGCTCGCAATCGAATGCGGGAATTAGGCCCCTGCGGCAATAAATCAATAACTTCTTCTTTTTCTTCTTTTGCATTGATGTCTTTTAAAATGGTGTTGGTTTTACACAAGTAGAATTTAATTTTAATCACTGTCGCACGTAATATATCTCACGCAAATTTTTTCTACTATAATATTTATATTGTTTCTGTTGCTCGCTATATTTATGAAATTAATCCAAAAAAGCTTTTTTAAATTAACAGAATTATGTGCTTGTTTTTTATTTATTGTTTTGCAATTTTAAGCCTGTATCACACGATCGGCACGATGTACCAATTGTCACTTAATTAATTTTTGAATAAGTCTATATGGCAGTTATGTAGTTATATTTCAATTAATTGAGAAATCAGGCAAATTTTCCTTGTTACTTATGAATTTATTTCAGTGATCCGACAAAAATTGGTACATTGTACCAATCGTGTGATCTACGCTTTACATAATATTCCATCAGCTTTTCTCTCCACCGTTAGCTCTCTCTATTTTTTGTAGCCGCCGTTTTCGCTTATTAGATGTAAATAACTTAAGACTACATATGTATTTGCATAAAGAATTCATTTGTGTCAGAAAAAAAATACAATTAATTTGTTAATTTCACAATCGCGATATCGCACGTGACCGCAAATCTAGTTATTTTCAAATGATATATTTTTATTTCAATTGTACAAAACATATCTGTTTGTTTTCAGTATTTTATGATCTTTCTACATGAACTCTCGATGGACTGGTAATAAATGTAGTTTTCCAAAGGCGTTCGTGGCATCGAAATGTGCGATAATACAAAGAGAAAACCTACACTTGTTTTTCGAGAGCAAAAGTCAATGCATCTTGTCTCACTTAAAAGAAGTTTTATCAAAACAAAACATCCAGATAGGAAAAGTTGCGCTTATGTGACTTTGCGTTGAATATGTGAACAAATGTAAGAATTGCTTACATTAGATAAATTTAATTGATTCCCTTTAAAAATATTTAAAAATAAATTATTTTCAAGAATTAAAATGTTTTTGTTGGACTGGGTGAAAATAAGTACATACACATAATTTCCTTTTGTATTAATATTTATTTTTTTCCTTAAGGCCGTGATACACTATCCTATACAATCGCGCAATTTTTGAGAAAATACAACCCTGGTATGATAGAGTCTATCAAAAATAATTCCTTCTGCCAAAAAAACCAACTTCAATCCAAGAATCTGATAGAAGAAGATAAGAAGAAGTACGTGATATATAAAATTGAATTTTAATGGGCGTGCCTCAGAAGTCAGGTTGTGTGATAAGTCTTGTAAAAAGATGTAAAGCAGAACCACTTAAAATAAAATATTAAATTTTAATGGGCGTCACTACACCCATTTTTTTAAATGCAAGATTGTCTTTTCTTTAGAGATCAAGGTGTGTGGTAAGTTTCGTAAAAATCGCTTAAGTAGAACCGCGTGAAATATTATAATAAATTTTAGTGGGCGTAACCCCACACATTTTTTCAACTTTAAAATTGTATAAAGGCGTTTTATAGGTTTTGCAGCAATCAAGTAAGTAGAATATCATAAAATTAAATTAAAAAAATATCCCCGCCCACTTTTTTTACAGTGAGACCAATAAGAAGTTATAAATTCTCAGAGAAAAAAAGCATTTTTACAACCGGTCTCTCAAATGTACCAAGTTATGAAGTAACACTGCCAAGAAAAAAAGTTGCGAATTGTTAACCTCCTAATTTTTTTTGAAGTCGGTTATGAAAATAATAACAATTCATCAGATCTGGGCTGTAGTTTTTTGGAGGTCATACGATTGTGAAGGATAGTGAGTTATGGCCTTTAGCATGCATTTTTACTCAATATATACAAGGAGTTTTTGATTCTAAATGATCAAACAGAATTGTGGCATAAACACATTTTCTATAAAAATTTACACAAAAAAGCAGCCGCAGAAAACAGTCGAGAGATAAATTGTATTTTATTTTGACAGCGTTTGTTATTCTGCTCTGAGATATAAATACTCATTCTCTCAACAATGCTGCTATTGAAAGTACAATAAATTTCATAAATTATGTGAGCAAAGTGCTGATTCACACACATCAGGCTTACCTGATCAGTTTTTGTTCAAATTTCTTTTGAACCTGCATTTGCGTTCCTACACGCTGTCGAGTTTGTTGCGTCAAGTTTCATCAATTTGCGTTGTAGTAGAGTATAACGAATGACAAAACAAAACAAAAAAGCAAACTTGACTGATACGGTCAAGTCTGTACCCATCTCTATTCTCTTTTCCTGTCTCTCTCCTAAAAACTCAAGACTTAACGAGTCAGACCTGACGTGTGTGAATCCGGACAAGACTACAAAGAAAAATAAGCCCAGAAGAAAGTAAAACAAAAATTAGAAATCATTTGAAGTTACTGCCGTAGATTTTATTGTGGGCTTTATTAACGGACAGCGACTTTTCCTGAAGTTTTGGACTTATTCTTATATTTATACATTATTTTTACCTAATTTTGAAGTTTGTTGGCCGTTAGTTTTGGTTTTGTGTTTTTATAATTCAGATGAAATCTTTTAATGTAATCAGAACTTATTTTTTGTTATTTACATGTCTTTTTAAAATTGTACATCTTGATACAGAATATGTATGAACACAAATAAGTAAATAAGTATATTGGGCGTTAGGTTAGGAAGGGTGGTGCTTTACCGCACCACCACTCGGAGTCCCAATTGGGTACATTGTGATTCCTCATATGGGCG
The DNA here is from genome assembly GCA_949987645.1 of Tachina grossa. NCBI lineage: Eukaryota > Metazoa > Arthropoda > Insecta > Diptera > Tachinidae > Tachina > Tachina grossa. Next base: position 106,155,279 of record OX465277.1, on the reverse strand, counting down.
TTAATTTGAGGAAATTCTTAAGTAGCATTTTCCAGCAATTTTCGAGAAAGTCCAAATGGGAGATTTTAAGTCTACAGCATAGTTGCGCTTGCTATTTTATTTAATTCAAAGTCTGTTCCAGAATTTCACTTGCTATTTTAAACCAACACAGATTTGCTTCGTAGCAACTAGAGTACTGCTGAGTACACACTTCGCATTTATTTTGTTGTCATTTTGTGGCGTCATTTTCAAGATGTGTGTAGCGCTGCTCACATTACGTTTTTTATATGCAATGCAATGACACACAACAAAAAATATCGGAAATGCAAAACGTTACCACTTTGTTTTATTTATACTCGTATCACAGAAGATTGAACAAACGTTTAACTATTTTCTTTTACCAATTGAAATTTCATACCACACATTTGACCATTCCTTTTACATTTAAAGCATTAGTCCAATGTACTTTTATTATTTTGCCAGAAGCGCTGCTAGAGATAAGAAATTTGAAATAATAATTATGATACATTTTAGAAAAAAATTTGTATTAATAATTTTTTTTTTCTGCCCAAGAAAAATAGATCCCCAAATTGTTGCCATGCATACGAGGCCAAATTAACAATAAATAAATAAATTTCAACTTAACTAACTTAATTTAGTGCCATTTATTTCTTTCAAATAGCAACAAAAAAAAATCATACACACAACAAAAAGAAGAAAAAAAGTTAAATAAAAAACATGCGTCACTTGAGCAAATTGAGTTTATCAGATTAAACCACTTAAAATAAATTAAAGAACAATTTGGAAATGATTAAATTTATTTAAGAATTAAAAAACAAACAAAAAAAAAACACGAAATAAGAAAGCAAACTTCAGTCAATTATTGACAATTGAATTGAAAATATTTCCAAATAAAAAGAAATTACTGGCTTCTCTATCATGGCAACGGAAAATGCGGAACTTTTAAAGAGATAAAAGTGGGAGTGGAGAATCCACTCATTGACATTTGACTTTTCAAGTGACGCACGTGTTACGTTTTAGTTTCAAAAATATTTTCTAAAGTATTTAAGAAGTAATCTGTATAAATTTTTATTGTGTTGTTTTTTTCTTAAGTTATGCAAAGAGTTTTCTTATAAAGTTTATTTGTACAGGTTAGGTTAGGTTAGGAAGGGTGGTGCTTTAAAGCATCTCCACTCGGAGACCCCATTGGGTCCATTGTGATTCCCTTCTGTTGCTCAAAAAAAGTAATATTCACCCTCCCATTTGCAGCCAGAAGTGACCATATTATCCATCATTAAGCCACCGAATTCCCATAATAAAGCCGCTGATGTCCTCTAGTTTACATTTCTCGACATCAGTAATGCTTTCATGGAAACGTCTGCACAGCCATCTAAGCCTATGACGTTGCAGCTTCGGGCAATGACAGATAATATGTTTAATAGTCTCTGGTTCCTCTTCATCTCCGTACAAAAATCTCGAGTGCCAGTAGTTTAGATCTTACTGAGTCTAATTTTTGGCCAAAAACCCCTCGAGACTCTACAATCCTCCCTACTTTACCATGAATTGTTGGTCCTGCTTTCTACCCAATCACTGAGTTCTTTATAGTAATGACTAGGGAAAGGATTTTCATGCATTTAAAATCACGTTTTATGTATATAAAATATGCAGTAAAAATATAAAAATATGTATTTAAAACTAATAAAATATGCATTTATCAACTTTTTTTTCAGCATTTAATAAAAACAAAAACTTGAAAAAATCACCTTCATTGCTTTCTTAGCAAACATTTTGTCATTAAAAACTTAAAAAACATAAAAAGATCAGCTTCAATGCCTTCTTAATAAATATTTTTCAAATCATACGGAATACAAAATAAAGTTCAGTCTAACTTTTATTTACGTACATGAATTAATAAATATTTTTTTTATTGTCAAAGATAAATCTTTAAAGATTTTTTTTGAAATAAATTTTATGCAATAAAAATGAATATTCCACGTCAGCAGAAGTTATTGGTGCGTACTTAAATGCTGCTATTTCGTTTGTGGAATATTCAGTTTCTAAATTTTCGTTGTTAGAACTATAAACTATTGATCCAATTTGTTGCATATATTTTAAGTTCATAAGTTTTTTGTATAACTATATCTAATTGATGTGTTAAAGTAAGGAAAGCCTCTAATTGGCCTATAGTGTGAACAAGAAAGCAATACTATGTGTACCCAAATATCAATTAGGCAGAAGGCTGCCGGATACTATTTTTCTATTAATAAAATTAAGGAAATGTTAAAGTCAAAAAACTTGCACCCATATGCAAAAAATAACGTGTGGTTCAAACGTACGTTAAAACCAGTTTTTGTATAGAAATTTCAATTTAACGTACACTTCAAGCACAAGCTATTTTTGCATATGGGGGAAGTTTTTGGACTTCAAAATTTCTTTAATTTTATCAATAGAAATTTAGTATCCGACATCCCTCTGCCACGTTCCCCATCTAGTTACTATAGGATGTATCCGTATCATATCATTTGATATTTTTCATTAAAGGCTGAAACACGCAAGTGCTTTCAAAAGCACTTTATATCCACATCAAATTAATGCGGAACCAGTAGAGAGCGTTGAAAAAAACTACACAAACAGTTTTACCTCCCATGCTATTTTTTTTTTAATTTTCAATGGTATTGGTATTCTTGACTTAATCCAAGGTACATACATATATCGAATAATATCACAAAAAATACGATCGTAAATTTTTCTCGTTTTCCCCTTTTTATGTTCTTACACAGTCGTAAAAACGGCAGCTTTTAAATACTTTACAACTCATAAAAAAAACAAAATTAGATTTATAATATGAAATAACTAAAAAATGTATTAAAAATATACATTTATAATAAAATATGCAAAAATATGTATTTATTATAAAATATGCAAAAATATGCATTAACAAATCGATGCCATTTTGTCACAAATTTGTTGATTCGCAAAGATATTTTATTTACGTTGGTCTAAGACCAACGACAGAAAACATGTATTTACATGAAAGTCTTTTCCCTAGTAATGACATATCGGTAATTTCACCGATCTGTCCGACATTTCCTCATCCAACGCCGACCCTATTCTTGCCAGCTCATCGGCAATTTCATTTCCCTCAACACTGTTGTGGCCAGGAACCTAACATAGTCTGACACTATACTTTTCCATAAGCAAGTTGAGGGCTTTCCTACAGTCACTAACAAGTTTCGATTTGACATTGTGTCCCTTCAAAGCTTTTAGCGCTGTCTGCCTGTAGACGTAGAAGGTTACCTTCTCACCGTCAGCTACATTCATGGCCACCAGCTCCGTGGCTCTCAGGATCGCAGAGATCTCAGCCTGGAAAATACTACATTCATTCGGCAGTCTGAAAGAACTACGAATGTTCGTTCCCAAGATATAGACACCAGCTCCTCTGCCTTCCTTTATGTGTATAAATAACTATTCTAATAAATATGTATATAAATTGTCAATAATTTAATAATGTCATTAATTAATCATTTATGACTAAAAAGCTTAACATAATTTAGCTTCAGTTAAATAAACAATTTTATATGTAAGTAAGTGAATATTACCTATAGTAATAATATGTCGATGTTAACTTTTTTGAGGTGTGGTCAGGCATACTTTTACATACATTAGTGGCCCATCTCTATTTTCTAAATGCAGCATCATATCACTTCTAGAGCTCAAGATATTTGCCAGGTTTCGTAAGAAACGTTCAAGTAGAATTATGTATGTGAAATATAATAAATATAATGTTTATTTGTAACTAATGCGGCCCGCCCAATTTTTTAAGCATAAGATTATGGCATTCTTAGAGCACAAACAGTTTGCTACGTTTCGTAGAAATGAAATAAATAGAAATAAATATAAATATTCAGTATTTATTTTTATTGACCTTTGGCTATATTTAGTTTAAGTGCTTTTTTTTATTTTTTTTATTTTTTGTAAATGGGCTTTTAAGGTCAGCGAATTAAAATAAGCGATTATTTATTTTATTAATTAGTTCATCCGACGTTTCGTTGGAAAATCCCAACTTCATCAGGGATGTTTTTATTTGTTAATCTGGTAACCGTGTTGTAACAGAAAAAATATAAAAACAACAATTTTAGAAACTTATCATTACACAATTGTTTTTGTTTTATGATACATACAACATACATTGTAATCATAATTATGATTAAGAACAATCGTTACTTACATATGATAATAGATATTTTGAAAATTATAATTGTTTTTCATAGTTTGTATTTTACATAATCAGCACTACATAAAACACAAAAGCTCGAAAACAAACGTCATATACAAAACATATAACATGAAACCAACGACACTGTTCTTAATATTAATATCACAGTAAAACTAAAATAAAACAATAGAGTAGTTGGCATTTGTGTTGTCTTTGTCTTCCTTCTTATTAATTGCACTGTTCCCTTTTTGTTGTATCCTGAGGCTCTCAAGTGTATATCGTTTATTCTCTCGTTTCTCTTTGTCCAGTATTTTTACATTCGTCAAGTCAGCTCTATGATTGTTCTCCGTACAGTGTTGTGATAGTGCGGTTGAATGTTTTAGTTTTTTAATATCAGTTTCATGTTCACTTGTTCTTATGCTTAAGCTCCTCTTTTTGTTCCTATGTATACTTTACCACAGTTGTCTGATGAATTTCCTAAACATTTAATTTGGTACACAACATTGCTTTGATCTTTTTTGTCAACTTTTGTTTTTGTTTTTGTGAATAAATTATTTATCGTTTTGTTTGCTCTATATGCCAGTGTAACTTCTTTGTTGTTTATTAGTGTTTATTAGAAATTATACTAAACACTTTCAATAGTTATCATACCAAGCTAAAATTCACAATCGAAAAACAAGAAAATAGCTGCATACCATATTTAGATTTGAAAATATATAAAAAAGACAACAGAATTATAACTGATTGGTACACAAAAGATATTGCATCCGGACGCCTTATAAACTTTCATTCAACACAACCTATGCAACAAAAAACAAATACTGCCTTGAATTTAATTAAGAAAGTATTAGAAATCAGTGATGAGCAATTTAAAAATAAAAATATACAAAAAATAAGACAAATACTTTTAAATAACAGCTACCCGATATACTTAATAAACAACTTAATAGAAAAGGCAAAATATGGGGATAAAAATAAGGAAAAGGCAAATTCATCTGGCAACACCAAATTTTATAGCCTTCCATACATTCCTAAGCTTACAGAAAATAAACAAATGAGAACACTAATAAACAACAAAGAAGTTACACTGGCATATAGAGCAAACAAAACGATAAATAATTTATTCACAAAAACAAAAACAAAAGTTGACAAAAAAGATCAAAGCAATGTTGTGTACCAAATTAAATGTTTAGGAAATTCATCAGACAACTGTGGTAAAGTATACATAGGAACAAAAAGAGGAGCTTAAGCATAAGAACAAGTGAACATGAAACTGATATTAAAAAACTAAAACATTCAACCGCACTATCACAACACTGTACGGAGAACAATCATAGAGCTGACTTGACGAATGTAAAAATACTGGACAAAGAGAAACGAGAGAATAAACGATATACACTTGAGAGCCTCAGGATACAACAAAAAGGGAACAGTGCAATTAATAAGAAGGAAGACAAAGACAACACAAATGCCAACTACTCTATTGTTTTATTTTAGTTTTACTGTGATATTAATATTAAGAACAGTGTCGTTGGTTTCATGTTATATGTTTTGTATATGACGTTTGTTTTCGAGCTTTTGTGTTTTATGTAGTGCTGATTATGTAAAATACAAACTATGAAAAACAATTATAATTTTCAAAATATCTATTATCATATGTAAGTAACGATTGTTCTTAATCATAATTATGATTACAATGTATGTTGTATGTATCATAAAACAAAAACAATTGTGTAATGATAAGTTTCTAAAATTGTTGTTTTTATATTTTTTCTGTTACAACACGGTTACCAGATTAACAAATAAAAACATCCCTGATGAAGTTGTGATTTTCCAACGAAACGTCGGATGAACTAATTAATAAAATAAATAATCGCTTATTTTAATTCGCTGACCTTAAAAGCCCATTTATAAAAAAAAGCACTTAAAAGAAATAAATATAATTTAATAAAAATAAAATGTTTAATGGGCATTGTCCCGTCCACTTTTTTATGTGCAACATCGAGCTACTTTCGCGAATCATAATTGGTGCAAAGTTTTGTAAGACTCAGTTGAATAGAACCACGTAAAATGTGAAATTAAATTTTAGTGAGTGTGGCTGTGCCCACTATTTTAAGCTTGAGATTGTGCCATAAGGAGAGTTGAAAGTGTGTGTTAAATAGATAAGTAAAAGTAAATAAAATCAAAGTAAAAAACTTAGTGCACTGAACCAAAAACGTACATAAGTTAGTACGTTGAATTTCAATGAATTTGAATCAATGAACGCGAGTTCGTTGAATTTATGTAAAACTGTTTTTTCAGTGTGGGCGTGTTCCCTCCTTTTTTTTGGAAATGAGCCAGAACCTTTCAGGCCAATTTCTTTTTTGTTAAATATGCCAAAAAGCACAGAGTTATGAAGTAATACAGCCAAATTGATAACCTCCAACTATTTTTAAGTCGGTTTTCCTTATAAAAAGAATTTTAATGAGTTGTTCTTGAATTTACGTAACATACATAGTGCAACACGAAAAAATATAACCATATACGGACACCACTACGTGATAAAAGACAAAAAGAAAAAGACCAGTTTCTTCCAGTTTTGCCCCAAGTTATGCAATTTTTTTTGTGGGCCCTCAAAGATTTGGAGCCTCGTTGTTATTTTTGCATTTTCTCAGACTCATATCTTACAAACCGTTCGCAATTTTAATTTACTCTCTGAGGCAAAGTTGTAGCTCTTGTTACAAAAAACAATAATAGTGAATACATAATATTAAAAAAAAAAATCATCTTCAGGATCAAACCCGCAAAAATTAAAAAAAAATATGTTCCCCATTTTTCCCCTGTTCAGGTCCATAGGTGGCAACCCGTTCAAAATTCAAGGAACAATTTACTATAAAAATATACCTCATATCTCAATAAACAACTTTCTAGAACATATGAACTTCCTAGGAATGATACTTAACACCGTTTAGGTAGTGCTTAGGTAGCCGTAAAAGTGAAAAATTTCCAAACAAATGAAATTAAAACATTAAATTAAAAAATTGCTTTTGATTAAATAAAATAAAAAACGTTAAAAACTCATGTAATTTTCTTCACTTAGCGGACTTTAGCATGAGTAAATTTTCCAAAGTTTTTTTATATCTTTAATTTTGCTACTTATTTTTATTTTTAATGAAATTCTATACAACATAGTATGATTTCTATAATACAATATCATATTCCTAATTAATTCACCATACAAACATATGAATTCTTTGAGAGGATACAAGTATTGAACCAACAACCTTCTGGCCGATAGCCAAGCACTCTAACCAATTGACTAATAGGGCAGCCTGAATAAGCATTGATATTTCTAGTTTTAAAATTTTATTTTATTTACAAGAAAATATTTCAACTTCAAATATTCCCGGAAGAATGAAAATGGGACTTTTAAATATTATAAAAAATACCTTAAAATCAACGAAAATTTTAATTTATAAAGTTTTTATATAAAAATTGCTAAGAAATCCCGAAAATGAAATCCCGCGATTGAATTTTACAAATCCCGGGATTTGCCAAATCCCGGGATTTCCGGGTTCGGCATTTCCCGTTTGGCATCCCTAGTACATACATATCAAGGTGTATCTAACTAGGTGGCGGCGCTACTTCGGCTGATAATTTTTTGCTCTAGGTGCTTTGCAGCTGAAGAATATCAAAAACTTCGATTTTGTTTTATTTTATTTTTGTCCTTTTGACGTTCTTCGGTTCTTTATACAGCTATGGTTGTCGTATTTTTATATAACAAATCCTTACGCAGTCACCTGTATAATTACACCATGACACATATATACATAAAAAATTTCTTTAATTTCAATGGGTTCACAAAATTTAAAATTTGTATAAATTGGTTTTCATATAAACTTGATGTCAAATTGAATCTAGTAAGATTTCTTTTTTTTTTAAATCACAGAATAAGTTATTCAGTAATAGGCCAACCCAACGAATCTTTATTGCCAGTTTTTTCTTGATCTATCATTCATTTTGAAATACAATGCAGCATTTTTATTTTGTTTTATATTTTAATACTATTTCCTGTCTCTGCCATTTAATTATTTTATGATTTTACTATGCTTCATTTCGACTATAACAACAAACTCTTTGAATTTGCCTTATATGGTGATTTCCATACAACAAATCCACTAAATCAAAAAAACAAATAAAAATCCCAACAATAACGTATTCTATTCCATTTTAGACTTCATCAAAAAAAAAGTAACGTAATTGACTGTGAAAAAATATAAATTTTACTGGAAGTTTAAGGTGACTTTGACCTAGCTAAACAATTGAAGCATAGCCGCGAATAACGTTGTAAAAGACAATTTTTACAAAACCAGTTTTTTCACAGATTACCGTTAACATTCAAACATCAAACAATCCAAAATTATGCATCTTACCGCCATCAAAATACAATTACAAGCAGTCAGTCAGTGAAAGAATTTTGTAAGTAACTGACAAAATCATGAAATAAAATTTTCGAAAATAATTGATATATGTAACAGAGATACAAATAGAAACGTTAATGCTAATTATCATTATTTTCGATAAGCTGAAAAAAATTAAACGAAAAAATAAATTTTCATTAAAATACGGTTTTTTGGCTCTCCTGAAAAATTATTATTTTGTCACTTACAACGTTATTCGAGGCTAACCTTCAATTGTATATATTCAATGAAGAAACTGTTATAATGATTTTGGAATATTATTTTGTATCTAAAGGCCGATATCGCAATCGTGCATCCTTTGACAATATATAACCAAGGTTTGGTGGAGTTTATGAAAACTTTTTGCAAAGACAACAGGAATTCATCAGATCAGAGTTATAGGATAGTGTGTACCCAGCCGTAATTGGTATTTTTATTATTTTGCGGTAATATTGAAAAAAATGCTTAAGTCAACTCAAATTGTAATTAATATATAATAATAATAGCATTGTACTTTCCGACTTTAAAAAGTATCTCACAACTAAAATAGAGTCTATTTGTTATACGATTTGTTCGAAAGTTTTGTAAAAAACCCAACAAGGAATATTTTTAAGAAATATTTAATAAAAACAGGGTGGCGCAGAATGAGCTATGTGGTTTGAATTCTTTATAACTTTTTTAATTATTATTCTTTCTTTGAGTTTTTTCAGCATTTTGTGAAGAAGACTTGGAGAATTAATTATGAATCATTACACGATCGAACAACGTACATAAATAATTGAATTTTATTTTTCAAACTAACAGTATATTGTGTTGACACAGCGTGCATATTGTCGTCATTTTAATGTGCACATTGCACCCACAGTTTTCTTTGGATATATTTGAAAGAAAGAGTGTACATTAACAAACCAAGAACCATACTCCAACTAAAAACCAACATTCGAAATGAAATCATGGCCATTACACCCAGCGTTGCCGTTTTGGTTACTTGTAACCAAAATTGGTTACTTTTTTTTCCAATGTGTACTTGTGTACTTTTTTTCCATTTTGGTTACTTTTTTTCAACACAAAAATAACCATTTTTATGCATATCTGTACATATGTGGTATGATAAATTTGCACATAACTAATTATCTTGATAAAAGATCACAATTTAAGCGTTTTTGCTACGTTGTAAAGACAACACTGGATAACCAACATAGCTTTTAAAAAAATACATGTCTGTCTCTGAACATAACAAGCCTGGTTTCAAAAATCAGATGCATTCATGGTTGCAAAATCTTTAAACGTCAAACACTATGTAAAAAGTTAAAAGCGAATTTTTTTTATTTGAAAGCGTAACAAGCAGAGAACGAAGCCGACCGATCTGTGAGTCAGCTAACACCCACCGCTCGCAAAATTTCTAAATTAGAAGTAAGTGATGATATGGACATAGTTGAATTTTGGGACGCGGTTTCAAAACATACAAATGGATTGAACGAAAAATGTTTTTATGATTTAATTAATTTAATGTAAAATTTAATGTCACTGCCACACAGTTCGGCTGCTCCTTAATACTTCATCTATACAGTCTTGTGTTTTGATAACGAATGTAATTAAATTACATATTCTTTGTTGTTACTAAAAATATTTTGGTTTGGAATTTCTAATAAATAATTAATAAACTATATATACATACATACATATATACGTGAAGTACAAATTTAAATGTAATGGTCCATTTATATTATACCATTTCATATATTAATATATGTATGTATATTTTTCAACTGAAGTACAAATAAAACAGTATTTTAAATACATAAAAATTTTGGTTACTTTTTTCTGCATTTGGTTACTTTTGTTTTGTATTGTGGTTACAAAATTTTTTTGGTCGTGGCAACGCTGATTACACCCGAAATTTTGCGAAAAGTTATGGAAAATATGAGATGTGTACTCTCTCTCTCTCTCCCTCTCTCTCGCTAAAAAGAGCACATATGTATGCATGTGTGAAGCAGAAAATGAACATCTCTTAAAGGATAACATTTTTCAAAGCTAATTGCTGTATTTAAAAAAATAATAATAATTTTAATAATCGCATAAAAAGAAAAGTTATAAGCCATTTACACCATATAGCTCATTCTGCGCCACCCTGTATTTATTATTCTCTAAATACATTAATTTTAAAAGAAGCAAGATTGGTGTTAAAGTCCCCACAAATTCGAATATAGTCGCCTAAGCTCATATTTAAAATTTTTGTGCACTTAAAAACAGGTAAAACTTTCACCAGTTTGTTGTCAGTTTTTTTTCAGATCTATCTGGCCAAATTGATTTTAAAAATCGCCAAAAGCCGGCAAAATCAATTCTAGGTAATTTTTTAAATATATATTTGATAATAAATTTGTTTTATATAACACTTTTTTTTTAAATTTTGCAGGAAATTGCCAAAAGTAGAAATAAAATTGTCAAAAATTATTTGCTGTAAAATTTTTTCATCCTAATTGATTAGTTTAAAAATATATTAATTTTTTCAGACATGTTTTGGTAGGATTTATGTTACAAAAAATTTCAAGTTCAATTTTGTTCACAAAAAAATGCCATAAAAATCGTTAACAAATTTATTCATCGCCAGAGAAATCTCCATGTTGTTTAGGCGCTAAACAAGTTGAAAAATCGCCATGTTTGGCTAAAAATAGAGTTGTGTTTAACAGCTCATTTTTAACTAGTTCGCTTGCATTGCAATCAAAAAATGTCTCAAACCCATTTAATTGACATTGACGTTTTTAACCGGACTTGTGCCCAACAGATAATTTCAGTTCAAAAGAGCTATTGGACACAACTCCAATATCTGACAACCCTGTTCACCATCCGTTGTCGAAAACTAGCTTGGCACTGTTGTTTCCAATTTGACTATGGATAGTTTTAAAATCTTAAGAATACGTTGCTCTGCTTTAAGCAACAACAATTCTTATTTTCAGAACTCAATGTTTAAATTTTGCCAACAAATTAAAATAATCGTTCTTTTTCGCAAAATTCAATTATGATATTAATTGAACTTGTTTGTCATTTTGTTTAAATAAAATTTCCACACAATGTATCTAGTTGTTCTATGAATATATATCTTTATATATGTATGTACAGTCCGAGCTCGATTTGCGCAACTACCGATTATTGCAAAACCGCGATCAACAGTTAATTTTTAGGGTTCCGTACACCAAAGGTGAAAAGGAACCCTATTGTTTTCGCTACGCTGTCCGTCTGTCCGTCTGTCCGTCACACGGTATTTTATCAGAAACAGTAAGAGCATATGTATATTGAAACTTGAAATTTGTAAACTTAGTGTATTTTTATACAGACTACAACAATTAACACTAAAATTTAAAAAAATTAAAATTAAAGGGTGGTCCATCAGTTAATGCAATTTTGACTATGTAATTTTGACAATATATAGCAATATATAGACAAGATATAGCATATCTTGGAAACCGTAAGAGGCAAACACTTGAAATTTTCAAAAACTAAAAAAACCGAAAATTATAAAATCGCCAAACCAAAAAAAAAATGCCAAAAATTAAAAAAAATCGCCAAAACGAAAAAAAATCGCGAAAATTAAAAAAAAAATTCTAACACTAAAATAAATCGCCAAATTCGAAAAAAATCGCCAAAATGAAAAAAACGCCAAAAATCGAAAAAAAATCGCCAAAACGCGAAAATGTCGCCAAAACTAAAAAAAATTTAAATAAAAAAAATCGCCAAAAATAAAAAAAATCGCCAAAATGAAAAAACGCCAAAAACCGAAAAAAATCGCCAAAACAAGAAAATAAAGTGTCAAAACTAAAAAAGGAGCCAAAACTTAAAAAAATCGCTAAAACCGAAAAAACGCAAAAACCGCCAAAACAAAAAAACCGAAAAGACCCCAAAACGAAAAAAATGCCAAAACTATATATTATATAGGATGAAGTTTGTATTAAATTACATATCTAGTGTTCCAACGGAACCCTTCATGCGCGAGTCAGAGTCGCACTTTACTGAATTTTTTTTATATTGCAGTCCTTATAAATGCAACTTTTTTCCATAAACAGTCTGGATAAGCGCAACTTTTGTTCTCTTTTAGTACATTTAAAACGATTTTCTTTTAGAATTTACGGGATTTTAAAACAAAGTTTTAACAAGTACTTTAAGTTTTACAAAAGAATTCATCCTAGTGATAAATTGTTTTATTTATTTTTTCTCTACTCTTCGAGTATAAAAATTCGTGGGAGTAGAAAAAAAAATTGTTTATTTACACTGAATAAACAATGAATGGATCAGAGAAGATTATTAAGATGGAAGTGAAGCTATAGATTTTCCAAAAGAAGAAATTTCAGATAATATACAAATTAAAAACACACACAAAATGTTAAAGTAGATGATGCCGTTAGGTTATAACGCACCTCGACTCGAAGACCCAGTTGGGTCCATTGTGATATGATGCCGTTAAGGCACTTAACATTTGCATAGCGTGGGCAACAGAGAATATAAATTCTTATGAAAATTTAGTTGCCATTCAAGAAATTAAAATTTAAACCAAAATTTCAACATTCTTTTCCTCAAAACAGATTGTTTCTAAAAAAATTAACATGAGTAGAACTCAAATATACGTAAGAAAACAATATGTAAAATGTTATTTTATAATTTTCTTAATCACGAGTATGGGTTTTTTATGATTAACTATTAAAAATAAATTATTTTATATTAAATTATAGTTTTTTGGTTTGTAAATATGAAGGTTTTAGTGGTCGATTATTGAAATTTTTCGGAAATCGAGATCGTTCTGCATATAATTCTACTGTACGTGAGTATGTCACTGAACTCACTGCTTTTGGGTGGCGCCCTAGATGGTTTAGATTCACAAAACAGCCCTGCAGATGTCGCTGCAGTTGGTATCTAGATTATTTATCTATACTGTAACTAAACGGCTAAATCAACTTGAATGAATTTTTGTGAATGCATTCAAGTGGGGGCGTAAGACAACGTTTTTCGCACTCATTTAGTATATACATATATATTCCTTTTACTCCTACAAAGGGCCGTTCTAAGAATAGCGAAGTTTTTCCTTAAACTTAGGCGAAGAAAAGGTTTGGGCATGAAGAAAAAGGAAAAAAAACTCAAAATAGCCGCCAGTTGCTCAAACGTGGATTAAAAAAATATATTTAGGATAATAAATAATACGCGATCGCACCTATTATAATCATGGCAAACAGTGAAAGACTGGATATATAAGCACACACAATTTTTAAATTTTGCTTCTCAGTTATTTCAGCTTGAATTCGTTATGTTTCATAAAATGCTCAAAATATTAAACATTTGCTGTAATTATGGAAAGCTCTCTGTCTTTATAATCATTAGAGTTAAAAAAAACTAGCGCAGTTTTGCTGACTTTTCCTTAGATTCCATCACATACATATAGTTTCCAATGAAATCGATTATAAATTCCCAGAAGTCATACCAAAAAGTTAAATGATAATATAATAAAGTTGTAAAATGTAAAATGCTGATTATGTTTCCCTAATCATAAATGTCTCACAAAAGTTTATGTTGCATGCCTCATGCCAACCAAACACAATTAGTGTGCGGTTGCAAGCAACAATAAATACAATACAGGCCAAAATGTGCTTCACTTGTTTTAACGAGTTTATTTCGCGCTAAATAATCAATGATGATAATCATGCTTGTGGCGAGGATGGTAGTGGTGCAACAACGACCCAACAGCACAAGAAATAGAAATTCTTTGCCACATGTCAATATATTAAATGCAAGTATATTTATTTTTGTATATATATACATACATACATAAATAACTGTTTGTGGCTTCCAATGCCATAAATTCTTCCAAGATTATGTTTTCACGTATGGATATGTTGCTGTTGAAACTTTAGTAGACTCCAATGCGTAATTCATGGCATCTAATATTTAATAGTTTTGCTTAGTGTTTGCATGTACACATTAGACTCCTGCACAAGACCACTTACAATAACTTTTAAGACATGAGGGATTTTTAAAATGCTTTACTACAACGAAATCTTCTAACGCTAAACAATAATTTTTGCAAGAAATTTGTTTCAGTTATTACAGGTATAGGAGTAAAGAAGAATATACTTCGGGACGAAAGAATTTGTGATTCTTGCTCTTTTATATGCATGGGCGCGTATACAAAAGTCATGCATGCACACAGAGAAAACAGTTCCTAATAAATATCTCATAAAATAGAACAAATTTAATAAGAAATCTCTATGGTTTTTTTTTTCAATAACGAAATCTTATTAATTTCATAGAGAAAACCTTTTCGAAAAAATCAAGAAGAAATCTTGTAGTTTTTATGAGGTTATCTTATTGATTTTTTAATAAGGTTTTCTTCTTGATTTGATGAGGTGACCACATAAAATAAAAAAAAATTATGTCTTTCTTTATTCTTTGTGCTTTGCTTATGTATTTTCATTTAAATTCTATACCATATACTTATGTATGTATGTAGTATATGTAGATGTTATTTATTTATACTATACATACTATACATACTTACATAGATACATACATATTATATTGTATTCTTAATTAATTAACTCACCATACATACATATTATTACTTGAAAGGAGACAAGTATTTAACCAGCAAACTTCTGACTGATAGACAAACACTCTAACCAATATGCGAACAAGCAGTCTGAATAACCATTGAAATAATTTTGCAAACATGCTAATACAAAAACGAAAAAGATCATGAAAAAAAATTGTCTGTATCTATTTATAGATATGAAATAACAAGACACCACATAAAATAAAGAAGATTTCCTTATTAAAAAAATCAATAAGATGCTTTACACATAAGCATATAGGAACCTAATAAAATCAAGAAGAAATCCCAATAATTTACAATTTATAAGAAAACCTAATAGAATCAAGAAGTTTTTCTCCATGGATTGTTTTTTTTTTTTGGTGCCAAAAATAACGGAAATTGAGTAAAAAAAGTTGTGAATAATAAGATTTCTTCTTGATTTTATGTGGTTTTCTTCTTGATAAAATTAATAAGATTTACCACATAAAAACAATAAGGAATCTCTATGAAAAAATCTTCGCTTCTTTCTGCTGGGATACCCCTTAGCCTAAAAACGTTTCATAGAGAAAATCTTATTGATTCCATGAGGCAGTTTTTTCTCTGTGTATATATGTACACACGTTGTGCGTATGCTCTTTTACCCAGCGGTAAGACTGAGAAGACCTTCCTACTCCAGGCCTTATTACAGACCTGTTCAGGAATTTTTTGGATTCCATTACCATTCTTATCAAATTTCTAAAGAATTCCTTATAGAACTCCTCATCTTTTCCGCATAAAAGATAAGGTACACATTCATCATTCCCTTCTACGAGAACATTTTTTGTTTTGTTATTTTGCCATAACAAAAGCAAACGAATTCAAGTTTTTAAGTCAATTAATATTCTTATGTAACTTCTCAAGAAGGTCTTATAGAAGACTTCGGCTCTTTAGTAAAAAAAAGGATGGCATACACATTCTACATTACCTTCTATAAGAAGGGGGAATAGAATTCCATATACAAATTCCAAATTCAGAACGATTAAGGAAAAGAAAAAGTAAATCATTTTAGTTGTGTTTTGTACGTTGAAAAAGACAGTAGTTTTGTTAGATCAATATTATGTATGTATACAATATTATGTATGTATAAATACTATCTGCGTTCTTATTTTCAAAAGTTTCCTTTCAATATGTTCGACCCTTTTGATCACAAAATAAACGTTAAAACACTATATGTATATGGATGTGTATATTTAATACCTTGGGCTTGTTTCTCAAAACTTACAAGTGCTGTAATACAAGTAAAAATGTTGAGAAAAATAATTTATATTCCTATAAAATTTATATTTTCACAACTATTATACTTGTATTTCAACACTTAAAAGTTTTGAGATACAGGCCCCAGCCTTTATTAAACCCCTTTCGATATGACCTTTATTTGAAGGTCCTTTAAGAGCCATTCTCTGGAAGGCATTTTAAGAGCCATTAATTTGACTGCCGTTAAAAATATCTACGAAAAAAATGAGAACGGAAGGAACGTGTGTAAAAAGATATGAAAATGTGATGGGGCGAGCAGGCCTTCTGCATCCAAAAGAAGGAGTACAGAGGCCTTTTAGAAGGCATCCGTACTCCTTCTTTTTCCCGCTGGATATTTTTCTGCGACCAAAAAAACGCACACATGCATTGACATTAGTTGTATGGGCTTACTTTAAAAAACCACCCTTAAACATAAATTAGCTTACCATCTACATCTTTCACACATACTCAAACGTACAATATGAAAAATAGAAGCAAACACGCATCAACACTTATTCAACGACATCATTTATTATTTGTTTAGTATAATACATGCTACGCCATACACTTAAAAAAAGACGTATTTACATTTCAAGACTGTTTACGCAGTTCTCTAGTATATATGCATTCGCATCTGTGTGTTAAACATTTCCTTAATTATATTGTGTGTTCTTAGTTGTTAAATCAATTCATGCATAAATTACACAATAACCAAAATACCATGCACATACATATATTTTTTTTTTTGGCTTCAACTTAATCTTTATATGTATGTATGTATGTACTAGAGATGATAATCGGGACAGGTTTCTAGAAATCCCGGGCTTCGGGATTTAGTGATGGAGTCTCGAAATCCCGAACCAGGATCCCGGGATTTTCGGGACTAACAAAATCCCGAAACAATTGTGAACAAATGTGCGTTTTTATATTAAAAATAATATTTTTATTTAACAATTTATTTTTTTTGCATATTTAAAAGGTGCATACAGACGAACATATGTACATATGTATGTATGTACTTATGTATATAATTCAGATTTTTAATTAAAATATTAAACACTAATGCCGTTTTCGTTTCTAAAAAATTTCACATTTTTTATTTTTTGCTATAAAATTTGGCGTTATGACTTAAACACTTTTTCCTTTTTGCCACAGATATATATATATTATGTACTCGTATACACAATATAATATCTACTAAAATATTTATTCAAAGCAATTTTTTTATTTTAACTTTTTATAACATGGAGTTTGTAATAATTTTTAATATAGAAGATGACAGTCAAAAACATTATTTATGCAAAAACGGGATTCAGAAAATCCCGCAAATCCCGGGCTTTAAAATTAAAAAATCCCGGGATTTCCGGGCTCGGGATTTCCCGTTTAGCATCTCTAGTATGTACATATGTATATTTGTATGTATAAGTATATATTTTTCGTCGAAACCTTTAACAAATTTCTGAAATTTTGAGTTCTGATAATTATAATTTGTATAATTATGTATGTGGTTCATGTTTTTCTATTATCCTCCTGTTCCTCGTAATATTTGCGAAATAAATAAATTTCACAATGCATTAGTATTGACAAGAATAAAAATTACAGTATATGCTAAATACATTTTGGCAGAACTGTTTTATTTTAAACAAATAATTAGAACAAAAACTTATTTAATTTTATATTTTATGGAAGAATTCGTATGAGATAGAATAACGTATGGAAAAAATGCTTAAGCGCATTTGGTTGCAGTAAAGCACATATGCGATGGGGATTAATGTGTATTTATACACAGAAAAAAAAAATTATGTAGTATTCAATTACTAAATAAAAAAAAAATCAAATAAAAAAGAAAGAGGACCTACCACAGAATTCTTAAAACCAAATGCATATGTAGCAAAATTCGTAAAAATTTAATAAAATGAAAAAACAATTTTTTTTTAATTCAAATAATGTAAATACATACTAGAGATGCACGAATCTTCGTATTCGAATCGCCGAATATTTGGCCATTTTTAATACGAATACGAAGCATTCGTATTCGTCAAATTCAGGCGAATAGGAATACGAATATTTTTCCGAAAAAATTAAATAAATAAATGCATAAATCCTTAAACGAAATTTAAATAAATGGATAAAAATACGAGTATTAGTTGGTACGAATCCATTGAATTTTTTGTAGAAATTTGTGCTTTGTATCATTTTCAAATATTATTTACTGACGATCATTCAAATGTTGGGTAGTTTTTATTAACTTTAAGTACGCCAGCAGGAGTATGAAATTCTTTTTCATAACAATTTTTTAATATTTCATATTGCTGGCGTAGAGCCCTAGTTTAATGTCTATAAATTTCACATGAAATATTCGTATTCGTATTCGCGAATATCAAAAATTCGTTACATCACTAATTCTTACATTAATCGATTTGTCTTAATACTGGCAGTAGTCAAAGCACAATATGGCGGCCAACAGACGCCATTTTGTAAATACAAAATAAATAAAAATTCGGGAAACTGTATCAAACTGGGTATTATATAGTATTGTTAATTATTCGTCGTTCGAATGGAATTTCATGATTTTTTTCTTGTTCGAACAGACGAATAATTTTTAACTTTTGTTCGAATATTCGAACGAACAAAGAGGGAAAAAATCTACTCGAATTATTTAAAAAAAATTGAAAATTACGACACGTATGTTTATTAGTTTATTTTTTTTATATTAAAAAACGAGTCCACGTACAGACCAAATGGCTGGACCGATTTTGATTAACTTTTTTTTTTTTTTTTTTTAAAAGTGACGATCAAAAGTGTTCCTAGCTTTGTTTGAAGAAAACTGGTCCAGCAGTTTAAAAGACATCACATCTTTTCTAAATGTATTCTTGTGAAGATTTGTGTCTTTGACGCCCTAGCTCCGAAACGGATTGACCGATTTTAATTTTATTTTTTTCGTTTGGAATGTGACTTGATCTAATATCTTTCCACCTATACTTAAAAAAAAATCGGTACAGTTGTTTGATTCATACGTTGGGGCTTCTTAAAATGTTTAATTTTTGTTATTTTACTTTTAATAAAAGAAGAAATTAATGTTGGTTATATAGTTAAAATAGCTTTAAAAAGTTTATACAGTTTGTGTAATCGTTTCTTTGATATTTCGAAATAATTTAAATCACTTTCTTACTTTATTCATAAAATTTTTTTAGATCAATTAATAAAACATTATCAGTGACTTCAAAAATGTCATCTAATGCTTCATCGTACTTGAGATTATTTACGATATTTTGGTTGCAAGATAATTATGAAAACAAATTATTTTCATACTCTTTTTTTCGGTTTTATGTGACGTATTTTAAAAAGTTAGTCCCCCTTATCGTGATTGGCGTATTTCGGCTTCGACTACGACGATTTTGTAATAGATTAACGAAAACTAAAACAGTTTTTCTTTAATATATTACCAAACTGTCGTACTCGTATTTGAAATACTCCAACCACGATAAGCAGAGTATTAGATAGGAAAGCTGATAAATAATAATGAGGGATTTAATGATTTTTTACGTCGTTTAATAATTCGATTCTCAAGGTTTTTGATTGAATTTGTAGAAAAGGAGTTATTTTTTCTAAACTCTATCAGAAATTGTAACACACCTTTTTCCATTACCCTACGTCTACACCTGATATATTTTTATCATAACAAAAGTCAAACTTTATATTGAAAAATAAGTTTTTTTTATGTTAGCTCTTTTTTCTATATGGAATTTGACATTTGTCATGATAAAAATATATCAGGTGTAGACGTAGGGTTAAAGAAGCATTTTCTTTTCCCAGCAAGAAGACAAAAGATGCGTTTAGCAAACATATACAAACATATTTACACAAGTATTTATAACTTGGAGCATTTTGAGGCACACTTTACATGCTATTGTTAATAAATTAAAAAGTTATGAAATGAAATATATTTTTATACAAAGTAATTGAGGAAATTGTTCGAATATTCGAATATTCGACAAAACTGATTCGAATAATTCTTTATTCTAAATTGAAAATTTTTGCTCGTTCGAACAAAAATGAAAAAAAGTTGTTCGAATATTCGAATAATTCTTGTTCGAATGACAACACTAGTATTATATGACAGGTATTTTAGATTTCTCTGATGATTTTACATTTCGAATGTCCATTTAGGATGTTCAACGGTTCAAAGTTGGTCGCAGTCGGATTTTTTGATTTTTTTAATTACTCCTTGATAGCACTCTAAATATTAGTTGTATGTTGTTAACATTTAACGCCAAAAAAATAAATCTTCGTTCTTTTTGCAAAATTTTCACTATAACTTACAGAGACTCCTAATTTTTTGGTAAAAATATTTGGCAAAATTGTAGCTATGATAAAGCTGAACAACTTTTGTGAACGTGTCAATATAATTTGAAGGCACAATGTACCAATTTTCGTCGGCTCTCTGAAATAAATTCATAAGTAACAAGGTAAATTTGTTTATTTCTTAACTAATTGAAATATAATTACATAACTGCACCACACTGCATATAGACTTACAGCCTGTTTTTAGAAAACATAAGGTCTTTCGTTTTTATGTTTCGTTTATAAACGATAACGTTTAAAATTTGATTTTTATAAAACATATTCTAAAGCTTTCGTTTTGACATAAAAAGAGCTCTTTAGGTATAACCAAAAATTCACACTCACAAAATTATTACAGTGAAGGAATACAAAAAATAATATCTATTAAAAAAACATTTCTATGAAAAATTTGAAATAAAAATCATCTCAAATTTTAAATTTTATGAATAAGGGGGTAAGGAATTTAATTTTTAATTGATTTTAGCATTCAATTGGAAATCCATTCACCCATTAAAACAGATTTTCATTGCATTTCGTATTTTCCGTTGTTTGTTAGAACTAACTATGTTTTTTTTTTTCTATAACCTTTGCTTTATTTTGACTCAATACTTAAATTTTTTGTGATTTGTTTGACAGTTAAATTATTTTAAAATAAAGCAAAAATTATCTGTTTATACTGAATTTGGTCTTGAGTCTTTCACAGAAAAATTAAAGAAGCAAGGGGAACATCTTTGCTTTGTACGGAAGTCAAGATTCGTTAGTAGATTAGTAATGGGGACGGACGACATGTTTTGGGAATTCAAAACCGGGAAAAAACAAAAACGATGGCAACCCTGTTACAAATGGGGGGATTTTGGGGATTTTCATGCTGATATGGTGTGTGTGTGTGAGTTTGATTCTTTGGCCATGTGTATGTATGTATACTTGTGTGCACAGCTTTTGTTGTTATTGTAGAGAAACGTTGTGCTTACAGTGCATAGATGTATGTACGTGTGGGATGTGTATGTGTGTGTGTGTGAGTCTAATTCTTTGGTTGTGTGTGCATGTATATGTGGGTGTTTGTATGTATGTATGGGTGTGTGCGTGTGTGTGTGATTGTTATTTGATAGTTTATGGTTTGCTGTTGCTGTTTTGAGTTATAGTTGGTATGCTTATGTAGGGTTATTGTATGTATGCATTTATGTTTGTGATCTCTGGCGGGGGAAATAATCTAATAGCTGCAGAGAGTGGCAACCCTGTTGCGAATGGAAGTCGTTAGGGAATGTATTTGGTAATGTATGTATATGTTGTTGGATTAATGTGTGTGATCTTATCTATTTTTGCTTTGAAGAATGTCATTGTTTGTGTGAGTTACATCAACACTTTTTCATACATATTTACAAATGCATGTATATATATTTTTAAGGCTATTGACGTTGCTATTATGGAGAAAGAAAATATTGTGTCGGCATAGGTTTCATATATGTTCAAGTGAATTTCAGATGTTAAATGTTTTGAATCCGATCAGGTTGATAAGAAGAGCTTTTCAATAGGGGTAGTGATATCTTTATTTCGGTATATTTTACTTTAATGTAACAATTATAAGAAATAGCTTTTGGAGAAATACAGCAAAAACTTATAGAAGCACCTACTTTCACGTGTCCCGATTTTTCTAGTACCTTTATATTGCAAACTGATGCTAGCGATTTTGTTCTGGGTGTTGCTGTGTATATGAATTTCATCATATATCGTAATACCAACAGAGAATTGTAGAAATGTGTGTGTGTGTGTGGGTATGTGTTTATGTGTGTGTGTGTGTGTGTATGTGTGTGTGTGTGTATGTTTGTAGGAATTTCGATGTGTGTATTTCTGTAGGAGCTTAGGGCTGATTGTGATTTATGAGGGGTGAGGTGTTCTAGTAATATGTAACCGGGGGAATCTGTGTGTTTGTATGTCTGTAGGAGTTTAAGGCTGACCATGATTTGGGTGGGCAGGGTTGTTGACGTAATATGTATCCATATTGATTTGTGGATGTGTCTGTCTATAGTAGTTTAAGGCTGATCGTGATTTGAGGTAGGTGAGGATGTTGTTGAGGTAAATTGGTTATGTGTATGTATGTATGTATGTATGTATGTATTTTTGTAAGAATTTAAGATGATTGTGATTTATTAGGGGCGAGGTGTTCTTGTAATATGTAGCCGTGAGAATCTATGTGTATAGACGTCTGTAGAAGTTTAAGACTATCTGTAATTTCAGGTAGGTGAGAGTGTTGTGTTGTTGAGATTAATCTTATATATTGTATATGTATGTATGTATGATCATGGGAATTTGTGTATGTATATCTGAGGGAGAATTTAAGGCTCGTCATGAATTGCAAAAGGTGGGGTGTTGTTGAAATTTTCTTGGATATTTCTTATATGAATTCTGCTATGTGTGTGTGTATTTGCGCTAATATTTATATGTAGATAGAAATAAATTGTTTTCAGTATCGACATTTGGTACTATAAAATACTATCATATGTCTGGACTTCCCTAATCTTATTATGTTTTTATACTTACGCTTGTTTTATATTTTCTCATACTTAAATTTGTCTCGCGTTAAAGTCTGCCTATATGAAATTTGTTTATAAAGGGTGTTTTCTTAAGAGGTATAGAACTTTGAATTGAAATAAAACACACAAAAATCATTTTAATGTCCATCAATTTGGCTTTATTGGAAGGATAATTTTATGCCATTAATGTTTAAATATGATTTCGGGCATGTGGCCGCCGCGGCTGGCTCGAATAAAGCTAATTCTACAGGTCCAATTTTCAACCACTTTTTCGAGCATATGGGGCCGTATGTTGGCAATAACGCCACGAATGTTGGCTTCCAAGTCCCCTAACGTTTCTGGTTTGTTGGCGTAGACGAGCGACTTCACATATCCCCAAAGAAAATAATCCAATGGTGTCAAATCACACGATCTTGGTGGCCAATTGACAGGTCCATTCCGCGAAATTATGCGCTCATCGAATGTTTCCTTCAATAAATCGATTGTGACGTGCGCTCTGTGGCATGTAGTGCCGTCTTGTTGGAACCACAACTCATCCACATTCATGCCATCCAATTCTTGAACAAAATAGTCGGTTAGTTGGCTCCAATTGCTGTGCACGGTGGCGAATCGATTCATTCGGGTCCTCTTCAACACTTTGCTCTACAGCGGCAATTGTTTCTTCGGTGCGCACTGTTCGACGTCTCTGCGGATGCGTATCATCACATAGAGTAAACGTAGTGCGAAAACGATCCATGGTTAACCGAATTAATTGCTCTGATGGACGATTATGTCGACCATAAAATGGACGGAGCTTGCGGTAAACTTCGCGAACTGAACCATTATTTTCGAAATAAATTTGCACGATTTGCAAGTGTTGTTCTATTGTCAACCTGTTCATGATGAAATGGCAAACCAAACTAAATATTAATCACTTGACAGCTGACAAAATGGCCGCCAGTTAAAAAAGTGATGCCAACTTAAAGTTCTATACCTCAATAAAAAACACCCTTTATTACAGATTTTGTTTATTTCAATCTTTGAATACATTTTTTTTTTGTCATTGATGTCTTTTGTTCTTCTTGTTGTTGGTGTTGTCGTTGTAAATATTCGTCTGTGTATAGATGCGATATATTCAGTTTTTTTTTTATTTGAAAATAAAAACGTTTTAATTTTTATCTGCGTTTACTTAAAAGTTTGTGAGGATTTTCTGTTTTTAAGTAAAACTGAATTCCTGAAGATACATACTCTATAGTAATAGCAACTATAATAGAAATATTTCTTATACTTAATTTAAGTTTTTTTAAAGTTGATGCAACGTTAGTAAGTTAACGTTAGAAATTTTTGGGGTACATAATTTTTTCTAAGTATAGACTTTTTTCTTCACTTTCTACATTTGTTTTCGAAATCTTGGTTTGCTTTATGAAAATGTATAAACATTTTTAAATGAAACTGATCCGGCACTCCAGCTTATATACTGATAGTTTTTTTTTCTTTGGTAGTCAATTTACTTCTTTTTTTATTTTTATTGATAAACATTTAAAATCAAAAGGGAGCTTTATATTGAAATTATTATTTTCATAATTGTTGAAAACAATCACTAGTTTTTTTTTTTTTTTTTTTTTTTTGTGATGAAATCATTTGAAGTTGAAGCTGATATCTTTGCTTACTGTTTTAAATTAAAATTTTATTCAATAGAATAAAAGGAGCTTTTTTCTTAAATTCTGATGCAGTTAAGATCGGATATGAGACTGAATTTAAATGTACTTTTAAATTAGTCACAATGAACAAACTTATTTTCTTGTTGAAAAGCGATCATCAGAAAACGAAGTGGTTTTCAGAGACTTTAGGTATACCCTTTCGACGGTTCCTCTAGGATACAAGATGACTTTGTTTGACCAAATTTCTGTTGCTTTATACTGATAATATGTTTACATTAATAAGGTACATATGTTTATGTTTATTTTATGAAGGGCTATTACCTATGGCTTTCATTTGACGTTCTATATGATTTTTTTTTTCTCATTTTATTAAAGTTCAGCGTGTTGTGTATATATTTCTGAAATGTTTAAGTGTGCTTTGTGTGTCCATTGGACAGAGTGTACGTTTTAGTTGGTCAGTCAGTCTATATATTTATTTTTTTTTTCCTCTAATGTACCACACCTTTTTTCACATTTTACTACTTGAAATAGAGAATTTTTGTCTAATTTTTTTCTGGGTATCTACATACATTAGTTAAATATGTGTATGAATTTTTAAGAAAAAATTTTAAATAAAATATTGGAAAAAGAATTAATTATGTGAATGGTTTTTATTTCTTTATTAGCTTTACTTCGCTAGATCAAAAAAATTTTTGTTTTTGCTTATTTGCAAATTCTTGTTTTCATATCGCTTAAACATGTACAGTCTTGTTTTCATGACGCTTAAACATGCACAGTCTTGTTTCCATATCGTTTAAGCGTGCACAGTCTTGTTTTCATGTCGCTTAAACATGTACAGTCTTGTTTTCTTTGAGAGGTTATGCACAAGACAAATTGAATTTCACAATATTATGAAATTCCATTAAAACAGAAACAGTTTAGACAATCGGATAAGTCCTTATATTTTTTCACTACATACAAGTTTCTGTTATTTTATATTCGAATAGATGAATCCTAACTTTCCTTTAAAAAATAACACAAAACAAGGATAAATTTAGTTTAATTTTATTTATATTAATAATACATTTTAATTTAATTTTATTTATTTTTATTATAATGATGGAAACATTTCATAATATCCAAATTATTAAATTTTCTAATATACTTTTACGCAAAAAATATATTGTACATCTGCAAGTATCTGGTCCTTCCTCACACTCAGGATTATACCAAGGACAGCTTCTGAAGTGGCCTTCTGTGTTGTCTTCATCTTCCATGATACCATATTCTTCGTTCTCATCCAGCATATTTTGAAAAAATTTGATCATCTCCCAATGATCGAAAAGCCTGAAGCTTTCAAAATCTCTTATAAATTGGTTTAGAGTACGTCTGATTTGACTCATTTTATTTGCTTATAAGTTAATGAATGATGATTGTTTGAAGGTTCCTTTAAGACTAATTTCCTCTTTTAAATTTTTAAAGTAGTATCTCTTGATCTTTAAAATATCTATACCATCATCTATATTCCATACCTCTTTTTTAGCACTCTATCTCTCTCTACCCCTTTTCTCTCTATAACTGTCTCTTTCTGTCTATCACTACCCCTCCACTTATTCACTATTTCACCATATTTTCGATTAGCCTTCTTGAAGTCGTCATCGCTACTTTCAAGATCATTTTCAGTTAAACATTCAAAATGCGGAGAAGTAAATGAAAAAAAAAAATAAATAAATAAAACAAAAATGGAGTCTACAACAAATCTAACATCAAAATTTAATTCACTAAAAAATAAAACCTTAATCCACATAAAGGAGCTTGAGACATCAACTAAATACACCATTCGAAAAGTGTCAAGAGTAACAACAAAATATGGGCCAACACTAAAAGTTGAAATGGAAAACCACATAATGTTCCTCCCAAAGCGATATAATGCTTTAACCGATGCTGAAATTAAAGAACTCTCGAGCGGATCATATTGCTTAAGTAGAGAAGGTGAACAAAGCTTAATTGTTGAAAGCGAGCTGAGTGAATTTCTAATTCAAAATTCCCAATTTCCAATTTGGCAATAATATATAATAATTTTGTATTTTAAATTATAAATAAAAATACATGAAAGAGTTTTGTAAAATATAAATGTTTGTGCTTTTTTATTTAATATTTTCAGTTATTTCATAAAGAAATTTAAGACATAAATGACCACAGGTAAATGTATTGAAATTCTGATGTTGATTATAGTTGTATTTTATATTTCTACCAAGATATTTGACTACTTCCGAAGGAGGTTGTAAGTTTCCAAAGCTGTCGAAATATTCTTTTTCATTGTTGTTTTTATAATATGCTACCCAATGTGTACCAGGTCCTGTTGATACGTCTAAATTGATTATTCCACATTCTATTTTCTTTGTTCGTTTTGGTAGAGTATTCAATATGAAAACTCCTCTAAAATATGGAATATTTATAGAGAAACGGTTTAGGTCCTCAACAGATAGTGGTCTGTTGGGTAGCATCTCTAATAGTTTTTTGATTCCTCTTTGAAAACTAAACCATAACCCTTTTTATATGGTTTTAAGTAAAGTCCCTTTCCAACTGCTATAGATTCCATCGCTCTATTATGTCTAATTGCTTCATCAAGTTGATTTTTTTGCATTCTTTGTTGCATTAACAGCTTTAGCTATAGCAGCACCTCCAGTTGTTAGACTACCAATTGCACCCAGAGCAGTTAAAATCGGTATTAGAGGCAAAAACCCACCAATTTTTGGTACACGTATTACATGTGGTACTATAATTTGAGATTTTCTTCCTTTTAATGATTTGTTGATAGTTTTTCGGGCAATTTTAATTGCTGAGTTAATATTTAATGGTTTTTCCTTCTTTAGTATTTTTGTTGCAGCTCTAATTGATGTTCTAAACAGTTTTTTATCATTTATCTTGTTCTTTTTAACATTTTTCTTTTTCTCCACACCCATACCAAATTTTGTTTTGGCTTTCATTGCGTTAGTAACCATATAGGCAAATGATTTTTCAGCAATACTACTATCTTTTGATAAAACTCGATCCCAAGCTGAATTTTCAAGTATTTTATCAGCTTTATGTCTAATGCTTAAATCCTTACAAGCAGAGTCCAATAAATTAATTCCTTTGTCACCTCAATTTAAACGTTTTTGTAGTTTTGTTTCAGGTCCACAATACTAATATCCGGGAAGATAAAGTTCACCAGTTAGAGAGTTTATTCTTTTTATCTACTATACCTCCTCCAACGAAGGTGTTTTTATGACTAAACGTTTTCTGATATTGTATAACTATATCATCTAATTTTGTCGATAATAACAGGTAACATTTATAAAATCTATTTAGTTCGTAATATTGTTCCTTCTACTATTTTTTTTTTTTTTTTGTTTACTTGCCTCTATCTTGACTGATCGTTTCTCAGTCCTTAAACTTGTATATTCTGAACTTCTGTCTTGATATTACTTTCTTCTTTCATGCGAATTCTTGTTTTTTCTTTTCATATCACTTAAGCATGCACAGTCTTGTTATCGTTGAAAGGTTCTGTACAAAACAAATCGAATTTCACAATATTATGAAATTCCATTATATTTCATTAGGTATTTTCTTATCGACACCAACTGCTTTAACACCATCTCATTTACGTTTGCTAACAGCAAATAGTACAATAGGTGTCAGCTATTAGATCAGCTTATCAGCTATTAGATCAGCTTATTAGCACCTGGTCTGTTTTTCAGATCAGCTTTTCAGGAGCTGGTCTGGTTTTCAGATCAGCTTTCCGGACCTGGTCTGGTTTTCAGATCAGCTTTTCAGGACCTGGTCTGGTTTTCAGATCAGCTTATCAGGACCTGGTCTGGTTTTCAGATCAGCTTATCAGGACCTGGTCTGGTTTTCAGATCAGGCTATCAGGACCTGGTCTGGTTTTCAGATCAGCTTATCAGGAGCTGGTCTGATTTTCAGGTCAGCTTATTAGGAGCTGGTCTGATTTTCAGGTCAGCTTATTAGGAGCTGGTCTGGTTTTCAGGTCAGATGAAATAACTAAAGTCTATATTTTATTAGCAGTATTTTTTTTTTTTTTTTTTTCTATAACGAAAATCGTTTAATTCAATATATTTGCTTATAATCAAAAATCCATATTTATCCTTCCAACACTCTACAAATTTTTTAAAACTTGTCAAAATTCATATTACTGCCAACATGAACCTTGTAAACATGCTTCATATTTTCCTCATCTTACTTAAACATTATAATTACATTTGCATTGTCTCTTATTAAATGCTTATAGCCATATTCATAAAAATTTTAAACAGCATTTCAAATGTTGTTTGAGCAAAATTCGCTAAAATTGTATTCATAATAGAATATTAGCGTAAAAACGTTTTTTAACTTGCGTAAATCACCAAATCTTAAAAATTAAATGCACCCATATTTAAAATAATTTTGAATTGACGTCGTTGTAGTTTTGCTTCTTGCTTATTTATATTTTTAACTTTGTCTGTATGTATGTATGTATGCATGTATTAAGAATTATGCTTATGTTTGGCACAAGTAGAATGAGTCATCATTATTCTGTCGCCCCATACAAAAATATGTACGTATATTATTCTGCTTTTCACATGCAACATCATCAAATATCATAATTGAATTAGTTTTAGCTTCGTCAGGTGGAATAACTGATTCATTATCGGTGAATGTATAATATCCCATTCCTTTAATTGGTGAAATTATGTAATTTCTTTAACTATTCATATTTGTAGTAGTATATAGATAATTTTAGTATAAATATATGTTTTTAAGCCTCAGATAGTAGTTGTGAACTGGGCATCCGGGGACAATTAAAATTGTTAAATTGTGGCTGAAATTGTTAAATTTGGGTAATTAAAATTTGAAAATTTTAAAATTCTTGAAATTTGATACCTACGAGGGTGGTTCAATAAGTCCTTTAAATATTTTTCGAGGGTGGTTCAATAAGTCACTCTTATTTTTTTAACATAAGGAGTTTTTGTTTACATTAAGTGTATGTCTGTCTCTCTCTCTCTGTCTGTCTGCATGACCGTGGAAATTTGAGTCTTTCAGTGATTTGGGTTGTGTAATAATTTCTGGGTGTCCTTTGTCGGGGTTATGGGTAATTAAACTTAAAAATTTTAATCTACGCCGGATGCCCAGTTCACAACTACTATCTGAGGCTTAAAAACATATATTTATACTAAAATTATCTATATACTACTACAAATATGAATAGTTAAAGAAATTACATAATTTCACCAATTAAAGGAATGGGATATTATACATTCACCGATAATGAATCAGTTATTCCACCTGACGAAGCTAAAACTAATTCAATTATGATATTTGATGATGTTGCATGTGAAAAGCAGAATAATATACGTACATATTTTTGTATGGGGCGACAGAATAATGATGACTCATTCTACTTGTGCCAAACATAAGCATAATTCTTAATACATGCATACATACATACATACAGACAAAGTTAAAAATATAAATAAGCAAGAAGCAAAACTACAACGACGTCAATTCAAAATTATTTTAAATATGGGTGCATTTAATTTTTAAGATTTGGTGATTTACGCAAGTTAAAAAACGTTTTTACGCTAATATTCTATTATGAATACAATTTTAGCGAATTTTGCTCAAACAACATTTGAAATGCTGTTTAAAATTTTTATGAATATGGCTATAAGCATTTAATAAGAGACAATGCAAATGTAATTATAATGTTTAAGTAAGATGAGGAAAATATGAAGCATGTTTACAAGGTTCATGTTGGCAGTAATATGAATTTTGACAAGTTTTAAAAAATTTGTAGAGTGTTGGAAGGATAAATATGGATTTTTGATTATAAGCAAATATATTGAATTAAACGATTTTCGTTATAGAAAAAAAAAAAAAAAAAAAAAAAAATACTGCTAATAAAATATAGACTTTAGTTATTTCATCTGACCTGAAAACCAGACCAGCTCCTAATAAGCTGACCTGAAAATCAGACCAGCTCCTAATAAGCTGACCTGAAAATCAGACCAGCTCCTGATAAGCTGATCTGAAAACCAGACCAGGTCCTGATAGCCTGATCTGAAAACCAGACCAGGTCCTGATAAGCTGATCTGAAAACCAGACCAGGTCCTGATAAGCTGATCTGAAAACCAGACCAGGTCCTGAAAAGCTGATCTGAAAACCAGACCAGGTCCGGAAAGCTGATCTGAAAACCAGACCAGCTCCTGAAAAGCTGATCTGAAAAACAGACCAGGTGCTAATAAGCTGATCTAATAGCTGATAAGCTGATCTAATAGCTGACACCTATTGTACTATTTGCTGTTAGCAAACGTAAATGAGATGGTGTTAAAGCAGTTGGTGTCGATAAGAAAATACCTAATGAAATATAATGGAATTTCATAATATTGTGAAATTCGATTTGTTTTGTACAGAACCTTTCAACGATAACAAGACTGTGCATGCTTAAGTGATATGAAAAGAAAAAACAAGAATTCGCATGAAAGAAGAAAGTAATATCAAGACAGAAGTTCAGAATATACAAGTTTAAGGACTGAGAAACGATCAGTCAAGATAGAGGCAAGTAAACAAAAAAAAAAAAAAATAGTAGAAGGAACAATATTACGAACTAAATAGATTTTATAAATGTTACCTGTTATTATCGACAAAATTAGATGATATAGTTATACAATATCAGAAAACGTTTAGTCATAAAAACACCTTCGTTGGAGGAGGTATAGTAGATAAAAAGAATAAACTCTCTAACTGGTGAACTTTATCTTCCCGGATATTAGTATTGTGGACCTGAAACAAAACTACAAAAACGTTTAAATTGAGGTGACAAAGGAATTAATTTATTGGACTCTGCTTGTAAGGATTTAAGCATTAGACATAAAGCTGATAAAATACTTGAAAATTCAGCTTGGGATCGAGTTTTATCAAAAGATAGTAGTATTGCTGAAAAATCATTTGCCTATATGGTTACTAACGCAATGAAAGCCAAAACAAAATTTGGTATGGGTGTGGAGAAAAAGAAAAATGTTAAAAAGAACAAGATAAATGATAAAAAACTGTTTAGAACATCAATTAGAGCTGCAACAAAAATACTAAAGAAGGAAAAACCATTAAATATTAACTCAGCAATTAAAATTGCCCGAAAAACTATCAACAAATCATTAAAAGGAAGAAAATCTCAAATTATAGTACCACATGTAATACGTGTACCAAAAATTGGTGGGTTTTTGCCTCTAATACCGATTTTAACTGCTCTGGGTGCAATTGGTAGTCTAACAACTGGAGGTGCTGCTATAGCTAAAGCTGTTAATGCAACAAAGAATGCAAAAAAATCAACTTGATGAAGCAATTAGACATAATAGAGCGATGGAATCTATAGCAGTTGGAAAGGGACTTTACTTAAAACCATATAAAAAGGGTTATGGTTTAGTTTTCAAAGAGGAATCAAAAAACTATTAGAGATGCTACCCAACAGACCACTATCTGTTGAGGACCTAAACCGTTTCTCTATAAATATTCCATATTTTAGAGGAGTTTTCATATTGAATACTCTACCAAAACGAACAAAGAAAATAGAATGTGGAATAATCAATTTAGACGTATCAACAGGACCTGGTACACATTGGGTAGCATATTATAAAAACAACAATGAAAAAGAATATTTCGACAGCTTTGGAAACTTACAACCTCCTTCGGAAGTAGTCAAATATCTTGGTAGAAATATAAAATACAACTATAATCAACATCAGAATTTCAATACATTTACCTGTGGTCATTTATGTCTTAAATTTCTTTATGAAATAACTGAAAATATTAAATAAAAAAGCACAAACATTTATATTTTACAAAACTCTTTCA
This sequence comes from Tachina grossa, assembly GCA_949987645.1. Taxonomy (NCBI): domain Eukaryota; kingdom Metazoa; phylum Arthropoda; class Insecta; order Diptera; family Tachinidae; genus Tachina; species Tachina grossa. The sequence goes on along the minus strand of OX465277.1, from coordinate 106,122,415 downwards.
TGTATTTTTATTTATAATTTAAAATACAAAATTATTATATATTATTGCCAAATTGGAAATTGGGAATTTTGAATTAGAAATTCACTCAGCTCGCTTTCAACAATTAAGCTTTGTTCACCTTCTCTACTTAAGCAATATGATCCGCTCGAGAGTTCTTTAATTTCAGCATCGGTTAAAGCATTATATCGCTTTGGGAGGAACATTATGTGGTTTTCCATTTCAACTTTTAGTGTTGGCCCATATTTTGTTGTTACTCTTGACACTTTCGAATGGTGTATTTAGTTGATGTCTCAAGCTCCTTTATGTGGATTAAGGTTTTATTTTTTAGTGAATTAAATTTTGATGTTAGATTTGTTGTAGACTCCATTTTTGTTTTATTTATTTATTTTTTTTTTTCATTTACTTCTCCGCATTTTGAATGTTTAACTGAAAATGATCTTGAAAGTAGCGATGACGACTTCAAGAAGGCTAATCGAAAATATGGTGAAATAGTGAATAAGTGGAGGGGTAGTGATAGACAGAAAGAGACAGTTATAGAGAGAAAAGGGGTAGAGAGAGATAGAGTGCTAAAAAAGAGGTATGGAATATAGATGATGGTATAGATATTTTAAAGATCAAGAGATACTACTTTAAAAATTTAAAAGAGGAAATTAGTCTTAAAGGAACCTTCAAACAATCATCATTCATTAACTTATAAGCAAATAAAATGAGTCAAATCAGACGTACTCTAAACCAATTTATAAGAGATTTTGAAAGCTTCAGGCTTTTCGATCATTGGGAGATGATCAAATTTTTTCAAAATATGCTGGATGAGAACGAAGAATATGGTATCATGGAAGATGAAGACAACACAGAAGGCCACTTCAGAAGCTGTCCTTGGTATAATCCTGAGTGTGAGGAAGGACCAGATACTTGCAGATGTACAATATATTTTTTGCGTAAAAGTATATTAGAAAATTTAATAATTTGGATATTATGAAATGTTTCCATCATTATAATAAAAATAAATAAAATTAAATTAAAATGTATTATTAATATAAATAAAATTAAACTAAATTTATCCTTGTTTTGTGTTATTTTTTAAAGGAAAGTTAGGATTCATCTATTCGAATATAAAATAACAGAAACTTGTATGTAGTGAAAAAATATAAGGACTTATCCGATTGTCTAAACTGTTTCTGTTTTAATGGAATTTCATAATATTGTGAAATTCAATTTGTCTTGTGCATAACCTCTCAAAGAAAACAAGACTGTACATGTTTAAGCGACATGAAAACAAGACTGTGCATGCTTAAACGATATGGAAACAAGACTGTGCATGTTTAAGCGTCATGAAAACAAGACTGTACATGTTTAAGCGATATGAAAACAAGAATTTGCAAATAAGCAAAAACAAAAATTTTTTTGATCTAGCGAAGTAAAGCTAATAAAGAAATAAAAACCATGCACATAATTAATTCTTTTTCCAATATTTTATTTAAAATTTTTTCTTAAAAATTCATACACATATTTAACTAATGTATGTAGATACCCAGAAAAAAATTAGACAAAAATTCTCTATTTCAAGTAGTAAAATGTGAAAAAAGGTGTGGTACATTAGAGGAAAAAAAAAATAAATATATAGACTGACTGACCAACTAAAACGTACACTCTGTCCAATGGACACACAAAGCACACTTAAACATTTCAGAAATATATACACAACACGCTGAACTTTAATAAAATGAGAAAAAAAAATCATATAGAACGTCAAATGAAAGCCATAGGTAATAGCCCTTCATAAAATAAACATAAACATATGTACCTTATTAATGTAAACATATTATCAGTATAAAGCAACAGAAATTTGGTCAAACAAAGTCATCTTGTATCCTAGAGGAACCGTCGAAAGGGTATACCTAAAGTCTCTGAAAACCACTTCGTTTTCTGATGATCGCTTTTCAACAAGAAAATAAGTTTGTTCATTGTGACTAATTTAAAAGTACATTTAAATTCAGTCTCATATCCGATCTTAACTGCATCAGAATTTAAGAAAAAAGCTCCTTTTATTCTATTGAATAAAATTTTAATTTAAAACAGTAAGCAAAGATATCAGCTTCAACTTCAAATGATTTCATCACAAAAAAAAAAAAAAAAAAAAACTAGTGATTGTTTTCAACAATTATGAAAATAATAATTTCAATATAAAGCTCCCTTTTGATTTTAAATGTTTATCAATAAAAATAAAAAAAGAAGTAAATTGACTACCAAAGAAAAAAAAACTATCAGTATATAAGCTGGAGTGCCGGATCAGTTTCATTTAAAAATGTTTATACATTTTCATAAAGCAAACCAAGATTTCGAAAACAAATGTAGAAAGTGAAGAAAAAAGTCTATACTTAGAAAAAATTATGTACCCCAAAAATTTCTAACGTTAACTTACTAACGTTGCATCAACTTTAAAAAAACTTAAATTAAGTATAAGAAATATTTCTATTATAGTTGCTATTACTATAGAGTATGTATCTTCAGGAATTCAGTTTTACTTAAAAACAGAAAATCCTCACAAACTTTTAAGTAAACGCAGATAAAAATTAAAACGTTTTTATTTTCAAATAAAAAAAAAACTGAATATATCGCATCTATACACAGACGAATATTTACAACGACAACACCAACAACAAGAAGAACAAAAGACATCAATGACAAAAAAAAATGTATTCAAAGATTGAAATAAACAAAATCTGTAATATAAACAAATTTCATATAGGCAGACTTTAACGCGAGACAAATTTAAGTATGAGAAAATATAAAACAAGCGTAAGTATAAAAACATAATAAGATTAGGGAAGTCCAGACATATGATAGTATTTTATAGTACCAAATGTCGATACTGAAAACAATTTATTTCTATCTACATATAAATATTAGCGCAAATACACACACACATAGCAGAATTCATATAAGAAATATCCAAGAAAATTTCAACAACACCCCACCTTTTGCAATTCATGACGAGCCTTAAATTCTCCCTCAGATATACATACACAAATTCCCATGATCATACATACATACATATACAATATATAAGATTAATCTCAACAACACAACACTCTCACCTACCTGAAATTACAGATAGTCTTAAACTTCTACAGACGTCTATACACATAGATTCTCACAGCTACATATTACAAGAACACCTCGCCCCTAATAAATCACAATCATCTTAAATTCTTACAAAAATACATACATACATACATACATACATACACATAACCAATTTACCTCAACAACATCCTCACCTACCTCAAATCACGATCAGCCTTAAACTACTATAGACAGACACATCCACAAATCAATATGGATACATATTACGTCAACAACCCTGCCCACCCAAATCATGGTCAGCCTTAAACTCCTACAGACATACAAACACACAGATTCCCCCGGTTACATATTACTAGAACACCTCACCCCTCATAAATCACAATCAGCCCTAAGCTCCTACAGAAATACACACATCGAAATTCCTACAAACATACACACACACACACATACACACACACACACACATAAACACATACCCACACACACACACACATTTCTACAATTCTCTGTTGGTATTACGATATATGATGAAATTCATATACACAGCAACACCCAGAACAAAATCGCTAGCATCAGTTTGCAATATAAAGGTACTAGAAAAATCGGGACACGTGAAAGTAGGTGCTTCTATAAGTTTTTGCTGTATTTCTCCAAAAGCTATTTCTTATAATTGTTACATTAAAGTAAAATATACCGAAATAAAGATATCACTACCCCTATTGAAAAGCTCTTCTTATCAACCTGATCGGATTCAAAACATTTAACATCTGAAATTCACTTGAACATATATGAAACCTATGCCGACACAATATTTTCTTTCTCCATAATAGCAACGTCAATAGCCTTAAAAATATATATACATGCATTTGTAAATATGTATGAAAAAGTGTTGATGTAACTCACACAAACAATGACATTCTTCAAAGCAAAAATAGATAAGATCACACACATTAATCCAACAACATATACATACATTACCAAATACATTCCCTAACGACTTCCATTCGCAACAGGGTTGCCACTCTCTGCAGCTATTAGATTATTTCCCCCGCCAGAGATCACAAACATAAATGCATACATACAATAACCCTACATAAGCATACCAACTATAACTCAAAACAGCAACAGCAAACCATAAACTATCAAATAACAATCACACACACACGCACACACCCATACATACATACAAACACCCACATATACATGCACACACAACCAAAGAATTAGACTCACACACACACACATACACATCCCACACGTACATACATCTATGCACTGTAAGCACAACGTTTCTCTACAATAACAACAAAAGCTGTGCACACAAGTATACATACATACACATGGCCAAAGAATCAAACTCACACACACACACCATATCAGCATGAAAATCCCCAAAATCCCCCCATTTGTAACAGGGTTGCCATCGTTTTTGTTTTTTCCCGGTTTTGAATTCCCAAAACATGTCGTCCGTCCCCATTACTAATCTACTTTCGTTCTTGTGAAAGTTAAATCAATCTGCTTATAGAAAAAACCATTTAGATTTTTTCGTTTATTTAATTTTTCGTAATTTATAGTAAAAAATGAAAGGAAAAAATAGTTGTTCACTGTTTTAAGTCATTTCAGATTCTAACATTAAAAATTAAATAACATTTTCGTTAAAGTCAAATGAAAAATATTTAGACTGATTTTTAATTAATTTTACATAAACAATTTTATGAGTGTGGGAAACTGAAAGCTCTTTTGTTGTCACACACATAAAAATAAATAAATGTTTTAAAAACGAAAACATGGTTTCATTCGTTATTTTAAAGAACGTATAAACTTATTCATTTTCGAAAAACAGGCTGTTATTCAAGAATTAATTAAGTAATAATGTCATTTTGGCTTATTGCTTATAACTTTATTGCAGTGAGCCGACGAAAATTGGTACATTGTTCCGATCGTCTGATTCAGGCTTTATGCAGTTGTTACTTTTAAAAAGAGAACGAATTTAAGTGAGACATTTTATATTTAATTAAACTATTATGAATTTTAATCAGGAATAATTTCTTAATCGGGCTTAAATTCAGTAATTTCAATTCTTATTGAGTGAAATATTTTTATTAATTAATGAGAGTTTCTAAAGAAGAGAAGATATATTAAACTAGACTTTATTAGCTGATGAAGTGCGTGGTTGCACAGAAAAATATCGTCATTTCCCCCAGCTAATAAAGTCTAGTTTAATTTTTCTTCTCTTCTTTAGAAGCTCACATTAATTAATAAAAATTTTTCATTCAAGAAGAATTGTAATTACTGAACTTAAGCCCGATTAAGAAATTATTTCTGAGCAAAGAAATAATGTTATAAAATATTAGTTTTTCTCAAAGTGGGTGCCAAGTAATCTAAAAAGTAATGAGCTTGGCTATCAGAGCGGCTATCGTGGGCTGTGAAGACTATGAACTGTTTCACTAGAAAGTGTGAAGTTCTTTGCTAATATGCTCCTCAAAAGAATTTACTAAACATATAATTTGTAATTGAATTTATAACAGTTAATAAACTAAGAAATTCTTCAAAATAGTCCTGAAATTTATGCTGAACCAAAATTATACATTTAATATAATTGTCACTTTTAGCTTACCTCAATTTTCAGTTTTATAGCCTAAAATCAAGGAAATGGCTTAAAACTTGTGCGTGCCGGATATAAAAATCCTTTTTTATGCCACATTCTAACAAAAAAAAATCTCTAAAAAAAGTGTTTGTTTGTCTGTTTTTTTTTCATTATTTTCCTCTCTAAGCGTAACATAACGATTTAAATAATTTGTTTAACATAATTAAATGTTTATACAAAAAAGCTAATAGCAAGAAAATTAAAGAAAACGAGGAGACCAAACAATTTGAAATGCAAATTAAGAAATGGAGCAAACCACACATGTATAAGAAATTTTAAAAGAAATAGGTAGTTGTTTCCTGCTAAACCAAAAAAAAACTATACAATCAAAAATAATTACAAAACGCACTCATTATGCACAGAATTAATATAAAAAAACGTCGTTTAAGGTTTTATACAAAAAATAAACATTCGATTATAAATTTCCAATTTCCGTTCAAGGTGTTTTGATCTTGGGCCGCTGTTGTCCAACTGAAATCAAAACACAATTCAAATGAACCAAAAAAATACAAAAAAAAAACATATTAGAACAAAAAAAAAACATTAATAAATCCCCCAAATAGCTTTTTTGAAAAATAAAAATCTAAATCGCTTGAATAATAAATATACATATAAGTGTATAAGTGTATAAGCCAAAAAAATAAAATATATGTATATGAAATAAATTAAGAAACATCTTTAAACAGAGCACCACGGAAAAAAACGACACAATCATCATGGTCGCCAGAGTCCAATATGTAGTAAAACAAATTGATGATAATAGTGTTTTGCCAGTGGTTGCTGCTTATTGGGCTCTTTGTTCCTCATTTGGAGCTGGTGATGATTGTGGGTACCATCATCACAGCATCTTCTTAAAATTGTATTCATTCATAATACATTTATGAATGTAGATATTTACTTTTTTTATGAATACAGAATCCAATAATCATCATCTACATAACAATACTCACAAATAACAGCAGCAGCAACAAACAACACACAAAAAATTAATAATTTAAATTTATGAAAAACGGAAAGAGGCGCCCCTTCTTCTTTGCTTTACGACTTTAAGAACAAGAAACAAACCATTCAAAATAATTTTCTACATATAACACACATACACATACATACACACACACACACACACATGTGTTTTCTCATATACATATGTAAGTACCAAAACTCATTGAAGAAAAACAAATCGACGACATTCTACATTAACAAAACGAAATAAAAGGCCACAAAGCCAAAAGCGCAAAATACAAAAAAAAAATAAAAATAAAACAACTGCTCTGGTCCAGATACTTTTAAAAAAAACTAAATAAAAAAAATATATATGTATATGTAGGACCAAATGACCAGACACAATCATCGAAACCATGACGGATTTTTTATTATTTATTTTGTAAGAGGATACGAAAATTGGGCTGAAGTATTTAAATTTATAGCGTCAATGTGAAATTTGTTTGGCGGTCATTTCTTGAACAAAATGGCAAAATAAATGCAAAATGCTGGCTGGCATATGTTTTCATTAAAACCTTCTTAATGCTTTTTAAATTTTCTTATTTTATTTTATTCAGCCATTATGTTGTAATTTAAATCACTTTTATAAGGCACTATTTTATCTTTATTAATACAAAAAAATTTTAATGGAAAATATGTTCATATGTCTATTAGTTACATCTCTTGGTGATTTTCAAAAATATTGAATTGGTGTAAAACCCTTAGAAATTAAAAATAGCGTTATAACATCACTCTTTTTAAAAATTTGTATATAAGAAACACAGAATTTTATTGCCGCAAAAAAACTGCAAACTCCAAACAGGACACCAAGATCAATATATTGTCATCCGGAATGGAAATGATTTTAACACAATCTTGTTCTTATGGAAACTTTTCTTTGTTTTTTCAATCTTATGCATTCGACTTCAGATCGTGAAAGTTGATTCGGTTGATTCTCTTTTATTTCATGAAAAATTGTGTACGAGTAATATATACTAGATATACCAAACAGACGACACACTCGTCCGTATTCTAGAATCAAAATGTAAATAATTTAAGATTCAAAGAAAATGTACCCATCTAAACGTCATAAAAAATTCGTTAAATCACAGCCACACACAAACTTACATACATATGCAAGCATAATTAAATAATACATGAAATTAAAAAAAACATAAACAAAATCCATTCAACCAAGCTAATTCACTTTATTCAATTCTCTTCCTTTAAGTATTAAGGCTTCATTAGTCTTTACTTTCTGGTGCTGTTCTGTGCCGTTCCTTTCTGTATAAAATATTTTGCAATTACTTTGTCTGTGAAAAAAATCAGCCGGCAACCAGAGTAGCAAGCCGTAACGGCGCGGCTGGCGGCTGGCAGCTAGCTGCTCAGCCGTTTTTTTTTATCAAGCCGAGCCGCCGCCGAACCACTCGGCTTATTGGCAGCTTAGTACTCAGCCGATATTTAGTCTTTTATTTTTTATACTTTTTGAATTATTTTTAATATTGCATCTACTCCACTTGCTTATAGTTTTTATTTATATTTCGTATTGAATATGATAGCGAGTCCCTGAAAAATGGTTGACTTTGCTTCCACATAGAGAGAATGTGTATATGAACGGAAAGTCCCGGTTCACACACTTCAACTTTTGTTGATCAACTCGTAGCTCAGTTGTAAGACAGACGGAGGAAGAAGTACAAATATCTCTTTTTTTCCTTACAGCTGTGTATGAACCGGGACTAACGTAGCTGCGACAACACTTACGTTCTCTATTGGAGTCCCTTCTCAAATCCATGGACGTTTATATATACTTTTTTGTTGCAGCAGTCAGGCGACTTTTTATAATTATTTGATCGTTTATGTATAGTCTAGTTTCTATGGTTTAACAAATTATTTACAAAGTTATTTTTATTGACATTTAGGACATCAATTACTGCAATATTCAAACTATTGCAATATAAATAATGTTACAACGTGGTGATTCAATAATTCACGTACTTTTCTAGAAACAGACTGGGTTCAAAAAATTATTTTATATACTTAAACAAATCGGCGTTAAGCCGTTCAGCCGCCGCCGCCGAAAATATTTGTGTTTCAGCCGCCGCCGAAATTTTTTGGTCGGCTTGCTATTCTGCCGGCAACCTATAGAATTGATTACACTTGTACACAAAATATCACAACACACTAATACATACACATTTCTGGCTGTCACTTAACATTGAATTCTATTTTCTACAGATTTGTCCGCAACAGAACAGAAGGAAAAAGTAAAAACTAACCACACATACATATTTTCAACACCACAGAAACAAAACAGCTGATTCAGAACAGAGTAGCACGTAAAAACTAATTCTGCCTTTATGGCTTTCATACAACAAATAAGAGAAAAAAAGAAAGATCAAGAGAAATACTACAAACACACGCACACACTCATGTTTTGTTTCTTTTTTACTTGTAAGCTAATAAATGCGTGTGTGATATGTTTGCATGTAGTAGTAGCAACTTTAAACGCTTATAGCTCCCAAAATACTAAACCGATTTCAATAAAATATAGATTGTGCACATCTGTAAAAAAATCCTTTAAAACCACATAAATCTTTTTAAAATCGGTGCAGTGATGCCAGCGTAAAAGGGATTACAAAAAACATGTTTGCCTATTAATTATATATATATGTATTAATATTGACTGGAATTGCAGTACTCGCTAACAAACTGTCTGTTAGTTGAATTAAACTCTAATTCATATGTGGTTTAAAGTCAACAGGAGTAAATCAGTGAACCATACCTTATGTGTAGTTTAAAAAATAATATTGTGGCAGCACTAGAATAAATGTCAAAAAACAGCTGTTTTGCAGCAGGCTATCAGTTCTTTGCACAATCAAAAAGGCAAAAAATTTTATAAAATTTAATTAAAAGTACCCAAATTTTACTGCGAAAGAAGTTATATATATATATATATATATATATTCTTGGCAGAGTATAATAAAGGGTGTTTTTTATTGAGGTATAGAACTTTAAGTTGGCATCACTTTTTTAACTGGCGGCAATTTTGTCAGCTATCAAGTGATTAATATTTAATTTGGTTTGCCATTTTATCATAAACAGGTTGACAAAAGAACAACGCTTGCAAATCGTGCAAATTTATTTCGAAAATAATGGTTCAGTTCGCGAAGTTTACCGCAAGCTCCGTCCATTTTATGGTCGACATAATCGTCCATCAGAGCAATTAATTCGGTTAACCATGGATCGTTTTCGCACTACGTTTACTCTATGTGATAATACGCATCCGCAGAGACGTCGAACAGTGCGCACCGAAGAAACAATTGCCGCTGTAGAGCAAAGTGTTGAAGAGGACCCGAATGAATCGATTCGCCACCGTGCACAGCAATTGGAGCCGACTAACCGACTATTTTGTTCCCGAATTGGATGGCATGAATGTGGATGAGTTGTGGTTCCAACAAGACGGCGCTACATGCCACACAGCGCACGTCACAATCGATTTATTGAAGGAAACATTCGACGAGCGCATAATTTCGCGGAATGGACCTGTCAATTGGCCACCAAGATCGTGTGATTTGACACCATTGGATTATTTTCTTTGGGAATATGTGAAGTCGCTCGTCTACGCCAACAAACCAGAAACGTTAAGGGACTTGGAAGCCAACATTCGTGGCGTTATTGCCAACATACGGCCCCATATGCTCGAAAAAGTGGTTGAAAATTGGACCTGTAGAATTGGCTTTATTCGAGCTAGCCGCGGCGGCCACATGCCCAAAATCAAATTTAAGCATTAATGGCATAAAATTATCCTTGCAATAAAGCCAAATTAATGGACATTTAAACGATTTTTTTGTGTTTTATTTCAATTCAAAGTTCTATACCTTTAAAAAAAACACCCTATAGTATAAAAGAACAATAGAGTGTAAGAAAACAAATTGAACAAGATCTGAAGAAAAAGTAGAAGTTTGGAAAAAAAAGTTGAATGCTCTTTAAATGCAAAACATATGGTTTGTAAGTAATAAAATCATATGTCCTGTATTGATAGTTTAAACGCCCAATTTTATGCGTTTACAGATGGTTTATATACTGTATGGATTTATAGATTTGCTAGTTTAAACACATTTTAAACCAAAAATATAGATGAACTTGCACTGATTTATTAGCCTTAAAATACATAAACCAACTGAGAATTCTCTAATACCATTATACATATACAGTGAGTGCTAAAAGAAGACGAAAAAATTATTTTCTTTAAAAACAATATCACCTATTTTACTAAATATGTAGGTAGTCTAAAGTGTTAATGCAAAAGAAAAAAAGTTTGATTTGTTTTTTAATTTCAGCAAAAAAAAATTAATTAAAAATTAAAGTCGGTTGTAAAAATCACGAGTTTTTTTCAAACAAATTATTCAAAAAATTTTACACTTGAATTTACAAATTTCTTTATGGGATTTAAATTAAACCAATTAATATTTGATTCGGAGAATTTTGTGTTTGAACTGGAAAATTATTGTATTTTCTGTGAACTAAAAAGTGTTTTACTTAGTTTAATTATTTGTTTCCTTGTTTGATTTGGATTAGGCAGTGTTGCCAGTGTTAGAGGATTTGTCCCTAAATTGGGGATTTTTTTCGCGATTGGGGATCTGGGGGATTTGTTGGGGATTATAACCAAATTTTAGGGGATATTTTTAGATAATTATCACATGTAATTTGGCTTTAAACCCTGGTACTCTGTTCAAAGTTGTGAAAAATTTTCAGCACCATTGATTATTTCCCGTGAAAAATTTGACATGTAGCCCAACTCGCGGTTTTTTTTTATAAATTTCTCGCTTTTATTGCTTGAAAGTATGCAACATTGTTAAAATTCAGTGCGAAAAAAGCACTGCTCATGTTGTTTCGCAGCGAAACTAAAATGATGCCAGACTAATTTTGCATGGAAAGTCATGATTTTACGTGTTTTTCAAAACAAGAACAGAGTACTACTTTTGCAAATTTATTTCGCAAATATTTCATACCAAATACTTTTATATGTAGTTTGACCGCATTTCGGACGAAATTGTGAACAGAGTACCAGGATTAAGCCAAAAAAAACGTTTTGTTGTTGCTATTTAAATGAACAAACAATGCATCTGGTTAGTTTAACCAATTTTAATTGTTAATTTACTGCCAATGCACATTGTTGTGTAGAGAATCGCGTGATAACTAAAACTGCAGTAAAAATAGTTACTTTCTTAGTTATATTATTAGATTAAACATAGTTGACAAATTTAAGTCGAAAACAGTAACGCTACCTTGAACAGTATGTTTTTAAAGATATTAGTTAGTTTAATATTATAATATATAAATTAACCATGAGATATTCTACAGTGTCCTAGACTAACGATTTCAACAGGATGAAGTCAATATGAAGCAGAGAGTTTGTAACTAACACGTTAGTTTAGTGTTAAATTAAAGTTGATTATTTTAATAATATCATTTATAATTAAACTAGCTAAGCCCGGCAAACGTTGTATTACTCTCAGTTATGTTATATTTTTTAACTACTTGTCACTTGTTGGGTCAGAAACAAAACAAAAACCTGAAATCATGCATTAGGAACAAACACACACTCCGATCAGAAAATAAATTAGCCATCCTTATTCCAGTTGTCAACATCGACGTCACGTCAATTCAATATCGGAATACAAGGGCGTGCTGTCGCGCTCTCGAGAGCAATTTTGTACTTGGGCAGTATATTTCTGTTCCCTAAGGTCTAGGAAATAGCATGACCCTGCTAATAGCAGTCAGTTGCGTTCTACAACGGTTAGACAAGCATAAATTTTTTTGTATTGTATTGACATGACGTCGATGTTGACAGTTGGAATAAAAATTAGTATTTCCAATTGGTGAGATAAACCTTACTTACGTTTTTGAAGTTAGTTTTGTTAACAAATAAAAGTAGACATACATACATATACATATGTATATATGTCCATGAGATTAATTTTATAAAAAAAGGAAATTTAGTTGCATTATATTTTTAGGTTGACTGTAAATTAACTACAATAGTTGGTTAGATTAACCAGACAAATAGTTTGTTTATCTAAAATACAAAGGATGTTATATTTTCTGTAAAAAAAAACTGAAATTCTTAATTTTGTTCAACTATGTTTATCAGTTAAATTAGCTAAGAAAAAGGTAAATTTTATTGCGTTTTGCATTAAACAACGACACATAAAAGAATTGTAAAAATTTTCATTTAAAGTAACACTTATAAATATAAAAAAACAAATTTTAAGTGCAATAACAATCTAGGTAAAAGCCCACAACAATTAAAAATAAAAACTAGTTAATTCAACTATACAAATAGTTCATTTAAATAGAAGCAATTTGCACCTAAACCAAAACAATGCAGATCGTTTAGATTTGACTTGAGTTGTCTGAACTAAGCAAGGTTTTCCTTTGCAACAAAAATTTACACTATTAAATCAGTAACTATTAAGTATTAGTTAATTCAACCAGCAAAATAGTTTGTTTGTGTAAATTGAACAAATTTTGCAAAAAAAAATGCAGATCGTTTAGATTAATCAGTTAAATTTTTTAGTGAGAATTTCGACTATACTAAATACATAAATAGAACAACTTAACTTGCATGCTAATATAGCGTATTAAATATTGAAGACTATAAAGCATCTCGGAAAACCCGGAAAAATCAAAAATTTATATCCATTAAAATTATTCGGGAGCTTGGAAATATTGTACTAAATGACAACTTAAAACAACACACACACTTTCATAATTACATATTCGTTGCCCAAAAAAGAAACAATAATTTTCTTTTCATAAACTCATCTTTTCTGTGCAAACTTTTCATTTTATCATTTTACACATTTTTTGTTTCAGGTAAAATAAAATCATTTCTTAATTAAAGTGCAATTTTATGCGCGTGTTCACTGAGGACGATCAAAACGGCTAAAAGAAATACACACTCTCATCCAAACGAAACGAACACTTTTTACAAAAATGTTACAAGTAACCACAATTAAACTTTTATTAAACTCGTAAATGGAAAATGTTTGAGCATTGAAAAATGAAGAAAAGCCAAATTTAATTGTTTAAAATATATACTTACATATACATATATATATATATATATATATATATATATCGATGGCTTAATATAAAAGAGGCCTAATTCGAATTTTCGATATTTTACAGGAGAAGCAAAAAACTAAAGAAAAAATAAAGCATTTACATGCAGAAATAGTTTTTAAAGTTGCCACAAGTCCTTGATTTTGAACTGTAACGTACTAAGATCTTCAAGGAGGATGCAATTATACGTTGTCGCCCAGAAAACATTAAAAACACGATTTCGAAAAAAATTGAGTTAGGCCCTTTTTATAGTAAGCCATCGATATATATATATATATATATATATATGTATATACTTACATATATAAATACTTATGTATATAAGTACATATTTGTGTGCAATGGCCAGTTAAGTTACCCTTTGAGTTGGTTTCTTTAACGCTTTTTTTTCTTTTTTTTGTTGTGAGACGCGAGCAGGGAAGTTGAAGAAAAACCGCTACTTAAAAAGTATCCATTATAATGGACACGTACCATGAGTGTAATAATTTCAGCGTGACCATTTTAGCATTTTTGCAGCTAAATTTAGCATTTTTTTTGTTGATTTAGCTGCAAAATTTTCGATTTAGCAGTTAGCATTTTCTTTTGCATTTTTCAATTATTTATTTAGCATTTCTAGCATTTTTTCATAATATAATCAACGTAACTTGTAACAATTTCGGTTATACATACGTAAAAAAGGCTGAGTTCCAAAGCGTCAACTGCCTTGCCTTCCAACAGAGTGTAATATTTCATAATACAGCAGAACAAAACATTGACAATTCATACCCTTTCAAAACGTCCTTGACAAGTAATGGGTGTTTTTTTTAGAGGTATAGAACTTCGAATTGAAATAAAACACTAGAAAATCGTGTTAATGTCCATCAATTTGGCTTTATTGGAAGGATAATTTTATGCCATTGATGTTTAAATATGATTTCGGGCATGTGGTCGCCGTGGCTGGCTCGAATAAAGCCAATTCTACAGGTCCAATTTTCAACCACTTTTTCGAGCATATGCGGCCGTATGTTGGCAATAACGCCACGAATGTTGGCTTCCAAGTCCCCTAACGTTTCTGGTTTGTTGGCGTAGACGAGCGACTTCACATATCCCCAAAGAAAATAATACAATGGTGTCAAATTACACGATCTTGGTGGCCAATTGACAGGTCCATTCCGCGAAATTATGCGCTCATCGAATGTTTCCTTCAATAAATCGATTGTGACGTGCGCTGTGTGGCATGTAGCGCCGTCTTGTTGGAACCACAACTCATCCACATTCATGCCATCCAATTCGGGAACAAAATAGTCGGTTATCATGGCTCTATACCGGTCTCCATTAACGGTAACTGACTCTCCAGCATTATTTCGGAAGAAGTATGGCCCAATGACTCCACCAGCCCATAGAGCACACCAAACAGTCAGTTTTTGTGGATGTAATGGCGTCTTAAGGGTCTCATGTGGATTCTCTTCACTCCAAATGCGGCAATTTTGCTTGTTGACGTAGCCATTCAACCAAAAATGAGCCTCATCACTGAACAAAATTTTGCGATGAAAATCAGCATCGAGATCAATCTCATTTTCGGCCCATACACCAAAATCACGACGCATTGCATGGTCTCGCGGCTTTAATTCTTGCACAAGCTGGATCTTGTAAGGTCGCAAGCCAAGATCTTTGCGCAAAATCTTCCATAAAGTTGATGGACAAAGCTCCAATTGCTGTGCACGGTGGCGAATCGATTCATTCGGGTCCTCTTCAACACTTTGCTCTACAGCGGCAATTGTTTCTTCGGTGCGCACTGTTCGACGTCTCTGCGGATGCGTATTATCACATAGAGTAAACGTAGTGCGAAAACGATCCATGGTTAACCGAATTAATTGCTCTGATGGACGATTATGTCGACCATAAAATGGACGGAGCTTGCGGCAAACTTCGCGAACTGAACCATTATTTTCGAAATAAATTTGCACGATTTGCAAGCGTTGTTCTTTTGTCAACCTGTTCATGATGAAATGGCAAACCAAACTAAATATTAATCACTTGACAGCTGACAAAATGGCCGCCAGTTAAAAAAGTGATGCCAACTTAAAGTTCTATACCTCAATAAAAAACACCCGTTATTAAGAACACCGCAAACAATCAAGCAGCGCATCGGTTGCAAAGTTGGTGCTCATACTTACAATGTTATGCAACTTCTGATCTGTGCACGTAGTAAATACCGTATCCGAAGACTGTACAAACTTTTAACTTTTTTTTACGTAAAAGTGGAATAGACAAAAGATTTAGAGTATTTTTAAAAAACCAGTTTCTAAACATTGTTTATAAATGAAACGTAAGTAGGAAAAGGCTTCTTCTAGAAGAACCGTGCGAGAATTAAAGGTTTTTAGTTTGCCTTAAATACTTTTTCGGCATTTTGTGTAGTGAAAAACTGTGTAAAATGTTACAGAATCACTTTCTGTTGCGCATGAATAAGGCATTTTTTTTTGTTCGAGATGAGCCAGCTAGAATTTATACTTTGAGCTTCATAAAAGCCATGAATTTTTTGCCTTACTAAAGGGCTTCATAGAAGTAATACTCAGATCCAAAAGTTGCTGGTTTGCAAAATTTTTTGTAATAATTTTGTATTTTGTTAGAGAGAGTGCCTCACGTTAGTGCTTTTCAAAAGCATTTTTCGAAGCTTTTGGTATCAAGTAAGCAATGCATAGCTTCCCTCAATTTTTAGTGCTTCCAAATCACATTTTTTGCTGGGAAGTCACGAATTTACTCGTAACTAAGTTTTAACGAGTTGCACCATAGAATTTGTCATTAAAAATCGACGCATGTAGTTTTCACCGACTATTAAATCCTAGCGTGAAGTGTAATGTAATCAAACTATAGGCGAAAAATCCTTGAGCGTATGCTTCATTTTGCCACTTACATAATGCAGTTTATGTTCAAGAAAAAATTTGTAATTTAAAACAAAATTCTGTTTCATTCAAAGGAAATAAATATAAGTTAGGCAATATAAGCAGAAATTAAAAAATAACAACTATAAAAGAAACAATTTGATTAAAAAAGTACATATTAAGTTTTAGCATTATGTTTTAGCACTTTAATTATTTTTTAGCATATTTTAGCTTTATTTTGAAGTCAATTTAGCCGGAAAAATTTTTTGGATCTGGTCACACTGAATAATTTCTTAGAAACTTTCTTTAAGGTTTAAATTATGAATACTTTTGTAGCAGCAGCTGAAAGATTGTAACAACAGAATTGTTGTAAATGCTGCCGCTGATGATGTTTTAGAAAGAAATGTTGCAGACACATGAAGGGTACAACTAACTTTATTGTTGCTTCTGCATGTGTGCGAGTACATACATAGTTACGCGATTTAATAAGATGAGTTTTCTTTTTATTGCTTATGAAAAAAAGTCAAGCTTAAGTGATTTCAGATGGTTTGTAATCAGAATAATAATAGAGACACACGACCAATGAAATATAAGTGACCACAGTGTGCTAAATTGTACCATAAATACACTCATACATACAGCGAGATAATCGTAAGTCTACAAGATGATGTTAAAATGATGCCCTGCATCAGGAATTTAAATAAGTCCATTCACTCAATTGGCATCCTTCGGTCGCATATATATAAAGGCCCGGAAAGTTTGAATTATTGTATTGTTTTGTGAAACATAAAACAGATGGTGCCCCGGCGGAATATTGAGCAAATAGCTGCTCTATACTCTGGCCTGATTTACCACAATGGGTCAGTCTTTGATACTTTGACATCAAACCTAAGATATCAAATAATTTGTCATTGTGGTTGTGATGCATAAATAACTGACACTTTGAGATACATATTAAAGTCCTGCACAAGACTACTTACAAGAACTTTTAAGACATGCGGGATTTTTTAAATACTGTACTACGCGAAATCATCTAAAACAAATGCTAAACAACACTGTTGGCAGCACATTTGTTTCAGTTATTGCAGGTATAGGAGTAAAGAAGAATTTGCTTCCTTCTACAGATGGGCGCATATACAAACGTCAGGCACACATGTTGTGTGAATGATCTTTTATTTTTCTGCGCACATACAATCGCACACATGCATTGACATAATAGCTTACCATCTACATCTACACACACACACTAAAACGTACAATATGCAAACTAACAAGCATACATGCACCAACACTACTTATTTTGGTTGTTTGTTATGAACAAGAAGTCTTCGCGACATCGCTTAGAAACACTCATATACACGTACACCAATAAATCCATCGTGCTTCGCTTATTCTATGACAGCATTTATTATTCGTTTAGTATAATACATTCCACGAGAACACATTTAAAAAACAAGACGTATTTACATTTCAAATCTGTTTACGCAGGTCTCTAATACATATCAAAAAAATAAAACTAATTTTCTTAATATATGAGAATTTATTTTTCTCATTTTTAATGAGATAATTTAAAGTTTTTTCTATCTCAAGAACTTTAACTAATTTCGAATTTTATAAAATGGTGAAGATTACCTTTTTTAATATTTCATTTTGAAATTTTTGGGCGATTTTTATATGTAAAATGTTTCCATGAAAAATCGACCAAACTAAATATTTGAAGTAGTTAGCACAATGACTAAAAGAACCGAAGGTCCTGAGTTTGAGCCCGGTATCCAACAGCCTTTAAACAACAAAACCATGAATTTTTCTCATGTACATTATTGCCCCTTT
This sequence comes from Tachina grossa, assembly GCA_949987645.1. NCBI lineage: Eukaryota > Metazoa > Arthropoda > Insecta > Diptera > Tachinidae > Tachina > Tachina grossa. The sequence continues at coordinate 106,103,881 of OX465277.1, read as the reverse complement.
TGTATCAGTTTTTGTAGGAAAGTTCAAGTGATGAAGGCATTGTCACTGCTTACTGAACTACACAGATTTCAGCAGATACTAATCCCAATGTAACATCAGAGCGCCCTCCTTCGCTGTGTACCAAAAACATCGACAAAGTAAAAGAACCGATGAAATGGCTTAAAAAAATTTAATGCGCCTCATTTAACACCAGAGGCGCTGCAACACAGTATTATTAAAAATATGCAAATAGCAGAGTTGTAAAATAATATGAGAAATCATTCAAAATTGTTTAAGCATTTACAAATTAAAGGGGGAAAAATACACCCAAAAAATATCGCAATCAGCAAAATCTAATATAGAATTTAAAATATTTTTATATTGTAAAAAAAAGTTGAAAGCATATGGATAAATCATTTCAAAGTAGTGGATTTATTTTAAATAATGTCGAAATACTATTTTTCTAACTCAATTTATATATGCAACCCTGCGTTGCTTTTAAAAAAATGACAAGGAATATTTAATCAATATTTAATCAATTTCAAATGTCAACTACATGTGAATAAAATTCACATTACAGCTGCTACGTCCATCTTATAAAGCACGTGCATAAATTAAATGCGAAAATTCGAACAACAAATCACTAACAAGCTCGGTGGAAACACTTCGAAATGATTTACTTAAACCGACTTGTTTTAAAGTCTGTGGAAACATACTATTACTTGTCAGTGTACAATGTAAAGTATGTTAACGTACAGTATGTTAATTTACAGTATATAAAGAGCGATGTGAATGCTCAGAATTTATTTGGATGCTTGATAGGGTACATTTTTGTCCTTTATAACTTCTAAATCACCAATAGTTTTCTTTATAAAGTAATCGCAATTGTCTAAGTTTTATGCTACAAGTAGTCACTAAAATTTTATCAAGTAATACTCTTTGTGTTGATCATTAAAAAAATTTAAGGAATTTTAATATAAATTTTGCTGTTATTGTTGTTGTTGTTGGTGTTGCCTCACAACTTACATATACAACTTTAGCTAAAACACATACTCCACTTGGCGCTACTCGAAAATTATTCTTTTTATAATTTAGTTTTACGTTTGTAAGTTGTAAGTAGAAATGCGTACTCGACACTTGTTTGGCTTGGCTGATCATCATGGCACCTGGCACATGTTCATTAATCTGTTAGAGACTCGTGTTTGGGGATTTTATTTTATATTAAGTTTACTTCTCTTTAGATGTGTTTATGGCATAAATATTTTTCGGTTGTTAATAATAAACTTTTTCTACTTGGTTTTTGTTTTTCGTAGCGTCTTTGCTATTTTCTAGAGATTTTATAGAGTCACCAAGCGAAACTAATGTAAGTCATAGATAAATTTTTTTAGTATTAATTTACTTATAGTTATATTTAATATGCAAACAATTTATCAACCGTTAAGACATTGTTCGAAATATTTAAGTAGCAATTTTTTTTTCATTGTGCTCATAGTTTTTCTTATTGTACAATAACAACTGGATTTAATTGTAACTGCACGCCACAAAGTAGTCATAATTTTTTTTTTTCAATGTATATAATGAAAATACAGTTTTGTTGCATGAAAATATACAGTGGCCAGTTAAAATTAAAGTTTTGGGCAATTAACTGTCTTGTGATTACTTTGGAAAAGTATCTAAATTTTTTTTTTTTACTTTGTTGCAAGAAAACTAAAATATGTATTTTAAAATTTCTAAAGCCATAATTTAAGTAGCACGTCACTAACTGAGCTCTCCAAGAACAGAGCAGATTAGAAACAAGGCCTTAATCTTGTATGTTATTAATTTAACTATTACACAATTTAAACATAATTGTTGAATTCACAATCTATTTACTTGGGGTAATTGCAATAATTGGTCATATTCATTAAGAGTATAATAAATATTTTGGTAACTTTTTATATAAACATTTGCAGAATCTTGTCTTATTTTTAAATGTATAATGATATGGAAGGGTTAAGAAGATCTTAGCTTAGGTTAAGTTGAATTGGCAGGCGTCTTAAGCATACACACAGAAAAATTTCATATAAAAATTTACGAAAACAACACAGAAATAACAAAATTTCATTTTCACTAACCAAATTCATTGAATCAGTAAATATTTTTTATATTTTTTTATTAATGCGGTCTTACAAAACTTAACATATTTAGGCAATGATTTTGCTTCACATGAGTTTCATGTTAATTCAACATGATTTACAAATAATCTTCAAAGAAATGTTTTACTTTTTAAATAATTTTTTATGTTGATTTAAGATTCCAGTACTGTTATATCAAAATTAAGAGTTATGTGGAATCAAAGTTGTAGAGTGTTTTTAATATTAAGTGGTTAACTTTCAAAGAAACTATTATACTGCGCTTATTGTTTGATATTTATGATCACTCTACTCTGGAAAATTATCATGAATAGATTCAAGCTTGAGAAACTCTTTCAAATTATCCAGATTTATTTTGAAAATCAGTCATCAATTACTTCATTTTAAAGACGATGTTTTATGGGGTGAAACCAATGTAAAACAGAATCTATAGACTCCATTACAACCAGAGAAATGCAACGCTAGGGATCGTTTACCGTATTTCCTCCTAAAGCTTAAATTAGACGTGACATAGCCATAATGCTATAGCCATAACCAAACCAAAATTCAATTGGTTTCAATGGTGAGAGTTATGGCGTTATGGCGAGTCACCACCGAGTCAAATACAGTGTTGCCCATTAGTTTGGTTCGAACGGCTGTTTTCTATGGCTATGGTTATGTCACGTCTGATTGAGCCTTAAATGAAGTTGAAGGTCGCATTTTAATGTCAATGGATATCGTTACCTTCCGACGGCAACCATCAAATTATTGAAATTGTGGTTTCTTTATTGGGAACTACCCCCATTCGATTAAGGATGGATTGGGTCAAAATTTATTGCTCCTCTCATGCCGATAAGCCAGCAACAATTGACGCCTTGGAGGCCAACATTGTTCGTGTTATTCGTGACATACGGTGCTCGAAAAAGTGATTCAAAACTAGACGTCCAGAATGGGCTTCGTCGAACATAGTCACGGTGATCACATTATCAATATCATTTTCAAATGAAATCGTCTCATGCTGCTGTGTATCAGCTGGTAAAATCCGTAATATTAATAAGCATGTTGATGCTTATTGAAAATGAGTTGGCAACGTTTGCTATACCCCTTTTAGACACGGAAAGTTTACTTTGCAAAGTCTTGATTCAGCAGGGAGAAGACATAAAGAGATAGTATTCCTCTCCCTTTCTTTGTCTTCCACACAGCTGAATTAAGACTTTGCAAAGTAAACTTTGAGCGTCTAAAAGGGGTATTACGTAAAAATATACAGAAAATAGATTTTTACGTAGCAAATACCTCTTTTATACGCGGAAAGTTTACTTTGCAAAGTCTTAATTCAGCTGGGAGAAAGATAGAAGGAGGGAGTATTCATGCCTCTGTTTTTCACACAGCTGAATTAAAACTTTGCAAAGTAAACTTTGCGTGTCTAAGAAGGATGAAACGTCAACTTCTGGCTTACATACATATATACTCACACATATAAAGCAAAGAGAAACACAACACACACTCAACAGCTGACACATTCGCTGGCAGCCTCACGTTTCTAATAACTAACATCCTTATACCCCTTTTAAACACGGAAAGTTTACTTTGCAAAGTCTTAATTCAGCTGGGTGAAAGACAGGCGGAGGAATACTTTCTCTTTCTGTCTTTCTTCCAGCTGAATTGAGACTTTGCAAAGTAAACTTTCCGTGTGTAAAAGGGATATTAGTTAAAGGATAGGAGAACTTCAAAATTAACACGATACGATTTGACTAACGAAGTCATGATGTAAAACACCATATATGTACATATTTATTTTTTATACGCCTTTCATTGATTTACGGCCACATCCAAGAAAAAATAATCGGAAATTCAAGTCTTCTTAAGTCAATGAATGAAATTGAATTTTAATGGAAACTTTTTTTAACGCACACTTCAAGCTCAAATTATTATTTTTCATGATACAGCAGTAAGTAAATCTGTAGAAATTTTTTTTATATTTTCTTGCCTAAAAACAAACTAAAAGTTTCCCTAAATTTCTCTCCCATTGGCTGAAAAATGCCAGCCAATCGGATGACTGAACAAAATGAGCAGGCATCAAATATCTGAATCACAACAAACTAAATGTCACACTAATTGTCAACCAACCACAAATGACAATTTGACAAAATGTGAGGAAAATTTAAAGCAACATGAAAGAACTTGGATTCATGTTGGCCTGCCTACTAAAAACACTCACTCACACACAGTGGGAAATATTTTTTTTTAACATTCAAAAAAAAAACAAAGACATGAAAGAGAACAAATGCAGTTCAACAGAAAAAAATAATAATAAACATCAAGTAGTATGAGGTTCATAAAAATTCAAAAAATATTTTGATTGTGTGAACTAACAATAAGCAGGAACCAACCCATCTCATTTAATTGATTTTTTTTTTCATTTATTACATAGACTAGCATTAGAAGAATTGCACAACTACAATAGCAAAGTATGTAATACTATAGATAATTGTTTGTCATGTTCAAATAATAAAAACGTAACGAATATTTCTTCAGACTTGGGCAAATAAAACAAGAATGAATTTTCACATGACAATGACAATGGGATGGATGGAATGGCTGAATGGTTGAAACATCCCTCAAAATTATGACACAAAATATAATATATGTATTGACAAATATATCAAAATTTTGCGTTTAGGGGTAGTTTTGGAAATAATCTTGTCATATGGTGTTTTACCTGAGAACTAGTATTATATATAGGCAATGGGGGAATGAATGTACACATACATACTTGTATATACATATACATATATATTTTTTAGAACATTAAATACATACAATCTAACCTTATCATTGCAATTCTCATGTAACAACCTGGCTTGAAATACATACATACATACATATATGTTGCTTACAAGCCCATCATGCTCTGGCCATGGATAACTACCAGCGTGAACATATTGATGATAGAATATTTAGTGCAAGAGTAAACAGAAACCACAAAAGGCCCTTAACTGCTCGTAAGTACATGTACAATATTCGTATATTACAAATACATATATTGTTGTGGTACATACATATAAACAAACATTTCCTCATGAGATAACATAATCGCTGTATCTATTTATTTTGCTGTGCAGTTCCTATTGTCCTGGACAATTGAATAGAATGAACTTAAATATGATATTTACACATAAAATGATATTTTTCCTTAACAATTGTACCAACGCCACCAGCATCGTTGCATTACATAAAGGACGTTTGCAGCAATATACATAATAGTGTTGAGTACATACTTAATATATCCGTAATGGTGTCTATTGTATTGTTTTTTTTTTAATAAATTAATTCATGCTTGGATGACACTTCAAACAGAATGCTGTAGCAATCATCACATACATAGAAGAAGAAAAAAACATTTGCAACGATTTTTGAGTTTTCATTAAAAAAAAAATCTTTGCAGATGGTTTGTCCATGTATACAGCCCTGCATGCACATACATACATACACATTTCGAGGTATATAAAAAAAGCGAAATGTGTTGTTTTTTGTCTTGCTATTATTTAAAGAGTTGCCAAGGACTTGAGTGAGGACTTCTAACAAGTAGTAATTAAAAAAAATGAAAATATCCGACTGCAACGAACTTTGTACCGTTAAATATCCTAAATGGTCATTCGAAATGAAAAAATAATAAGAGAAACCTAAATATGATTTTAAAATACCTGTCAAATGATATCCATTTTTATATAGTTCGCCGACTTATTTTTTTTGTATTTACAAAATGGTGTCTGTTGCCGCTATATTGAGTTCTGACTACTGTCACCTTTAAGCCCCGTTCAGACTATTATACAAGTATTAATACTTTCATTACATTTTACGATACAGAAATCTAAATACATTCGTTGCGACTGTCAAAAAAATCTAACGTAAAATCACATACTGTGTTCAGACCATCACACTTCAAATCAAATGTGTAATACAAGTGGAAAACAAAACAGCTGTTCAATGAAAATGTCTGCGCTATTCACTTACTAGCGGCGGCAAAACGGTTTCATGCATGCGGGGACGTGCCGACACTTGAAAAACTTCAGCAGTTAAAAATATTCTATGTAAATAACAGAAAAAATTTAAGAAAATATATTACAAAAACGTTAAAAAATTACGTCAACGAAATATACTTCCATACGATTCACATATTAAAAATTTTGAGCCGATATACATATGACAAAACATTACATCAATGACGACACGCTATCGGCGGCGAAACAGCCGACTTGGAAGTTTGGTTTGTGTGAAAATGCAACCCTGATCTAATGAAAAGTATTATCGTTTAGAAAATTTTCTAAAAACGAAGAAGTCTTATGGGATGTCAAAATTTGTATCGTATTATTTGCCACTTTGATGACATTTTGCGTTCAGACTATCACACTTGCACGTATTATTTGAATTTTTGACAAGTATAAATACAAAGTATAATAGTCTGAACGCGGCTTTAGTGACACTCCCAGGATTAAGACAAATCGATTCATGTTACAATCATCAAAATCGGTCCACGTGTTCGGTTTATATAGTGCCGCAAAGGAACACATATAAAGGGTGTTTTTTATTGAGGTATAGAACTTTAAGTTAGCATCACTTTTTTAACTGGCGGCCATTTTGTCAGCTGTCAAGTGATTAATATTTAATTTGGTTTGCCATTTTATCATAAACAGGTTGACAAAAGAACAACGCTTGCAAATCATGCAAATTTATTTCGAAAATAATGGTTCAGTTCGCGAAGTTTACCGCAAGCTCCGTCCATTTTATGGTCGACATAATCGTCCATCAGAGCAATTAATTCGGTTAACCATGGATCGTTTTCGCACTACGTTTACTCTATGTGATAATACGCATCCGCAGAGACGTCGAACAGTGCGCACCGAAGAAACAATTGCCGCTGTAGAGCAAAGTGTTGAAGAGGACCCGAATGAATCGATTCGCCACCGTGCACAGCAATTGGAGCCGACTAACCGACTATTTTGTTCCCGAATTGGATGGCATGAATGTGTATGAGTTGTGGTTCCAACAAGACGGCGCTACATGCCACACAGCGCACGTCACAATCGATTTATTGAAGGAAACATTCGATGAGCGCATAATTTCGCGGAATGGACCTGTCAATTGGCCACCAAGATCGTGTGATTTGACACCATTGAATTATTTTCTTTGGGGATATGTGAAGTCGCTCGTCTACGCCAACAAACCAGAAACGTTAGGGGACTTGGAAGCCAACATTCGTGGCGTTATTGCCAACATACGGCCCCATATGCTCGAATAAGTGGTTGAAAATTGGACCTGTAGAATTGGCTTTATTCGAGCCAGCCGCGGCGGCCACATGCCCGAAATTATATTTAAACATTAATGGCATAAAATTATCCTTCCAATAAAGCCAAATTGATGGACATTAAAACGATTTTCTTGTGTTTTATTTCAATTCGAAGTTCTATACCTCTTAAAAAAACACCCTATACATACATACATATGTATGTATGTAAATAGGCTGATAAGCACAATACCCTTCTTTGCGTCGCGCATTCAGGCGAAACGCCTGTTTATCGCAAAAAATTTTGTTGATAATATGGAGTACGAGAGCTGAAACTTACAAACAATATTTTATTTTTAAGTTTAAAATTTTTAAACGCACTAATAATCCCAAATTACTATTTTACCTATTAAGTAAAATATTTTTTTTTATTAAAAATACATTGAAATTTATTATTGAGGGGTTTAGCTGGATATTTTATTTTACTGAAAAATCAGGTAAGTAAATTGTATATCTTACTTATTTATGCGTTTAGTTATCATTGTTATTGTCAACGACTTTGGATATCAATAAAGGTAACACATACCAAAATGTTTTATTTAACTGAATTTAAATTATTTTTAAATGTTTAATGTTTATTTTTGAAGTCGGTTTAACTTTTTTTAGGTTTCAGTTTTTAGTTTTTTTTTTTGGCAATTTGGCAAATATTAGTATACCGCCCCTTTTCTTAGTTCAACATCATATCACTTTCAGGCCACAAGGTGTGTGCCAAGTGTCATAAAAATCGGTCAGGTAGAAGCACGTGAAATATAATACTTATCTTTAATGTGTGTGGCTCCGCCCGCTTCTTTTAGCACAAAACTATTTCATTCTAAAAAGAGAAACTCTCTGCCAAATTTCACGGGAATTGGATAAGTAGAAGTACATATAATTTAATACTAACCTTTCATTGGAGTGGCCTCGACCACTTTTTTCCACAAAGGATTAAATATTTTTCAGAGCTAAAGGTGTTCCAAGTTTCGTAAAAATCGCTTAAATAGAAGCACGTGAAATATAATATTAAGTTTCAATGGGCATGGCTCCCCCCATTTTTTCATATTCGAGAAAAAGAAAAAATTAGTGGGCGTATCCCCGCCCATATTTTTTACAATGGGATCAAATGGAAGCTATAACCTCTCAAAAAAAAATTTATAAAAGTATTGAGTAATATAACTAAAAAAAATACAGACGAGTTGATAAGTTCCTCGTGGTATTTATTTATTTATGTACAGTGGAATCTCTCTTGCGCGGACACCGAAGGGACCATTGAAATTTGTCCGCACAAGGGGACTGTCCGCTCAAGAGAAAGCAATGCTGCTGTCGGGACTTGTCAAAACTGTTCGTCTAAAGGGGGTGTCCGCCTTTAGGCAGTGTCCGTTAAGGGAGATTCCACTGTATTTTGATTTTTGGTAGGCCTCAACACAGTTAGGTTATAAAGGCCCTTTTTATAGTTATACAGTTCATACTTCCTCCGTTTTTTTAAATCGGTTAATTAAAAATATCAAATATGCTGCCACAAATTTTTGTGCCAAAAATCAAACCCTTTACTTTTACAAAAATAAGCTAAGGCAACCCTGTCACAAACAATTACATCTATTGTATAATCTTCTTTTCTTAATATTTTTTTTTCTAATCGGCGCTTAAAAAAATAAATATTAAATATTAATAAAAAAATATCAAATAAACAATTACGCATTATTAAGGTAAAGTAACTGCAAGCTGCATTTCATATGTATGTGTCAATCACTGAAAATTTAATTGTTGAAAGAAACTCAAAATGCAGCAAAAATGTGGGTCTTCATCAGATGGCAATGACAGAGCATCTTGCCCATTGAATACCAAAAGAAAACTTAAGCTGCTTTTTTTTTTTTTTTTTTTTTGTATTCCAAATCAAATATTTCCTGCTTCAGGAATCCTTTTGTTTAACATGAATTTGATTTGTGTAGTTAGTCTTATAATCATTATGTATTACATATAAACATCGCGTTACGTGTATGAAAGATTCATTAATTAAATGCATTTTCAAGAAATATTATTTGCCTTTGGCCGTGATTTGTCACTAGTTTTTTGCATAAGAATAATATTTTGCATTTAACACTGTTATTTGTGGCAATTTTTCAATATTACGCAGCACTGATGGCCTGTAATTATCAACATCATCAGCATTCATGTCGTGTTGTCTTTGTGTTGCCCATAAAAATAAAATTTATTGATTGTGTGGCTGTATACATACATACATATGTACATGTACATACCCTGTCGGAGAATGTGTCGTTGACTTCAAAAATAATCGACTAACTAAAAGTTAACAACAATGCCATCCAGAATTGATCCAATATTAATTCTTAAGTTGAGTAAGTAATCGAATCTGGTGATAGCTAACAAATTTATTTGCTATTATTTTAGATGGTACCTTAGCTGCATAGTAGCGCGTCGACTATACAACGTGTGATGATACATATTTCGAACCTCAGCAAGAAAATTTCAAATTTACTGACTACCAGAATGAGATAATTGACTACTGCCTAGGACATCGCAATGTTAAAATCGTTAGTTGTTTCCATTGGAAAGTAATCCAAGTGTCAACCAGTAATTGGTTGGTTGGTTTGCGTGACTGTCTTCTACACGTAGGCATTCAAGTAGAATCTAGATGATTCCTTTTTGAAAGACCACTCCACTCGTCGTTATAAACATATGTAGAACCGTATCTAAGTATACGGATACGGTGGGGTAGGTACTAGATCCAGCCCGTCGCGTTGAGATATCTGATAAGGTTACCTCTTAGATAAATCTGAAAGGTCGTTTAGTACATTTCTGCATAAAAGCTTGTGTCTTCTTTGCTTTCTTCACGACGACTTCGGCAGAACTTATTATAGGACAGACCTATCCTACCAGCATGTCTACCGAACGTCCAGTGCCCCGTCATGACTGCGAGGAGCCTCGACATGTCCCTACGGTTCCTGTTTATTAATTGTATTGAGCGCCTGTCATTATAGCAAGGCCACATTTTCTTAGCAACCTTGCACGTGAGTATATTACGCCATCTGCATTCAGCCTTATAGAGATAGTGCTTGAATATACATTTCTTAATAGTACCAAAAGGCATAGCTACCGATTCGGCATTGGAAACATTAATAGCAAAGCCAGCTCTGGCCAGCTCGTCCGCCCTTTCGTTACCTAAAAAGTTGCTATGTACTGGAACTCAGATGAGGGTGAGGTCAGCCTGAGCATCCAGCCTAGATAGCAAACTCTTACACTGAAAGGAAAATCATTCATTCAGAGAATGAAACGGTTTCATTAAATGTTCTGCATTATATTAATGAAACTTTTCATTAATACAATGAACAATTACATTGTATACATGAAATCTTTCAATGTCTGTTCTTCATAGTTCGTTGTATTAATGAAAATCTTTACATTATTTAAACGAATTTTTTTTAGCAAATTTGGTGCAAATACAAGTATGTTCCACAAATTTTATCTACTTACTGTATACAGTTCGTCAAACATAAATGAATCAGAAGTTATTTTGTTAAAAAATATTTTCTATTTCTTACTTTTCTAATTTCTTTTAATTTAAAATTTTCATTATTTACTGCTTATCTTGCACTATATTTCTGAATTTTTTTTTATATTAATGAATAAACTTCATTTATAGTATGTAAAAACTGCATTAAATCAATGAAAAAATTACATTATATTCATGAAAAAGTTTCATTGAAATAATGAAATAGTTTCATTCTATTTATGACATAGCTGCCAAAATTAGCTTCATAAATACAATGAATCATTCTTTATTGGTCCAGTAAAGGGTTTCATTTGCTGACTTTTAATGAAACATTTCGTTGATACAATGAAGAATTTCATTGTCTGAATGAAGGTGAAGGACGAAGTGATACATGATCTTAGGGATAGAAGCGCTGCTTGGCTGTCGACAAAGGTACCAACTTTACTCTGTACCTTCCTCAACCAATACTAGTTGCGAAATAGTTAGATTAAAGTTAGTTTAAAGTTAACTTAGTTTCCGGCATGGTATGTACACAAAAATATATGTATGGATATGAGATGAGAAATATTGTAATTTGAAATTATTGTCCAACCGGATTCTGCACTTAAGAAGTTATTTATTATTATGCGGTTATTTAGAAAGTTTCCAATATAGATATAATTAATAATATGAGTAATTTTAGTTTTACCTTTTAATTAATAAAATTATGAAAATTATGGTAAAGACTGAAATACATAATACATACAAACAATTTTTTTCAATTATGTAATGCTTAGATTTATTTAAACTTTACATAAATCTAAACTTTTAATTTTAAAGTGTTATTAAGCTTTCAGAAAATGACTTTCATAGAAGAGCTGAAACAAAAGCGTAAAAATGTTCACCCCAATATTAGGCTTATATATTTACTGTCGTATTCATAAAAAAGATTTTAGCTTTATTAGGGGCTTATTACATATATCTTTCTGTGGGAAATTTGTGAAATAAACCTTTAATAAGCCCCAAACATTTTTTATGCATAATGCAGTTGTACATGCAAATACCATCATGAGCAACTTAACACTTATGATCACAGACGATATTTTACTTCTGAAAAATATATTCTTTTGTGTTAAAAATTAAGGCCCTTATTCAAAAAATAATAATAATTTCGGTGTACAATACTTTTAACAAAGAAATTTTCATCAAATATGTGTTATGTAAACATATTGCAAAACAAAACAATTTTTTCTGAATACGGCAGTAAAAATATAGATCACACCAGGCTACCGACGAAAATGTCTCAAAAATAATATACAAAATATCATATGAACACGATTATTTTGCTGACGTCATAGCTACACAACCACACTTGTCGCTGTCACGACAATGAGCACATGTATTGCTGGCCACAATGTAAAAGAAATTTGAAATAAAAGAAATCTTCATATCATTTAACAGCAAGGAATAATATAAAATGAACTAATAAATTTATTTGTTTTTTATTTTTAAGCGATCTAAGTAAAGGGTGTTTTTTTAGAGGTATAGAACTTCGAATTGAAATAAAACACAAGGAAATCGTTTTAATGTCCATCAATTTGGCTTTATTGGAAGGATAATTTTATGCCATTAATGTTTAAATATGATTTCGGGCATGTGGCCGCCGCGGCTGGCTCGAATGTTTCCTTCAATAAATCGATTGTGACGTGCGCTGTGTGGCATGTAGCGCCGTCTTGTTGGAACCACAACTCATCCACATTCATGCCATCCAATTCGGGAACAAAATAGTCGGTTATCATGGCTCTATACCGGTCTCCATTAACGGTAACTGACTCTCCAGCATTATTTCGGAAGAAGTATGGCCCAATGACTCCACCAGCCCATAGAGCACACCAAACAGTCAGTTTTTGTGGATGTAATGGCGTCTCAAGGGTCTCATGTGGATTCTCTTCACTCCAAATGCGGCAATTTTGCTTGTTGACGTAGCCATTCAACCAAAAATGAGCCTCATCACTGAACAAAATTTTGCGATGAAAATCAGCATCGAGATCAATCTCATTTTCGGCCCATACACCAAAATCACGACGCATTGCATGGTCTCGCGGCTTTAATTCTTGCACAAGCTGGATCTTGTAAGGTCGCAAGCCAAGATCTTTGCGCAAAATCTTCCATAAAGTTGATGGACAAAGCTCCAATTGTTGTGCACGGTGGCGAATCGATTCATTCGGGTCCTCTTCAACACTTTGCTCTACAGCGGCAATTGTTTCTTCGGTGCGCACTGTTCGACGTCTCTGCGGATGCGTATTATCACATAGAGTAAACGTAGTGCGAAAACGATCCATGGTTAACCGAATTAATTGCTCTGATGGACGATTATGTCGACCATAAAATGGACGGAGCTTGCGGTAAACTTCGCGAACTGAACCATTATTTTCGAAATAAATTTGCACGATTTGCAAGCGTTGTTCTTTTGTCAACCTGTTCATGATGAAATGGCAAACCAAACTAAATATTAATCACTTGACAGCTGACAAAATGGCCGCCAGTTAAAAAAGTGATGCCAACTTAAAGTTCTATACCTCAATAAAAAACACCCATTATAAAATAAGAAAGTGGTTTAATAAATAAACATAAACATAAATTTGAAATGTATGAACAAAGTGGGTGGCAGCACTGAAATATGCATTCCTAACTCAAAATCAGCTGATTTTAATATTGCTGTCAGCAGATCTGTTTCACTACTCTACATTGGGATCCTAATTTACACGAAAATCGCTCCCTTAATCAAATATTATATAAATAAAATATAACAATCCATAGTTAGTAAACACAGAAAATCTATCAGCAGTTTGAAAAATAAAGAATAACAAAGAAAAATTAAATTGTCCTTAAAACTAAGCAAAATGAAAAGTTGTATCCAAAAAGGTTTATACAATGCCTGCCCTACAATTCAGGCAGGAAAATCATCTAAAATATTTTTATAAAAATCACTCAAAAAAAAAAATTAGTGCGTTTCACATAAATTTTCTACTCAATATATATGTATATTTGTTCCTTTTACCTTCTAAAAGGAGCAAATGCTAGTAATTCTCAATAAGATTTTGAGAATTTTTCTTATATATATGAAGTTTTTTAAAGCTTTATTTCAAGCATTTTCTGATTAAAATCTACTGATGAGTTTCGTAGGCAGAAATGAAATGCACATACACGTGGTTAACCAACAAATAAAAATTACAAATTCATAGCTATGGCCTTGTGGCTAAAATGAAAACAAAAAAATATACTTAATAGCAACAAACTAAAGTGTGTCTTAAGTAAAACCAACATAAGCAAATTCACTAACATGTGCATAATTAGTAAAGAACAAACGACAATGGCAAGAATGTTGCAAATTTAGAGATGTTAAAATTGAGCTTTCATTACAAGCAAAAGCTTTCAGCAAATTCTAATACGATAAATCAAAACAATTAACATATTCCATTTGCAATAAACACAGAAAAGAATATCATCGAATTGCAACCAACAAAACAAATTGTTAATATTTAATTTAAAAATTAACAATGATCATTGTTGATAAAACAAATTAAAATTTTTGTAGTCAATGAAACTACTCAAGAAAATTATTTCTTAAATTATATCATAACGGAATGCGCACATGTAGAAGAAACAAGAAATAATGTTTTGTGTGTATCCGTCATTTTCGTATTTAATAAAGTGTTGCTCTTTAGCTGAGAGGTAAGTGAAATAGTTTATTAGACCTGAGGTTGCCGGTTCAACTCCGCCCAGTCATCAAGTGTTTTTCGCAGACAAGCAAAAATCGTTTGGAGGATTGTGATCAGTGTGCACACTTCTACCGATATTCGGTAGATTCTACCGAATATGTTTGTGAATTTAACCATCTACCAATTCTATCGAACAAGGCCGGAAATCTACCGAATATTGTTATTTAGTAATTTAAGTCGATATATGTGTAAATTGCCTATTTTGCCACATAGCAGTGCGGCCGCAGCGCCGTCATTTTCTGTCATGCAAATCATTAAAACAGAACAAAGAAATCGGTTAAAAACTGAAACTATAAGTAACCTAATATTTGCCAAGGAATTGTGCCTTGGGGATGAAATATTTATTCCTACCAATGATTTAATAAGTTTTGCACAAAAGTTTAAATTCATAAATGGATCTTACATATAATCTTTGTAGTTACAAATGTTTGTCAAATAAAAATTATTTTAGTAGCTTTATAAAACCTATGTACAAAATTGAATTCCTGTCATTTATGTATATTATTTTATATATGCATAGCATATCTATATAAAGGGTAAGGGCAAATAACTGGAGATAACACTTTCTTTATTGGAAATGCTTCATTATTTATGGCATTTTAATTTCCAATCACATGTGAAGTTTTTGGAACCTGTTTAGTTTGATACTCCTTGCACTTACCCTTTATATATAAGTACATATATTTTCTTATTTTTTATGTTTCCCTGAATAAAAAAAAATTCTACCGAATTTCATTCAAATCTACCGATTATTTTGTCGATTCTACCGAATTAAAAAAAAATTAAATGTGCACACTGATTGTGATTGTGTATAAAAAGCTTGTTAATATAACAATTATGATACGGAAATTCAAGAATTCAAATTGTTAATATAACAATAACCTTAATTGAAATAACTGTGAAATCTAACAAAAAATAAATGTTGAAAAAATAAATAAATTTCAACAAATTATTTGTTGATATATTTAATTGAAAATATTATTAAAATTTTCCTTTAACTTACAATTTCGTTAATTGTATTTACAAAAATTGTTGTAGGTTCGAAATCAATTAATTATTTAATTCATATAACAAAAAAAATTAATTGTATTTACAAATCATTTTTTTCTGTGAAGGCTGAATATAAAAATCAGAAATCTACATCAACTGACACCAGACACAGTGGACCAAACACACAGAACGCTGATGATGCAGCTAGTTGTTCCGTTCTACTAAGTGTTTGTCAGAATATTTACAATTAACTTTGGTGTTATTTGTTCATTTATAATTATCATATGTAATTTGGCTTAAAGAGCCAATCAAATTATAAATATAAAAAAGCATCAAATAAATCTACTACGCTAAGTATTTTTCAATATCAAACTTTCTTAACAATTGAAATAAGCGCATTACCTAAATTAATTATTACAACTTCATCAATGAATAATTTTACTCTGCAACATTTCAAATTCTTATGCATAAACTTCAATAAAAGAAAATTTATTGCCAACACACTCATCCAAGACAGTTACATGGTTTCTGTACAATAAAAATATTAAAAATTACAACCTTTTAACAACAAAAAATGTAAATTATGGATGGGAAAATATGAGAAAAAAAAATACAAATGAAATTATGCACAACCTTAGTATGTTTGAAATGATCATGAAGATGTCGGCTGAGAAATAGTGGAGATTTACATTAAGAGTGACGCAATGTTATTCAATTGATTACAATAAACACAACAGCAACTAAAGAGTTAGGAGGACAAATTACGAGGGTAGAGAGAAAAAAATTTTAAAATTATTCATAGATTTTAATAAATCTTGTTACTCGAAATGAAAAAATTATTTGTTTTAGACACAATAAAAATAATTACGCAAATCTGGTTTACACACATCAACTTTTCTTGCTCAAATTCAGTTTTTTTTTTTTTTTTTGTATGAAAATAAACCTTTATTTTTCTTTCTCAATTTACAATCAAAAACTTAGCAAGAAAACTTGATGTGTGTGAATTGGGTTTCAGGGAAATTAAATTCAAAATAATTTCACTTCCTTGAGCAAGTTTATGTTTTTTGTTCTTGTTATACCATTAATTAAAAATAAAATACTAATTACACACTTTTTAAGCAATCAAACCTCACTCGTTCACTTACAACGCCATTTCTCTTCATTTACGCGCTTCATGCTTGGTAACAAAAAAAAAAAAAAAAGCAAATTACATTTTCCAGTGGCAAATAGCAGAACAAAATCTTTGCATGTCAACTTTTTCATTCAACATGAACTGGGCTGTTACGTTTATGTTTTTAAACTATCATAAAAGCACAATGAAGGACAGACCACATCATTCTTTGCCAAAACATTATCGAATGCGTTTATTGCTAAGAAGAAGAAGAAGAAGAACAACAGTACAAAACTCTCATCTGTAGTAATTGCCCATAAATGAAAAACTGAGAATCACAGCGGAACATGTCATAAGAACTTCCAAAGTAAGAACTGGGAAATGAATGCTATTTAAAAGGGGCATAAATAGTTTTTCCTGTATTTGAAGGCTACAGGCAAAAAAAAAGCTTGAGAATCTCATTTATTAAGGCTTTAACTTTAAAAAAAAATTGTATTTTATGTTTGTACACAATCAAACTTCTCTACTGGCTGGTTACTTTTTTTTTTTTTTTTTTTTGTATGCGTTGGAACGATAATTATGGTTGAAAGAAGAAAAATTACAATGCTAACATCATTTGCGACGACAATCAACATGTGTAAGATGCATGCAACACACATATTTGCAAGCCAAACAAAAAAAAAAAAAAATTATGCATAACTCAAAAGTATTTCTACCACAGGTGCGGGCAAACCATAATTTTATGCGACAGGCAAACTGAGATAGATTTGACAATTACATTTACTGTTTATTTACTTACAATTTTATTACGATAATGAACGCAAATATGCAATTGCATATTTTTTCTTATGTGACGTAGTAAGGCGGATATGAAATATTTATCCGTTTAAGAACTTTGCATATTTTTACATATTTTTGCATATTTTACCCTTTAAAGCATATTTTTGCATATGTCACTTTTTCCAGCATGTTTTAGCATTTTTTTTCTTCGAAGTTTTAGAGCATATTTGACACTTTTAGGGCATATTTTGATACTTTAATATAGAAGTTTTATGTTAATATGCTTACAAGCAAAAAAACTTTTACTTTTCTCCGTCTAAATCACATTTTCCATGCATGTAGTGCACTGTGTATACAAATAAAGTGAAGTGAATGCTATAAAATTCGCATTTATCAATATTTTCGGCTAAAAATTCTCACTTAAGCCTGGTACTCTATTCTAAGTTGTGAAAATTTTTCAGCACCATTGATTATTTGGCGTGAAAAATTTTACATGTACGAAATGTAGACCAACTAGCGGTTTTTTTTATAATTTCTCGCTTTTATTGCTTGAAAGTATGCAACATTGTTAAAATTCCGTGCGAACAAAGCACTGCTCATGTTGTTTCGCAGCTAAACTAAAATGATGCCAGACTAATTTTGCATGGAAAGACATGATTTTAAGTGTTTTTCACAACTAAGACAGAGTACTACTTTTGCAAATTTATTTCGCAAATATTTCACACCAAATACTTTTATATGTAGTTTGACAGCATTTCGCACGAAATTGTGAACAGGATACCAGGCTTTAGGTGGAAAATTGTGTAATAAATACACAAAAAGTAAAACCACATAGAATTTTCTTTTAAGTTCCCGGCAATTCCCAAAAAGATTTTATGAAATCCCAAAAATGGGATTTTTTGGTATTTCTGCTGTATTTTTCTTATCTTTGGCCGGGCCCAAATAATATTTTGGGAAATATTTAAAAACATATACAGCCCAATTATGAATATTCCTGGGGAATTTTTCCCTTCCCTATCATTTGTTCCCAGGGAATAATCCTCTTATTCTAAATAGCCGTGGAATAAGCAAATACGGGAGAGAGTAAAATCTGGCTCAGCTGTTTAATGCTTACATATTTTTCTGCACTAACGCAAAGTTCAGCAATATAAATTTATTAAAAATGTGATGTTTTCATTGTCAATAAGATTTCGTGTTAATATATTTGTTTTTAATTAGTGTTTTTTATGGGAATTGTTACAAGTTAAGTTTAAAATTTTGCACCCGCTCAAAAAAATACTTGTGTGGCAACACTCTATTCTTAAATAGCTGTTGTTGTTATTTACATTTATTTTCTTTTACATACTCTTACGACTACAATTTGAACCTAAAAAAGTCAGCCAATGTAGCAATAGTAAAGTAAGAAAATAAAAAACATGTTGATTATTGAGTTCTTGTTTCAACTTTGTTATTTGTTATTGAGCTTCTCATTTGTTTAAATGAAAGTTTATAATATAATAACTCTAGTTGTTCTAAGAAGCTTTGGGTAAAGGTTCCCTGATGATCTGCATTAGCAACAGTGAAGTGCGCATAGGATCCCTCAATAATCAATTTCAATGTATTTTTAATAAAAAAATATTTTACTTAATAAGTAAAATATTAATTTGGGACTATTAGTGCGTTTAAAAATTTTAAACTTATATTTGTTTTTGTTTAAATAAAAATTAAATAAACAGTGTATCCATTCAGACATGCGGAATAACTTTGTGCTAAGAAAGTGGAGTGAAAACTGAGTCAGGTCCAGTGGACTGTGTGTACAAAGGAAATTTGTAAATTTTATAAAGTTTTTCTTATCGGTCTTGATAATATTAGAATGAAATAAATCTTCCATTTACCTATTATGTGCACTGCAAAACTGATTGTTTTAGTATTTGTTCTGAATACAGAAGTAGTTTATGTTTTTGAAGTGCATGTGCGCAGTGTTTAGATAAAAATGCAAAAATACAAACTACAAAAGGGAAATATAATAATTCGGTATTTATTGAAACTTTTTGTTCTAAACAAATGCTTATACTATTGTTTTTCAACATTTATTAATATGATTTTAAAATTTTTGCATTAGTTCCCTTCAAAATGTTTGATGAGAAAACTCTCAATAAATTCTCCCTCTCCCTCATATTTAGAATACCTAATTTTTTCCCAAGGAGTTTTTTCCCGGGAAAATTTTAATTCATAATAGGAGGAATGGGAAAAGGGAAAAACCTCCCGGGGAATTGCTATTCATAATTGGGCTGATAATGTCTTAAGGTAAAATCACAAATTTGTTGATTCCAGCCTTGGAATTTGAGAAAAAATGCCTTACATTTGTAATTTATAGCAAAAATAGCTCAATTTCGAAACGGTCTGGCACCTTTAATAACAACAATTTTGAACAACAAGTTTCTTTGTAAAGTGTCTTATGGTATTACCTTTTGAATAAATAAAAATATAGGGTTGGTAACGTTGCAAAATTTCAAAATAATACCGAAATAATTAACACACTTTTTCTGCAAAAAAAACGACAAAAAACCGAATTTTTTAAATATTTTATTTAATTTGCGTATAACTTTTGACTTAATAGTGATTTTGATATCAAATTTTTTTCTAAATGTTAAAAATTTCGTTCTTAACTCATACCAAGTTTCTACTTTAAAATCGAACAAGATTTGATTTCTCCATTAGCAGAACAGTGGACCAAGGTTGGTAAAAAACCCAAAATTTAAATTTTTTTCTCCAATATTTCCTAAACTGTAAGAGAAACTGCATAAATGTACGAAACTTTTTTTTAGCCCTTGGATAGAGAAATACACCTGCAAAAAATCTTTTTTATCAGATCAAAAACATCAGCTTGGCATCGGTTTGAATTTTTCATTTGCCCGAGGTTGCCCACTGTGGGGCTTTGTGGTTCCGCCCCCTTTAGGGATATATAATCCCAATTCCAGAATTAAGCTCGGTAACACCTCCTTAAATGCTGTATGATTCATTACAATCAAACCGCTCGTTTAGAAACTGCAGAATAATTTCCATTTTTTTTAATCCCCCACTGTGCACCGCCAAAAAAATAGAGACAAGTTGTTAACCTCATCCTTTTTTTTAGTGGGTTAAAAATGCCTACTATCATACTTTTATTATGAATATATATTTTAAAAGATATAAACATTTCGTTTATCAATACCTGCGTGCCACGTTTACCGCCTATCGGTGTTTATTATTCCGTCTTTTTGTATCTTCACAAAAACTTTGATGTAACA
This sequence comes from Tachina grossa, assembly GCA_949987645.1. Classification (NCBI taxonomy): domain Eukaryota; kingdom Metazoa; phylum Arthropoda; class Insecta; order Diptera; family Tachinidae; genus Tachina; species Tachina grossa. Next base: position 106,083,049 of record OX465277.1, on the reverse strand, counting down.
AGTGCAATTTGAAAGCTTTAATTGAATTGCACTCAAATGTACATAAGTATGTATGTATATGTGTCTGCTTTTTTTATATATGTATGTGTGTCAATATGTGTTTTGAGAATGTCTTTCTACTTTTTAATTTTTATTTGCAATGCGTTGAATGGCTGGTTGGCAGTGCACAAGTTGCTAAAAGTCACCTTTAAAAGCACAATTAAACAGCGAAACTAAATTAAAAAGAAAAAAAAAATTAACTACAAACAAAGTATGCACTCCCATTATTATCATGATGATCATCAAGTTCGTCATCATCATGTGATGGGTTTTGTGAGTGGTTTCCTTTTTATATATATAAAAAAAAGCTTAATAATAAATAATAAACAACAACAACAACATTGGCTGACTGCAGTCGTGTTTGTGCGACTAAATTCAATGTTTAAAAAAAACAGTGAGATATTATGTTGTTGTTGTTGTTGTTGTTGTTGTTGCTTCTGCTGCTGGTATTCGTATTTATTATTGCAACCCGCATCATTATTCCCATTATACACTTGTAGGTTGTTGATTTTGTCGCTTTGCGTGTCAAATGTTGTCATTTGCATAACAATGCTGGAGACCTTTTTTTTTTGCTTGCTGCTGTTGTTGCGGTTTAAGTTTAAGTTTATGCTTTCAATTATTATACACTTACGAAAACCTTTAGAACCAGGGAGAAGGTCTCGGACATTTTTTATTATTATTAATTTTTTTTTTTTCATTGTTTTATTTTGCATTTTTCTGAAGTTTGCCTGCCCCCTTAAATGTTTAATTTATTTCATTCATCACAAGTGCAACACACAACAAAAACATTGTTATCCAGTAAGTATGTAAGTGGTGCCAATAGAGAGCGATTGGTGTACTACATTTCCTCACTAATTTCATTGACGGCATTGCCTGCCTGTTTGGGGAAATGCTCAACTTGCTGCTTATATTCCTGTTTGCTGCTGGTGCAATAGTTTAAGTGAACTGTTAAAACACTAGATACTGTCATTTTCAATCTTCCTTTGATCCCCTCCACTCGCCCTCACCCGAGATACATGCATATTATAATTGCGTTCATTATCGTTTTCGTGACTATTTTATTACTATTTATAATTTTCGAAAAAAAAATTAAAAGCTTCAACTTTTGCAATCTTCTGTTTAGTACTTTTAATTAATTTAACAAATTTTTATGCAAGAAAAATCGTTTTGCCATTGTATTAAAATTTTAATGCAACAAATAATTTTATTCAATATTCCAAGTTCATTTATTCGCCGGCACGTATACATAATTTCAGTTTGTTCTTTTTCCACTTGAAATAGAGTGTATTTTTGAATATTTAATATTAAATAATATTTCTTAACATGCGACAATGTTTTGTTTTTCTGTGACATTGCAATAAACATCTCTTTGGCCCTTCAGACGAAGGTCAAAAATAATTTAGATTCAGTTAAATAAAACATTTTTACATACATATGTTAACTTTAATGCTATTCAAATTCGATACAAATCAGGTTCTATATTCATTTAGATCAATGATGTCAGTTTCATGGCACAATTGTGCAAACTAAAATCACACACATTCTTAAGGCTCAGTTAGCCGACTGTAATGTAAAGTAACTGCAACAGTAGAAAACAGCTGATTGATATTGTTATGTGAAAAGTAATGAATATGGTTATAGAGATGTAATGTAACGTAACCTACTTTTCATATTATCGATCAGCTGTTTTCTACGTTACAGTTACATTACATTACAGTCGGCTAACTGAGCCTTTATTCTCTTCTATTTAGTCGTCAATAAAACAGCGACGATAACACATGCGCAGCGGGTGTATTAAATTCTTTATAGATACAGTCAAAGAAAAAAAGTGGCATGCGAAAAATATTCTATGATCAGTAATGCTTTTTGCGACATTCAATGTATTTTATGTTACAAAACTTTTAAGGAAAGAAATGAATATATATTAAAAAGACATTTTAGTTTTTTTTGGGGAGCAGCTTCATTAAATTGCATTTAATATCAAAACTTAAAAGACCAATAACTCGGAAAATATTGGTCGCAGCCAATTTTTTTGTTTAATTTTTTCTTCTTATTTTTCAAGTTTCTATCAGATAAGCTATTTAAAAATTTATTTTTGGAATTTCTTCACAGTTTCCTATAAAAAGTTTACAGCGCCGTAGTAACTCGGAAAATATGGGTCGCCCGCAACTTTTTATTTAATTTTTATTCCTTATTTTTTAATTTTCTACCATATAGACTCCTTTTTATATATTTTGAGCTCCTTCACTAAACTGCATTTGTTGCAAATATTTATTTTTTTCGATGTACTTCAGAGACGAATGAGACAGCTTTTCTCACACATACAACTATAGTTTTATTTTTGACACCACTGATTTAGATGTATATCGGTACCTTAATATAAAAAGATCCTAACTTATTATTTTTCTGAAATAAATCTTCTATGGAAATATACAAAAACTCGATTTCAAAAAAATTATGAGTCAGGGCCTTTCTATATTAAGGTAACGATAAGGTAACACACATAAAATTGTTTTATTTAACTATTTTTAACTCTTAAGTGCTTATTTGTGAACGCGGTTTATTTCATTTTTTAAATTTCTAGTGTCAATTTTAAATTTTTGATATTTTGATATTAGTGTCCGCCCACTATTCAAAACTCAACATCGCGTCACTTTCAGAGTTCAAGGTGTGTGACAAGTTTCGTAAAAATTGGTCAGGTGAAAGCAAGTGAAATATAATATTAAACTTTAATGGGCATGGTCCCTCCCACTTTTTAAGCACATAATTATGTCATTGCACGAGCCGGAACTATTAGCCAAATTTCGTGAGAAGCCTATAAGTAGAAGAAAACATAATCTAATACAAACCTTTCATAAGCGTGGCCGCGCCCACTACTGAACACCATTGTTGAACACCAGATTAAGTATTTTTATTTATAAGGTGTGTGCCAAGGTTTTTAAAAATCTGTTAAGTATTACCACGGAAAAATACAATATTAAAAATTTATAGGCCGTGACTCTGGCTAATTTTTCGAATGCATGATTGTGTCTTTTTTAGATTTTCAGGGTGTGTGCAAATTTACGTAAAAATCTGTAAGGTAGAAGAAGCACGTGAAATATAATATTAAATTATAATCGTGGTGGCCCCGCCCATTTTTTTGAACGGAAGATTGTGTCTTATTAAGAGCTCAAGGTGTGTGCCAAGTTTCGTAAAAACAGGTTAAGTATTAGCACGTAAAATCTAATATTAAAATTGAATAGGCGTGGCTCGGCCCTCTTTTTGAAATGCAAAATTGTGTCTTTTTTAGATTTCAGGGTGTGTGTCAAGTATCGTAAAAACTTCAAATAGAAGCACGTGAAATATAATAATACGTTTTATTGGGCGTTACTACGCCCATTTTTTACACTTCAAGATTGTGTCTTTACAAAAGTCTAATGTGTTGGTTAAGTTTCGTAGCAAGAGGATATAGTAAAATATCATAAAGCACGAACAGAAAATCAATGGTGGGCATGTCCCCGCCCCACTTTTTGTACAGTGGAACCAAATGTTATCTATAATAATACTTTAAATTTTGCTGAAATTTTTCCATAATGCCTTGTTAAGGCAATGATATTGGTTTCAGATCGTTTTGTCTCTTTTCGAGATATTCTTTAGACTAGAAAAAGAAACACACATCTCCAATCCTGATCCGTTACAGCAACTATACATGTAATTTTCTAAGCCAAACATACATATTATCAGATAATGCCAGACAATTGTAAATTTATGAGCAAATATACTTTTTTAATTTTAATTTCATTCCCAAAGTAAACATTATTTATTTAATAATAAATATTAGCACTTGCTTCGAAAGGGGAACCATTTTCCATAGAAAAAGAAAATCCCAAGTGGAAATTTTGAACTTTTGTAATGCAAAAGTCGTACATTTGCAACAACCTGCTTGTTAAGCCCGGCTAAAACAAAAAGCAACGCAAAGCAAAACAAAACAAAAAATACCAACTGATCTTTGTCTTTATGATGAGTTTTGTGGCAAAACGCATGATGGAGGAAAATTAGATGAAGCAAAAAAGCCAAAGAAACAGGCAATAAAAGAAAACAGAAACAGAGAAGAAGCACAAACGCTAAATTGTATAGCCAAAGTATAACGATTTCTTGACTATGTGGCGTGTCACTTGTGGTCGTGAGAATTAGATTTAATTGATTTCCACACGCTACACAAATGCGACCTATCGAATAATGATCAATAATTTTTTTTTTCTTTTCTCGCGTTTTTATTTCATCTTCGCCTGTTGTTTACTGGATGATTGAAGAAGCAACTGACCAGTCAGTATACAAGTATGAATGTTCAACAAGATGAGGAAGAAGATTTTGTTCCAATGATACAAAAAAAAAGAAACAACAAAAACATTACACATTATTTTATTGATACATGATCAGCAGTTGTGAGTGTGCTTTAAAAAATAGTATTTTATTTTTTACATATAATAGCAAAAGTGCGTATGAAACTCCTTTTTCCCATTGAAACAACAGCTACACCATTTTCAATGAAAATAGTTTATGACTGCAAAAAAAAATTCGCATACATATTTTCATAATTTTATTTCGGTAAAGTCCATTTAAATATAAAGTTAGATTTAGCAAAGTTTAAAAGATAGAATTTCTAGAACTGTCACTTTCCTAGGCTTTCTCACAGTTCTTAAAATTTTATTGGTCTCTATCAAGCGTAAGGTGTTCAAGATGTCTTGTATTTAGTTCTATATTGACTACAATGCATAGTGGGATGGCTTCAGTCGTTTCCCATCATTGAAAGTTGGCATCGAGCATTATATGGACTAAATTAAAATATAATTAAATGTAATCAAAAACGGCCATGTAATTAATCCAAATCGATTTTTCCCATTGAATGATCTTCAGCATTTTTATTCCAATATAATGATTTAATACAATTGATATATTTACTGTCAATGTTAATAAGTCTTAAAACGTCTATAAGTGTGTCGTACTTTACTCTGTCAAAAGCCTTTTCGTAATCAATAAAGCAGAGGAAGGAACACGTCCTGCTGTACATCCTTGTAATTTTGTATCAACACTTGTATGCCAAACAGAGCTTCTCGGGTGCCCATAGCACCCCTGAATCCAAATTGGGGTTTTCCCATAAAAATTTCGTATTTTTTATATATACGTTGATGTATAATTTTCAAAAATATTTTTAGTGTATGACACATTAAGCTTATTAATGTTATCTATTTTAGAATAACAAATAGTGAAGGATGCGCGTGTTTGTGCTGAAAGTGACTTCTTGAATAGACCTGAATACTTTGTTTATCATTCAAGGAAAAATTTATTTGGAACCTGTTTCTCGAAATGCGAGCGAACGTTTCGATCGAATGTTAACGTTGGAAAAAAATGTTTGATCGAATCTATCGCATGTGTTCAGAGTAGGGTGATCGACTCGGTTTTTCAACCGGTTTTAAAACCCGGTTTTTTTCAAAATACGGTTGTCAGTTTTTTCAAAATGTTGATTTTTCGAATGTCGAATAGTCCGGTTTTTTTTCAATTTAAAAACCGGCTGAGTCGAATAGTTTTCGATTTGTACATTTTGAATGTTTTGTTGATTTTCGTAAGTATTTTTTAGTGTAAAAACTCAAAGCTTTTTTAGAGCATGGCATCATTTACTAAAACGTAAAATTTAAGAGAAATTATTTTATGAGGTAATAGCAGAGGCGAATTTAATTGGCCTTATGGTGTGCAATGGATGTCAAAATACAGTTGCAAAAAGTGTTTTTTAGTTTTGTTGCCATTTTGCTTCATATTTTATATAGAGGTAGATATCCACCTTGTCCATACATTCATATGCACATATATATATACCATTAAGGAATAAGCTCTGCATACAACCATAATTTTTGGGGTTTGAGGAAACTGGGGAAGAAATTCAAAAAATTAAATATGCCAATATTTAGGTTGCTAATATATCGCGCCATAACCGACAAAATAGCTTACGCGACATAATTTTCGATATTCAATTATTGATCAAAATTGATTATTTGCGATCGTAAATAGTCGTTTTTGGTAAAAAAAACGAAGTCCGAAAAATGTGTAGCTTAAGCTATTTTAGAGGTTATGGCTCGATATACATATGTTTATGCAAAAAATAAAAAATTAAAAAAATAGTTATAATAACAACATATAACATAATAGACCATATTTAGATGCCATTTGTTGACGGCTTGGTACCGGAAATCACAGAATTTTCAAACAAGTTGACGACATCAAACATTTTACACGTATTTTTTCATGTATTTTATGCCTGTATGTAGACTCTTCTCCTATGTATTTTTAATATTTTTGCTACTGTAGGTGTTATAATTATTATTTTTTTTGTATAAACATATTTATTAGCAACCTGAATATTGGCATATTTAATTTTTTCAATTTCTTCCCAAGTTTCCACAAACCCAAAAAATTATGGTTGTATGTAGAGTTTATTCCTCAAATGTATATTATATATAAATATTTATGTACTATACATAAGTACTATACATAAGTATTTGAAGTTAATTTTTATGTTTTACCTTTAATTTTTGTATTGTTTTATAGTATTTGCATGATTTTTTTTTAATAAAGCAATTTAATAATTTAATTTAATAATTATTAAATTTTGTATAATAATTTTTTACTTAAAAAAACCGGTTGACCGGTTTTTCCTGAATTGTAAAAACCGAAACTGTAACGGTTCATACTGATCATGGCCCAATCTTTAGAGAGATTATTGCTACCTTCTAATTCCGACCGTGCTCAGGGCAAAGGTGTGGTGTTCTTATCTCCCTCAAAATTGGTTAAGAACCGGTAAAAATAAATTTAAAATGAGGTAGCTACTTTACCGAGTTAACCGAAACTTAAATTATTTAGTAAGGGAAATAGATGTTATTCCTTCCCTGTGATCTGAACCCTCCCATCCATGCTATTTTAAACAAAAAAAATTAATTTTAAGTAGCCCACTATTATTAACTTAACTTTTGTTGTTTAACTTTTCGTGGAAATAAAATTAAATGTAATTTAATTCTTCATTATGAAAATTCAATAATTTAAAGAAATTTATTCAACAGTATTAAAAAACATTATATTTAATAAATAAAATAATAAAAGTATAAAAAAAATAATATGTATGATGTATAAAGTATTAACATAATAAGATAAAAATTTTAGAATATTTGTGTTATAACGTAATTAACATAATATTTTATATATATCTTGTTAATAACGTAAGTTTTAATCGTTTATATAAAAAAATAATAATAAATGACTGAAAACTTTCGAACTCACCAATTATAATCCAACGATGACCAGGCCCAATGCAATGTTGAATTTTGATGATAATGTTACAAAAATTATAATTCTTATATATGTATGCTATGGAATATTTTAGCAAACAAAATGTTCAAAACTTTGTGTGTGTATGTGTGTGTAAGTAATTAGAGTTGTAATATCTAATAAGTTAGTATATTTGTGCCAGTGACATAGTGCAATAGCGTAAGTATATGAAGTGCACGTATTTTAACAACATTTCATTAAAGTATTTTTTTTCAGTTTCAAATTACATAATTATAAGTTGAAATTTGATTTAAAATTAAGTTTGAATTTAAAATATTATTTAAAACGTTTTTGCACAAGAAAAAAAACTGATTCTTAAAACCAAATCATGCATTGACAAGCAAAATGTTTAAATATTATGATTTTATATCAAAATTCACACACAGACTTCACCCCAAGCTTGCAGATTCTTATTTTTCCCTCTTTGGAAAAACTGGTCTAGCGAAACATATACCTTCTTGGTTTTTTTTCTTTTTTTTTAAAGATGTCTGATTAACTCATCCAATCGTAATATAACCAAGCTTGAAATCCACGAAAGAAACGTATCCTTAATTTATTGAAAGTTTATTAAAAAAAATCTGTTAAAGATAGCGAACTATTGCGCAAGATAACTGCTGTCCAAATTAGCAAAAATCTTATTAAAATTCTTTGAACAATTATTTCAATATTTATTATTAATTTTAAACTATTTTTTCTATCAAGGAAGTTGACTGAATAAACTTTTCACACAAATCAAAAAACTTATGAAAATTTCTTATAAAACAAATTTTCCAAAACAACTTAAATCAAAAACATTTATGTTGTACAAAGTGTATAAAACCTAATCAACATTTTAATCTATATATACCCTTCACAAAACCGGGTTTTTTATAATTTCAAATATTCGAACTATTCGAAAACCGGTTTCTGGAAAAAGTCGAATAATCGATCACCCTAGTTCAGAGCAACTGGCTCTTCCTCATCTACCATTGTTTTGACTACATCATCACATTCCTGTTATGAAAGGTGCTGCAAATATTTATCAGTGTTTGTCGGAACTCCACGGCATTTATTAGTAAACATTAAGTTGTGCTTTCAGAATTATGTTTTTGTAATCGAAAGAAGACTTTCCCACTTTTCATTTCATTAAATGGACAGCTTTGAAGGAAAGTGGAGCTAAATGATTTTTTTTTATTAAATAAACTAAAAATTAAGTTAATTTTCAGAAGCTTAATGATTTGTTCATATCTCCTAAAGGTGTATGATTTTTCCATACTTTTTTTAATTTAGTGAGTAAATGTATTACATAGATAAAAAAAATTCACCAATTAATGTTTTTATTTAAGAATTTAATTTATTCAATGAAATTTTTAATTGTATTAATTAATTCGAGAGAAAAAACTTAATCAATATAAACAAATTATTTGTAGGTGAAAATTTAATTGATTTTTTAATTGATACTACAAAATTATTCATATTACTTTTTTGTGTGTAAAGTCATATGGTATTACCAACAAAAATTGTACATTCATGAACCACTGAGTAGCGTTTAAATTTAAGGAATTTTAATTTTTAAAATATAAAATACAAGTTTTCTAAAAAATAAACAATATGTGCACATTTCGTATATTTATTTAAAATGGAGTGATCGAAAAATAGGTTTCTTGTAACAACTGTGCAACGTAATGTTTGCTAATGAAACCAGGCAGGTTTTTTCACCATATTCGCAATTTTAACGAAAGAGCACTATGAGAGCACACTTTTAAGCTCAATAGACACATGAAGAGCGCTTTAAATGACAGATAAAATCGTATATTGGCCATCCAATATGAATATGTCTTTTTTTTTGTTGTAAAAGAGAAGTACCACCAAGCAATGATTGCCTACTACTATTATTGGGTGTTATCTTAATTAGGAAAGGGATAGTGATAGAGAAGACCGGTGATGAAGGGAAAGATAGAAGAAATCTTCATAACTTACAATGCTACGTTTTTGCACGTTTCCTTTAATAATGCAGAGTTGCAGCGCCCCTGGTGTCAATGAGGCATATTAAAGTTATGTTTAGCAGCCATTTTATTGGATATTTTACTTCGCCGATAATTCTGCTACACAATACGGACGAAGGAGGGCACTCTAACGTTACATACGGATTAGTATCAGGTGAAAGCGGAGTAGTTCAGTGACCAGTGTCTATGCCTTCATCACTTGAACTTTCCTATAACAAATGATACAAATGGACACTAATGCCCATCAGAAAAATTCGTAGTTTTGTAATTATTAATGACTATCGGAGACCGGGCTTGAAGTCAGGACCTTTGGTTTTGTAGTCAATGTGCTAGCTACTTCAGCTAACGCCACCCAAAATATTAAAACATTTTGCAAAAGAACCCAGCAAAAACTGAATATACAAATCATTAGTTTTTGATGAAACATTAATGAATTCAACACATGGCTGTCATAGGATGGAAGTGATCTAAATAACTGAATGGTATAAGCTTAAAAGTTTGTTTAGAACAAATTTTTGATATAAACAATAGCCTAAGAATAGTAAATTCAGTACCTGTAGTGATTGGTATGCAATGAAAGTGGTAAAAACCTTTGGAACTAGTTCCGATTTTTTTTATTGGGAAACAGTGTAGAGGGAATAAATTATATTTACAAAAATATCCATATCTATCTATCCAAAATCAATGATGGAAATAAACTTTTTATTTAGAAAAATAAACTTTGGTAAACGCACATGAATTTTGCTGTTTGTACGAGCGTAAAGTCTACGTCTGAAAAATTGAAATAATGTGAATGTGAGCGATTTGATTTGTCTGTAAGCGTACTCGTCTGATTGATTTGTAACGCATGTTATAAAACATTCGAATCAAACAATCTACATTTGTATGTAAATATGAAAAAGAAAAACAGGAAATTAAATGATAAAAAGAAAAATTTACATTCACACATTTTTATTTGAGTCTAGATTTTTTCTCATATACTTATGTATGTATTTGTTTTTATTTTCTCTATATAATTTCTATAACCAAACAAAGCTGTGAAAATAAATTAATGACTAAATGAATGGTGCCATTCGTGGCGCATGATAATCATTCGCATTAAAGACATTCGTTAACGCACTTCTGTTATTTTATTATATTTTTCATTTTATTGAAATGTAATCTACGTGCCACATTATTATATAATATATTCAAATAGTTGTTGATCAATAAATTAGTTTGACCAACAACAAAGAAAACTGTTAACAGTTTTTTATATAAGTTTTCAGCCGCCACAAAGTGTGACGAGTTTTTAAATAAGTTTTTGTGTATGAAAAACAATATTTTTTTTGGCCCTTAAGAGTTTATAGGCCATTTAAGTTTAAATTTTTTCAGCTGAAAAATAAGAGGTTGGCGTTGACTGAAGTAGTTGGCACGTTGACTACAAAACCGAAGTAAATGGGTTCTCGAGCACGTTTGCTAACGAAGTCACTAAATAACAACACCACGCAGGTTTTTGATGTACATTAGTGTCACTTTGTTTCAGTTGCTGTAGGAAAATTGAATTGATGAAGACATACACACTGGTCTCTGAACTATACACAAAAAGTAATATGAATGAGTAATATTACTTAAAATATTTGTAATATCAATTAAAAAATTCATTAAATTTTTACCTATAAACAATTTGATAATATCAATTAAGTTTTCCCACTCAAATTAATTAATTCATTCAATTAAATTTTTAATTGAAAATATTAATTGGTTAATACTTTTTTCTGTGTACACCGGCTTCAGCGGATACTAATCGTAAAGCTTCGAAAATTTAATGCGCCTCATTGACACCAGAGCACCAGAGCCGCTGCAACACTGCCTTATTAATAAAATCGTGCAAAAAGCAGAGATTTCCTCTATCTCTTCCTTCACCGCCTGTTTTCTTTATCAATAACTGTTTATTAAAAAAAAATTATATGTACATAAATAATACTTATTCCCTGTATCGCGGTTAGCGTATTTCGACTTAGACTACGACGTTTTTATAATAGATTACTGAACACCGCTACGCTTTTTTTCCTTAACCTAGACCAAGTTGTCGTAGTCGAAGTCAAAATACCCCAACCACGATAAGGGTCATTTCTTCCTATTTTATATTATAGATGTTAGATATGTATACCCAGCTAAAAAAATTATATATGGTCCATATATTTTTAATATATGAATGTATATAAATATATATGAATATGTATGAATTCATGTATGGAAATGTATGGTATTATAGATGGCAAAACCATTATATATGAATTGATATATGGAGTAATGTATGAAATTTATTATAATATATGAACTCATACAAGGAAATTTTAATTATGAAGCTCTTCATATGCGATTCATATATAGAAATAAGATGATAATATGGTGACATATAAAAATGAATGCATACATGATATATCACATAAGATCGCATTTGCAATCAAAAAAGATTAAATTTAATTAATTCGATCTTTTTCCCTCTTTTTTAATCACTGGTGAATTGGAAGTCTGTTAAAAAATACATAAGCGGATGCAAAGTTAATATGCGTAGAGCCTCAAGTTTTAAAAAATAAAAACTCGTGCAACCAAAAAATCGTACTGGTAGGATTTTATATATATATTGTGTGCCTATTTAATAAATCCAATAATCAAAAAGATAATTCAGTCATTAAATTATTATTAATTTTATAAAAAGTAACGGAATTCTCATATATATTTAAGAAATAAAATTCATATAACTGCAAAAAAAATAATATTAAAAACTATTGTTAGTATAAAAACGGATTATTTTTTCTTTTATAATTGCATTAGTTTTTAATCGATTCACATTTTCTATTAAAATGTCGAATGAAATGTCTTTTAGTTCGTTTTGTATTATTTTGTTCGAACAAATGTTTCATTAAACACAACCTATCTGTACAAAATTTTACAAAAAAATAATTTTAATAATTTAATTTATTGCACAGCAGTGCGCTTGTTGAATCAATATGAACTTTGCATACTATATGGGGAATACACATTCATGTATGAAAATGCATGAATATATATTATCATTAGGGAAAATTTTCATGTAAATACATGTTTTCCGTTGTTGGTCGTAGATCAACGTAAATAACATATCTTTTCGAATCAACAAATTTGCGACAAAATGACATCGATTTGTTAGTGCATATTTTCAAAATAAATACATATTTTTGCATATTTCATTGTAAATGTATATTTTTAACACATTTTTTAGTTTTTTCATTTTAGTTTTTTCATGCTATAAATCTAATTTTGTTTTTTTTATTAGATGTAAATTATTTAAAAGCTGTGTAAAAACAAAAACGAGGAAAACGAGAAAAATTTACGATCGCATTTTTGGTGATATTATTCGATATTGAAAAACACCGTATGACTCCTTCAACTCATCTGAAAAGTTCAGTACCTTGGCTTAAGTCAAGAATACCAATACCATTGAAAATTAAAAAAAAATGGGCCTTTTAAACCCAAAAATGTTTGTGCAATTTTTTTCAGCGCTCTCTACTGGTTCCGCATTAATTTCATGTGTTTCAGCCTTTAATGAAAAATATCAAATGATATGATACGGATACATCCTATAGCAACTAGATGGGGAACGTGGCAGAAGGCTGTCGGATACTAAATTTCTGTTAATAAAATTAAAGAAATTTTAAAGTCAAAAAACTTTCCCTCATATGCAGAAAATAACGTGTGATTGAAGTGTACGTTAAATTAAAATTTCCACACAAGAACTGATTTTAACGTACACTTGAAGCACACGTTATTTTTTTGGCTTTAAAATTTCTTTAATTTTATTAATAGAAATATCGTATCCGACAGTCTTGTGCCTAATTGATATTTGGGCACATATAATAGGATTGCTTTCTTGTTCACACTATAGGCCAATTAGAGGCTTTCGTTACTTTAACACCTAAAGGCTGGTACTCTGTTCAAAGTTGTGAAAAATTTTCAGAACCACTGATTATTTCGCTTGAAAAATTTGACATGTACTAAATGTAGCCCAAATCGCGTTTTTTATAAATTTCTCGCTTTATTGCTTGAAAGTATGCAACATTGGTGAAATTCCGTGCGAAAAAAGCCCTGCTCATGTTATTTCGCAGCTAAACTAAAATGATGCCAGACTAATTTTGTTAAATGTGTATTTAATCCACATATCATATCCTTGATATGATAAGTACCAGCCCTACCCTCTAGGCAAGAACTCGTATAGGATTTTTGGTGCTTCATTATCAAAATGTTGGTTCTAATTTATAAAAAAAAAAGTTTTCGTCACTATGTTTCATAAACACCAAATGAAATTTTGTGCTCCATATTCTTTGTTTAAACTTCCACAACATTTATAATTTTTTGCACGAAATTTTTCATGTTGTAGAAAAAATTCTTTAAAAAATATTTCATATTCTTAACATTATTCTATTTTATTGAAATCGTAAAAATATAGCCAAAAAAATCTCCAAGAATATAAGATATCGCCAAATAAATCGGTAATCGCCATTTCGAAATTTTCATCGCCAAAAACAAATTTTCGTGGCTACGTTTGGCGAGATATCGCCATATCTGACAACACTGCTTCTTATATATGTATAAAACTTATTAATGAAACCAGATATGCCCTTTTGCTCCCTCAAGGAGTGAAAGGAGCCAATATGTATATACATATTGATTGGTGAAATATTGGTGAAATATTTTGTTCTGTATGGTTGAAAACAATATTCGTCAATCGATTAAAACCTTGTGTGTAAATGTACTCTGATATTTTTTAATGTGTGTATTTTAATACTATAACAAAGTCTCTCAAAACGTCTGCAAAAAAAAACATTCGTTACGGTTTTTATTATTATTTTCGAATTCCTAGTTTATAAATACTTTACATGCTAGATACTTTAAAGAAAAAATAATTATGCAATTAACACTTTGAATTGAAAAAAAGGATGCAAATAATCAATTAAAAATTTAATTAAATCGATTAAGCTTTAGTTTAAAAATTGTATTAATTATAATTAACAAGTTTAATTGATACAATAAACTTTTTGTTTGGATTTCTGAATTTTTTTTCAATTGCGTATATGTGCGGTTGGAAAAATATTTTGTTCTGTGTAATGGAGAACGATGTTAGACAATCGATCAAATTATTTTGTGCCGAAATGTTCTCTGATATTTTTAATGATATTAAAAAACGTCTGCACCTAAACCAATTGTCTAATTCAGTATTTAAACAAATCAGCGAATACATTCGTTCTGGTTTTTCTTATAAAACGACCTTGATTAAAAAAAAACTTACAAAGAAAATCTGCAACTCCTCTTGAATACAATTACAAAAAACAAAAAATTGCAGCTATTAACTTATAATTTTTTTTTCATTATAATTAAAAAAAAGAATATAATAAATAAATAAAAACAACTGTTAGAAATTAAAAAGAGAACAAAAAAGAAACAATACTTATTACAGCAAGATACGACTACTAAAACAACAGGATAATCTTGGAAAAATATTAAAAAGCTACGAAAAAAAATTACATAACTTTTTCATCGTTTGCTTAAAGTTCATAAGATTGTAAGCGATGGATGGATGCGCTGTTTTCTAGCTTAAGAACAAACAAAAAAAAAAAAAATAATAAAAATAAAAATACTTAAACTTGTCGTCCTCATAGCAGCACAAATGTATGTTTGAGAATCACATTACTTAGTGGAGCAAAGTGAGGTCTGTGTGTTTGTGTTGCAAGCGATTATTTTAAGAAGATGAAAATTACCAAAACTACAAAAAAAAAAGAACGAGCAAAGTATGCACCTGTGGAGAAAACTTTCAACTGTTGTTACCACACTACTTTGGTTTACGATGCCAGATTCAAAAGCATGGCCCATATCAGGCGAAAATATTTCAACTGCATGCAGTATATTTCATTTTAAAGCAATATTTTGTAACTGCTCTGCACTGTTGTTATCGCGCTTGTTAATTAACGAATTAACCAGCCAGCCAACTAAAAACCAAACGTCCACAAAGCAACTCAAATGTCTTTTTTTGTTATTTTATTATTTTCTGTTAATACCCTACAATAACAAGGCAGTAGCGACAAAAAAATACTCAGTCGATTTAATCTGAGTTGAAGTTCTCGCCACCGGATTTAAAATCCTTAGAATTTTTTTTTCTCTGGGCCTGCGTGAAAGATAGGGCCTAGGTTAGTGTCAATGGGCCACAATTGGCTCAACACCTCAGAGCCTCAGCTGAATATGGGCGAACAGGTGATACAAGAACAAGCATGGCTTTGGGTACTGCCATTTCATAAAAGAGATATTCCAGCTCCCTTGGTTGAGGTCACAAATGAGATTAAAAAATATTAGGAACTTACTGGGGCCTCGCTGGACAGCAATAGACAAAACTAAGTTTTGGAAAGAAGCCGCTTTCATTTCTGATTAATTTCCAGGGCTCGTATTTTCATTCAACTAAAAACTGACTTTAAACTCTTAACAAATGCGCCTAAAAACTAAAAATTTCAATGAAGATATTCCTATTGGCTAAAATTCGCTCTTTAAACTATTTGAATATGATTCAAATATCTCGGAAGTTTTTCCGAAATATGATAGCCCATGTTTTTCTCTATGGTATTATTTAACTTTTTTTATTTCTTCTGCCCTTTGACATTTTACATTGGAAAATTTTCTAATACTTTGTTGAAAGAAATTTACTTGTATCACTTTAAAAAATGAATTCATTGAATGCCTCTTTTATAGGTCTATCTTTAGAGAATATAAGCTAAAAGTTTTGGTAAAAGTCTTTTAAAATTTCATGTATAAAAATTAAAAAAAAAAACGAAAATATGCAATTATATGCCAAAATATGCAAAAATATGCGCACCTACTACAAAAATATGCAAAAGTATGATTCTTATGTGTCTTTGGACCTGAGCTGCCCCAAGTTGCACATCAATCGGCTTCTTATGCAAATGATTGCACATATTAGAGCTGTGCCAAATCGTTCATTCAAGTGACCGCTCATTTTCGTTCATTTTCTAAAAAAAGACCGAGTTCGTTCATTTCGTTCATCCGCTCTTTTCAAGAAATAGAACGAAATAAAAACAAACAAACAAAACCTGATTCGTCAAATAAAAAGGGCATTTGTCCAGTGAGTTTGTTATGAATTGTTTAGCAAACTAAGTAAAACAAACAATAGAAAATATAAGAAACAAAAAAAAAATCAGCAAGTAAAATGTTTAAAATATGAAAGGAATAAGAAATCAAAAGATTCATATTGGCAAAAGATATTAAGATACATATTAAGAATCAAAATATACTGTTTATAATATTATTATCTACATAGGTAAATTTGTTTAAAAAATTCTTAATATGTTCTAAAAACTTAAACGAAGGGTTCCGTACGAACACTAGATATGTAATTTAATACAAACTTCATCCTATATAATATATAGTTTTGGCATTTTTTTTCGTTTTTGTGATCTTTTCGGTTTTTTTGTTTTGGCAGTTTTTGCGTTTTTTCAGTTTTGGCGATTTTTTTAAGTTTTGGCTCTTTTTTTAGTTTTAACACTTTATTTACGCGTTTTGGCGATTTTTTTAGATTTTTGGCGTTTTTTTTTTAATTTTGACGTTTTTTTTCATTTTGGCGACTTTTTCGAATTTGGCGATTTATTTTAGTGTTAGAATTTTTTTTTTAATTTTGGCGATTTTTTTTAATTGTTGGCGATTTTTTTTTTTGGTTTGGCGATCTTATAATTTTCGGTTTTTTTTAGTTTTACCATTTTTGAAAATTTCAAGTTTTTTTTGGCGATTTTTTTAAGTTTTGGCTCCTTTTTTAGTTTTGACACTTTATTTTCTTGTTTTGGCGATTTTTTTCATTTTGGCGATTTTTTTTATTTTTGGGGATTTTTTTCATTTTGCGATTTTTTTTTTATTTAAATTTTTTTTTAAGTTTTGGCGACATTTTCGCGTTTTGGCGATTTTGTTCGATTTTTGGCGTTTTTTTCATTTGGCGATTTTTTCGAATTTGGCGATTTATTTTAGTGTTAAATTTTTTTTTAATTTTGGCGATTTTTTTCGTTTTGGCGATTTTTTTTAATTTTTGGAAATTTTTTTTTTTTTTTTGGTTAGGCGATTTTATAATCTTCGGTTTTTCTAGGTTTACCGTTTTTGAAAATTTCAAGTTTTTGGTGATTTTTTTAGGTTTTGGCTCCTTTTTTAGTTTTGACACTTTATTTTCTTGTTTTGGCGACTTTTTTTTATTTTTGGCGATTTTTTTCATTTTTGCGATTTTTTTTATTTAAATTTTTTTTTTAGTTTTGGCGACATTTTCGCGTTTTGGCGATTTTTTTCGATTTTTGGCGTTTTTTTTTCATTTTGGCGTTTTTTTTTAATTTTGGCGATTTTTTGGAATTTAGCGATTTATTTTAGTATTAGAAATTTTTTGGATTTTTTCATTTTAGCGATTTTTTTTTAATTTTTGGCGATTTTTCTTTTGTGGTTTGGCGATTTTATAATTTTCGGTTTTTTTAGCTTTATACTTTTTATCAGCACTGATGAGCCAAAACAGCTCAGTAAAGCGACCGGCTCACTTCGTTCATTTTACTGATTCGTTCATTTATAGTCGTTCGTTCATGAACGACACAGCTCTAGCACATATGCGAATACATTTCTCTCGTGCTTCTCTCGATGGCCAGCTCTGCTTTAGGCTATAAAAAGTGAAGTGTGCAGCACATTCGAACACTGCACAATGTATATTGTACATACATATTTTTTTAATCTTGTTCTAATTAGCTTAAAAATTTTTATGAAAAGTTTAGCACAGATGTTTTTAGCTGAAGCTGAGATTCCATGTGTTGCAAAAATTATTTGTCTGCTTGTGTGTGCGTGTGGTGTATTTTGTGAAAATTCTAGTGAGCAAGCCAAAACTCTAATGTAATTATTATTTGCCACAATTATAAATGAAAACTTTAAACCACGATTATAGTCTAAACATACTACTAGTATAATGAACTGTTGCTGTACATATTTTCAAATGAAAACTGAAAACATTTAGAAAATCAGCTGGAATAGCGATTTCACATCATAAAATGTCACGCAATTTTCTACCTAAGTCGCTTATACTATTGCGACACAGAGACATTTATTTGTTTTCAGTTTATTAGCTGCATTGAAAAACCTGATAAAAAGTTGCAGTTTGCAACACAACATTGCATGTTTTATCCTGCTGAGATTTTTGTCACTTGATACATTGCCATCCAGCATACACTGTCGCACTTTAGTTAAGCACTGCTTAACAAAAGCATATAATAAACTTTAATTAAGGTTTAATAATGTTAAATCATAGAGTTATTATTTCGTTTTATATCTCAGGACCTTTTATTCTTTCATTATTTAACATGCAATATTAAACTTAAATTCCTATATTAAAATATATATTTATATATATATTTTTTTAAATTATATTTATTAGAAATTAAAACAAATAACTTCATCATCAGTTATTTTACATTGTTTGGAAATCTATTTTACATTTATGTGAGTGATGCAAAAGCAAACACATCATTAATAATTTTAAACAAACAAATCGAATTTAAATCAGGCAACAAATAAGGATTTAAATACGTATGTATGTAGTACATACATATGTATTTACATACGATTAAAAAAGAAAGAAATAAAAAACGAAAATGGGAAGAAAATAACAAATTAATTCAACACAACTTTGATTACATCTGTTGTGGCACCACAATATACGAGTGCTTCAGTTTAAATAAAATTTAACCTGTGCAATACACTCGAGAAAAAAAGCAGAGGGGGTTTTTGAAGAAGAAAAAACGTTCTTTAAGTAATTCACTTTCTGTGCTCTCTGACAAAAAACTGGGTCCTTATTAGTGCACTCGTGATTGAAATTGCATTCGAATAGAAATTAACTTCGATAGCAAGAAATTTTCCGATGATGTCACTCGATACCAAACGAATCGAGTTGGAAAGAGGCAAATAAATTCATTTCACAACACTGAATAAATTGTAAGCAAAACCATATGTTTGTATGTATGCATGTGTGCAAAAACATATGTATGTACGACCAGCGTTGCCAAATGTGCAGTTTTAACTGATTTTAGCAGGTTTTTAAGCATTAAACAGTTTAGCAGTTTTTTGCTTAAAAAATAAGTTTTTCTATAAATTGAGCAGCCTTTAATTTTTAATTTATCTCAAGTTTGTTATTTTAATTCCGATATCTGAAGCCATAGTTTTATCCATTTTGCTTAATATAATAGTGAATGTTTATAAGTACCTTTTCAAACACCAAGAGAAAATTCCTTATGGAATTTGGTCTTATTGCTAGCAACTTGGGTTCATACGTACGTAAAACTTCCTTTATTAACATTAATTCAAATTGCCTTATTGAAAAAGGAAAACAAGTTTCTTTATTGAAATAATTCGATAAAACACGACAAAATACTCGTTTATACCAAAATTCCAGTAATTCTAAGAAAAAAAGCAATGTGAGTCCGATCACAGAGGAGATGTGTAAACATCTAGTAATGAAATTTTTTTTTTAAGTTGGGAGTACTTATGATTTTTCAATAATGTAAATACAGGGTGGGCCAAAAGAAACCAAGGGGTGTAAAAGTTTAATAACTTTTTTGTTTATTAATTTTTTTTTATTTTTTCTTTCAGATTATATAGACAACACTTGGAGAATTTATAATGGAGAGGTTCACAACTGAACAGAGAACCAGAACAATAGAATTTTATTATTTAAACCAGAAATCAATTATTTTAACGCAAAGAGCATATCGTCGACATTTTAACGTCAGAATTTCGCCCTCTGAAGCGATGATTCGTTGCTTAGTTAATCGTCATCACCAACATGGCAGCGTAAGAGATTTGCCTCGAACCGGTAGACCACGTTTAAGTCGCACTGCGAAAATATTGAACGAGTACAGCAAAGTGTTAACGAAGCACCAGAAACATCTGGCAGAAGGCGTTCTGCTCAGCTAGAAATGTCTCGTACGTCACTACGGCGCATTTTAAAAAAAGATTTACAGTTATACCCATATAAAGTGCAATTGGTCCAAGAATTAAAACCCGCAGATCATTGGCAACGTCTAAATTTTGCAGTTAAATTTCAAGAGTTGGCCAGAAATGAAATCAACTTTATTGAAAATTTGATTATGAGTGATGAAGCTCATTTTCATTTGAATGGCTTTGTTAATAAGCAGAACTGTAGGTTCTGGGGTTCTCAAAATCCAAGAGCCATTCATCAACGCCAATTGCACCCCATAGTGTGGGATCACATCTGAAAATGTCATTGGGCCCTACTTCTTCGAGAATGAAGATGGAAGTGCTGTAACCGTAAATGGAGAGCGGTATCGGTTTATGATAGAAAATTTTTTACGTCCTGCTCTTGAAAACAGACCTGGTATGTGGTTTCAGCAGGACGGAGCCACTGCCCATACTGCCCGAGACACAATGGCACTTTTAAGTCAAATTTTTGGAGAGCGAATAATTTCTCGAAATTCGGAAATTATTTGGCCAGCGCGATCGCCAGATTTGACAGCACCCGACTATTTTCTTTGGGGTTTTTTGAAGGAGCGAGTGTATGTGAACAGGCCAGAGACAATCCTTGAACTCAAGGCAAACATTGTTGCAGAAATTCGAACGCTACAGCCACAAGTTTTGAAAGATGTTATGGAAAATGCTCTAAAAAGAGCCCATCAGTGCGAAGCTGAAAACGGTGCTCATTTAAGAGACATCATTTTTCATATTTAGCGTAAAAAAATTTCCATTTTGTATATTATATAATCTGAAAGAAAAAATAAAAAAAAAGTTAATAAACAAAAAAGTTATTAAACTTTTACACCCCTTGGTTTCTTTTGGCCCACCCTGTATAAACAAGCTTACACATGCATTTATACTTTGGAGTAATTTGTTTAACATCCTTTGTTAACACATTAAAAATTATGATATGTAAAATACTTTTTATACAAAGTAGTTAAGAAAATTGTTCGAATATTCGAATATTCGACAAAATTGGTTAGAATAATTTGTTCGTTCGAACAAAAATGATAAAAAGTTGTTCGAATGACAACACTAGTACATACATAGAAACACAATTATTGCATTTAGTGATTTTTAAAGCTTTTTTGATGAACGAACAGTGCTTTTTGCACCGCAAGGCACTCCTTTATTAAGAAATAATTCTCGGAGAATTGATTTTTCGCGTAAATAAAATTCTGCTATTCTATATCGAGAGTAATAAGAAGTGAAAGAACAATTCTTCGAGTGTAATTAGATACCAAAAAATAAATAAAATAAAAATTTTTGCACTATGGTTACAAAACAGCCGTCTACAACTACACACATTGATGTACTCGTATCAAAAACCACAACAAATGCAAACAAAAAAATGTCTGCATACAAAAAATAAATAAATATATAATTTTTTCTATATCAGCCAGCATGTACGCAATCGTATATATTTATACAATTTATATATATATATATATATATATATATGTATATATATACATATATATATATATATATCTATGTATGTATATAAAAAATAATAATAAAAAATTACACTAAGATTAAGTACGCGCGATAAATTTTTGTATAAATCTTAACAATAAGTCGCCCGAGGACAATTTTGGGCACAATATACCACTCATCCAAACAAACATTATTGCAACAAACAGTGTGCTTTAATAGAGTATCTGTGACTGTGTGTGTGTGTGTGTGTGTGTGTGTGTGTACGGGTTTTGTGTTGGACTCCTCGACAGCTATTTTGAATATCAAAGTAATTTTATAAGTAAATAAGAGGGATCTTTTTTTTACCACTTTGCCACTCTTTAACTGTTTACAAAAGATTTCTTAGCAATTTTATTTAATATTTTTATTATGGACTTATGGGTTATTTGTTATTTTGTTAATGCTTTTCATTGTAAGGGGAGTTGATATAATTTTTTTCCCTTTTTTTCAAACAAAAACCCAACATTATTATTTATAATGGTTGTCTGGCTGATGGGTTAAGGTGGAGGAGTTAAAAGCGAAAATAAGATAACAAAAAAAAAAAATAAAATAAAAATAGGGTGCTCTGATTGTAAGTTGATATTATTTCTTTATTGGTGCTGTTTTATTGTTTTGAGGACGGTCGGTCAGCCAAGTGATTCAAGTCACATATAAGAATATGTATAGCAACAAAAAACACAAATACCACAACTTCAAAATTTATATAAAGAAAGAGACCAAGAGTTTAATAGCCCCCAGCTTGTTGACCACATTTATAATATTGGGGACTTGTGTTTGAAAGCATATTTTTTTCACTTTTGGCAAATATATATTTTTTGTATTAAATAAGCATGTGTTATTTGGTAGTGTCTTCTGTTTTATTTTTCTTCCATTTAAGCTATTAAAGCGCAAATGTTACCAAAATATACTGAAAACAATAATGACTGACTTAAATAAGAAAAAAATAAAGGGTGTTTTTTATTGAGGTATAGAACTTTAAGTTGGCATCACTTTTTTAACTGGCGGCCATTTTGTCAACTGTCAAGTGATTAATATTTAGTTTGGTTTGCCATTTCATCATGAACAGGTTGACAAAAGAACAACGCTTGCAAATCGTGCAAATTTATTTCGAAAATAATGGTTCAGTTCGCGAAGTTTACCGCAAGCTCCGTCCATTTTATGGTCGACATAATCGTCCATCAGAGCAATTAATTCGGTTAACCATGGATCGTTTTCGCACTACGTTTACTCTATGTGATAATACGCATCCGCAGAGACGTCGAACAGTGCGCACCGAAGAAACAATTGCCGCTGTAGAGCAAAGTGTTGAAGAGGACCCGAATGAATCGATTCGCCACCGTGCACAGCAATTGGAGCTTTGTCCATCAACTTTATGGAAGATTTTGCGCAAAGATCTTGGCTTGCGACCTTACAAGATCCAGCTTGTGCAAGAATTAAAGCCGCGAGACCATGCAATGCGTCGTGATTTTGGTGTATGGGCCGAAAATGAGATTGATCTCGATGCTGATTTTCATCGCAAAATTTTGTTCAGTGATGAGGCTCATTTTTGGTTGAATGGCTACGTCAACAAGCAAAATTGCCGCATTTGGAGTGAAGAGAATCCACATGAGACCCTTGAGACGCCATTACATCCACAAAAACTGACTGTTTGGTGTGCTCTATGGGCTGGTGGAGTCATTGGGCCATACTTCTTCCGAAATAATGCTGGAGAGTCAGTTACCGTTAATGGAGGCCGGTATAGAGCCATGATAACCGACTATTTTGTTCCCGAATTGGATGGCATGAATGTGGATGAGTTGTGGTTCCAACAAGACGGCGCTACATGCCACACAGCGCACGTCACAATCGATTTATTGAAGGAAACATTCGATGAGCGCATAATTTCGCGGAATGGACCTGTCAATTGGCCACCAAGATCGTGTGATTTGACACCATTGGATTATTTTCTTTGGGGATATGTGAAGTCGCTCGTTTACGCCAACAAACCAGAAACGTTAGGGGACTTGGAAGCCAACATTCGTGGCGTTATTGCCAACATACGGCCCCATATGCTCGAAAAAGTGGTTGAAAATTGGACCTGTAGAATTGGCTTTATTCGAGCCAGCCGCGGCGGCGACATGCCCGAAATCATATTTAAACATTAATGGCATAAAATTATCCTTCCAATAAAGCCAAATTGATGGACATTAAAACGATTTTCTTGTGTTTTATTTCAATTCGAAGTTCTATACCTCTAAAAAAACACCCGATAAATATCGTTAGACATTTTTTTTTTTTTTTTTTGAAATAGACTTTAATGATCTTGCTATTATTATGTTAGAAATAATAATTATGAAAAATAGTAAATAACAGCAGAAATTTTTATTATAATTTTCGCAACATAATTATTTTTATTTTATTTTTAATTTTATTTTTGTTATTTGTTACAATTTCCAACCTATTTTGTTTAATAATGAAATTAAAACAACAATTTGCATCACAACCCAAAGTTTTGCCATACAGCGTAGACTTATAGCAGCCTGGAGGTTAAACCGCGCCTAATAGCTAAAATTATTGCTAAAGTCTGGCTGTTATGATGCAAACTTAAATTATAATTAGTTTAAGGCGAAGCATGTAAACTATTTCACAAATGTCATTTGCAGAAAACAAGTTCATTTTTTTTACAAACAAAAACATTAAAGCACTATGGGTTCAAAAATTATTGCCAAGTATTGCAAAACTTGCTACAGCAACCTAGAATAGGCTTTTCCAAAATTGGATGGGCAAGTGGTTGCAAACAATTGTAGAATGGCATGAAGCCTGAGCTTTCCACGAATAACCACACATCGCTCATTTATTTCGGCATAAAGGTGCAATCAGACGTGACATAACCATAGCCATAGAAAATAGCCGTTTGAACCAAACTAATGTCCAACACTGTATTCGATTATAGCTGACTCCATAACGCCATAGCCAATACTATAGAAACCAATTGAATTTTGGTTTGATTATGGCTAAGGCCATGTCACGTCTAATTGCACGTTTACTCAAAACCCCCTATTTTTACAAAAAACGAGTTTAAGGTTCCACCTTTTTTCCTACTGCAAATTTTTGCCATTCAACAGCTTCAAAGCTTCCTTTTTTTTAAATGTAAAGATTTACAGCTGTTTGCCAGCTGGCATAAATTTTTAAAATTTGTGTCACGCAATTATTGGGAATTAAAATACAAAATATTTTGTTTTCAATTAATTAAAAAAACTTAATTAAAATTAAAATGAATGAAATTAAATTTTTTGCCGCTAAAATAGGAAATGGACACATATTGCAATCAAGCAAACAAAGGCAAATATCTACAGTAACGCTCAAACTCCTAGACCATATATTTCTATTTGACATTTGTCGGACATCTTGAGAATAAAAGAACTCACAACAGTTACAGCAAAGATTTTTGCAGGTGATATAAAAATTTTTGGAAATAATCCATTCTTTTTATACCCATGAAATGTATAGAAAATATTAAGAGTTTATTAAAACTTATTATGCTTTCAAGTATTTATGAAAATTTAAAACAATAGACAGCACAATTAATACATGCTGTGAAAAAGAGCAAACATTTAAAACAAAGCAAAGAATATGTATATTTTAATCCTTTTTAGCAAACACAAACCCAAAATAATGCAACCGAAAGGGAAAAGGCATCAACAATGGAAAAAATATAAAAATAATGAGATATTGTTGGAAGAAAGAAAAGTAACAAAGCTAAAACAGCGACATAAAATAGTACATATTTGGAAATGTTTTTGATTAAAACAAAACAAGCTGGTGGAAACAAGTGCCTCCCTGCACAACACATTCACCAGAGTTGGGAACCCAGTAAACAATTTTCGTCGAACCGACGAGGTATGTATGTGCAACACGTGTCTCTAAAATATCAATAACTCCTATTCGATGTTGCTAAAAAAAGCGCAAATCATACGCATAGTTCATAGGGATATGTTCCAGTGTTGCCAGTTGAGTTGACCTTTTTTGCAATAAGAGTTTTGAATTTTTTCTTAATTCGGATTTTTACTTCAGCATGTAACGAAAAAATAGGTGAAAAGAGCTGAAACGACCGCATAAAATAAAAATAATATGGGAATCGGTTGGCATTATTGGCCATTACTAAAGCTTCCCACTAACCAACAGATTTTGGTCGAAGTTGCGGTAGCCGATATGCTTAAAAAAAACGCTTCTTCCAAATTTTTCGTCAACGATATATCTTGCATGAATCACCTGGTTTGAAATTGGCAGCAATCGACGTGTCTTTTGAGGTTAAAAGTTGATTCGATTTTGAGCTTTATGGGCTTAATAGTTTAAAAATTGCTAAAAGAAAGAGTTTTGTGAACATTTTCGAAATCCTCCGAACCGAATCGATTCATTGTCTTTCGATATTTAAGTGAACTCAACAATCTTAATTTTTTTAAGCTGAGTTTAGTAGCCATTTTATTGGTTATTTTACTTCGCCGATGATTCTGCTACACAACGAAGGAGGGAGCTCTGATGTTACGTTAGGATTATTATCTTCTGAAGTCGGTGTAGTTCAGTGATAACTTGAGCTTTCCAACAACAGCTGATATAAAGCGGCACTAACGCACATCAGAAAAGTGTGTATGACTTTTTCCCCTGGATTTTTCTTGAATTCTCTTTTATGTTGCTACCGCTTTGATCACCTTTGTATCCCTTTTG